>CM035158.1:98405746-99150340 GCA_020205615.1 Panax quinquefolius | reverse complement strand
GCGGTGGAACCATCATTTCGGAACAATACCACGAGGTAACCCGAGGGCAATGACTGACAGGTAGAATGGAAGAACCTCCGAATCCCGACCATGGACGATCGCTCTATAGTCGTCATTGAGGCTGATCATAGAGTGGATCTTAAAGCGATTCCCTCGAAGGTATGTGAAGCCGGGAACCTACATCAAATGTAGATCGACATCGGACTCCTTGACTCCTCATCGATAGGAAATAAGGAAGATTAAAGATCTAACTTCATACCTCGTTTGCGTGCGAGATATCTTGAAGGATGCTACTCGATTCATCCGGAAGATGCAGGTTATCACTTGAATACTGGCGATTCCCTACGGGGGAACACGTCTGTGCGGGAGGCGGGAACCTCGAATGGTACATCCTCTTCCTCGTCCTTGACATATGGCACCTCGGCCCGAATAGGACGTACCACCACCTCATGCCAATGACGGCAATTTGTCTCTCCGCGAGCAATGGCTGAGGCTCTTCAAAAAGCCCTCTTTTGTACACCAAAAGTGGTCTGTGGGCCTTTCGGTGATCTGGATCCATAATATTTGGATGAGAAGTCTCCAAATCACCTCGAGAAAAGGGTGTGGTAATTTCGTGCACAGAGTCTTTTTCAAAATGCATTCTATGATTACATGCATACATGCATTGTTTTAACATACATCTACGAAGAGAGTTAAAAATGCATAACTACTCAATGCCTACATTTTGGGAAAATTTTTCATAGCCCCTTTGTAAATAGGACTATCCACGTACACACATAGGCATGATTAGGTGGCCATTCAAGTAGCACACACTTGTACTCGGTCATATACATCCAGATGCATTCATCATATCACGGAAAAAATCCGTAAGTGTAGTCTAATTACCATGATTATTTTACTATTCTACCTTTACTCATTTGTCCTCGGATAGGATAAGAAATAGCGATAAAAGGTACCAATTTGACCGCCTTAAAAGTCAAATTTTTTCACATCATTATGTTGACATGGTTTAATACTAACATTTACTATGTTGAATATTTTTATCAAGTCATATCGGCATGCATATTCACTACTATGTGTCTAAATGCATTTAAATGCGATAAGTCATTTCAATCAGACGAAATGGAAAAAAAATACCGCGTGTATTTACGGGACAATGAAGAGCGCTTATACGGAATATGCGAAAGTTGCCCAAACTCGGCGGTCGAAGAAGAGCTCTCGGATTTCCTTCATTTTATGACTTGAAAATGACTTATGAAAGCGACCAACCACCTATACATAAACGCGGTGGCGGCAAGTTAACTGCGGCTCCTGCAGTACACTGTCTGCAGCCCTTTACATGGGCCCCACACCTTGGTTTGCTCCAGTTAGAGTTGCAAAGGAGGTCTCCTGGTGAAAAGGCCAAATAAGGAATAAAAATGCTTTCTGCGATGGGCGGAACGACTGAAATCTTGGTTTCTTGTCGATTCGAGTTAAACTCCGTTGTCTCAATGGTATTCGCTTTGGATGCGGGGTATACCATACCAATGAGCTCGACTTTTCATAAACCGTACTCGAATGATACCCCACAAAGGTCCGATGTCGTCATTTGCGGAGTTCTGACCCTAAACAATCCCAATGAAGGTTATATATGAAACCACGAAATATTAAACCTCCCGTGAAATTACAATGTCGAAGTTATCAAACATATACACCTCCCGTGAAATCACAATAGCATCCTTCAAGAATCTACATATCCCGTGAGGTCACAGCTTAAATCGACCATTGATACACATCGATGAAAGTCGAGAAACCTTGACGTCATATCGCCCGATAATGCAAATAAACCCATCAAAGCAACCTTACCCACGAGGGTTACAATGTAATGACCATTGATACACATCAATGAAGATTGACGACTTGATAATGCACCCAAGAGGATCTATCCGATGATACACACATCAACGAAGATCGAGGTGACCACGATAACAACAAAAGCGTTGGCAATAACTCCGAAACGGTATGAGGGAACATGTTATACACATCCTCGAATAGATGAAGCTTTATCCCCACGGATCTCTTCCACCTGAGAGGTACCTCATGGAGTATAAACCAATGTACAGGATTCAAGACTTTGGTGATAGCCCAACGTCAAAATCCTTGGAAACTTGGATCGCGTGTCAAGCCATCGCGATTGTCATCCCGGCGGGATTACGACAATCAATCATGCATCATGCATTTGCATCATGTTGTTGCATATAGCATCATATTTATCTTGTTTGCATTTCAAGTGTCTCAGGATTCTTTATCTGTCAGGTGCCTTGTATTGCATGAATATGATAAAGAGGGCATCGTGAGACACTCGAATTTTTTGCACTCCTATTACTAACATTGCGGGAGGGTAGATTTGTCTTTTGGAGATAACCTTGAAGAGAACTTACATCCATGCAGGATACTACGAAAGTTCGGCTCAACCCGGAACACAAACCAGAACATCATCTCAACCCGAACACACACAAGAATGTCATTTCAAATCTCGGAGATAACCAAGAGATATGCGAGATCAAGAGGCAAGAATAACAACCGGAGAGGACGATCTGTCTCGGCGATAACACCATGACGTTCGATTCTAGTCGAGACAACCATGGGAGTAGCAACCCCGAGGATGCCATTGCGGTTCGACGATAACCGGAAATGCTTGTTTCAAACACGTGCGATCGACTTCAGCTCGAGACATCTGTCGAGGCACATACACCTCGAACCCGGAGATAAGCAGCGACCGATAGGAACATCTACAGGATGGCGGTGATACATACTACAAATAAAGCGATCCAATCTCGGATGTAACCCGGAAGCGGCGTCTGCTTTTAACTTAAATCGGCGATAACCCCCGTGAAGAAGAGTCAACACGTCATCTTCTTGTCTCAACAAGATGATATCACAAAGATACCAACAAGTGGTCCAATCTCGGTTTGTAACCACGAGCGGCGTCACACTTTCAACTCAAGCCGGCGATAACCCGGCAAGGAGTCACACATCATCTTGTTCCTTCGACAAATGGCACGTCGTCTCAACACTTCATACATACATACATCCAATGATGTCCCACAAGTGCAGGATTGACAATCCGAGTGACTATTACGAATTGGTGGTAGTACTTTGGATAGAATTTGAAGCTTGAAGACCATGGGCATAGACCCTCTTCGACTTCGTCTGACCTCTAATCCATGTCATTCGTAACTCTCGACACAAGTGACAAGAAGTACAAATATACGCCGTTCGGATGCTCGGATTGAAGTTACGCAAGTTCGGCCGGATATTACGATGCTTGTTGCGCACGTACTACGAGATAGCGAGGACTCGCATGAGGCTCGGATCCACCACGACCCACCAAGAGGTGTACTGCGACCATCGATCTATAAATATAAAATTTGAGGTTGACCATTTGAAGAGAGAAAAAGAAAAGGAAAAAGCGAGGAAGCCACTGTCCATTTTACTCTGCATACACATTTTACGAGTGTTTCCTCTTCTTTAAACATTAGTTAGCTCACATATAGCTACTTTTTATCCGTGAGTGAGTGTTTATCCATTTAAAGTCTAAAAAGTCTACTTTGGCGTACCCAATTGTAAGCCTTCTTACATTCTATAAAGCCTCTTTCTCACATATCACACCTTTGTTGTACACGTTGATAGTCGGTGTGAGTGTGTTTACCGGACTTCGATTAAAGTGGTTTTTATTACAATCGTATATATATACTAATATATGTATATATTTTGTATATATGGACTAACATTATCGAGTTATGCCTCGATTAAGCTGAACTTCGATCTAGGCGTTTATCGCTTATATATATATATATATATATATATATATATATATATATATATATATATATATATATAAATTATGGTGGGACTACTACATGAGAGCTGGATTTTACATCCTAGAGCGTTTAATTGCTTTTTTATATATATATATATATATATATATATATATATATTATATATATAATTTTATCGGACATATCGATGAGCACTGGATTTTACATCCAGAATGCGTTTACTCGCTTATATATATATATATATATATATATATATATACATATATATAATTAGCATCGGACATATCAGATGAGCGGATTTACATCAGAGTGCGTTTATCTGCTTTTATATATATATATATATATATATTTTTACATTACATCTGCTTGGAGTTTACTTACGTGGTAGTTGATCGCTTTTACGACTTTATTTACATTTCGTCCCTTTGGAGTTTACTTACGTGGCGGTTGATATCATATTATATATATATATATATATATATATATATATTTATCGCTTTTATATATTTACATTTAGATCCCCTATGGAGTTGCTTACGTGGTGGTTGATCCGATCTATATATATATTTCTGACTTTATATATATAGCGCCTTCTTGTTTTCCATACAATTGCAGTATCATTCGTGTGAGCTAGGAATCATGTGATCACATGAGTTCGATCTCATGAACCTAGATTGATTCCATGATGGACATTTTTTTAGTAAAAAGCTTGTACATTATTTTCTGACGGTGTCGAGTTTCCTTGGATGGTTGTCATGCCCATAAGGAGTTTAAGATCTGCTTGTATATTATTTTCTCGAGGATGCTTGCATCTAGAAAATAAAAGCAAACAATAGAACATTTAATAAAATGGAAGTATGAAAAGGTCTCAATTCCTATTGAGCACGCGGTTTGAAAAATCTCTTTTACAAAGCTTCATTGACATATCTTGGTTAAAACTGGATTTTTCTATAAAATTCAAACCTTGTGTATATAGGTTCGAACGAGGCCTCACACTACTTTCAAATAATTGCACATTGATCACACACACACACACATTCATATAACAATTTCTTTGAAGAGTGGTGGTCACCGTAGTAACACGGATGTCGGGGAAGTGCCTAACACCTTCCCTCGCATAATCAAGCCCCCTGAACCCTTAATGAATCTTGGTTTCACCAGACTGGTTTAGCGTTGTCGAATCCTTTGGGTCGATGTGCTAATCTTTTTGGATTTGCGTTGGTGCAACTAGTTAAATACACTGTTGGCGACTCTTAAAGTCAATCGTCGACATTATACATGTGGGACCTTTTCACTTGTTTTTCAAACAAATCTCACATTAACATGAGAACACCAAAAAGCAAGTGCGAAAAGGTACACTCAAAAATCCCGACGTCGACACCTCCATTTTTAATTTAGTCATGCAAGTATTATCAATCTTGCACCTCCTCCCCTAATAGTACATGCATGTGAATCAATAGTACACATGTGAACAAATAGTTATAATCATGTGAATTAATAGTAATTAATTGCTCATTTATCGATTAATTACCCGGATTGGTCAATATAACCTCCAGACATCAATTAATATCAAAATAACTGTCGATTTCCACAAACACTAACAATCCCAACACAATGGAAATATTTTTATCAATAATTTCATTTTTAAAATTTTGAAGTTTGACTTTTTCTGAAAAAGTCAACTGTTGACTTTTTGACCAAAAAAATCGACCCGATAAATTTTGTGTTTATAGTCTATTTTTATAAATTTCATCGTTCAGGACTCAAATATCACGTCTGCGTCTCCAAATTCAACTCCGAACTCAAATTTAATTTTTAATAATATTCATCATTAATATTATAACTCTCAATATTAACAACCGGATCGTTCACATGGGAAGAGGGGCTTTAGATAAGGATTTCTCCCTATGGCGTATGATTAAATAACCTAACCTCTTTCCTTGACTGAACTTTCTAGACATCGTCAATATTGAAAATAATAATATGAATAACTTTATCGTCTCAATTATTGATTAATAATAATAAATAGTATCACGAGATGATCTTATGATGATAATTGAATCGATAATATAGGAGATATTATGTAACAATTCTTTAAGCAATAATTAAGTATAAGCGAGTGACTTCTCACGTAAGCATCAATAATCAATCTGGTATGCTTCTTATGCGAACCACGCGTATTCATTGTACTTTTACTACTGGGATAGTTCAACTATTTAAGCGGTAAAACTTTTCGTAGATTATTTTTAAAAATATTTTAGTCATTTTCTAACTACGATAATTACCTCAAGTTGTGGGGTTCACTGATGATTATGTCGTCATACGAATATTCCCTATTAAAGCGAATATTCCCCAGGACCAATCGAATATTTCGGAAACACAGCGAATATTTTATAACAACTTGCTTACTTTGCAAAATTTTCAAATATCACACTTAACTTTAAACTTTTATCAATTTAACTATTTACCAAAATAGAAAAATTAAATATTTTATTTCATAAAATTCGGGATCTCTGGCCAAGTGGGAACGAAGCGAAGAGAGAGAGAGAGAGTTGTTTTAATTGTAATTTCTGCAATGAGAAAGCGGAGCAAGTTGGCATGGCTTGGGACTTGATTGGCGTTGATTTTATGATTAAATACATGACTTATGATCAGGGATAACAAGAACAACAAGAAGGAAGACAACAATTAATCAATTAACAAACAAGAGCCCTAATTGGAGTGAAGAACATTGGAGGAAAGAATTGAAGGTCAGAATCATGAAGATTGCAAGTTGGAGCAAGAAGAAGGGTGGTTTTGTATTTATTATACTTCTTTAATTCATTTATTGTAATTGGGATGATGGATTCTTTTATTATTTCAATTTTTATTTCATTCATAATTAACAAATTTACTTTTTAGGCTTGCAATGAATCTTTATTGTTGAACGATGATTAGGAAGCCTTAATTTCAGTTTAATAATTTATTATTCAGTTTATCTATTGTGATTTGTGCTTAAATTTATGAATTGTTTGATCACCAATTCTGTGTGGACAATACAAAAAAATGGGCCTTTAGCAACGATTTTTCGGGCAACGACTTTATAAGTTGTTGCTAAAAGTATATGTATAGCAACGAAATTTATCCTTCGTTGCAGATTGTGTCATGCTTTCACTTTTTACAACGAAATTCATAAGTCGTTGCAAAAATTCGTTGCTAATTCATTGGCGGGAAAAAATTTCGTTAGAAATTCGTGGCAAAATTTTCGCCCACTTGTTTTCCCGTCATCGTGGGCAACGAAAGTTTTTTTGTTGCTAAAAATGGGGCTTTAGCAACGATTTTTCAGACAATGACTTTATAAGCGTTGCTAAAAATGTATGTTTAGCAATGAAACTTGTCCTTCGTTACAGATTGTGTCAAGCTTTCATTTTTTGCAACAAAATTCATAAGTAGTTGCAAAATTTGGAAACAAAATTCGTTAGAAATTCGTTGCAAAATTTCTAACCACTTGATTTCTCCTCATCGTGGGCAACGAAAGTTCTTTTGTTGCTATATTTTGTTGCCTAATATGGACCACATTCATTGTGATAATTTTTATTTTCGTTACATATTTTATACAACTTTTTGCTTATTATTAAAATATTGCCTTAAATTAAGATAATAATAATAATAATAATAATAATAATAATAATAATAATAATAGTACTAATAATAAGAAAAATAATAATAAATAATAATAATAATAATAATAATAATAATAATAATAGTACTAATAATAATAATAATAATAACAATAACAGTAATAATAATAATAATAATAATAATAATAATAATAATAATAAAATAATAATAATAATAATAATAATAATAACAACAACAACAATAATAATAATAATAATAATAATAATAACAATAATAATAATAATAATAATAATAATAATAATAGTACTAATAATAATAATAATAATAATAGAAGTAATAATAATAATAATAAAATAATAATAATAATAATAGTACTAATAATAATAATAACAATAACAGTAATAATAATATTATTAGTACTATAAATACTAATCCTTGCAAAATAATAGCAATTAGGCCCAGGTGCTCAGGTGGTCATTAGATCAATATTTCAAACTAGAGGTCTTGGGTTTGAATCTGTGTATCAACATATTTTTTGGGATACAGTTCAATATTTTTTGGGTTCATATTTTTTGTGTGTGTGTATATATATATATATATAAAGTAACTATATATGAATATTTTTATATATAAATATATATATATATATATATATATATGTAAACAAATATTCATATAAATATTTATAAATTTATCTCTAAATATTCAAATAAATATTTATAACAAATTTTCATATCTAAATTTTATAAATTTTAGATGAAATATTTATAAATTTATAAATAAATAATTGTTTATAAATTTTAAAAATAAATTTATATGAATATTTGTTTATAAAATATTTATATGAATATTTTGAGATAAATTTTTATATATATATATACACACACACACACACACACACACACATATATATATATATATATATATATTAAAATATTCATAATTACGTTATATAAATATTCATAGTTATTTTATATATATTAAGTTTAATGTGGAGATTTAAGATGAGTATATATATAGATGGTAATAGAATTTATCTAATACACAAAAATATAACATAAGAAACAAAATATCACAACTAGGTTTCAAACCTAATAAGTTATTATCAATTCTAAGAGAAAACATAAAAGATGAAGAAAAATTTATTATGTTTTATGAACTAAAACATAATAAAGTTATTTAAAATGATTTATAAGTCATTCCTAATAAGTTAGTTTGACCCATATTAATGTAATATCAAATTTATTCTGTTTTATTTAATTTTTTTAAAAAAATAAATTTATAAAAAAAGAAAAGTAAGATCTTTAACGTCACTTTAATTGGCGTTAGAATTTTTATTTTTATTTTTTTATAGTTGAAGTCTTATATACTACTTCATTTAATATTGATAACATAGAATAAACATAAAAAATATTGATGTTTGTAAGCAAGTACAAGAGATTAAAGAAATTAAAAAGAAAAAAAAATTCCAACGTCGGTTAAAGTGATGTTACATCTTACTCTTCTTTTTTAAAAATTTGCTTTATAAAAAAATTTAAAAAGTTTCAATCTTGCAGATTAGTTTGGCGTTGGATCACATTTTTATCTTTTTTAAATTTCTTTTAAAAAATAAAATTATTTAAAAAAAAAATAACATAATTTTTTTTAATTCGTTTTTTTTAAAAAAAAATATTTTTTAAAGTGGCGTTTGTTGCCTTTCTGATTTTTAGCCCAAAAAAAATCCAAAAATTCAACGCCAAATATTCATATGATTTTTATACACCGATCATAACAAAAAAGGAAGAAAAAAAACGATACACTATTTTGTAGAATATAAAATAAATATCAAAAAACAAATATTCATATGTTTAACGGAAAAAGTTAAGTTTGAGTTTTTGTTTTAATTTATAATATCTACAACTCAAATTGTAATGTAATTAATATTTTAAGAGAAATTTATTCTTAATAAAAATTTTAAGTAATTTAAAATATTAATTGTATTAATTAAAATATATAGTTTCAATAATTTAAATTTTAAAATATTATAAATTGACAATAAACAAAATTATAATAATTATGACTTTTTGTGGAGAAAATTATAAATATTAAAATATTAATTTTTTTTCTACTAAAGACTTATATTTCAGTTTGTTATTATTAATTTATGATATCTTAAAATTTAAATTTAGATTTATGTTTTAAGTTTTTGAAAAAATAATTTTACATATAATATTTCTTTCTAAAACACTTTTTAAATGTTATCAAACTCTTTTTTTAACAAAGTCCCTAATTTAGGAGGTGTGTGCGTGGTCTGGAAAAAGAATTACGCATGAAACAAGATCAATTTGGGTTTCAAATCTATAATTTTTCTCATCTTTTAGGAGTTTTAATCCAAAGCTTGAAATATCAAATTCTACTTTGATGGAATCCTATCCGATTTTGATCCAAAAGAGCTTCGATTTCAAACATGGACGCTAATTCGTGGAGCGCCCGTCTATGTTCTGCTTCTAAGCGCTATTAATCCACTCTTCAATCGCGATCTGGTAAGCTTAATTTTATTAAATCTAGGTTTTTGCAGTCATGTTTATATGTGAATTCGTTTATCCCCAATTTCATCTCTGTCAAACTGTTATAGTACATTAGAAGTTTTCATATGCTCAAGGTCAAACTCATGAAATTAATAAGAACATCCAATCAATTTCCTGTATGCAGTAGCATCGGTTAATTTTGTAGTCATGTTTATTTGGGACAACATTCAGTGATTGTGTTTATGAATTAATTGGGTTAAATTATGTTATCGTTTGGGGAAGAAGGCGTGTATACGTGTGTAGAACACAATTGGATTTTGGGCTGAACCTAAATCATAAGCATCTGAATCTCTTTCCTTATTCTTCAATATTGAGTATTTGATTTTCAGTTTTAGATATTGTGTAGGTCTCAACAGTTGCAATTAATTGTGTAGTTTCTGAGTTCCAAAATTGCTTTTAGTTGTTTAGGTTGTAATCAGGATGTTAATTGTTTGGGTGTGACAATCAGAATGTTTATTTTCCTTCTATATTATTCATATATCTATATGTGTGTGTGTGAATTAGTTACTTGACTGGTTATTATTGATTTGTTGAATTCGTGCTTGTTTTGTATGAAGTTACATTGGAACACAGTCCACTTTTATGCTTCAGATAATTTCATTTGTTGTGTTCTTGGTATACTTATAATCTAGCATCTATGCAGGATGATTTAGTCTATGTAACTCCTTCTGGGCACCCTTCTCGCACACCTAGTCGCAATACTTTTAATGAACATTCTGACACCTTAGGGTCAGCTGAAGCTGAGCTGGCTCACCTACATCAAGATTTGGCTTCTGCAGATAATATACAATCAGGTACCAAGGCTCATAGTTCATCTGCCATGCAAAATGTTACCCCACCTGCATCATATTCTTATGCTGCTGCACTGGGTGCTTCCTTGTCAAGAAGCACAACCCTTGACCCACAGCACATTTCCAGGGCTCCTAGTCCTTGCCCTACTCCTATTGGTGGAGGGAGAGTAGGTACTTCAGAAAAAAGAAGCATAAGTTCAAACTCATTTAATGTTGTCTCTTCTCACATAAGTGAGCCTGCAGATTTGGTATCTTCTTTATCCGGCATGAATTTGTCGAATGGTGTGATGAATGATGAAAATCATTTGCAATCACAGATTAAGCAAACCGTTGATAACTATGAGAATTATCTCGCACATATACCAGGTGGTCAAAATAATGTGAAGCAGCACTCGTACCTGAAAAAATCTGAGCCTCAGTTACACATGCCTTCTTCTCAATCAAGAAATCTATCATACTCTAATTCTGGAATGAGCAGTGGTGATGGATACAGACTTGGTAACTCTTCCAATAATGCTTACCTAAAAGGATCTCATTCTACTCTTCATGGTTGACGTGGCATAACGTCTCATTATTAGCATATTGATGGTACAAATTCTTCATTTTCAAACTACGGTATAAGTGGGTACGCAATGAATTCACCACTTCCATCCATGATCTCGAGCCATCTTGGCAATGGTAATATGCCACCTCTCTTTGAAAACGCTGCTGCAGCATCAGCCATGGCTGGCGCTGGAATGGACTCAAGAATGATGGGGGGAAATTTTCCGTCTGAATTGAATCTGAGTTATGCTGCATTAGAATCACAAAATCTTAGCAGAATCGGGAATCAGATGGCCGGCGGTGCTCTACAGGCATCTTTTGTGGATCCAGTATATCTTCAATACTACAGGACTGCTGAGTACGCTGCAGCACAAGCTGCTGCTGTTAATGATCCCTCTTTGGATAGGAACTACATAGGTAATTCATACATTGATTTACTTCAGAAAGCTTATCTTGGATATCTACTATCACCACAGAAATCACAATATAGCGTCCCGTTAGGTAGTAAAACTGGTGGTTCTAATCATCACGGTTACTATGGTAATCCTGCATTTGGAGTTGGCTTTTCATATCCTGGAAGTCCCTTGGCAAGTCCTGTTATTCCAAACTCTCCTGTTGGACCTGGTAGTCCAATCAGGCACAGTGATGTCAATATGCGATTCCCTTCTGAAATGAGAAACTTGGCTGGGGGTGTCATGGGAACCTGGCAATTAGATGCTGGTAACATGGACAATAGCTTTGCCTCATCATTGCTGGAAGAGTTCAAGAGCAATAAAACCAGATGTTTTGAACTTTCGGAAATTGCAGGTCATGTTGTTGAGTTCAGGTATTTTTTTTATAAATCATGTGGTTGAATCATGTTCACCATGAAATCCTTATTACCGATTTAACACCCACTATGATTATCAGTGCGGATCAGTATGGGAGCCGATTTATTCAACAGAAACTTGAAACTGCAACAACAGAGGAGAAAAACATGGTTTACCAAGAAATATTTCCCCAAGCCCTCACTTTGATGACTGATGTGTTTGGTAATTACGTGGTCCAAAAGGTATATATATTATTCTATTCCTGTCAATAATACATATTCTTTGTATTTTTGTTCTCACACACGATTTTCCAGTTGCATACTCTTATATTTCACGCTTTCAATTATTGCTTTCGTGTTTTTAGTTCTTTGAGCATGGAATGGCATCACAGAGAAGAGAGTTAGCTAACAAGCTCGTTGGCCATGTACTGACACTAAGCCTTCAGATGTATGGTTGTCGATTAATCCAGAAGGTAAAGCTTTCCAACCAAATTTCATGACAATGTCACTGTGTTGCTGTATGTTTGCACAAGGTTCTCTTATTATGTATCAGCCTCTGTTATTTCTTGACAGAATTCCACTTGTTCTCTTATTATGTATCAGCCTATGTTATTTCTGGCCCATTTTAATTTACATTTTTTTCTTCCCATTTGATTCATTCCCAATGCAGGTGTGTAACATCTATCAACCAATAATGCCAACTGATAAGAACCCTTTTCTTATGGATTTTAAGTTTGAACTGTTAATAGATGTTTAGTTTTGTGACACAATTATTTATTTTCTACTTCTCTGTATGATTTCCATCAGTTTCATTGTTTGATTATTATATGTACTTCCTTTGGTATTTTTTTATGCAGGTCATGCTATGTGGCCAGCAATTGTTCTGGATGAATCTGTTGCTGGTGATCGTAAAGGTTTAAACAAACTTTCTGGAGAAAAGTCAGTAGTGGTTCAATTCTTTGGTACCCATAATTTCGCTAGGTATGCAATCCTGTACATGTTTCAAGTATACTTTGTTTCTATGTACCTTGTGTTAACAACTAGAATGGAATTCAAAAATTGCTACATATTTGAGGTCAGGATGATGCTCAGAATGTGGAGCTCTTGACATTTTGTTTGCTTTTAAGTCAATCGAGTTATTGTGGTTTTGCAAAGACAGTTTAGTTTACTATTAAGACATAATTTATGGTTTTGCGAGAGTGATGCAGTAAGTGCTTAAATTTGATTGGTGCTAACACATTATGGTTAAAGAAGGTAAATTAAGCTCTGCTCAACTGAGGGCAGATCATGTCCGGGCTTTAATTGCCAGAAATGAAATGAAAAATATGAAGAAGTATTCACTATGCTTCCTTGTATCAATTTGAAGCCTATGAGGGGCTGTTTTGAAGTAAAACTATAAGCCTTTTTGTGTAGGCTCTTTAAAGTATGAACATATATTGTATAGTATGTACATGATGTGATAAACCTTTATGTTGCAAACTTCTTCTCCCAGCCTAGTTGGTAGGTAAGCATAACTAGGATTGTATCACATATAGCATGCCAAGATTTCATGAAGTTAAGAAGTAAAAACTTTAAATGGCATAAGACTTGGGACTGCTGCCTACTGCCTACTGCCTACTGCCTACTGCCTACTGCCTACTGCCTACTGCCTACTGCCTACTGCCTACTGCCTACTGCTCTCCCCATTCACTATTTTTGCAGTGTGAGAACATTTGCCTTCGAACATAGGCTGAACCCAGTGGGATTTTGCTTGACCATTGAAGCCTGATGTGCATAATGTATTAAATTACCTCGTTAAGATGTAAACTGGTCTGAGTTTTTTATTTTTGTGAGGCAGATATGCGATGACTGGACAATTGAGCTCAAAGAATGATGTATAAGAGCTCAAAGAGCTGAGCTCAAACCTGTAGATCATATAAGCAAGCCTTGGCACACATGATCAGATTCTGCTACAACATGTTGTGGTATCTACTGAAGCGAGTCAGGAGAAGCAAAGCATGTTAGATTCTACTATAAAGGATATGGAAAATTTGATTGAGGATTTGAAGTTAAAGGTTTTAAAAGCAGAAAGGCTAGCCGAGAGTGCAGAAGATAAGTGTATTACACTGTCAGAATCTAATTCAGACCTTAATGAAGAACTCTGTTTTCTAAGGGGTAGAATGGATTGCTTGAAGGTGTCTTTGCATCAAGCTGAAGAAACAAAAAAGGCAACTAGAAAGGACATTAGAATTCAAACTAAATTAATAACAGATCTGGTCATGCAACTGGCCCTTGAAAGAGAACGTCTTCAGAAGCAGGTACTATGTTTGTAGGATTCAAATTATTTATTTATTTATTAATTGTGGTGGACCTACAGCCACTACCTAAATTTTGCATTGATCAAACCACCCGGTGCATGCAGTACCCCAATAATAATGCATGCCGGGTGATCCCATGTACTGACATTAAGCCTTCAGATGTATGGTTGTCAAGTAATCTAGAAGGTAAAGCTTTTCAACCAAATTTCATGACAATGTCACTGTGTTGCTGTATGTTTGCACAAGGTTCTCTTATTATGTATCAGCCTCTGTTATTTCTTGACAGAATTCCACTTGTTCTTGTATTGGATAGAATACGTAGTGTATGGAATAACAAATATTGTGAATGTTCTCAAAAAAAGAATACATTGTGTATTAAAAATAATTTGATACATTATATACTACAAGAAGTGTCCATTCATATCTATAGCTTGGTTGAAATTGTGCAATCAGATTTCATTTATTACTAACTTTTCCAGTTACAGTAATTATACAAGCTCAATGCTTTATCAATTTGGCAGTGTAAGCCAAGTTCAATGCTTGCGTATACATTGAAATCTTACCCCTGCATCATGGCTAACTAATAAAGCTGGGTATAGTTGGTAATGTTCTCGACTTACTGCTATGCGTA
Source organism: Panax quinquefolius (assembly GCA_020205615.1). Classification (NCBI taxonomy): domain Eukaryota; kingdom Viridiplantae; phylum Streptophyta; class Magnoliopsida; order Apiales; family Araliaceae; genus Panax; species Panax quinquefolius. The sequence goes on along the minus strand of CM035158.1, from coordinate 99,135,261 downwards.
ATTTCAAGTTAAAGTATCCTATAATATATTTCACAAACTGCAACAAACAAGACTGGTGCATATGAATGGCCTAGCCCTCTGCCTGTAACAAATAGGTAAGTTATAGTTCTGGGCATGTCAGAGAAGGGTTATATTACCTGTGGTAGCGCCAGACTTGTTAGTGATTTAGATGATGAGAAAGATTAGTAAAACTTAGCATGCGCTTCACCTTTAGGCTAGCTTGTTCACAAGTGTGGAATTCCAGATATTTTGGCTGCATTTAGTATCATAAGATATTGTCTTTTGCCATTTCACTAGGTTTTGTGCCATCCTGGATTATCTAGAAATATGACTGCTCTGCAAGAAGTGATGGTACTTTCAATTAAAAGACAGAAGATAAGTGAAAAAGAAGTCTTTCCATAGAGATTGACCGATTATAGCAAAACAGGCAGAAATATATTTTTTGAAGTCTCTTTAGTTTACGTTGCAACATGAAGATCTAACGTGATATCAGATATGTTTTTTCTCTTGCGTTTTCAATGTAATTGGATTGCAGACTCCAGGCACGCTATAGCTGGCTGCTTCAATTTGTAACAAAAAACCCTCTTCTCACATGTTGTTGACTACCTTGTTGATTTCAGGTTTTATTGGTGTCATATCCATGCTTATGCTATCATTGCACCAGAATTTGAGCCTTACATATGCCATGTTGTCTCTCATGACGGGGAGTGCTGGGGTAGCAATAGCAGATGTGACTATGGATGCCTGTGTGACAGTGAACAATATTAGTCATCCTGATGGTGACATGCAGAGCTTGGGCGGTTTAATCTCTTCTATTGGTTAATGGGTTTCTTGTGCATATTATTGGGCCTAAGGTTCTATTCTACACAAGTTCTATTCTTGTGTATAGTTGGTAATGTTCTCGACTTAATAACCTTTCTAAACAATATTTGGAACATAATTACCATCAATCCCAATGCTCCCATTTTCTATTAACAGCTCAACATATAAAATGAATGTATGTGAACAATATATTATATTTGCCTCTATACTTGTAATTACCATTCAAGTTGTTTTGTTTGCCATTATCATTATAGTAATGAAAGTTTGGTTTATCAAAGAAAAAAACGTTATGGTAAACACTGAAAAAATTGGTATTTTTTTTTAGCTCACCACGAAATAATATTGCAATAGCATGATTGTAGACAATATTATAGGTCCTGTGGACAATAACCGAAAACGGTAGCTCCCTAGACATGCACACTGGTATCTGTTGTAGACTAATGTTGCAAGGCTGCTTTTATTAAAATTTGTACTCTCACTATCCAGAAGAATGAGTACCATTTTCAATGAAAATTACATAGAAAGCAAACATATTTTTGGGACAGAGGGAATATAAATGTAATTCTTATATTGTATGCTCAATGTTGATCTTCGTACTTTTTCTTAATATTGTTGTCAGGACATGGACTGTTAGATGTAATCCTGAGTATGAAGGGCTAATTGCGGTCTCTCTCTCTCTCTCTCTCTCTCTCTCTCTCTTTCTCGCTCTCTCAGTAATCTGTTTCTTTAACTACATAACTGTAGACACTACATAAATTTTTGGAAGTATAGTCTTTAATTTATCTTAATGATCTATTGATATGAGTCAAGGTTCCTTGCTCCCTTTGTTTTTATTAAAATAAATTTTTTTACTGCATTGCATCTTTTATTCCCAAGTATTCTCCAATGAAGGTTAATCATAGATTCATCATTGTGAACTATCTAATTTATTTTAGAAGTAAACATAATATTGCTTTTTGCACAAGGTTATTTAACTATTTTTTATTTTGTACTATTTTTGTAGGTGCTGCCGATGACCTTACAAAATGCACCCCCAGGACTTGAGGGTTTTCAAAGGTCTGTGCTGATGCTGTTTTAATATTGGCAGAATACCTGAAGAATGAATCATGATTGAAACTCGTGTAAGCTTAAGTATTGTTTTCTATTATAAACATTTTTTTCTTAATTTTTTTTTTTCATATATGGCACTAGTGTTAACCTCTTGATGGCAGATAGTGTCAACTAAGACGGGCTTTGTAGTTTTCAGTCGTACGAAGTTTAATTGTAAAGATGATGAATGATCGTTCATATCGGATGATTTTATTTAATTAATAATATTTTAGTTTTTTTGTATTTCTGTCATAATTTGTTATGGGGTTATTGAGACATAATTTTTTTTGTTTATAAAATAATTTTTTATACATTTAGCAACAAATTTTGTTGCTAATGGCATAAAAATATAATATTTGGCAACGAAAAATTAACCTAATAACAACGGAGAGGATATTGTTGTTAATACTAACATAAAAGGTAACATTTTTTATCATTGCAAATCATATCAACTTTCGTTGCACATATAAAGAAACGACAACATAAAATGTTGTTGCTAATCGACGACTTTCGTTGCTATTTAAAAATAACCAGTAACAAACATTTTCGTTGCTGATTCAGCATAATGTCGTTGCCAAATAATATAATCAGCAACGAAAATCGTTGCTAAAAAATTTACATTCCGCAACGAAAGCAAGCTTAGGCAACAATTTTCATAATTTATTGCAACGAAAAATGTTGTTGTAAAATGGTGTCAATTGCAACGAAAATGCATGGTCGTTGCAAAAAAAAAGAGTTTATTTCGTTGCCAATTAGCAGGTTTTTGCAACGAAATAGGGTTTTTAGCAATGAAATTTTAATTATTCTGCAACAATACATTTTGTTGCTAAAGGATCGATGTCTCTGTACGAAAGCCAAATTTCGTTGCAAAATGTATTACTTTTGGCAGCGAAAAAAAACGTTCGTTCTTGGAACAATTAGCAACGCTCATTGCGCAACGAAAGACGCAACGACAGTAAAGTCATTGCCAAAACCCTTTTGCAACGAAATTTGGCACCTTTAGCAACGAAAATCGGTTGGCAGTAACTCCGACAGTATGAGGGAACATGTTATACACATCCTCAAATAGATGAAGCTTTATCCCCACAGATCTCTTCCACACAAGAGGTACCTCTATGGAGTATAAACCAGTGTCTAGGATTCAAGACTTTGGTGATAGCCCCAACGTCAACCTCCTTGGAAACTTGGATCGCATGTCCAAGCCATCGCTGATTGTCATCCCAGCAAGATTACCTGACAATCAATCATGCATCATGCATTTGCATCATGTTGCTGCATATAGCATCATGTTTATCTTGTTTGCATTTCAATTGTCTAGGATTCTTTATCCTATCCATGCCTTGTATTGCATGAATATGATAAAGAGGGGCATCTGTAGACACTCGAAATTTTTTGCACTCCTATTACTAACATTGCAGGAGGGTAGATTTGTCTTTCCTGAAAGACAACTTACATCCATACCGGATACTACCGGAAGTTCAGCTCAAACCCGGAACACAAACCAGAAACATCATCTCAACCCGGAACACACACCGAGAATGTCATTTCCAATCTCGGAGATAACCCCGAGATATGCAGATCAAAAGACCTAAGAATAACACGGAGAGGGGAGTCCTGTCTCGGTGATAACACCATGACGTTCGCTTCTAGTCCCGAGAGACAACATCGGGAGTAAGTAACCCCATCCTTGGTGATAGACCCAAGGGATGCCATTGCAGCTCCGACGATAACCCCGGAAATGCTTGTTTCAAACACATACGATCAGCTTCAGGCTCAGACATCCTGTCGAGGCACATACACCTCAGAACCGGAGATAACAACGGCAGATGGGGAACATCCACGGATAGCGGTGATACATACAAACAAGCAGCGGCGGTCAATCTTAGTCAGAAACCTCGAAAGCAACGTCGCTTCCGCTTAAATCGGCGATAACCCCGGTGAAGAGTCAACACGTCATCTTACTGTCTCAACAAGATGATATCACAGCATACCAACAAGTGGTCCAATCTCAGCTGTAACCCTAAGCAACGTCTACTTTCAACTCAAACCGGCGATAACCCCGGGAAGGAGTCACACATCATCTTCTTCCTTCGACAAATGGCACGTCGTCTCAACACTTCATACATACATACATCCAACAATGTCCCACAAGACCCGAGGATTGACAATCCCGAGTGACCATTATGGGTGGCAGTACTTTGGATAGAATTTGAAGCTTGAAGACCATGGGCATAGACCCCTCTTCCTGACTTCGTACAACCTCTAATCCATGTCATTACGTAACTCTCGACACAAGCGATCCAAAGAAGTACAGATATATTTCGTTCGAATGCTCGGATTGAAGTTCTGCAAGTTTGAGCGGACATTACAGTGCACGACTGCACGTACTATGAGACAACGGGACCCGCGAGACTCAGATCTACCACGACCAAACGCGCAGTACAAGCTGCGGTACGCCATGCATGTGTGTACTATGCCATCACCTATAAATATATGTTGAGGGGTTAGCTATTTGAAGATAGAGAGAGAAGGAAAAAGGCGAGAAAGCCCTGTCCATTTTACTCTGCATACACATCTTTTGAGTGTTTCCTCTTCTTTAAACACTAGTTAGCTCACATATAGCTACTTTTTATTTTGCGGGAGCTGAGTGTTTATCCATTTAAAGTCTAAGAAGTCTACTTTGGCAGCCCACTGTAAGCCTTCTTACATTCTATAAAGCCTCTTTCTCATATATCACACCTTTGTTATACACGATGATAGTCGTGTGAGTTTGTTCGCCGGACTTGATTAAAAGTGGTTTTCATTTCTCACTCAGATATATATACTAATATATGTATATATTTTGTATATATGGACTAACATTATCGAGTTATGCCTCGATTGAGCTGAACTTGATGCGGAGGCGTTTATCTGCATTTTATATATATATATATATATATATATACTTATATATATAAATTGTGGTCGACTCATACATTCGATGAGCACAGATTTTACATCAGGGAGCGTTTAATTACTTTTGTATATATATATTTATATACATAATTACTGTCAGACATATCTGATGAGCCTGAATTTTACATCCGGTGCGTTTACTCGCTTTTATATATATATATATATATACATATATATAATTGCTGTCGGACATATCCGATGAGCCCGGATTTACATCCGGTGCGTTTACTGCTTATATATATATTTACATTATGTCCTGCCTGGAGTTTACTTCGTGGCAGTTGATCGCTTTTACAATTTTATTTACATTTCGTCCCGCCTGGAGTTTACTTCGTGGCGGTTGATCATGTTCATATATATATATATATATATATATATATATATTTATCGCTTTTATATATTTATATTTCCGATCCCCCATGGAGTTGCTTCGTGGTGGTTGATCCAGTCTGTATATATATATTTACAGCTTTTATATATATATATTTGCTTACTACTTTCCATACAAATTGCAGTATCATGTGAGCCTAGGAATCACGTGATCACAGGTTCAGTCTACTAAACCTAGATTCGGTTCTCATGATGGACATTTTTTAACTGTAAGTAGCTTGTACATTATTTTACAGTGTCTGAGTTTCCTTGGATGGATATCATGCCCATAAGGAGTTCGGCACTGCTGTATATTATTTTTTCGAGGATGCTTTGCATCTCGAAAATAAAAGCAAACAAACCGAACATTTAATAAAATGGAAGTATGAAAAGGTCTCAATTCCTATTGAGCACACGGTTTGAAAAACCTCTTTTACAAAACTTCATTGACTTATCTTGGTTAAAACTGGATTTTTCTATAAAATTCAAACCTTGTGTATATAGGTGCGAACGAGGCCTTGCACTACTTTCAAATAATTGCACATTGATCCACACACACACACACACATTCATATAACAATTTCTTTGAAGAGTAGCGGTCACCGTGGTAACACAAATGTCGGGGGTGCCTAACACCTTCCGTCCGCATAATTAAGCCCCCGAACCCTTAATGAATCTCGGTTTCACAGACCCATTTAGCAGTGTCAAATCACTGGGTCAATGTGCTAACCTTTTCGGTTGCGTTGGTGCAACCAGTTAAATACACCAACTGGAGATTCTTAAAGTCAATCGTCGACATTATACATGTCGGACCTTTTTCACTTGTTGTTTCAAATAAATCTCACATTAACATGAGAACACCAAAAAACAAGTAACGAAAAGGGACACTCAAAAATCCTGACGTCGACACCTCCATTTTTAATTTAGTCATGCAAGTATTATCAATCTTGCACCTCCTCCCCTAATAGTACATGCATGTGAATCAATAGTACACACGTGAACAAATAGTTATAATCATGTGAATTAATAGCAATTAATTGCTCATTTATCCGATTAATTACCCGATTGGTCAATATAACCTCCAAACATCAATTATTATCGAAATAACTGTCGATTTCCACAAACACTAACAATCCCAACACAATGGAAATATTTTTATCAATAATTTCATTTTAAAAATTTTGAAGTTTGACTTTTTCTGAAAAATGTCAACTGTGGACTTTTTGACCAAAAAGTCAATCCCGGTAAATTTTGTGTTTATAGTCTATATTTTACAAATTTCATCGTTCCGGACTCAAATATCACGTCTGCGTCTCCAAATTCAACTTCGAACTCAAATTTAATTTTTAATAATATTCATCATTAATATTATAACTCACAATATTAACAACCAGATCGTTCACAGGAAAGAGGGGGCATTCCGATAAGGATTTCTCCCTATTGGCGCGCAATTAAATAACCTAACCACTTTCCTCGACAGAACTTTCTAGACATCATCAATATTGAAAATAATAATATGAATAACTTTTTCGTCTCAATTATTGATTAATAATAATAATTAGTATGCTGATGATACTATGACAATAATTGAATCAATAATATGAGAGATATTATGTAGCAATTACTGTAACAATAATTGAGTATAACTGAGTGACTTCTCACGTCAGCATCAATAATCAATACCGTATGCTACTATTCAACCACGTGTATTACTGTACTTTTACTATCGGATAGTTCAACTGTTTAACAGTAAAACTTTCGCCTTTATTTTTAAAAATATTTTAGTCATTTTCTAACTACGACAGTACCTCCGTTTTGGGGTACACCAATGATTATGCCGTCATACGAATATTCCCTATTAAAACGAATATTCCCCGACCAATCGAATATTTCCTGACACAATGAATATTTTATAACAACTTGCTTACTTTGTAATATTTTCAAATATCACACTTAACTTTAGACTTTTATCAATTTAACTATTTACCAAAATAGAAAAATTAAATATTTTTATTTCATAAAATTCGGGATGTCACAACCGGGGCGGGGGTACGAGGCAAGAGAGAGAGAGAGAGAGAGAGAGAGAGAGAGAGAGTTCTGTTTTAATTGTAATTCTGCAGCAGCGTGAAACGGAGCAAGTTAGCATGGCTTGGGACTTCAATTGACATTGGTTTTATGACTAAATACATGACTTATGATCAGATAACAAGAACAACAAGAAGGAAGACAACAATTAATCAATCAACAAGCAAGAGCCCTAATTGGAGTGAAGAACATTGGAGGAAAGAATTGAAGGTCAGAATCATGAAGATTGCAAGTTGGAGAAAGAAGAAGGGTGGTTTTGTATTTATTATACTTCTTTAATTCATTTATTGTAATTAGGATGATGGATTCTTTTATTATTTCAGTTTTTATTTCATTCATAATTAACTAATTTACTTTTTAGGCTTGCAATGAATCTTTATTGTTGAACGATGATTAGGAAGCCTTAATTTCAGTTTAATAATCTATTATTCAGTTTATCTATTGTGATTTGTGCTTAAATTTATGAATTGTTTGATCACCAATTCTGTGTGGATTTGTATGGACTCGAGAGATGATGTATGAATCTAGACTTAGTCACTTTAGCATGTGTTCTTGAATTCTGCGTTTGAATGAAATCTTAATGAATGTTAGGATAGAGATATACCTAGCATCGCATGTAATCGGGTAGAGAACTTGAGTTTAAACCTTATTTGATTTTAATTCACATAGAGATATAGTGAATTAGTTAATTAGGGTGTTTGGCTTAATTCTATCAAATTTATTGATTTAAGTTAATATGGTGTTAGTGCATCGAGAGATGGCTAATTCTACACGAGTGTTCTTGATTAATAAACTGAGATAGTGAATTAAACTGGATTAAGGTGTGATAATCAAAGTGAGACTTAAAGTGAAGTTGTAAGCCTAATTCTCCAATATTTGATTGAAATTACGATTTTTAGGTTGTGTTGGTTGGTTGGTATTTTCAGTATTTTAGTTTTTGATAGTTATAATCATTGATTTGAATAGTTTAATAAAATTTAAATTAATATAAAACTAGTAATTATTAGGTTTAATTTCATACTAATCTCTATGGGAACTGTAACGCCCCCATATCTATACTCCCACGGTATCCGATATGGTGCTTACTACAAGTTAATGTATATAATGCATTCAAATTTATACGCCCATGATATCTGTGACGCCCCCAAATTCGGGTATCTTCCAACTCGAAAGATGGTGTTACACGGTCCTACAGTTCACACAATCATTCAATTGAAATGCCTCAAAAGAATGAATATGTCCCTTGCGTAAGGGCCCAGATCATACGTACCATCCTGCGGTATTCGCCGACAAGAAAAGAATCCTATTTCTTACTCACCCAGTGCTGTTCTGATTGAATTTCAAAGATCTCGATGCTCATCATAAGCTTTTTTTTCCTCCTCTTCCTATTGATCAGAAGCATCCAGCAGCGCCACGATTCAGGCTGATTGGATCACTGAACTTTCTTTGAAGTCACCCCAGAGTAGATTCACTCATAGCAGATACAAAGGCAGGAGCAAATACTAAGTAAAAAAAAGAGAGAGTCGCTATACTGAGGCGCAAAGAATACTAACGAAAGAATATATTCCAAAATAATATTACCATTCCCAGGTTCTTTATAACCGTTACATTTGTTCTTGTCATAATATCAAATATTATCATTACAAACCTATACTACTAACAATTTCACTTAAACAGCATGCTTGAAACATAGGAATCATATATCTTCAATAACTGAACAATAGTTACGAAGTACTATCAATAATTCAAATTAGCATTTCTTTTCCTTCAAAACGTTTTACAATGACAATATTCAGTAAAACATCAATTCCGGTCCAAGACCTTGTGCATTTCATACTTTATTTGAAAAGGACATCCTGACACTAAGTCCGTAAGTTCGAAATTTCTTACGAGCACGTCTAGGTAATCAGCCTATAGAACTCAATGTTGATCAACACTACATTCATTAAACGTATGTACGTTTAAGTTGTGGAAACCTCACGTGCCTGTCATTTGAAGACAAAACATTTTTAGCATACTCAGTCTTCATTTGAAAACCACACCAATATAACTTGGTACAACATTGACCATGCTTTGGTAGATTATATGAAATCCAACATATCATAAGTCTAGCCGAAAGAATTGGCTTTGACTTTATCATACAACAATTCATGCGTAAGAATACATGAATCACAAAGCTTGTCCAGATTGAACTGAAACAAGGGTTAGAATACTTGCCTTCAGCGTCTGCTATAGTAAGATTATTTTCTCTTTGAGTCTTTACAGTCTCTACAACACATAACCACATAACATACCATATTAGGTCATGAATGAACATACATGGTTCCTAATGAATCTTACCCTTCTTCTTAATCTAATCTTGTATTAGATTTGTTATTTATTGGTTCCGGCTTGCCATTGTTCTTTATTTCATTCTTACCAACTTCTTTCTCTTCTATAACTTAACTGAAATTATTTCATTAATACAACTCGTTTCGAGTTAATCATCCTTTCTCGCGGCTTACTAACGTTCTTACGTTATTAATCGAAACTCGATTGTCATTGGTTAAGTACACTTATTACATACCATTCACGTTCATGTAATATTCAACAACTTTTAGTTGGAACTTTCAACGTTATAGTCATCATCATTATTGAATACAGTTCACTTTCTTATACTTTACATTCTTTATTTAACTACTCATTAAACAACCTTAAATTCCTAAAGTCATCAATATAAAAGTGATTTAGGAAAGGTCTTATCATGTTCATTAAGTAATTACATGTCCCATACTGGTATTGCAAACCATTGGATTCATAATCAATTAGGTCAACAAATTCCCCTTGCTGACGCCGCGACGCGGCAGCCCTTTGTACTAGTGGCGCTGCGATGCCTGCTTCCGCATTACCAACATCCGGTCTCGGTACTTTGCATGCTGAGACTCATGCCTAAGAGTATACCGCGGCATGACTCTGTTAGGCACTCCTTTGCTCCAATATTTGTGGCGTAGTTTAAAGAGCTCATTCATTCAAATATTGCAGCACATACATCGATACCGTAAAAATTTTGACAGTTAATTTCTTAGGTGAGATTCCCAGGCTCATAACTTCTTCGTTAAAATTCCGAATTGGCTCGTTCAGAAGCCGTTAGTTCACAAATTACATGTTCTACGTATTCATGTAAGAATTTTACAATTTCGAATCTATTAACTCAAAATTCACCTTTTAGTTTATTTTAACAAAAACGATAAACGTTCGTGAACGTTCAACGCTCGTTTCTTCATTCTAAGTCAGAATTTGGTCATTCTTGAGTCCGTAACTCTATAATGCCAAATAAGACTAAACTCCATCGAAAACCAACGTTTCTGAACTCAATATCAAAATTCGACTTCCATTCTGAGAATTTCACGAATTCGACGATTATCGTCCAAACTCGTGAATTCTGCCAAAACTTCGTTACTTGAGATTTTTAAACCGTTTCAAATGGATTCATTCCAGCATACTAACATCTAAATATATATACTTCATTAACTTATCATCATGATAAGTTATTACTTGTTCTTCATAAGTTTAGGACTTATAAAAGTATAAACTACTTATGACTTTATTTCACATGACTTAATATAGATTAAGTCTTTTAACCACCATTCTTGCTTCTTATTATCATACAATCTTATTATGGTAAACATATTAGAAGTTCATCTATGTTCCTCATGAGTTCATAACTTATTTAGGTTTGAATTACTTATTCATGACTTATACGACTTAAGTCCATTGATTTATTCATTCTCTTCATTTCTTAGCATACAAATCCTACCACTACTCACTTCTCTAACAATGGAAGAGAAAGAGAATCATGGTTTAAGTTCTTACCCTTAAGATCACTTGTTTAATCCTTGTTCTTCTTCTTGCTTCTTGAAATATAAAATCTAGCTTTTCTAGCTTTTTCCCCCTAACCAATAAGCTATAAGTTGTTGGTGTTTTTGAACAAGGAACAAATGAAATCCAAAGCTTGCTGTTTATAGGAGTTGCTAGGTTAGGGTATAATGGTCAAAAGCCAATCCCACCTCCTTAATAAACCTCCATACTATTCATTACTTAAAACCTAAGTTTACTTGCTCACCAAATAAATTACTTGGCCATCACAATACTTAGCCATTAAGTTAACTTGTTAATCACATAGCTTATCCTTTGCTTGTTCATCACATAAAAGCACTTTGCTTGCTCACCACACTTACTTAGCCATTAAGTTTACTGAACTTTTCTTTTACTTAACCCTTAAGTCTACTTGCTCATCACATTTATTTCTTGGCCACCAAGATCACCCATGTTGTGAGACCCCGAATTTTATGAAATGAAAGTATTCAATTTTCTTACAATTATTCTATTTAGTAAATGGTTAAATTGATAAAAGGTTAAAGTTAAGGGTCATATGTGAAAATTTTTCAAAGTAAGCAAGTTTTCATAAAATAATCGGTGATAAAAGTATAATAATATGCGTGGTTGCATAGTAGCACACAGTATTGTACAATATCTTTGATTATTGATGCTTACGGTGAGAAGTCACTCAGTTTTATTCAATTATTGTTACAATATTTTATATTATTAAATCAATAATTGAGATGACACAGTTATTCATATTATTATTTGCATTATTGACAATGTCTAGAAAGTTCTGTCGAGGAAAGGGGTTAGGTAATCTAATTGCGCGCCAATAGGGAGAAATCCTTATCGGAAAGCCCCTTCTTTCCTGGGAACGACCTGATTGTTAAATATTGTGAGTTATAATATTAATGATGAATAAGTTCTTGTTGATTAAAGATGAAATTGATAGCTCCACTGTGTTGGGATTATTAGTGTTAGTGGAAATCGACATCTATTTTGATAATAATGGATGTCTGGAGGTTATATTGACCAATCGGGTAATTAATCGGATAAATGAGAAATTAATTGCTATTAATTCACATGCTTATAACTATTTGTTCACATGTGTTTACTATTGATTCACATGCATATACTATTAGGGGAGGTGGTGCAAGATTGATAATACTTGAATTACTAAATTAAAAATGGAGATATAGATGAAGGTACTATACTGTAATTATTTTTTTCACATGATTAAACTATTAAGTCACATGATTGTACTATTGATTCACATGATATACTATTAGGGGAGGTGGTGCTATAACGCCTCCAAATTCAGATACTTGAAACCCGAACTCAGTGCATTACGATACCATTTCTATGAGCAGAAATAATAATATTGTCATAAATATCTAACTTAATTTACATATCAGAGTTCTCTAAATCCCAGGTACGCGACCTTAAAACATTTCATTACATGATAGATAATAAATATAATCATCTTATTTAAGTGTAGCTATTACATAAGATAACACAAACTTATTCGGGTAGCTTTCCTTTCCCTTCGTTCTTGGCAGAGCCCTCTGGCCGATCATACTTAACTGAAAACATTTAAATTAAGCAAGGATGAGCATTTGAGTGCCCAGCAAGTAATAACAATTATAAATATTAGCTGAAAGGATTAAATGTTTTCTTTGTACTACCCTTCTATAACAAATCAAAAGTTGTGAAGTAATCTGGACCGATAATAATAACATAACAACTCTCTATCAAATTTTTAAAACTACGTACTGACTATAAATAGGGTTAAGGTGACGTACTATGAACATTGTTTTTCATTTTTGCTAAGGTTTAACTGAACTTCATCCGCAAACCGTCATAACTTACGGACACGAGGGTGATCTGCCCAATGTGCCCTGTATTGATCAATACTACATGCAAGAACGATATTATTATTCACTCTGTCCGCCTTGGGCTCATAAAAGTTTTCTCATGTTCGGGATGTTCATACTTAGTCTGGAATCCGAACCAAAACAATTTGATTGGATACAAAAAGGCTTGATCATATTCAACGATATTTCTAAATCTGTGTCTAGCTGGTCAGATAGCTTAGACGACTCTTTGTTATCGTATACATACTGGGATCAATAGGTATATATATATATATATATATATATATATATATATATATATATCAACATGTGATTAAATACAATGATTATCCAAGTGGGGACACTTGAATAACCATATTTAGAAATTAACGAACATAATATATATATATCTGAATTACCATATAGTACCATGTTGATAATCAATGATCGGATATAACATATATAACAATAAGGTTAATAATCTAGTACAATAATAATATAATTCTGAAACTCTCTTACTTCTATCCATTGCATAAAGGAAATGCAAAGGTAGGATACTTGCTTGGTCTGCTGCTTACAAAATGAAACTTAGTTTTTATCTTTTGTATAACAACCTATTAATAATAAGATCATTTTTCTGATTAGAATAACATATTGTAACACATAATACTACTTATTACAGTCAGTATATAACCTAATCACATTATCACACATGTTCAACAGTAATTGAATCACAAACAAACACTCATACAGTCAAACTATATAGGTTCGGATCAATTTCGGTAACATTTTGGTGTACCAACAACTTTATCAGGTAATTATCGAGTTTATTGTAAATAAAACTCTAATCTGCATCTTAAAGACTATTCTGGATAATTTAAACATCAATCATATTATTTATAAATGACTTATAATAATTTATAATTAATTATTATAATTTATCATAATTTTTCAAACTCTGGAATCATTATTAAATGATTTAAATATTAAATAATTCTATTATCATTAATATTTAAAAGATATTAATGAAACCTTGCAAAATATTAAAGTTAGTTATAATAACTTAGAATATATTTAAAGTATTAATATTACCCTTAAATGATTTTTAAAACATTTAAAATTATTTTTAAATAATTACCATTAATATTAAAATATTAATGTATTATTTATCCAAATATTAAAAATCATTAATTATAATTTAAAATATTTTTAATTCATTTATATCTTTTTAAATGATTTTTAAATCAATAAAACTATTTTTAAACTATTATTTAATAAATTTAATATCATTAATATCATTAAATTATTAATTAAATTATCCTTCAAATATTAAAAGTTATATTTAATAACTTAAAATATCTTTAAAAACTTTATTTTCATTTAAAATGATTTTATAATATTAAAATCATTTTAAGCTAATTTATTCAATATAATTATTAAATAAATCTAATTAAAATATTAATATTTTTATGATAAAATATCAAAAGTTATATTTTATAACTTCAAATATTTTATAACCTTTAAATCATATTTATATAATTTTTAAATCATTAATTCTATTTTTCATAATTTATTTAATACATTTATTAAATAACTTAATTATCATTAATATTTATTTATTAATGAAATTCATCACAAAATATTAAAAATAACTTAAAATATTTTCTTATAACATAATATAATTTTAAATGATTTTTCAAGTATTAAAATCACTTTTAAGTAATTTATTTAATATCATAATTAAATAAATTAAATACCATTAATATTCCAAAATAATAAATATTAATGAAATATATTCAAAATAATTAAAACCTATTTTTAGACTTTAAAATAATTTTAGGAATTTATTTTGTATTTTAATAATTAAAACTATTTTTCTCTATTTATTAAAAAGAAATAATAATTTCCATAAATCAAACTGTCGTTAAAGGGCCCTATAGCTTATTTAAACTGTCGCTATAGGTGTTCTTGAGTGTTCATCAATAAACCCGGATCTTCAAACTCGATTATGCATGTGGTAGGTAGTTTGACTAGCATTTGGTCTATGTTCCTTGTTGTTTTTGGGCTGTCTAATGAGATAATGTTGTAGTATTGATGTAGTACTACAACCCTAAACAAGTTCCATGGCAAAAACATACCAAATCATCAAGATCTAAGCTACAGAAAAGTCTGACAAGGTTGTTCTTCATTTTCTGGGTTTTCCAGAAAATGAAGAACAGCTAAGGGTGCTATATTTAGATCCTTATAACTTGCACTCTGGTTCTAGTTTGTAAGATCTAATGGTTCATACTTATAGAATGCATGCCCAGGTACAATAACATATCAACATATCATCATAACAACAACATATACGCGAGATATATGCCGATCAAAGTTTGTCAGTCGTCATTCATCAGTTTTCTAGGTTACCCAGAAAACTGATTTCATGAACATCTAACCTCCTTTGACCAGCCACAAAATCATGTACACTTGATATCTAGAGGCACTAATAGCATGGATCGAGAGTTAAACTAACATACTATAACATGGTTTCAAAAACAAACTTAAAACATCAAAATCCTGACAGATCCGGAGCCTTAAATATTATGTCAGACACTAAAGTCCCATTTTTGGGTTACCCAGAAATGGTCTGGTCATGGTCGGTCAATGACCTTTGACCAAGAATAACTTGCAATCTAGATCAGATCTAAGTCTGATTCTTGATCCAGATCAAAGCTAGCATTACATACTACAAATACAAAGCTTTAAACAACAAAAACCAAGATCATACAAGAATCTAAAGCCACTGACATTCATTGTCAGACCAAAATTTCAAATTTTTCCAGAATTCTAAAAACATCAATTTCAAGCATCTATGTGTTATGGATCTGAGTTATAACAACCTAGATCACTCAATAACATCCTATTACACAACTTTAAACATCTAAACACAAAGATTAACATGAATCATAAGGATTTCTAGGTTTAGGGTTTTTATACTTTTCTATAAACTAAATCTTGATCTAATGCCTCTGATCTGCTACAAGTGTTAGTGGGGCTTGATTAGTGACTGGTCTAGCAAGAAAATTTCAGATGTTTGAAGTTGAGAGGGTTTTGGTTGAGTGTTGTGATCAAATGAGGCTTGAATATGACATTCTCTATCTCATAATCTATATATAATTTGATGCAAGGACTATGGCTGATCATGAGGGCAGGTTTTGGCTGATTAAAGGCTAGTACTAGACCATATGGCTAGTTAGAGTTGGTCACCAACTCTCTACTAGGGTTAGATCTACACTCCACCTTATTAAAATAATAAAAAGGGTAGTTTGGTCATTTGACTTATAAAGTGAATGACAACTTGGTAACTTCTCACAACCATTAGGTTTTAACCCTTAGGGTTTGACCCTTAGGGTTTAACCCTAAGATTCCATAAGCTCTAAATCTAGGATTGTGTATTAAGGGCAAATATGGAAATCTTAGTTTCTAAAAATGTTGATTAGGGTTCCCTAATCACACTAGGTTTTCTAATCACTTAGGTTTTGTAAATTAGCTATTAATTACCATTAACCTTGATAAATTAATACTTAGGGTTTATAATTTAGCAATTAGGGTTTTAATTTAGTAATTAGGATTTCTAGATATTAATTAGGGTTTACCTAATTAACATAAAACATAATAAAGGTCATTAATTACATAACACACAACTTAAAAAATCTTACAGTCATAACTGACTTCTGTACCATAGTTTATCAGTAATGTTAGGGTTTGTACTATTTTGCTATAATCGATCTACAAATTAACATTACACACATATCGTATATATATTTATTCTTTGAAATATAAATAATATTATATTATTATTCTCATTCCTTATTCAAAATCCGGACTTAGGGTTTGAATTTATATCGATATAACCTTCATACATACCATCATTAATTAAGTTAAAATAATTAACCTAACCAATATAATAAAATACATATCATAATAATCCTAATAATCATATCATGTATACCATAATCATATTTTCATGAAAATAAATAATAAATATTTTTATTACAAAATTAATTTATTATAAGAATATAATCTATAATGATCAATAAATCTAAAAGAAATTATTTACATCTAATAAATATTTTTTTATTTATCACATAGATACATACACTTTACTTTGCACATATTCTCACCTTTTATATATATATATATATATATATAAATTAAATTGCAAAATTTCTTATTGAAAATATTGGGTTATTACAGGTGCAAGTTTGATAATACTTGCAGGACTAAATTAAAAATAAAAGAAAAGATGAAGGTATTATAATGTAATATTTTGAGCCCCAAAACATGTAATTATCGAAACTATATTTTCCTATAAATAGAAGCTCATTCTTCCTTCATTCTCACCAATTCACTAAGACTCACAAGAGCAATTATAAAGAGAGAAGCTATAGAGAGAGAAGTTGTGACAAACGAGATTTTGTAATTTAATTTTAATATTTATTGGATTAAATAAATATTTTTCGATGATTTAATTATTAGATTAAATGATTAATTCATGAAGTTGTGATAGATTAATTTAATTATATGTGTTATAGTTATTAAATTAATGTGGAGAATTTTTATTATTCAAGTATGTAATTATGTGAGCATATTGATTTAAAAGAAATATTTAATAAGCCTAATATTATTTTAATTAATTTAGTAATTAATTAGAGAATTAATAAATTTGACATAATTAATAAATGAGAGATTTAATTATGTTATTATCTGAATTAATGAGAAATTATTATATTTTATTTAAATTAAATGAAGTAAGATATTTGAATTTGGGTGTGACATGATTAAACTATATTATAAGAAATTAATTAAATTAAATGGGAATGAGCCTTTTAAGGCTAGCTAAACGGAACCTTAATGGGAGTTGGGAGCAGTTAACCCATGATCGGATTAACTGACCTCCACAACTGCGCTCAGTTTTTATAAATTATACGTCTTCTTCTTCTTTTATTTTTCTTAGTTTGGAAAAAAAAAAATCACAAAGAGAAATTGAGAATTGTTGGGAGAAATTGTGATATTGAAGAAGAATCTGAAAAGGGACTTCACTCTTATTCATCTGTAATAGGGTAATCTCTTCTTCCCCAAAACTCAAATTTACGTTGTTTATACTTTCTACGAAAATATATTATAAGTCTTTGTAATTGAGAAATTAATGACTTATGTGTTTATATATGATATATATATAATCATAATATGTTTCATTATCATATATTTATGTTTTCATGACATTAATTGCATACAAACATGCTATAAATTGATTTATGAAGTTACTGAGTATAAGTTTCATATGTATGGCCCTTATGGGAATTTGTATGCTACAAATTGTTGTTTAACTTGAAATTTAACGGTAGATTATGTTATCACATGTCAAAATGAAGAAAATAAACTTCGAATGGACTGATTTAGTGTTATAACGAACCCGTAGTGCCAATCTCCATGTTTTCTTTTCAAAACTTTTAAGAACATCAAGAACAATGAAATTACATGTTTTAATTATGTAATTATGTGTTTTAACTTGTTAAAATCATGCTAGAAGGGTTGAGTAGTAGTTATTTATGTATTACAATGTTTGGGTATGTCTAAATTCGTGTAAGAACAAATTAATTGGAGGTTTTGACCATGTTCTGTAATTTTTCACGAATTGCAGAACTGATTCTGGTTCGCCGCGCTGCGGCGCCAACTCCATGCTTTAAGTCCCGCACCGCAACTCCATAACCCAAGCCGCCACGTCGCAATGCCAATAACAAGTCTAATAGTGGTGCTGCAGTGCCACTCTACAGATTGCTCAGAAATGAAATGTTTTGATTATTTATGTCCATGAAAGTATTAGTAACCTAGTCTATTTAACATAAAAATATGTTAGACATATAATGAGGTGTTAAAATAGGTTCTTAGCATGTCAATAAGGCATTTACATGTTGATTGAATTGTTAAACACATAGTTAGCTTATTATTCATGTAGTGTGATATTATGTGAAAATAAGTGTGATAATTTGACTAAGTATAGTCATAACCAGAGTTTAGACCAAAGAAAATGAACTTGTGATGACTAATTACGTTATAATTGACTGATATTGTGAATGTAAATGGTATGTAGGATTAAATCAAGGAACGTGTATAAATTAACGTGTAATCTACGCACGAGGCAAGTTTCCTAACCCTACTTGTTATCATTATATAAGTTTATAAGTTTATCTCTTTACATCGAGCAAATTCTCGTTATTATTGATCAAGTCCAGTTTGTTATATTAAAGTTTATTAATCTTTCAAAGAATGATTTTGTTATACAATACTTATTCTATTGTATATCTCTTGAGATCGTTATTCGATTTAAATATCAGTTACTGTTGAACCTTGTTAGACTAGCAAACCCTTAATGATTCGACTAGTCCATAGTTGATGAACGTTCTAAATTTCAGACCCTTGTTGAATTATCCAAACCAAACTTCCTTTGGTATGGACTCTATTGTCAAACTGAGATGAACAACCCTATATAGGGGATTACTTATGCGTTAGCGTTAAGATATTGTGCACAGTATGGTACTAAGGGTTGATCCCCTTAAGTATGAGAAGAAGAGTCCATAGTCTTATGACTGTTAAAGGTTTCAAGTATAAACACTTGACAACCTAGGACATAGTTTAAGGTCTTATGACCCTCAGAAGTTCTTTTGATTCTTGTTATTCATTCTTGATTCAAAAGCTGAGTTTTCTTACTTCAGAAGTCTTTGATTCATTCACATGTTATTATTTTACTTTTATATTGTTATACTTGTGGGCAATTGAGCTCACTCTTGCATAATAATAACATTGCAGTTAAGAACGAAAGATCCGACGAGCCTTCCACTAGTAAAGGCAAGGGTAAGATTAACAAGTGATGAAGACTTGTTGTTATGTGATTATTTATTTATGTTTCAAACTTGATATTGTTTAAAACTTTATTTGTTTATGATTCCGCATAGATGTTTAAGGTTAGTTTAACCTAGGATTGTATTTATTATTATTTGGATGTTGTAACCCCATGAGGGAAAGATTTATTCTATCTATTGCATGGTTTGCATTTATTATAGGTAGATAGATAGATGATATTTGTACAGTGAACACCAAATCCTGTGAAAATGAAAGTACCTGGATTTGGGGGTGTCACAGAAGTTATAGAGAGAAAGAAGAAGAGAAGTTTCCTACTCCACTATTCCAGTATCCAGTCTTCTTCTGAGGTAAGGGGTATTATTTATTTCATATTCTGAAAAGATATTATTTTTCGTATTCGTATGTATATTATTTTCGTTCAATATTTATAAAGAATATATTATCTTCGTTCAATATTCGTAGGAATATTATCTTCGTTAAATATTCGTTGGTTTTCGTTCAACAGTTGTAAGGGATGTTATTTTTGTTCAATATTCGCTTGAAATAATATTATCTTCCATACTCTGTAGTATGTAAGTAATATTATTTTGTTTCAGATTTCAAATTCTATACTCATTTTGTTAAAGTTTTGGCTTCTATACTCAATGAAATTAATACAATATCCTTGAAATTTGCTTTTCATTCAGTATCGTTTCACAAGGATATTTTTGAACATTCTTGTTAAATTTTAAGCT
This sequence comes from Panax quinquefolius, assembly GCA_020205615.1. Taxonomy (NCBI): domain Eukaryota; kingdom Viridiplantae; phylum Streptophyta; class Magnoliopsida; order Apiales; family Araliaceae; genus Panax; species Panax quinquefolius. Next base: position 99,114,587 of record CM035158.1, on the reverse strand, counting down.
TTTCATGCTGGAGTACTGTCTATAAGTACTATTCATTTATACGGTACTATTCATAAAAGTACTATTCACGGGTACTATTCACAAAGTACTAGTCATAAATTACTATTCACAAAGTACTATTCACGAGTACTATTCACAAAGTACTATACATGGGGTACTATTCTCGAAGTACTATTCACGGGGTACTATTCACCTGGGTACTATTCACCCGGAGTACTATTCATGACAAAAATTGATTTATTTTCGGTTTAAATCATTTTTGATAAAATATCATTCTTGAATTTTACTCCACAAAGCAGTATCATGTTGACAATTTGGATATTTTTAAACTCTAGATAAATTTAAAGTCTATAATATTTATCCTTGATTTCGTTTGATTAATGTTTATATCATTGTCATCATCCTCATGCTTATATTGTGATTAAAGTCATCTTTGGCTTACGTGCATAGATGGACTGTTGATTTATATGATTATGACCGGGGATCATTCGGTATAATCATGACCCGTAATGTTACAAATGATGTGGTAAAAGTCCTCATTGGCCCGTAGTGCATTGATGGACAGTTGTTGGTATGATTATGATTAGGGATTATTTGGTATAATCATGACCATTGATGATTACATGAATATCCTTGGCCCGTAGTGCAGGGATGATTCGATGATGTGGTTTATTTATTAAGTCGAGTCTCAGCGATAAAGTTGATGAAAAACTTTTTGAATCATAGAAGATAGTAGATATCATGCTCTACTTGACTCTTCTAATGGATTGCTTGTTCCGCTGCAGTTGTTGATCTAACACTTGTTGTCTATTATATTCTATCAGTTGTTATACTGTTGAAGGCTAAGGATAATTTATTCTGCATTATCTTAGTTATAATATTTCTTACTAGGCTAGTTGAGCTCACCCTTTTCTTTCATTGTTCTCTTCAGGAAATGAGAATATAGCTGGGACGAGTCGGGGAATGGAGTGATGGTCCAGAATAAGTGGCTTTAGTAGTCCTCACTATTCTATGAAATATTGTGATAATAATTATAATGAGGACTTCATTGAGAGTGAATACTGTCTATGAGGCAATATTCTTGTTTAAACTCTCAGCTGTGTTTTGTCGTATATTACCAGACAGTTGTATAATTAAATTTGTATTTGATTTATGTATCATGTATTTGGTGACCCAAAATGGGTGATGTATACCTATTTTGGGGGCGTCACAATTGGTATCAAAGCTTAGGGATATGATCCCTGGCTGAGATGTGAGACTAGAACTAGGAGGCGAGAGACGGGTTAATCCTTCACTATTATGACCTACCTAAGTTTATTTGGTATTTAATTGGTCAATCAGAGTATAGGGATAATATATGATATGTCAATTAACCTTTGTTTTGAAGATGTATTCTAGAATGATATCTGAAAAACAGGAGATGAACAATGGAAAAATCATGATACAGAGAAAATAACCGGGAAGGAATAATCTGAAAAGAAAGCAAGGTATTCTCATCTCTTCGAACTACCAGATACGTAAATTTCGAGGGCAAAATTTCATAAGGAGGGGAGATTGTGAGACCCCAAATTTTATGAAATGAAAGTATTCAATTTTCTTATAATTATTCTATTTAGTAAATGGTTAAATTGATAAAAGGTTAAAGTTAAGGGTGATATGTGAAATTTTTTTAAAGTAAGCAAGTTGTCATAAAATAATCGGTGATAAAATTATAGTAATACGCGTGGTTGCATAGTAGCACACGGCATTGTACAATATCTTTGATTATTGATGCTTACGTGAGAAGTCACTCAGTTTTATTCCATTATTATCACAATATTTTATATTATTAAATCAATAATTGAGATGACACAATTATTCATATTATTATTTACATTATTGACAATGTCTAGAAAGTTCTGTCGAGGAAAGGGGTTAGGTAATCTAATTACGCGCCAATAGGGAGAAATCCTTATCAGAAAGCCCCTCTTTCCTGGAAATGACCTGATTGTTAAATATTGTGAGTTATAATATTAATGATGAATAAGTTCGTGTTAATTAAAGATGAAATTGATAGCTCCATTGTGTTGGGATTATTAGTGTTAGTGGAAATCGACATCTATTTCGATAATAATGGATGTCTGGAGGTTATATTGACCAATCGGGTAATTAGTAGGATAAATAAACAATTAATTGCTATTAATTCATATGCTTATAACTATTTGTTCACATGTGTGTACTATTGATTCACATGCATATACTATTAGGGGAGGTGGTGCAAGATTGATAATACTTGAATGACTAAATTAAAAATGGAGATATAGATGAAGGTATTATAATGTAATTATTTTTTTTCACATGATTAAGCTTTTGAGTCACATGATTGTAATATTGATTCACATGATATACTATTAGGGGAGGTGGTGCAAGTTTGATAATACTTGCAGGACTAAATTAAAAATGAAAGAAAAGATGAAGGTATTATAATGTAATATTTTAAGCCCCAAAATGTGTAATTATCGAAACTATATTTTCCTATAAATAGAAGCTTATACTTCCTTCATTCTCATCAATTCACTAAGACTCACAAGAGCAATTATAGAGAGAGAAGCTATAGAGAGAGAAGTTATAGAGAGAAAGAAGAAGAGAAGTCTGCTACTCCACTATTCCAGTATCCAGTCTTCTTATGAGGTAAGGGGTATTATTTTTTTCATATTCTGAAGAGATATTATTTTTTGTATTCGTATGAATATTATTTTCGTTCAATATTTATAAAGAATATTATCTTCGTTCAATATTCATAGGAATATTATCTTCGTTAAATATTCGTTGGAATATTATTTTTGTTCAACAGTTGTAAGGGATGTTATTTTTGTTCAATATTCGCTTGAAATAATATTTTCTTCCATACTCTATAGTATGTAAGTAATATTATTTCATTGCAGATTTCTAATTCCATACTCATTTTGTTAAAGTTTTGGCTTCTATACTCCATAAAATTAGTAGAATATCCTTGAAATTTGCGTTTTATTCAGTGTCGTTTCACAAGGATATTTTTGAACATTCTTGTTAAATTTTAAGCTTTTCATGCCGGAGTACTGTCTATGAGTACTATTCATTTATACGGTACTATTCACAAAAGTACTATTCACAGGTATTATTCACAAAGTACTATTCATAAATTACTATTCACAAAGTACTATTCACGAGTACTATTTCTGAAGTACTATTCACGTGGTACTATTCACCCGGGTACTATTCACCCAGAGTACTATTCATGACAAATATTAATTTATTTTTCGATTCAAATCATTTTTGATATAATATCATTCTTGAATTTTACTCCACAAAGCAGTATCATGTTGACAATTTGGATATTTTTAAACTCTGGATAAATTTAAAGTCTTTAATATTTATCCTTGATTTCGTTTCATTAATGCTTATATTATTGTCATCATCCTCATGCTTATATTGTGATAAAAGTTATCTTTAGCTTACGTGCATAGATGGACTGTTGATTTATATGATTATGACCAGGGATCATTCGGTATAATCATGACCCGTAATGTTACAAATGATGTGGTAAAAGTTCTCATTGGCCCGTAGTGCATTGATGGACAGTTGTTGGTATGATTATGACTAGGGATTATTCGGTATAATCATGACCATTGATGATTACATAAATATCTTTGGCCCGTAGTGCAGGGATGATTCGATGATGTGGTTTATTTATTAAGCTGAGTCTCAATGATAAATTTGATGAAAAACTTTTTAAATCATAGAAGATAGTAGATATCATGCTCTACTTGACTCTTCTAATGGATTGCTTGTTCCGCTGCAGTTGTTGATTTAAAACTTGTTGTCTATTATATTCTATCAGTTGTTATACTGTTGAAGGCTAAGGATAATTTATTTTGCATTATCTTAGTCATAATATTTCTCATTGGGCTAGTTGAGCTCACCCTTTTCTTTCATTGTTCTCTTTAGGAAATGAGAATATAGCTGGGACGAGTCGGGGAATGGAGTGATGGTCCAGAATAAGTGGCTTTAGTAGTCCTCACTATTCTGTGAAATATTGTGATAATAATTGTAACGAGGACTTCATTGAGAGTGAATACTGTCTATGAGGCAATATTCTTGTTTAAACTCTCAGCTGTGTTTTGTCGTATATTACCTGACAGTTGTATAATTAAGTTTGTATTTGATTTATTTACCATGTATTTGGCGACCCAAGATGGGTGATGTATACCTATTTTGGGGGCGTCACACATGTGATCATGGGTTGCCTCATGGATCCTCCTAATCCATTGGATTAATTGTTTGGGCTTAAGGTTTAATTAATCCTAACTTATACATTGGGCTTGCAATTAAACAAACACTTGGGCTTGTTCATTAATTTACATTAGCCTTAACATTACAAACATTTGGGCTTTAACATTAATTCGTATTGGGCTTTATTATTATCCCAATTAGATATTTCAATTTCCTACACAATCCTACAAGTCCATTACATAGGCTTAAAGCCTTATAACGTATAATCTACGTATTAATCTCGTATTCCAACTCGTATACTTATTTATATATACGACATACCATCATTCATACTTACTCGTATAATACCTCATATCATACTAATATTTATTACCTCGTACAATACCTATATATTATATGATCATCGCTTTAATTCATTATACGCATTTAAATTCCTTCTCAGAACTCACTTTCCCTAACCGTTAGGTTTTAAGTCCACAGGAAAAAATTGCGTTTGCAATAACTGAAATATTATTGGAAATTCCATCTCGTCTTAGAATTCTATTATTATGTATTTCTCGGAAGTTCAAAAATAATTCCCGAGCATAAATGCGTGAATAGTATTTTTCAGAAAATTTCTCGAAAAGCTTTTATTTTCATCTTGGAAATTCAATCACTTTAATTCTATCACGTAGCCAAAATACTACGACGTTCAGACATATCTAGGTCATAGAACGACCTTCAATTAGCTTACTCCCATAAATAATCAATTAAATTCATTTAATCCTCATAATCAAATAAAAATTTAATTCTCATAAAATCCAATTTTGTTCTGGGGCGTTACAATATCTGATTATATGCTTATATCTAATTGAGTGACTATACAATTATAACCAGATGCAATTCCTATAGATCCAAGATTCACAGTATCCCATAACAGATAATAATTCCTAGGAGAACGATTGTTGTGTTTGGATACCTTCACTTGGATATATGAACTGTACCTGTGAATAATATCTATTTATCCAAAATTCAGAGTATTAGTAATAACATAAACAGTCCATATTACCAATACCCTCACTCAGATGTATAGTCTATATCATGCGAATTACACTATCGTATCGATAATACCTATTTATCCGAAATCCAGAGTATCAACAACAACATGAACAGTCCATTTTCTCAATACCCTCACTCAGATAAATAGTTCCCAAGGATCTCAAACTAGTTTAAAAATTCTAATTACATCTATATATGTAAGAAAACACGGTTGCGGAAATAAAAGATGTTATATATCATATATATTAATGTTCGATTACATGATTCTTCATAAATAATTTCTTTTTATAAAGTATTACATTCAACTAGACAGTAATATAAACTAATCTAAGCAGGGACGCTTCCCTTTATTTACTCCAGATGTGCCAGGGTTACCATCTAATACTGCAAAGGGAATAATTTGCAAGGGTGAGCTATGACATGCTCAGCAGGTTCTATATTTACAACAATATATGATTTAAAGAAGTATAATAGTTCAAAATTTAACTGATTGTTGGTACCATTTTTGGAATTTCTTTTTCAACCATTTTTGGACTTTTTAATTCTATTAGTCATACAGACTTAGAAATTTTGTTTAGATATGAGATAGAGGATCAACCTATTCAACATCCTAGGAGTATGCATCTCATCCTACTTGTGCTAACATGCACCAAACGTCAATATTTAATTAACCAAACATCGATCCCTTTTTGGGATACATAACTTCAGTGTAGGATATCTTACCAAAGAAATTTGGTTTGACACAACAGTTTATGTTCAATAAACAGTATCATATGAATAAACAATTCATTTCTTGGTTATGCTGAAGCTATAGCTATAACATTACAATAAGTGGCAATTCAAGTTTAGGTTTGGTAATACATATTGAAAGCAATTCAAGATAGGAATTTTGTTTAACGAATACATAGGGTTCGAGAAATTTACGTAAATAATAATTTGGGTTTAGTAAACTTACCTGAGCGAAGATCAGTCAAGCAATACTACTCGATTCGTTAATAAACACCTAAGATGTTCATTCATATAAATCTAACACATTAATATTGATATTAATACTCAAATACATAATCTACATATGTTCGGGTTAAGTTTGATATGTTTTCGGTGTCCAAAGACTTTACCGGGTACTTAATAAGTTGATAATTAGATTAAAATTTATTTATAAGCTTTATTATATTTTTATATAATTTAAATACCCTTTATAATAATTTTTAGAAGCTTATAATAATATTTGAGTATTTATTTATCCCTTCAATGATTTTTAAATCATTTATTTCTATTTCTAAATAATTTAATATTTACTTAGAATATTATAAAACCTTGTTTGCTATTTTTAAATAATTTATAATCATTTATCATGATTTTTAAATCATTAATAGTATTTTTAAATAATTATTTATTATTTATAAATAATTATCCTAATTATTTTATTATTAAATTAATTATTAATAATATCCAAATAAAATAAAATATATATTGAATTTATGTAAAACTATTAAGTTAATTATTATAACTTAAAATAATTTTTAAAAATATTTTTATAATTATTTATTTATATTTATTTATTAATTATTTCTAATTTTTATTAATTAATTTCTTAAAAAACATTTTCTTTTTGTCTTTAAAGCCCTATAGTGACAGGAAGTGTCGCTATAGGTGTTCTTGAGTTTTTGAAAATCAGGTGGTCATGGCCTAGGGAACACTTTGACCTTGATCTAATTTGTTATTGTTGATGATTTTGAGTTTTGACAAGAATAGATGTAAAATCCCAAATTTTACGAATAAAGATTTAATTTTCTCGAAATATTTTTTCAAAATTATGGTGTGGATTTGAGATAATGTTATATTTGTGGGTAATATTTATAAATTTTGAAATGTATGCAAGTTGTTATATAATATTTGATTGGTCGGGGAATATCAGTACGACGGTACAATCATTGGTGGACCCCACAACAAAATTATTATCGGATTGAGAAAATGACAAATTTTTTTTTTATGAAAATAACGGCGAAAGTTTTACCGTTAACTGTTGAAACACCCGGTGTTAAAAGTACAGGAATACGTGTGGTTGCATAGTAGCACACAGTATTGATTATTGATGCTTACATTAGAAGTCACTCAGTTTTGTTCAATTATTGCTTCAGTAATTGTTGCATAGTATCTCACCTTATTTGATTCAATTATTGTCGATATTTTATATATTATTAAATCAATATTTGAGATGACAGAGTTATTAATATTATTATTTGTAATATTAACGATGTCAGAAGTTCACTTGAGGAGAGGTTTGGTCACCTAATCGCGCTGGCATGATAGGGAGAAATTCTTATTGGAAAGCCCCCACTTTCCTGGGAATGACCTGATCGATTAATATTGTGAATTATAATAATGATGATAAATGTTGTTAAATATATTGAGGTGTCTTTTTATGAAGTCATGGAAATTTATATATATATTATATATATAAATTTTGTTTTATTAGTATTATTAATATAATAAAAGCAGTAAAAGCTTTTTATATAAAATAGAATACTTTTATAAAGTTATTTATTTTATTAGACTATAAATAGAATATATTATATTCTATTATGCATAGTAAATTTTTTTTATATAAAACATAATACTTTTATAAAGTTATTTGTTTTATTAGACTATAAATAGAATATATTATATTTTATTATGCATAGTATTGTATAAGTGCATGCATAGTGTTTTGCGATAGTAAAATCTTTTTATATAAAACAAAATATTTTATAAAGTTATTTGTTTTATTAGATTTTAAATAAAATATATATATATATATATATTTAGAATATATTATATTTTATTGCATAGTTTCCTTTCTATTTTCCTATAAATAGGATGCTTAGTTAGAATTGAAATCACACTAGAAATTCAGAGAATTCTCTTCTATAATCTTGAGCGTATTTCTTTAGAGTTTTAAGAAGCTTTGAGCGTAGTGCAAGTTTTCTTAAAGAATATCCTCGCCCTACCAATCGGAATACTCTTCTTTTACGGTAAGGGATATTATTTGTTGTGCTCGTAAGGGGTATTATTTCTTTCGTATTCATGAAGAGAACTTCTGCTATTCAATTCTTTATTATTCTGTTGGAATAACCTGTATATGCGGGCTACCCTATACTTGGTGAAATTCTTTTGTTATTCCATTCTTTATTATTATGTTGGAATTACCTGTCTATGCGAAGTACCGCATACATAGTGAAATTCTTCCGTTATTCCATTCTTTATTATTATGTTGGAATAACATGTCTATGCGAAGTACCGCATACATGATGAAATTCTTCTGTTATTCCATTCTTTATTATTCTGTTGGAACATCCTCGGTGTAATTAATTTACACCGATTCGGTTCCGATTATTTATTATTCATTGGAATATCCGTCTCATACGTGCGTTACGCATTTGACCGGTTCCGTTATTTATTATTCTATTGGAATAACATGTCTGTGCGGTCTATCGCATGTCTGGTGATTTCTTTTGTTATTCCATTCTTTATTATACCCAGTTGGTTAAAGTTTTGGCTTTTATACTCCATGAAATTAGTAGAATATCCTTGATATTTGCGCTTCATCCAATATCTTTTCATGGAAATATTCTTCTGAGCATTCTTGAGTTTTACCCCACAAAGCAATATCATGTTGACAATTTGGACGTTATTGGTTCCTGGATAAATTAATTCTTGAACTTGTTTTATTGAATTCTTATATCATTGTCATCATCCTCATGTTTATATTATGTTGAAAGTCATACGTGTATTCGTAGTGCATAGATGGACTTGGTATGAGTATGACCGAGTGGATTATTCGTTATAATCATAATCGTAATGTTACAAATGATGTGGTAAATGTCCTCATTGGCCCGTAGTGCATTGATGGACGCTTGTTGGCATGATCGTGACCATTGATGAATACACGAACATCCTCGGCGCAAGGTCATGGATAATTTGTGATTGTGATACTAATGAATATCCTTGGCCATAGTGGGGATGATGTGGATTATTTATTAAGCTGAGTCTCAGCGATAAAAGTGATGAAAAACCTTTTTAAATCATAAAAGATAGTAGATTTTTTTCTCTAATTGACTCTTTTAATGGATTGTTTGTTCCGCTGCAGTTAAACTTGATGTTTGTTATATTTTATCAGTTTAACACTGTTGAAGGCTAACGATAATTTTTTCTGCATTATCTTAGTCATAATATTTTTTACTGGGCTAGTTGAGCTCACCCTTTTGCTTTCATTGTTCTCTTCAGGAAATGAGAACGTAGCAGGGACTAGTCGGGGAACGGAGTGACGGTCCAGATGATAGCATTATTAGTCCTCACTATTCTATAAAATAGTGTGATAATAATTGTAATGAGGACTTATTCTAAGAGTGGATATTGTCTAGAAGACAATATTTGTATTAAAACTCACAACTCTTGTTGTATATTTAAAGATTGTATTTGTATTCTGTACCATATATTTGGCGACTCAGAATATGATGTATACCTATTTTGGGGGCGTCACAATAGATGTTATATTACTCATACAATAGTATGACATCAGACAAATTTCATGATTTAACCTACATATAATAAGAAGTTATAGAGGCTCAAAGTCACTGTCAGAGCTGTTCTTGAGTTTCTGGGTAACCCAGAACAATGGTCATGGTCGGTCAACGCTTTTGTAGCTTCTATATCTTTCAATCCGTGTAATAGATTTGTATTTTGTTTGTTGTAATATGTAGTCTATATGTCAAGGAACATATATGTTACACTGATTTGGACAAAGTATGATTCTAAGGTCTTGATCTATGTTGGTCAAAGTACAGCCAAAGGCTGTTCTTCATATTCATCAATTTTCTGGGTAACCCAGAAAACTTAGTCATGCTCGGTTAACGACTTTTGACCATTAATTCTGGTAATCCTATGAACTGTTTAAGCAATTGAGTGTCATAGATATGTAGTATGTATGTCAAGGTATTAATTCATTACAAAAAGTCATTATAACATCAAACATAAAGCGATTAAAAGGTTGGTCAAAGTAACCAGTTCAACCTGTTCTTGAGTTTTCTGGGTAACCCAGAAAATAGAACTTCGTGATCGATCAACCACTTTTTGACCACCTATATCTTGCAATATATGGTTCAAATGAAACTGTTTTCTTTTCCAGATTAAAGACTTCATGTCATAGTACAAATAGCATACAATTAACAGACCTAACTATTAAGATACACAGATTTACATGCTCTAACATTCGACTGTCAGACATGTTTTTCCAAAATTTCCAGATTGCTTAAAACACTAATTTGATGCATCTAGATGTTAGGAAAACATGTTCTATCAACTTAGCATACTTTCTAACATGTTTTTACATATATCTAAACATCTAAATGACAAATTAAACATAGCAGCAAAGATCTAGCTATAAATTAGGTCTTGCACCTTTTCTTACTTGATTTTGATTTCTGGCTATTGAATCTGTTGTTGCTATCACTAGGGCATGTATTGGCAGCTTATATGAGTGTATAGGTTTATAATTTTCTTGAGTTTACACTGAGCTAGGGTTTCCTTTTATAGAATTTTCTAACTTGGCTTTTTGGTTATTTTTCCACCTACTTGCCTCCTAAAAGATCTGATATGTGACTATGGTGGTGCTTGGGAGTTTGGAAGCATGTCATGTGATGTCTTGAAATTTGTGTGGATGACTCCCAACCTACTTGTGAGCTAGTTGACCAAATTAGTAGCTTAATTATGCCCTAATCCTCATTAATCTTGATTAGGGTTTTATTTTTTTTATGATTAGGGTTTCTTAATGATGTTTATTAGTACCTAATTGAAGTTTAGTAATCACAATAAGGTGTTAGGATAATCGAATTAGGGTTTAGTCTAGCTAATTAGGGTTAAAGTTTACAATTTAGGGTTAGGGTTTATAAACTAGGGTTTTTAACTTAGATTTTCCACAAATCCTAATAAGCACGACAAAGCATTTTACACTACAAAAAAATGGGCCTTTAGCATCGATTTTTTGGGCAAGGACTTTATAAGTCGTTGCTAAAAGTATATGTTTAGCAACGAAATTTGTCCTTCGTTATAGATTGTGTCAAGCTTTCACTTTTTGCAACGAAATTCATAAGTCGTTGCAAAATTTCGTTGCTAATTCATTGGCGGAGAAAAAATTCGTTAGAAATTCGTTATAAAATTTTTGACCACTTGCTTTCCCGTCATCGTGGGCAACGAAAGTTTTTTTGTTGCTAAAAATGGGGTTTTAGCAACGATTTTTCAGATAACGACTTTATAAGTCATTGCTAAAAGTGTATGTTTAGCAACGAAACTTGTCCTTCGTTGCAGATTGTGTCAGGCTTTCACTTTTTGCAACGAAATTCATAAGTAGTTACAAAATTTGGAAACAAAATTCGTTAGAAATTTGTTGCAAAATTTCTAACCACTAATAATAATAACAACATTAATAATAATAATAGTACCACCACCACCACCACCACTAACTACTACTACTACTACTACTACTACTACTACTACTACTACTACTACTACCACCACCACCACCACCACCACCACCACCACCACCACCACCACCACCACCACCACCACCACCACCACTACTACTACTACTACTACTACTACTACTACTACTACTACTACTACTACTACTACTACAAATAATAATAATAATAATAATAATAATAATAATAATAATAATAATAATAATAATAATAATAATAATAATAATATAATATTATTGATTATTATTACTACTACTACTACTACTACTACTAATAATAATAATAATAATAATAATAAGCGTAATAATAATAGTAGTAGTAGTAGTAGTAGTAGTAGTAGTAGTAGTAGTAGTAGTAGTAGTAGTAATAATAATAATAATAATAATAATAATAATAATAATAATAATAATAATAATAATAATAATAATAATCCTTGCAAAATAATAGCAACTAGGCCCATGTGCTTGAGTGGTCATTGGATCAATATTCCAAACTGTAGGTCTTGAGATTGAATCTGTGCATCAAATTAATTTGGATAAGTTCTCATCTTGACTTGTTATATATTTGTATTGATTTATCTAATTTTTAATTATACAATTATAATTATTGCAACTATTTAAAAGATATTAATTACTCATTGGAATGAGATTAGTAATAAACTATATGATGTTAATTGAGGAATATGTTTTTATTTATTATTAAAACAATATTATAAATTATATAATTATAAATGATATATCTAAAAACAAAGATAAAATCAATAAATAGATATAAGATCATACAATTTATTGGTCTGCTTATTTAAATCATAAAATGAGGTCAAACTGTAAATTTGTTCAAAATGATTTTTTTTTTAAATCTTAATTATTTATATCTGATTCAGTTATTCGGTTTTATCCGTTGTTAGATTTAATGTGATGCCCCCAAAATTAGGTATACATCACCCATCTTGAGTCGCTAGATACATGATACAAAATACAAATACAACTTAATTATATAAACGTCGTGTAAAAAAATACGACAAAACATAGCTGAGAGTTTTAATAAGAATATTGTCATCTAGACAATATCCACACTCAAAGGAGTCCTCATTACATTTATTGTCACTATTTAACAGAATAGTGAGGACTACTAATGCTATCATCCGGATGATCACTCCGCCTCCCCGACTCGGCTCGTCGACTATATTCTCATTTCCTGAAGAGAACAGTGAAAGAAAGGGTGAGCTCAACTAACCCAGTAAGAAATATTATGACTAAGATAATGCAGAATAAATTATCATTAGCCTTCAACAATGTTAAACTAATAAAATACAAAAGACATCAAGTTTAACTGCAGCGGAACAAACAACCCATTAAAAGAGTCAAGTAGAGAATAAAATTTATTTATCTTCTATGATTTAAAAAGTTTTTCATCAACTTAATCGCTGAGACTCAGCTTAATAAATAAACCACATCATCGAATCATCCGTGCACTACGGGCCAAGGATATTCATTAAATCATCAATGATCATGACTATACCGAATAATCCTTAGTCATAATCATACCAAAAACTGTCCATCAATGCACTACAGGCCACTGAGGATTTTTACCACATCATCCATCACATTACGGTCATAACTATACCGAATAACCCCTGGTCATAATCACACCAAGTCCATCTATGCACGTAAGCCAAAGATGACTTTTATCACAATATAAACATGAGAATGATGACAATGATATAAGCATTAATCAAACGAAAACAATGATAAATATTAAAGACTTTAAATTTATCCAAATATTATCAATCACTTAATAAACTCATAATCTAATATTATAACAATATTTTAATCACTTCTTAAACTTATAAACAATTTATTTCAATTGTTTATACTTTACCAAATAATGCACTTAATCATTCAAAAATGCCATACTCATAAGATTTCATCACCAATGATCAAATCCCTTATCAAAAATCTGCATATACCCTATATAGGATTCCCAAGCCATAAAATCCTATTTACTAATTTTGTTATTTCACATAACATATTTAACTCATACGTTTGTAACTAAACCATTTTCATGAAAAATTACCAAATCAACTTGTTATTTTTCTATCCTTTGTCCAAACATATATACATATATTTCATACATAACAAGTATTTTTTTATAATTTTTCAACTCCCTTAAGTATTTTTCAAAAATCAATTTCTAAATAATTCCTTAAGAAATTAGCTACCTCAAGTTTAACTCCAGAAATTCCCAAATCTTGGCAGGATCTTACACATGTTAACGTGAGCTTCCAGTTTAAATTTTATGGTCATCGAAGTTATAGAACTCTGGTTATAGCGTTTTTCGTCGAAAAAACCTAAATATTGAAATAGTCATAACTTGCTCATTTTAAGTCGGAATGAGCTCATTTTTGGATAGGAGGTACTTTATACCATATATTTCCATGTCCCAAAAGGCCAGAATTTTTCTCACCAATTAAGTGGCCAAAAATGCCCATTTAAATTTCTGGACAGTAGCCTTTTTGGTACTTTGCAGTTTTTGACTCCTTTGCTAAAATCAATCCACACAAAAATCTACAACACCTTTTCTAGTGATTCCACTTGGATAAGTTAGAAAACTCATAGATCTAACTCTAGAACTTGACCACACTCAAAAATTCCAAATATAATAGGAGATATGGTCAATTGAATTTTATATTCCATTTTCACCAAAATCTGATTTTTAACCCTTTGTGATTTCTAAGAAACTTTCATGTTTTCACATAATAACCAATATAACTCATCATGACAATGACATAATAATTCAATAAAATAAGTTCAAGAATAAATTTTAAAGGTTTATAAGTTAATTTATCCTGAACTCAATAATGTCCAAATTGTCAACATGATACTGCTTTGTGGAAAAAAATTTAAGAATGCTCAGAAGAATATTTCCACGAAAAGATACTGGATGAAGCGCAAATATCTAGGATATTCCACTAATTTCAAGGAATATAGAAGCCAAAACTTTAACCAACTGTGTATAATTGAATATATGAAACTGCAAATGGATTTTCACCCGCCATGTGGTAATCTACGTAAACAGATCTTTTTCACAATTTAATAAGGAATGAATACAAATGATCATTCACCATGCATGTGGTAATCCACATAGACAGGTTATTCTAACAGAATAATAAAGAACGGAATAACAAAAGGATTCACCATAAATGCGATAAACCGCATGCATAAAAGTTATTCCCAATGTAATAATAAAGAATGGAACAGTCATGCCAGAACGCGCATGCAGATGTGATATTCGGACGAGAATAATAAAGAAACGGAACCAGTCGGCAAAATTCAAGACGGCATGCGAGGATATTCCAACAGAATAATAAAGAATGGAATAACAACAGAAATCACCATGCATGCGATAGACCAAACAGACATGTTATTCCAACAGCATAATAATTAATGAAACCAGGTCAGGCGTAATACGCACAGACATGATATTCCAACATAATAATAAAGAATGGAATAACAATGAAATCACCATGCATGCGATAGACCGCATGCATGTGTTATTCCAACAACATAATAATTAATGGAACCAGTCAGCGTAATATGCACCGACAAGATATTCCAAATGTAATGATAAAGAATGGAATAATGTAAGAATTTCACCATGTATGCAAAGACTTCACATGACAAAGTTATTCCAACATAATAATAAGGAATGAAATAATGTAAGAATTTCACCATGTATGCAGTATTTTGATATATCTGAGTTATTCAAATGTAATAATAAGAAATGGAATAATGTAAGTTCTCTTCATGAATACGTAAAGAAATAATACCCTCTTACCTTAGAAGAAATCGGATACAGGAGTAGTGAAGTAGCAGAATACTTTTCTTCTTTCTCTCTATAGTTTCTCTTTCTAGAGTTTCAATGAATTCGTAAGAAATAATGAAGGAATGAGCTTCTATTTATAGGAGAATGGACTGAATAGTAACTAATTCATGAACGGTCCAGATTGATTTACTTTTAAACGGACGGTCCATATTGATTTACTATGCAGAATGAATAAAATATTCTAATAAAACAAAATCTATTAAATAAAATATAATATATTCTATTTATAATCTAATAAAACAAATAACTTTATAAAAGTATTCTGTTTTATATAAAAAGATTTTACTATGCAAACACTATGCAGGCACTATGCAAACACTATGCATAATAAAATATATTATATTCTAATTATTATCTAATAAAATAAATAACTTTATAAAAGTATTCTGCATTTTATATAAAAGCTTTTCTGCTTTTATTACATTAATAATACTAATAAAACAAAATTTTATATATATATATATATATATATATATATATATATATATATATATATATATATATATATATATATATATATATATAAACTTCCGTGACTTCATAAAAAGACACCTCAATATATTTAACAACATTTATCATCATTATTATAATTCACAATATTAATCGACTGTGTCGTTCCTGTGAAAGAGGGGCTTTCCAATAAGGATTTCTCCCTATTGTCGCATGCAATTAGGTGACCAAACCTCCGCATGGCGTAACTTCTGTACATCGTTAATATTGCAAATAATAATATTAATAACTTCGTCGTCTCAATTATTGATTTAATAATATATACAAAATATCGACAATAATTGAATCAAATAACGTGAGATACTATAGAGAAATTATTGTAGCAATAATTGAACAAAACTGAGTGACTTCTCACGTAAGCATCAATAATCAATACCGTATGCTACTATGCAACCACGCGTATTACTGTACTTTTACTACCGAGTAGTTCAACAATTTTAATGGTAAAACTTCCGCCGTTATTTTTATAAAATATTTTTGTCGTTTTCTTAATCCGACAATAATTTCGTTGTGGGGTCCACCAATGATTGTACCGTCGTACGGATATTCCCCAATAAAAAGAATATTCTCCGACCAATCGAATATTATATAACAACTTGCATACTTTGCAAAATTTATAAATACTACCCACAACTATAACATTATCTCAAATACACACCATAATATTAAAAAAATATTTCGAGAAAATTAAATCTTTATTCGTAAAATTTGGGGTTTTACATTTAAGAACATAAATCAAACCCGTGAAAAGACTTGAATTTGAGTGCCATTATTAATTTTTCTTTTTGTGTCAATTCCAAAAATCATAAAAATTTTGTGAAGGAATTCATTCCTTTACATGAGTAGTTTTCTAGCGAAGGAACAATGAAGGAAAAAAAAATGTAGTGACAATATAGTTATTAGCGAAATAAACATCTTTCACAATTTATATTTTTTTCCACGCAAAATTGAGGTGGTAGAATGATATTTTGCGCCAATTTATGATGAAAATTTGCGAGAAAAAATAATAATTAATGAAGGAATTATTGCTCACTATATGTTATTGTTCAAAGGTTTTTTGCGAGAGATAAAATTAGTCATTGTTTTATTCTAAATAATTTTTTAAAAATTAATTATAATAAATTGTATTATTTATAAATATATTATTTTTTTATAATAATAAATTTATTTTTAATAACATTTTTAAGTAATTTATAATATCAATTATTTCTTTTAATAAACTATAAAATAAATAATTTTACACTAACCTGAACTTTAAAATTTCTTAGAGTGATCCCGACAAAAAGAAAGAGAAAAAATAAATAAATAATGGCGCTCCTTTGTGTAACAGAGATCAGAAATGTGAATATCCGTAAAGCTATCCTCCTCCCTCTAGCTTCGATACATTCATCTCTCTGTCCTCCCTCCTCAATCCATCTCTCTCTGCTCCGGCGACAAACTCCATTCATCTTGTTCAAAAACTCCATCTCTCTGTTCATTCAAAGTGGAACCCTAAAAATTAAGTCTTTTCCTCGCTCAAATTGGAACCCTAGAAAACAATTAAGCAAATTAAAATCTTTTGAGCAGGTAATTTCAGTCTTGGGTTTTCCATTTATATTAATATTTCTTTCCTCTAGCCCTAATCTTGGTCTGATTGCCACTATATTTCCCTTATTTTTCTCCTCCCTCTAACAAACACTAAATTTCGAAAAAGAAGCTTGGTGGTTTGTTGTGGCTGCTTTGTATTCGAATTTCTCCTCCTCCATTGTTGATCCTAAATTAAAGGTTAGCTTCTAACTTTGTATGTTTACTATTAAGAAACTCAGTCTTATTGGTACGTAATTGTGGGTATTTCATTGTACATGTTGTTTGATAATAATTAGGGAAATACACAATGTGTTTGATAAATCGTCTACTTGAACTAGATAAATATCATTTATATTTACTTTTGTGTATACACTATATGGTCACTTCTTGAAATTGATCAAACTTATCTTTAGTATTCAATCTTAATGGTGTTAACAATGAAAGCTTTATTGTTAATGTGATATTCAGAGCCCTTAACTTATGAACAGAGATCTTAATCACACAAACCAGTATATTGTGGGGCTTGATCTTTGTGCTTTAGGGAACATTTGTTCTGCAGAAATGGCTCGTGATCTTGTGCCTGAAGTTGAAAGATTACTGCAATTTCGAGATCCATATATCTGGAAGAAAGTGAGTTTTTCATAATACAGTCCTATTACGACCACTGGCCAAAGATTGTCTCATTTTGTTTGATGTGTTGCCCTATTTTTTAAATACTTTTTCAAGGGGAAAATGCAGTATATCACTTATGGTTTAGGGGTTCTTGAAACCTTTGGTTTAAAAAACCTTTAAATGACCATAGGTGGTGACTTGCAAAAACCCCTAAACCACAGTAGTTAAATTGCATTTTCCATATTTCCAAACTATATTTTTCTTGTATTATTTATTATTTAAGGAGTTAAGAACAACAATTACGAAATTTTAGTGGAAGAATATAATTTTGTGGTATTAGTTTGAAGATTTAGCTATCTGACAAGATTAGTTTATAAGTTAGATCTAGATTTCTTTTAAAACACTACAAAGAGGACTGAAAATATATAATTAGGCATGCAATCTACCTGCTGCTGGCATCCTTGTTACTTGGGAACCTCAGTGAATTTTAGAAGAGGGTTTGTAACCTCCAATTATCTTGGGAAAGATCATGTTTGACCATCATTTTTATATCTATTTTTTAATAATAATATTCTCATGGTGTATTACTTTTGGAGGCGCTATTATGACTATATTAAATGATTTTTACTTTTCTTGTCCTATAGAATGTTTTAGCTGTTTTTTTTTGCCCCAACTAACTCCACTTGTCGTGGAATTCCCAACTAAACTGTAGCGTTGAAACCTATATGTACATACACATTTTAAGTTCTATCCAGTGCCTAATATTTCTTTTGGTTCCTGTTTGCTCTTGACGTTTTTAAAGCATTGTTACTCGTATATAGATACACTCACACATATTTATTTATAGCTTTGCATGACTCAAGTTTGTTTTCTTATAGGCAGCATTGTGCTCTATAAGGATTATAAAGAAAGTCCCCGACCCGGCAGAAAACTTTATAAACTCTGCTGCTGCCTTGCTCAAAGAAAAGCACCATGGTGTTCTATTAATTGGAATCCAACTTTGTACAGATCTATGTAAAGTTAGTACGGAGGTCCTTGAATATTTCAGGAAGGTATGTTTGCACTAGTATGCTCAATATTTACTTTTGAGACATAGTTGGTTGTACGCAAATCTTCAATTCAATTATTGACCACCATTGAAAAACTGCAATTGCTAATTAAGCTTTGGGACACCTCAATTAATTGAAATGGCCATTTAGTGGCCTAGGCGCTCATTTTCTTTGCCTTGAACGTTGAAATTTACCTCCAATTCCAAGGACTACAGGTGGTTCATCAATGTGGACTAGTGTTATATAATTTTGCATATCAACAAATAAATAATCATATGTTTGGTGATTTGGAAATTTAAAATCTTTTCTCGGTAAAGAGCGTTGATTTAATCCTGCCACAACCTCCCTGTTGAAAAATAGGATCCTATGCAGCCATGCAGTGAGCACAAAGCGAATCATTATTTTGACTTTTACTAAAATATAATTCTAATTTTAGGATTATGTAGACAATGTGTACAAAAGGTAAGGGCTAAGATTTCTTTTTAAACAAGTAAGGGCTTTCCCATTTTCAAAAAATATGAATCGACGCCTTATTTTTTTTTTCTTCCTAATACTACACAATGTTTTCCTGAGGTCAGAGTAGTCTATCAACTAAGCAAAGCATGATTGAATTTACTAACCAAAGTGTTTTAATGGTCATAAACATGGTTACCTATCTTAGTCTCTTAGATAAGAAATTTGGTTGTCTACAGCTTTGGAACTTGTAATTAATTTGTTAAATTGTCACTAGTGAATATTGTAAAGAGGAACTGGGAATTCTGCAACGTAAAACAATCATTTGCATTCAGAGCAAGGTTACAAGATTAATTCAAAGAAGAGTTTGTTTATAGAGTTGTTATTATATGATATTGTTGGAAACTTGGAATTTAATCCTGCAATTTTCTTTGATGATCCATTAACTATATGATCTTGTTTAAATTTATAATACTGACACATAATTGTATAGTGCTTTTCGATGTGAATTTCATATTCTTCATTTTTCTCTTCTCTCGTGGTTCTAGAAATGTATAGAGGGTTTGGTTAAAGCTCTGAAGGATGTTGTGAACAGTCCATATACACCTGAGTATGATATTTCTGGGATAGCAAACCCTTTTCTCCACATAAGGTTACTTAGGCTTTTGTGTCTTGGGCCATAGAGATGATAATGCTAGTGATTTTATGAATGACATTCTTGCTCAGGTTCGCTTCTGTTTCCTATCATCTATGATTGTGTAGATCTTGGGTTGAACTTGATTTAATTCATGCTTGGTTTTAACCTTAATAAATTAGTACTTAAAAATGATAGTTTACTCTTTTAATAATTAATATTTTTAAAATCATACTTAAAATTGATAATGTATTTTGTACACTATTTCTCATGCCACATCTTCTTCTAGGTGGCGACAAAAATCGAGTCAAACAAAAATGCAGGGAATTCCATTCTATATGAGTGTGTTGAAACTATCATGAGCATTGAAGATAATAGTGGTTTACGTGTGCTTGCTATCAATATTTTGGGAAGATTTCTGTCGAACCACGACAATAATATCACGTCAAATTTTTTGTTTATTTGTAGTTTTCATATATCTGGTCTTTTAAAAAAAAAAATTTATATCTACTTTGCTAATTCAATTGATCTTTGAGAATAACATTCTAGATTAATTGAAAAGTTACAATATGTATGAATGTAGAATGACTGCTTGTAAAGATGGGGTTTTGAATGATTTTATCTATATAAAAAGAATGACGGGTTTGAATGTTCTTGTCTCCATATCCAGTTACTGAATGGCTTACTTCTATTATGATGCACTCATGTTTAGGTACGACGCTTTTGGCAAAATATTGTATCTTGACTATGTAGTTGCAAAATATTTTGAGCCAGACAAGAATAGCTTACATAAGACTAACTTTTGACCAAATTATAGGTGGCATGAATGCACTAAGCCTGAGTGATACCCAGAGGAGTAAGGAGAAGTGCTTAGCATTCACTAATAGGCTTGACAGTTAACTGAACCCTATCATGACTAGTAACTAATATATATGTATTTTTTTTGTTGATAAGTTATGACATCATGCAATTAAGCAGGAAAAGAAGTTATCTTAATTAGCAATTTCCTTTCCAGCAGAATCATCAAGTATGTTTCTGACTTTCGCTACACGCACAAACATATTTATCAAGTTGTACTGTCATCATTATAAGCTTGTAAAATGTCTGTTCACTTGTAGCATTATTTATGAGCACCAATTATTATCTTGATCCGTGTGTCAATGTATACCCACCAGAACGAGGTTCACGAAGCACATGCTTGTCTTCTTCAGGATATTTGATTTAGATATTAATTTGGTAGTCAATAAAAAGGGTATTACCTTCTTCCATGTCCCTTGATTAATAAGAAAATAACACAACATTGTTGTCTTTGTGTATTGATTTTGGCACTAAGTGCCTCTGGTGACCTATTTGCTTCATTTTCCTAACTTGTTATTATTTTTTAAATATGTGCAGAAGACTGCTTCTACGACCTGCCTTACAATGCTGGGTATCAAATTTTTATGCTACGTTTACGGAAGACAAGGGACGAAATTATGAAGTGTACTAACTCTATATATGTAGATATATACTTTGATTGAAGAACTATGGTAGCTTTAGATGGTTAATTGTAAAGATAACGAATGATTATGTAGTGGATGATTTTATTAAGTTAACAATATTTTAGTTTTTTATATTTTTGCCATTATTTGCTATGGGGACATTGAGCCAGCCAGGTACACAAAAAGAATGTCAAATTTTGATTCGGCAAAAATATAATTTGTTACCAAAGCATTAAACAAGTTTTAATATAACAACAATTTTTTATACATTTAAAAACAAATTTTTTTTGCTAATGACATTAAAAATATAATATTTGGCAATGAAAAGTTAACCTAATAACAACGGAGAGGATATTGTTGTTAATACTAAATTAAAAGGCAACATTTTTATATCGTTGCAAATCATATCAACTTTCATTGCACATATAAAGAAATGACAACATATAATGTCGTTGCTAATCGACGACTTTCATTGTTATTGAAAAATAACCAGCAACAAACATTTTCGTTGGTGATTCAGCATAATATCGTTGCCAAATAATATAATCAACAACGAAAATCATTGCTAAAAAGTTTATATTTCGCAACGAAAGCAAGCTTAGGCAACAATTTCCATAATTTACTGCAACAAAAAATGTCATTGCAAAATGGTGTCAATTGCAAAGAAAATGTATGGTCGTTGCAAAAAAAAAGAGTTCATTTCGTTGCCAATTAGCAGGCTTTTGCAACGAAATGGGGTTTTTAGCAACGAAATTTTAGTTATTCTGCAACAATACATTTGTTGCTAAAGGATCGATGTCTCTGTACGAAAGCCAAATTTCGTTGCAAAATGTATTACTTTTTGTAACGAAAAAAAACGTTCGTTGCTGAACAATTAGCAACGCTCATTGCACAACGAAAGATGCAACGACAGTAAAGTCGTTGCCAAAACCCCTTCGTAATGAAATTTGGCACCTTTAGCAATGAAAATCGATTGTTGTTGAAGCCCCATTTTTTTGTAGTGTTATCAGTGTAAGCACGACAAAGCAACTTGTCAAAATAAATATACCGAAAAGTCCATTTTTGGAAGAAAATTTTTAAGCATGAGGTGTCAAGCACGTCAATTTTTGGACGAAAAATTATTTGACCTAATTTGTTAAACAGAGTATATATTAACACATAACACTTTCAGAATGGAAAGATTTTATTAATATAACAGAATTTACATATCCGAGTCTTATTAGGGTTTTGGGGTTTTACATTCACTCCCACTAATAAGAATTTCGCCCTCAAAATTACAGTACATGTTAAGTAAACAGTTGTGGATAGTTCTCTCACATTTTATCTTTGAGCTCCCATGTAGCCTCTTCAACGTTCTGATTCCTCCAGATCACTTTGACTAATGCTATCACTTTATTCCTTAGGACTTGCTCTTTACAATCGACGATCTGCACAGGTTCTTCTACATAAAAAAGATCTTCTTTGATTTGGATTGGCTTATAATTTATAACGTGTTTGTAATTAGGTTTGTATGATCGTAATACGGACACATGAAACACATTATGAATATGGTTTAACTCAGGAGGTAGTGCTATTTAATAAGCAACTTCACCTATTATCCTCAAAATTTCAAAAGGTCCAATGAATCTCGGACTCAATTTTTCTTTCTTGCCAAAATGTATCTTGCCCTTCCAAGGGGACACTTTTAAGAATACGTGGCTTCCTACGCTAAAATTTTATTGTTGACGATGTGGATCAACATATTTCCTCTATCGATCTTGAGATTCTTGTAATCGTTCATGTATAATTCTGATGGTTTCAGTAGTTTGTTGGATTATCTCAGGTCCTAACATTTATCTTTCCCCGACCTCATCCCAACACAAAGGTGTTCTACATTTCCTCCCATATAAGGCTTCATAAGGTGTTATACCTATACTAGCATGATAACTGTTGTTTTAGGCAAATTCCACCAAAGGTAATTAATCTTCCCAACTTCCTTTGAAGTCAATGACACATGTTCTCAACATATCCTCTAATGTTTGAATGGTTCTCTCACTTTGCCCATCAGTGTGAGGGTGATAAGCTGTACTTAATCATAATTGTGTTCCTAAGTGTTTTTGAAGGCTCTTTCAAAAATTTGAGGTAAAGCGAATCTCGATCTGATACTATAGGAACAAGTACTCCATGCTTAGAGATGATTTCATTAATGTATAGCTCGACAAGTTGGTCTAACTTATGAGTAACTTTAATAGGTAAAAAGTGAGCTAATTTGGTTAGACGGACGACTATTACCCAAATGGCATTGTGGCCATTCTGTGTAGTTGGAAGGCCTACCACAAAGTCCATGGTTATATGTTCCCACTTCCACTCAGGAATTGGTAAGGGTTGAAGTAAACCACTCGGCTTTTGATGTTCAGCCTTAACCCCTTTGACACGTGAGACATCTGCTTACACATTCAACTATTTCTCTTTTCATATTCAACCACCAAAAGTGTCGACTTAAGTTCTTGTACATTTTAGTACTGCCTGGACGTATAGTAAATTTAGAATTATAGCTTCATTTAAGATTTCATCTTTTAAGGCTTGATTTAACGGAACCCAAATTCTATCTTCATATCTTATTATTCCATCCTTGTCTATTCTGAATTTGTTATTCTTAATATGAGTTATATTAGACTTACATTTCTGACATTCATCATCTTTCTCCTGCATCTCTTTGATTTTAACAAGTAGAGACGAAACTCCCTCTAGAATGAATAACTTTTGGGTAGAGGTAGTTGGACATCCCACCTCAATTTCTAATTTTTTAAAATCTTTTATTAACCTATCATTGGTGGTTATTGCGTTCAACTTTTCTTGATTCTTTCTACTTAGCGCATCAGCTACAACATTGGCTTTACCGGGATGATATAAGATTTCATAATCAAAATTCTTTATCAGTTCTAACCATCTCCTCTGCCTTAAGTTTAACTCTTTTTGTGTAAAAATATATTTCAGACTTTTGTGATTTGTATATATCTCGTACTTCTCCCCATACAAGTAATGCCTCCAAATTTTTAGAGCAAAAACTACAGCGGCTAACTCTAGGTCATGAGTAGGATGTCTCTTCTCATAATCTTTGAGTTGTCGTGATGCATAAGCGATCACTTTCCCATGTTGTATCAACACACACCGTAAACCTCTGTGTGTCGAATCACTAAATACTACAAGGCCTCATATATCATCTGGTAAGGACACCACTGGAGCCATGCTCAGTCGCTTCTTCAACTCTTGGAAGCTCTCTTCACATTTATCCGTCGCACGTATTTTTTATCCGAGGTAAAAAGTAAGTTGTAAGACCCCAACTTTTTTTGAATAAAGAATAATTTTTCTAAAATATTTTGAATATTATGGTGTGTATATGAATATGTTATATTGTGGGTAATATTTGGAAAATTTTGCAAAGTAAGCAAGTTGATATAAAATATTCATTTTGTCGCTTAATATTCGATTGGTCAGGAATATTCGCACGACTCAAGACAATCATTGGTGGACCCCATAATGTAAGTATTGTCGTAGTTAGAAAATGACAAAAATATCTTTTTATAAAAATAATAACGGAAAAGTTTTACCGTTAAACCGTTGAACTACCCGGTGGTAAAAGTACAAGAATACGCTGTGGTCGCATAGTAGATAACACGGTATTGATTATCGATGCTTACGTGAGAAGTCACTCGCTTATACTCAATTATTGCTACAAAGAATTGTCAGACATAGTATATTTCACGTTATTTGATTCAATTATTATCACATTATCATCTCGCATAATATTTTATATTATTAAATCAATAATTGAGACAACAAAGTTATTCATATTATTATTCGCAATATCGACAATGTCTAGAAAGTTCACGAGGAGAGGTTTGGTCACCTAATCGCGCGCCAATAGGGAGAAATCCTTATCGAAAGCCCCTCTCTCTTGGGAACGATCCGTTGTTAAATATTGTGAGTT
Organism: Panax quinquefolius; assembly: GCA_020205615.1. Classification (NCBI taxonomy): domain Eukaryota; kingdom Viridiplantae; phylum Streptophyta; class Magnoliopsida; order Apiales; family Araliaceae; genus Panax; species Panax quinquefolius. The sequence goes on along the minus strand of CM035158.1, from coordinate 99,088,620 downwards.
ATAATATTAATGATGAATAATTGTCAAGTATTAAGAATGTGTTTATCAAGATAAGTGAATTACAAAAGTTAGAGGGGAATAATGCAAACTTAGAAAACTTTAGGGTACTAAAGTGTAATAAGTTAAATCAATCTGACCATCATGGTGGTTTTAATAGTAAATCAATCTGGACCATTGATGGTGGTTTTAATAGTAAATCAATCTGGACCATTGATGGTGGTTTTAAAAGTAAATCAATCGACCATCGACCGTCATGGTGGTTTTAAAAGTAAATCAACTGGACCGCTTTGGTGGTGGTTTTAAAAGTAAATCAACTGGAATGGTGGTTTTAAAAGATCAATCGACCCGCATTGTGGTTTTAATAGTAATCAATATGGACCGTCTGCTCTAATAGTGAATCAATCTGGACCGCTCGTGAATTAGTTACTATTTAGTCCATTCTCCTATAAATAGAAGTTTAATTCTTCTTTCATTCTCACCAATTCACCGAGATTCACAAGAGACATTATATAGAGAGAAACTATAGAGAGCAAGAAGAAGAGTATTCTCGCTACTTCACTTTTGGCAAAGATCCAACTTTCTACTAAGGTAAGGGTATTATTTCTTTTCAGTATTCATAAGGAATACTATTTTTCATATTCATCCTTTAGTATGTCTAATAACCGTTTCACGCGGATTACGCATCGTATTATGTGTGAAAATCCATTTGCAATTTTCAGATGTTAATTCTTTTCATATTCTTAAATCTAAACTTACTATGGTAAGTATTGCTTCTAAAATCCTTGAAATTAGTGGAATATCCGTGAGTTTTACGCTTCATCGAGTATCATTTTATTGGAATATTGATATGAACTTTCTTATTAAATATCAATATTTTCACCCGAAGTACTATTCACGAGTTATTATTCACTATAATATTATTCACCCAGTTATTATTCACTATAATATTCATGAAGTTACTATTTTGGGTATTTGGGGCACACTTTTTCATGTCGGGGTACTATTCACGAAGTTACTATTCATTGGTTACTATACTATTCTATTCACTCAAATATTGTTCACTTGGGTATTTGGGGGCACTTTTCATGTCTGGGTACTATTCTCGGTACTATCTCAAGTACTATTCATGTGGTACTATTCACTGGGTACTATTCACCAAAAATTTATTTCTTTTCTCATTCAAATTATTTTTGATACATGGATATTATTCTTGAATTTTACTCTACAAAGCAAAGATCATGTTGAAAATTTGGATTATTAAAATTTTGGATAAATTAAATTATAAATCTTTAAAAATTTATCCTTTACTTTCTTTTTAATTGAATTCTTATATCATTGTCATCATCCTCATGCTTATATTGTGATGAAAGTCATCTTTCGCTTACGTGCATAGATGGATCGTTGATTGGTATGATTATGATTGTGGATAATTCAAGTATAGTCATGACCATTGATGATTACACTAATAATTCTTCGCCCCGTAGTGCAAGAATAATTTGTGGACGTGATACTAATGAATATCCTCGCCCAGAAAAGTGTGGATGATTCGATGATGTGATCTATTTATTTGTCGAGTCCCAAAGAATAAAGTTAATGATAAACTTTTTAAATCATGAAGATAGTAGATATCATGCTCTACTTGACTCTTCTAATGGATTGCTTGTTTCACCGCAGCTTAAACTTGTTGTCTATTATATTCTATCGCTTTAACATTGTCAAGGCTAATGATAACTTATTCGCATTATCTTAGTCATAATATTTTTATCGGGCTAGTTGAGCTCACCCTTTTACTTCCATTGTTCTCTTCAGAAATGAGAACGAGTTTTAACTAGTCTGGGGAACTGGAGTGATGGCCCGAGATGGTGTTATAGTAGTCCTCACTATTCTATAAAATAGTGTGCCAATAAATGTAATGAGGACTCTATTTGAGTTTGGATATTGTCTAGATGACAATATTCGTGTAAAAACTCTCATTTCATGTGTATAATTAAGTTTGTATTCAGATTCAAGACTATGTATTTGGGGACCCAAGATGGGTGATGTATACCTATTTTGGGGGCGCCACAGTTGTATCAAAGCTTAGGATATGATCCCGGCCGAGATGTGAGACAAGAACTAGAGGGGAGAGACGGGAATTCTTCGCTAGTATGACCTACCTAAGTTTATTTGGTATTTAATTGGTCATCGTAGTATAGGATAATATGTGGCATGTCAATTAACCCTTGTTTTGTGGCAAGATTTGAAAATGGCATCCGAAAATGTCGAGATAAGCAATGAAGCACATGAGACCGCTGAGTCACCAATGATCAATACCTGTGATAATGTGCAACAGAAGACAATAATCCTTCAGTAAACAACAACACCGATCAAATGATGAACGAGGGGATGTTTAGAGGCTTCATGCAATTCATGTAACATCAGGCAAGAGCAGCTCCTATTCAAAATGCAGGTGGACACACTGGTAACTCACAGATGGTCACCGCTAAATAATTCAAGGAGTTGGGACCATCGGAGTTTTGGGGAGAGCCAAAACCACTTAAGGTGGAGACGTGGATAAAGCAGATCACCAAGATATTTGATGTATTGGGATGCTCCAAGGAGCAAAAGGTTCCCTTTGCCACCTTCATGTTGAGAGGAGAAGTAGATTACTGGTGGGAATCAGTAAAATGTACCCAGCCTGCCGCACTCAAAATATCTTGGGAGAAGTTCCAAGAGCTATTCAATGACAAGTACTTTCCCGAAAGTATTCGTCACATGAAGGAGGTGGAGTTTATCAAGTTGGAGCAAAACAATATGACCGTGTCGCAGTACGAGGCTAAGTTTGCCGAGTTGTCCCGGTTCACATCCCATTTGGTTGATAATGAGGAGAGAATGACGCAAATGTTTCTACGAGCTTTGAGTCCCAAAATACATCAATACCTCATTTCTCATAAACTGTGTTTGTATTCAGATGTTGTAAATAGGGCTTAATTATTGGAGCGCGATAATGAGTCAACCCAACCAAGAGAGAGCAGCCAGCAAGTCGATAATACCAAAGTGGTAGTAGCCATCAAGGTGGTGACAACAAACGTGGAGGAATCAACATGCAAGAAATGGTAACCACTTCTGGTGGTAATCATGGCCAAGATAATAGAAGTGGAAATTTCAAGAAGAGGAGATTCAATAATGATGGAAAGACGCCAAGACCAACACCTATTGTTAAGGAAGGAGAACGACCACCGATCAGATATGTTACAAATGCGAGAGAGGGACACATCACCCAAACTCAGACGCACCACCCAAAGCATGTTACAATTGTGGAAGAGAAGGTCACCTAGCCCGATTTTGTCGCGGCACCAAAGTCAAGTCCACCGGGATGGAGGCATCAAAGGCCATCCCACAAGACAAACCAGTAGTTCAAGGGAGAGCGTTTGTCGTAACCTCCCAAAAAGTGAGGAATCCAAACGAGGTGATCACGGTAAGCTAATCATAAACTCTCAGCAAGCTTATACCTTATTTGATACCGTTTCTACCCATTCTTTTATTTCTCCTACTTGCGCTCAACGCTTAAATTTGACTCCGAGAAATTAGACTTTGATTTATCTCGTTGAAACTCCATTGGGGAGAAACCTTCATAACATCCATCGCTTATAAGTCTTGTTTGGTTCAAATTCCAGAATCATAACGTTACCCGTTCGATCTTATTTCTTTAAAAATACTTGCATTCGATGTGATTTTAGGAATTGATTGGTCGACTACTCATCATGCTAAAATTGATTATTTTCGTAAGGTTGTTAGCTTTCATATTCCTAACCAACCTATTATGCTAATTCAAGCAACCAAACCATTAAAGTCAATCATCGTCATCTCAAGTCATAAAGCTATTCGCTTATTGAAAAATGGATGTCAAGCTTTCTTAGCTCATGTCACGATTTAAACAAAAATACGCCGATTTGAATGATATTTCCATTGTTAATAAATTTCCGACATATTTCTCAAGAACTTCCCGCCTACCCCTCAGAGCGTGAAATTGAATTTTGTATCGACCTTGAAACCCAGACAAAACCCATTTCCAAAGCCCCATATCGAATGGCTCTGTTGAACTTCAGAGTTAAAGACTCAACTGCAGGAATTGTTAGACATCGGTTTCATTCGCCCTAGTACATCTCCTGGGTGCTGCCTCGTTCTCTTCAGAAGAAGAAAGATGGAAGTATGCGACTTTTGTATTGATTATCAAGAGTTGAATCATGTCACCATCAAAAATAGGTACCCGCCGCCACGCATTGATGACCTGTTTGACCAGCTTGTAAGGCGCCAAATTCTTTTCAAAGATCGATCTTCGCATTCGGATATCATCGCTAAAGATTAAAACCGATGACATCCCAAAGACTCTTTCGTAACTCCCCAGACGGGCATTATGAATTCCTAGTCATGTCTTTTGATCGACTAATGCTCCCGCCGCTTTCATGGATATGATGAACCGAGTATTCAAGGAATATTTGGATCATTTTGTAGTCGCCTTTATTGATGACATCCTCATATATTCCAAAAGCCGTGAAGATCATGAGCAACACTTGAGGTCGATACTCCAAAAGCTTCGTGAAAACAAGCTTTATGCCAAGTTAAAGAAGTGCGAAGTTTTGGCTTGAGGAAGTAGCATTCCTTGGGCACGTGATATCAAATCATGGAATATCATTGACCCAAAGAAAGATGAAGCAATTCAAAGTCGGGAGCAACCCAAGTCAATGATCAAGCACGTAGCTTTTTCTCGGCTTAGCTAGTTATTATCTGAGATTCGTAGAAGGGTTTTCTGAATCGCTACTCCATTAACTCAAACCGACTCAAAAAGATACAAAATTTGGTTGAGCGAAGAATGTGAGAAGAGTTTTCAAGAACTCAAGAGGAGACTCATTTCAAACACTGTTCGGACAATACCATCCGGGTTGGAGAGGATTTGTCATCTACAAGTGATGCTTCGTGCAAAGGTTTAGGATGTGTTCTCATGCAACATGGGAAAGTCATAGCCTATGCCTCACAACAACTCAAAGAATATGAGAGAAATTATCCTACTCATGATCTAGAGTTGGCAAATTGTCGTTTTTTGGCGCTTAAGATTTGGAGGCATTAATCGTATGGAGAGAAGGTGGAGATTTATACTGATCATAAAAGCCTCAAATATTTCTTCACTCAAAAGGAACTCAACATGCGGCAAAGATGATGGCTTGAGTCATTGAAAGATTATGATCATACCATTCAATACCATCCTCGAAAAGTTTAACGTAGTAGTCGATGCATCGAAAGTAGTAAGATCATACGCGGTACGAAAAGCGATATTGTCAACGCAAAGGCCCATTTTGTATGACTTACAAAGGATGGAGATAGAGTTAAAGACTCAGGGACCCCATGATGATGATGGAAAATATATACGAGTAGAACCGACTTTAATCGATAAAGTTAAAGCTACTCAAGCTACAGACCTGGAGCTAATGCGTATGAAGAAGAAAGTGCAAGAAGGTGTTATTCTGGAAGCAAGAATCAATGAAGAAGGAATACTTCGAGTCAACTCCAGACTTTGTGTTCCTAACAATTCTGACTTGAAGTATAATTATGATGGAGGTGCATACCACACCATTTGCAATCCATCCTGGGAGTACCAAAATATATCGTGATCTTTGACATACATTTTGGTAGAGCAATATGAAGAGAGAGATAGCAGGGTTTATCTCAAGGTGTCTAACTTGTCAACGAAGTCAAGGTGGAGCATCAAGTGCCAAAAGGTCCATTGCAACCACTTGAAATTCCATAATGGAAGTGGGGAGCACATTACCATGGATTTCATTATTGGTCTTCCCAAGGTTTCTCAAGGCATAGATGCAATTTGGGTCATTGTTGATAGATTGACCAAGTCTGTTCATTTCTTACCGATTCAAGAAACTTATACACTTGAATGTCTTGCTCGTATGTACATAAACGAGATTGTAAGATTTCATGGTATGCCAAGATCCATAGTTTCGATCGAGACCCAAGATTCACTTCAAGATTTTGGGTTAGTTTGCAAAAAGCTATGGGCACGGATTTACGATTTAGTTCCACATATCATCCTCAAAATGGACGGACAATCAGAGAGGACTATTCAAACTCTTGAGGATTTATTAAGACTCTGTGTCCTTGACTTCGTAGGAAGTTGGGACAAGTTCTTACAATTGGTGGAGTTTTCCTACAACAATAGTTATCAAGCAAGTATTGGCATGGCTCCATTTGAGGCGCCAGATGGAAGAAAGTGTCGTTCTCCAAAGATGCCGGGATGAGGTAGGTGAAGCAACATTGTTGGGACCAGAGTTGGTATGTATGACTATTTAAAAGATTCAAACGATCCGACAACGATAAAAACCTCACAAGATCGATAAAAGAGTTATGTTGATCTTCATCGAAAGGACGGAATTCAATATCGAGATCATGTGTTGTTACGTGGTTGCTTCATGGAAAGGAGTTACTTAGATTTGGAAAGAGAGGAAAGCTCAATCCTCGATTCATCGCCCATTTGTAATCCTTGATCGAGTAGGAATCGTGGGCCTATAGACTCGCCTTTACCGCCAAGTATGTCTGTGTTTGTTCATAACGCTTTTCACATATCTATGTTACGTAAATATGTGAAAGACCCAACCACATTATTGAATTAGAACCAGACGAGATAGAGGAAGATTTAACGTATGAAGAGGTAGTTAAAATCTTGGATAAGAAGGATCATATTCTACGCCCAAGGTTATACCTCAAGTCAAAGTTTTATGGAGAAACCACGATGTGGAAGAAATGACCGGGAGTTAGAATCAAATGAAATCAAGGTATCCTCACCTCTTCGATATATCGTATGTACCCTAATTTCGAGGATGAAATTTCATAAGAAGGGGAGGTTATAAGACCCCAACTTTTTTTGAATAAAGAATATTTTTTCTCAAAATATATTTTTGAATATTATGGCGTGGATATGATATAATGTTATAGTTGTGGGTAATATTTGGAAAAATTTTCAAAGTAAGAAAGTTGATATAAAATATTCGTTGTGTTAGTTAATATTCGATTGGTCGGGGAATATTCGTACGATGGAACAATCATTGGTGGACCCCACAATGGAAGTATTATCGTAGTTAAAAAATGACAGAAATATCTTTTTATAAAAATAACAGCAGAAGTTTTACCGTTAAACCGTTGAACTACCCGGTGGTAAAAGTACAAGAATACGCGTGGTTGCATAAGAAGCACACCAGTATTGATTATCGATGCTTACGAGAAGTCACCGCTTATACTCAATTATTGCTACAAGAATTGTTGCATAAGATCTCACGTTATTTGATTCAATTATTGTCACATTATCATCTCGCATAATATTTTATATTATTAAATCAATAATTGAGACAACAAAGTTATTCATATTATTATTCGCAATATCGACAATGTCTAGAAAGTTCACGAGGAGAGGTTTAGTCACCTAATCGCGCGCCAATAGGAGAAATCCTTATCGAAAGCCCCTCTTTCGGGAACGATCCGTTGTTAAATATTGTGAGTTATAATATTAATGATGAATAATTGTTGAAGTATTAAGAATGTGTTTATCAAGATAAGTGAATTACAAAAGTTAGAGGGGAATAATGCAAACTTAGAAAACTTTAGGGTACTAAAGTGTAATAAGTTAAATAAATCTTGACCATTGATGGTGGTTTTAATAGTAAATCAATCTGACCATTGATGGTGGTTTTAATAGTAAATCAATCGGACCATTGATGGTGGTTTTAAAAGTAAATCAACTGGACCGCATCATGGTGATTTTTTAAAAGTAAATCAATCTGGACCGTCGATGGTGGTTTTAAAAGTAAATCAACTGGACCGTCTTTGGTGGTTTTAAAAGTAAATCAAACTGGACCGCTTCATTGTGGTTTTAATAGTAATCAATATGGACCGTTCGTTCTAATAGTGACTAAATCTAGATCGTTCGTGAATTAGTTACTATTTAGTCCATTCTCCTATAAATAGAAGCTTAATTCTTCTTTCATTCTCACCAATTCACTAAGATTCACAATAGACACTATAGAGAGAGAAACTATAGAGAGCAAGAAGAAGAGTATTCTGCTACTTCACTTTTGCAGTATCCAACTTTTTACTAAGGTAAGCGGTATTATTTCTTTCGTATCCATAAGGAATACTATTTTTTGTATTCATCCTTTAGTATGTCGGAATAACCTGTCTACACGGATTACGTACCGTATGACAAGTGAAAATCCATTTATAGTTTTCGTATGTTAATTCTTTTCATATTCTTAAATCTAAACTTACTATGGTAAGTATTGCTTCTATAATCCTTGAAATTAGTGGAATATCCGTGAGTTTTGCGCTTCATTCAGTATCATTTTATTGGAATATTGATATGAACTTTCTTATAAAATATCAATATTTTCACCCCAAGTACTATTCACGAGTTACTATACACTATAATATTATTCACTCGGGTATTCAGGGCACTTTAACACAACCCAGATCCAACATTAGACACTACTAACAACACATTTAACACAAAAAAACTAACATCAAACAACAGATTATGGACAGAATTAAAACTAGGGTTTTTATACCTTTCTTTAAAAAATCTTGTTTCTGGGCTACTGATTTGTTATATGTATTAGTGGGGCTTGGTTTAGGACTGATATATCTAGATAATTTCGGAGGTGTGGGGCTTGAGAGAGTTAGTTTGAGTGTTGTGCAAAAATTGGCTAACAAATGACTTTCTCTCTCCTTCAATCTATAAATAGACATACAAGGTGCATGAATGGTTGATTAAAATGGCTGATGGTTGTCATTTAACATCACATGGGGTTGTTGGGTTTGGTCACCAACTTCCCCTAATTGTCAAAACCTATACTAGCCAAAATAATGCAACTAGGGGCAAAATGGTCAATTGGTAAATCATTTTAATGGCATTCAAGTAATTTGCCAAACCCTTAGGGTTTGATCCTTAAGGTTTAACCCTAAAGTTTTAGCACAAAGTATTTTTTTTGAATTTAGCAACTAGGGTTTGTAAAATAAAATTTTAGTTTCTAAAATTTGTAATTAGAGTTTCGTTAATTAAGTTTCTAATTACGTTATACAGGAATATTAGGGTTTAATATCCCTAATTATAATTAACCTTGCAAATAAAGCAATTATGGTTTAGGATTTTGATAATTAGGGTTACTAATACGCAATTAGGGTTTTTAATAATTAACTTAGGGTTCTAATCATTGGGTTTTAATTTACTAATTAGGTTTACCTTAATTAGGAATTAAAGTCTATCATACATGTTATTAATCACAAGAATATAATTTTGATCGATCACAAATTCCAGTTTAGGTTTCAAAAGTAGGGTTATAATTATTAGAAATTCAAATATAACTTAGGGTTTTAAATTTAAAATTAGGGTTTCCTAATTAGCATATTGTTATATAACACTTAACATAAATCATATAACACGCTTATATAACGGTCTTAAATTTCCCATTTAAATAAAAGCGAGGTCAAACTAATTATCGCTATGGTTTGGTCAATATACACCATAATTGACCAACCATCAATAAGACGCATAAACAAAGACATATTTATAAAGATAGAAAAATTAAAATATTATAATATTATTACCATTTCTTGATTAAAACCCATAATTAGGGTTTGGATTCCATATCCGATTTATCTCGTCAGTAATTAACCTTTTTAATTAAGTTAAAATAATTAACTTAATAACCTTAACAAAATTCATATAATAAAATACTTATTATAATTATTCTAAAAATCATATCATATATTATTTTAATAAATAAATAAATAAAATTTATACGCAAAATTTATGATTTATTTATATAGAAAATATCAGGTTATTACATTCACCATCCCTTATAAAGACGGATTATAAAGATTCCGTCCCCGGAATTACCGTTTTAAAACCCATACATACCAGGGTACATAGCATACACAATCATTGCAAGTAGATCTCGATCAAATTTGATCAAACTGATCTTTAACTATTCACATAAAGCTTGTCTTTTTGATTAAACGGAAGTTTAATTTCTAGAAGAACTCAAATTCCTCCTTCAAAATTTATTTATAAAATAATTTATTATTTATAGGAAATCATATATAAGAAAATAAAAGTTATACGAAAAGTACCTGGAGTTCCATTGCCAGCTGCCACCGAATCCTGAACTGTCATGTTGAAGACCCGTGTAGTAGATCTTGTCGGCTTGCTGGATGAAGTTGGTCCTGTGATTGCCAAAGTTCCGTCGCTTTTCCCCATGTTCACGCTTTCTGCCTCTGTTCTCCTTTTCGGACAGTCCTTCACCTTATGCTCCTTCGATCCGCATAGAAAACACCCACTAATCGTTCTAGGATTGGGGCAGTTAGGAGAGATATGGCCCTCCTACCCACACTTGAAACATGCAAATTTACCTTTCAGACATTCTCCCAAATGGTTCTTCCCACAATTCCCACATTGCACCAAAGCTTCTTCTTTCAGACCTTCTTGTTTTTACCCGTGATACCCCCAAAGTTGTTCCCCTTCCTCTTTTCACTCCTATTCCCCTTGTTTGTTTCCACCTTCTTTGCTCCCTCAACTTTATTCTTGTTCCTTCTTTCCTTGTAATAGATGTTCATGGCCTCACTCCCCTCCTCAGCAATAATCGTTTTCTCCATGAGTGCTGCAAATGTGGGGATCTACAACACTGCCACCTTGTTGTAGAGCCAGGGTTTTAATCCCAGCTCAAACCTTCTCGCTTTTCTAGCCTCCGTATCAACTTGATGAGGGGCAAACCTAGCCAACTCATTAAATTTTGCGGCATATTTCGCAACAGTCATATTCTCCTGTTTCAATTTAAGAAATTTTACCTCCATCCTAGCTTGCATACTAGATGAAAAATAGTTTTTGAAAAACAAAGTTTTAAACCTATCCCAAGCAATTACACCTTCTCCTGCCCTCGTCTGATTCGCTTTCCACCAAAAATTTGCCTCACCCTTCAACATATAAGTGGAAAAAGCGGTCTTTTGCCCTTCAGCTACCCTAGCTATTACAAATGCCTTTTCGATTTCTTTAACCCAAGTTTGGGCTTCTACAGGGTCAGTTGTACCTCTAAATTTGGGCGGTCCTACAGCCTTGAAGTCCTTAAAGTTTGCCAAGTGGTTGTCTCCTTGGTTCCTCAATGGTACGGTATTCCTTGTTGCACGGCCCGAGCTACCATATTTGCAAATTCTTTGCATTGGATCCGGTTGTTGTCCCTCAAGTAATTATCGATGATTCTTACGCCTTTGATTTCTAGTTTAACGTCTTGGCGGCATTATCTGATTAAATACAAAAAATAATTTTACTTACATTCTAAACCTTATCACATAAGTTTAATATATTAAACTTGTTTCATAACTCAAACATATGTTCGTTTTCATTAATTCAAAGTAATTTACATAACATAACACATACTGATATCCCTTTGTGACCACAAAAGTCAGGATTTATAGCTTTGACAAACACAAAAGTTGAGAATATTATATTACACAGTCATACTTTTCACACATATTATATTAAATAGACCTACACCACAGAACCTATACTACCTATTCACTACGCCTTTTTCTTGATCTTGGACAACCTTTTGCTTGATGACCTTCTATCCCATAAATAAAACAGACACACTACTTTGGATTGGGACAATGAGGAGAAAAATGTCCCTCACGTCCGCAATTGTAGCAAACATTCTCCCCTTTCCTATATACACCTTCATGTTTCTTATCACAGTTTGTACACTTTTCTATTCGGTTAAAGTTTCCATGGTTGTTATCAGGATATCTTATATCACGATCTTTCATTTTTCTTTTTCCCTTCTTTGTTGAATCGCTTTTGACTTGTTGCTTTTAGCTCCCATTTGGTCAATTTGGATTTTAAGCTTATCCTGTTCTTCCATTGTTTCAATTAATGCTTTTCGCAATTGACTATTTAATAGTTTTTCTATTTCCCACAACTGTTCCAAAGAGGAAACCTGGTCCCGCAGATTTTGCACTTTGGTTGATGCTTGATCAGCTCCAACTTCAGTGTTTGAATCACTATCGGTTAGTTCCACCATTTTCGGATCTAGTACGACATTTTCCACAATAACCACCTCATCGAGGTTGCTTTCACTTTGAGCCTCTATTTCAGCTATTGGCTTTGATATCGGCTCCTTCTTTACGATCTGAGGGTATCCTAATCCTTTTTCACTTGACATCTACATACATAAATTATCCTGATTAGCATATAGTATATACAAATAGCAAATAAGAGTTTTATATAAGTTATCTTTTATTATGTTTGACGATGAATTTATTTGATTCATCTCTTTTTAAACTCTATATGAGTTATTTATATTTTTAACGTGTCCCTCTATTCTAAGGTTATAGCCTAAGATTTAACCCACCTAAGGTTTCTAACCCTATAGCTCTGATACCATGATGTGACGCTTCAAATTCGTGTACTTGAAACCCTAACTCAAAGGTTTCACGCGTATACCATTTCTATGAGCGGAATAATACTAATAATAATAACAATAATATACATTATCAAATTTAATTTACATATTATCAGAGTTTAGTTCCCAAGTACGAAACCTTTAAACATTCGTTATATGATAATAATATTATATATCGTCCTTAACCTAAAGTCAAACTATTACAATAAGATTGCATAAACTTTTATTCTGCGACCTTCCCTTTTCCCTTGTTCTTGGCAGATCCTTCAGGTTGTTCACACTTAGCTGAAAACATTTAAATTAAGCAAGGATGAGCATTTGAGTGCCCAACAAGTAATAGCAAATAATAACAATTAGCTTAAAGGATTAAATGTTTTCTTTGAACGATACTTCTACAACAAATCAACAGTTGTGAAGTAAGCTGAACCATTAATAAAAAACATGTCATTTCGATTTCAAACTTTTGAAACTACGTATTGACTATATATGAGGATCAGTTGACAAGCTATGAACATTGTTTTCTATTTTCTAAAAGGTTAAATAGAACTTCATCTGTAAACTGTCATAACTTACGGGCACGGGGGTGATCAGCCTGTTATGCTCTGTATTGATCAATACTACATTGCTAGAACGATATTATCGTTCATCCTTTGTCCGCCTTAGCGCATAAAAATTTCCCATAATTGGGATGTTCATAACAGTCTTGAATCCAAACCAAAACAATTCGGTTGGATAAGTTTTATCTTGTTCAACAACAACTTTAAATTTATGTCTAATTTGGATCAAATAGCTTTAGACGATTTTTAATTCAACTTATACATACTTGACACCGATAAGTATGTATCAACATATGATAAAATATAATGATTATCCAAGTGAGGACACTTGTATAACCATGTTTTAGAAATTAACGAACAAAATATATATCTTGATCATCAATAACAGAATAAAGGAATTTGTACAACAATTATAATTTAATAACCTACTTATACAGAATCATTGCATAAGTATATACAAAGGTTGGAATATTTGAACAATTGAAATGAACAGTTCAGATATTATCTTACGCATGTCCGTTGCATAAAGTAAATGCAAAGGGTTAGATACTTGCCTTGTGTGACGCCCCCAAAATAGGTATACATCACCCATTATGAGTTGTCAATACATGGTACAGAAACAACTACAACTTTATTATTACAACATATAAAATGTGAGTTTAAATACAGATATTGCCATCTAGACAATATCCACACGCAAATAAATTCCCATCATAATTATTGATACATTATTTTACAAAAATGGTGAGGACTACTAAACAACTCTCTCTAGAACCTTCATTCCATACCCCGACTAGTACTCGCTACATTCTCGCCTCCTGAGAAGAAAAATGGAACAACAAGGAAAAGGGTGAGCTCAACTAGCCCAGTAAAGAATATTATGACTAAGATAATATACAACAAATTATCGTTAGTCTTCAACAGGGAAAAATCTAATAGAATACAATAGACAACAAGTTTTAAATCAATATTCGCAATGAAATAATAATTCATTAGAAGAGTTAAGTAGAGAATGCAAACTACTATCTTCTATGTATGAATTTAAAAGTTCATCGTCTATCTTTTATCCCTGTAATATCAATCAATATATATCTGGAATCAAATATTCATCTTTGCACTACAGGCCAAAGATATTCATCAGTTGGTCATGTTCATCTAAACACCTGTTCATCTTTGCACTACGGGCCAAAGATATTTATTAGAAATCATTCATCTTTGCACTATAGGCCAAAGATATTCAATAATATCATCATTTAAGACTGAGGATGATGAAAAATATTTTTAAAGAAACGAATCCAGTGAAACAAAATGACAAAGATTAAGGATTAAGGATTCGTACTTTGTTTTATCCATGTCCAAAAATACCTCAAAAATAATCATAGTGGTGTAAAATTCAAGAATGATCAAAACATGGATACAATCAAAGCTAGTATCCACAATAGATATTTTGGGACGAAAAGGAAAATTTTCATTTTTGATGAATAATGCCAGATTCGTGAATAAGTGTCGATACGTGAATAAGATCAGTATACGTGAATAGTAACTCGACACCAAAAGTTCCAAATTTGATAAAACTTCAGATCAATATTTCAAAGATAATGATATTGAAGAAATAATATCATTACGAAAAAAAAAATATCATTTACCTCGAAAGATCAAGACTTTAAATTAAAAACAGGATATAAAGCTATGACTTGAACTTGCACCCGATAACAATACTCAAAATATACTCAAAATACTCACAAGAATACGCTCGATAATATAGAGAGAGAAGATTTCAATTTCTGGTGTGATTTTCAATTCTATCCTAAGCACCCTATTTATAGGAAAATGCTTAGAACACCAAAGCAGAAAATTTAATAAAATATTAATATATATATTATAATTTCTACTCCCACCTTTAAGGATTTGAATTCAGCAAATTCCAACACATGCAAGACCCACAATAATGACAAAAAACGTTTTTCATATTTAAAATATTTTAAACATCCAAAAATTAATTATTTCGGAGCTTCAGAAATTCAATAATTCATAATAAATAGCCCTTTTATCAGAAAATTCGAAACTTGCGAATTTTTATAGAAAATTCAATTCTCTACAATTTTGCAGAAGAAAGTTTTTCCAAATTCTAAACAAAAATTGACCGAAATCCACAAACCAAGCGATTTTATAAAGTTATAATCAAATTTCAAATAATAAATGGGGTCCACCGACATGTTTAACATGTTTTAAACATTTATTGCAACAAAAATACTCTTCCTCCTCAGATACTCATATATCCCACATTCGTTGTAAAAATATCACCATTATTATATTATTAAAATATAATAATATATTTAAATGAATTATTTTATCGTAAAAAAGATAAAATTTCAATTTTCAACAATTGTCACATTAGAAATTTTCTCCATCTATATCCACATAAAATCAATATTTTCCTCATCATATGAATCAATAATTAATTATTCACAAATAATATTACAGTAATCACAATATTGACAACAAAGGCGGTTCCTATGAAAGAGGGGGCTTCCAATAAGAATTTCTCCTTACTGGCGTGCAATTAGGTGACCAAACCTCTCCTTAGAAAGAACTTTCTAGACATTTCCAATAATGTTATCTAATAATATTATTCAGATAATATGAATTATTGCTTCGATAATGAAAATACTTGCGTAATGACAATTATCAAAAACAAAGAATATAAAATATCAACGCAAAGAATTATTAAATCAATAAAATAAAATTGAATAAAGATTATCGTAACCATTATCGAAAGTAGTGCCTTCACGTAAGAATCAATAATTGGTGCAATACCGCAAAGCATCTTGTGTTTTAACCACCGAGTATTTTAACAAGATAATCTGTGAATAACTACGCCATTATTTTTAAACAACTTATATTTGTCGTTTTCTTCATCCAATCGCTTTTCAGTTATGGGCCCACACATTCTGGTCATGCGTCAGATGCATTTAATATTCCCGACAACAATGAATATTTTATAACCACTTGCTTATTTTGAAATATTTGCGTATTTTACCCATAACTATCCACATTAATCAAATCAACCCTTACTATTTCAAAATAATAAATAGAGAAAATTAAATTTCATTAATAATAAGTTGGGGTCTTACAACCTCCCTCCTTATGAAATTTCGTCCTCGAAATTGACGACGACGATGCACTGGTGTTTTCAAAAGGTGAGGATACCTCACTTTTATATCCGCTTTCCAATTCCCGTGTCATTTCTCTATAAGCATGATTCCTCCACAAAACTTTAACTTGTGGTATGACCTTTTCTTGGCGTAGGGACATGCTCCTTCCTATCCAAGATCTTGACAGTACCTCCTCATACGTTAAGTCTTCGCTATCTCGTCCAGCTTCTAACTCTATAACGTGGTTCGGGTCTTTCACATATTTACGAAGTACGATATGTGAAACACGTTATGAACATTTAGACATACTCGAGGTAACGCGAGTCTATAGGCTACATTTCCTACTCCATCAAGAATTTGAAATGGACCAATAAATCGTGGATTGAGCTTTCTCTCTTCCCAAATCTTTTAACTCCCTTCCATGGAGCAACTCGCAACAATACATGATCCCCTATACTAAATTCCACGTCCTTTCGATGAAGATCCGCATAACTCTTTTGTCGATCTTGTGCCGTTTGTATACGTTGTCGAATCATTTGGATCTTTTCGGTAGTCATATGTACTAACTCGGGTCCCAACAATGTTGCTTCACCCACCTCATCCCAACATATTGGAGAGCGACACTTTCGTCCATATAATGCTTTAAATGGAGCCACACCTATACTTGCCTGATAACTGTTGTTATAGGAGAATTCCACCAATGGTAAATAGTTATCCCAACTGCCCTTGAAGTCTAGGACACAGAGTCTTAATAGATCTTCAAGAGTTTGAATAGTCCTCTTTGATTGTCCGTCCGTTTGAGGATGGTATGCTGAACTAAATCGCAAATTCGTGCCCATAGCTTTTTGCAAGCTAACCTAAAATCTTGAAGTGAATCTTGGGTCACGATCCGAAACTATGGATATAGGCATGCCATGCAACCTCACAATCTCATTCACGCATACATACTAGCAAGACGCTCAAGGAATAAGTCTCCCGATCGGCAAGAAATGAGCGAGATTTGGTTAATCTATCAACAATAACCCAAATAGCATTGATGCCTTGAGAAACCGTAGGAAGACCCGTAACGAAATCCATGGTAATGTGTTCCCACTTCCATTTCGGAATCTTAAGTGGTTGCAATGGACCCTTAGGTACTAGATGCTCCGCCTTTACACGTTGACAAGTTAAACACATTGAGATAAACTTTGAAATCTCTCTCTTCATATTGTTCCACCAAAATGTATGTCGAAGATCACGATACATTTTGGTACTTCCAGGATGGATTGCAAATGGTGTATTGTGTGCCTCCATCATAATCTTGTACTTAAAATCAGAGTCGTTAGGGACACAAAGTCTGGAGTGGACTCGAAGTATTCCTTCTTCATCAATTCTCGCTTCTGGAATAGCACCTTCTTGTTCTTTCTTCTTCATCACGCGATCGACTCCGGCCTGGGTGGCTTGAGCAACCTTAACTTTTTCTATTAAAGTTGGCTCTATGCGTATACTTGACATCATCGCACTCATTCCTGCATATGATCTTCTACTCAACGCGTCAGCCACCACATTCGCTTTTCCAGGATGGTATTGAATAGTGTGGTCGTAATCTTTCAACAACTCAAGCCAACGTCGTTGCCGCATGTTGAGTTCCTTTTACGTGAAGAAATATTTGAGGCTTTTATGGTCTGAATATATCTCCACTTTCTCCCCATATAGATAGTGCCTCCATATCTTTAGCGCGAAAAACGATCGGCCGCCAACTCTAGATCATGAGTAAGATAATTCCTCTCATACTCTTTAAGTTGTCATGCGAGGCATAGGCTATGACTTTCCACGTTGCATGAGAACACATCCTAACCCTTTGCCTCAAGCATCATTTGAGATAACAAATCCATCCGTACCAGATGGTATTGTTAGAACAGGTGCTGAAATGAGTCTCTTCTTGAGCTCTTGGAAACTCTTCTCGCATTCCTCGCTCCATACGAATTTTGTATCCTTCCGAGTTAGCTGGGTTAATGGAGTAGCGATTCGAGAAAACCCTTCCACGAATCTCCGATAATAACCAGCCAAACCCCAAAAGCTACGTACTTGATCCACCGACTTCTTGGTTTCAACTTTGTATTACTTCAATCTTTCACGGATCAACAGATACTCCATGTTTCGACACCACGTGCCCAAGGAATGCTACTTCCTTAAGCCAGAACTCGCATTTCTTCAATTTGGCATATAGTTGGTTTTCACGAAGCCTTTGAAGTACCAGCTTTAAATGGTGCTCATGTTCTTCATGGCTTTTGGAATATATGAGGATGTCATCAATAAAGGCAACAACGAATTGATCCAAATATTCCTTGAATACTCGATTCATCATATCCATGAAAGCCGCAGGAGCATTAGTCAATCCAAAAGACACGACTAAGAATTCATAATGCCCGCACCAGTTCTAAAAGGCGTCTTTGAATATCCTCGATTCTAATCTTCAATTTAATGATATCCAGAGCGTAAGATCGATCTTTGAAAAAATTGTGCCTTGCAATCGGGTCCAACAAGTCATCAATACGAGGTAGATGATACCTATTCTTAATGGTGACATGGTTCAATTTCGATAGTCAATATAAAGTCGCATACTCCCCGTCTTTCTTCTTTACTTAATAAAAACAGAGCACCCCAAGGAGATGTACTAGACGAATGAAACCGATGTCCAACAATTCTTGTAGTTGGACCTTTAACTCCTCAAGTTCAAATAGAGCCATTCGATATGGGGTTTTAGAAATGGACTTTGTACCAGTTCAAGATCAATAAAGAATTCAACTTCACGCTCGGGGTAGATCGGAAGTTCTTCAGAAATACATCGTGAAAAAGTCAATAACAACAGAATATTATTCAAATTTGACGTGTCTTTATTCAAATCCATAACACGGGCTAAGAAAGCTTGACATCCATTTTTCAATAAACGAATAGCTTTATGATTAGATATGGCGTTGATTGATTTTAATGGTTTAGTTGCTTGAATTCGCACAACGGGTTGGTTAGGAATATGAAAACTAACAACCTTACGAAAACAATCAATTTTGGCATGATGAGTAGTTAACCAATCAATCCCTAAAATCACATCAAAAACAAGTATCTTTAAAGAGATAAGGTCAATGGTGTAAGGTGATGGTGCCAACTTGAATCAAACAAGATTTATAAACAAATGGATGTGATGAAAGTTTCTCTAACGGAGTTTCCACAGATAGGTCAAAGTCTAATTTCTCCGAGTCAAGTTTAAACGTTAGCACAAGCAGGAGAGATAAATGAATGGGTAGCACCCCAGATCAAGTAAGGTATAAACTTTGCAAGAATTTATAAATAGCTTACCCGTGATCACCTCGTTTGGGTTCCTCGATTTTGACCTATCACAACAAACGCTTCTTCCAGAACAGTTGACTTTGACTTTTCCGGGCGATCTTTTTGAGTCACCATCCTCATTGAACTAGGTTTCGCTATGCATACAATCTCGAAGCGATATGTCCTTCCTTTCCATAATTATAGCATACCTTGAATCTGCTAGGCGGTTTGACCGATATGTCCCTCTTTCCCGCATTTATAGCATATGACCGGTGGTCGTTCTCCTCCCTTAGAACCAGTTGCTGCTGGTGCTGCCATTTTCACATTGTCGTTGTTGAATCTCCTCTTTTTAAAATCTCCTCCCGATTCGCTTCTTCTATTCTCATGGCCATGATTACCACCAGAGTGGTTACCATTTTTGTCCGTCTTTTTCTTTCTCCGCTGGTTATCGTTGTTTTGTTGACTACCATCTCCGGTATGATCTCGGTTGTGGTCCCTCGGTTGACCGTACTCGTTATCTCGCTCTAATAATTGAGCCCTGTTTACAACATCTGAATAGAGAGAAAATTTATGAGAAATGAGATACTGACGTATGCCGGGTTTCAAACCTCTAAGAAACATCTGCGTCATACGTTCCTCATTCTCCACCAAATGAGGTGCAAACCTGGATAACTCTGCAAACTTTGCCTCGTACTGAGACACCGTCATGTTGTTTTGCTCTAATCGATGAACTCCACTTCCTTCATAGGACGTAACACTATCGTGAAAGTATTTATCATTAAATAGTTTTCAAATGTCTCCCAAACATACGCCGAAAAGTTTGGATGGGTATGCTTCACGACTCTCACCAAAGAGTCCGCTTCGCCACCGGAACATAAAGGTGGCGAATGGAACCTTCTGTTCCTCCGTGTATCCCAAGACATCGGATATCTTGGTAATTTGTTTTGACCCATATTTCCGCCATGATCGGATCGGGCTTTTCCTTAAATTCGTGGTCCCAACTCTTTGAATCGCTTGGGTGTGACAACCCATGAATTGCTATCATTTCCTCCCGTATTTTGAACACGAGTCTCCTCATTCGATTTTGCATGAACTTCAAAAAGCTTCTAAACATCCCTCGCTCATCATCCGCCATTGGTGTTGTTCGCAGGAGGAACATTGCCCCTTTTGTTGCACGCTCTCCTCGTTGGTGAGTACAGCGTCTCCACGGTCTCATTTCCACTATTAATATTCTCATTCGACATTCTCAAATACATCGCCATAAAACAAGGGTTAATTAAGCAAATCAATATATCACATTATATCCCTATATATCGACCAACTAACAAATAAGCTTAGGTAGGACACACTAGCTAAGGATTTACTCGCCTCTCCCTCCTAGTTCTATTCCCCGATCTCCATGGAGATCATATCCTAAGCTCGATACCAACCGTGACACCCCCAAAATAGGTATACATCACCCATTCGAGTTGTCAATACATGGTATGTAAATAACTACAACTTTGTTATTACAACATATAAAACTGTGAGTTTAAATACAGATATTGCCATCTAGATAATATCCATACGCAAATAAATCCCCATCATAATTATTGATACATTATTTTACAAAATGGTGAGGACTACTAAACAACTCTCTCTAGAACCTTCATTCCATACCCGACTAAGTATTTCGCTACATTCTCGCCTCCCGAGAAGAAAATGGAACAACAAGGAAAAGGGTGAGCTCAACTAGCCAAAGAAGAATATTATGACTAAGATAATATACAACAAATTATCGTTAGTCTTCAACGGGAAAAATCTAATAGAATACAATAGACAACAAGTTTTAAATCAATATTCGCAATGAAATAATAATTCATTAGAAAAGTTAAGTAGAGAATGCAAACTACTATCTTCTATGTATGAATTTAAAAGTTCATCGTCTATCTTTTATCCTCGTAATATCAATCAATATATATCTAGAATCAAATATTCATCTTTGCACTACATGTGCCAAAGATATTCATCACTTAAGTCATGTTCATCTAAACACTGCTCATCTTTGCACTACGGCCAAAGATATTTATTAGAAATCATTCATCTTTGCACTATAGGCCAACGATATTCAATAATATCATCATTTAAGACTGAGGATGATGAAAAATATTTTTAAAGAAACGAATCCAAAGGAAACAAAATGACAAAGATTAAGGATTAAGGATTCAGACTTTGTTTTATCCATGTCCAAAAATACCTCAAAAAAAATAATCATAGTGGTGTAAAATTCAAGAATGATCAAAACATGGATACAATCAAAGCTAGTATCCACAATAGATATTTTGGGACTAAAAGGAAAATTTTCATTTTTCGATGAATAATGCCAGATTCGTGAATAGTGTCGATACGTGAATAAGATCAGACACGTGAATAGTAACTCAGAACACCAAAAGTTCCAAATTTGATAAAAACTTCAGATCAATATTTCAAAGATAATGATATTGAAGAAATAATATCATTACGGAAAAAAAATATCCTTACCTCGAAAGATCAAGACTTCTTCTAAATTGAAACAGGATATAAAGCTATGACTTGAACTTCGCATAGTATAGCAATACTCAAAATATACTCAAAATACTCACAAGAATACGCTCGATAATATAGAGAGAGAAAATTTCAGTTTCTGATGTGATTTTCAATTCTATCCTAAGCACCCTATTTATAGGAAAATGCTTAGAACACCAAAGCAGAAAATTTAATAAAATATTAATATATATATATTATAATTTCTATGCCCACCTTTAAGGATCTGAATTCAGCAAATTCCAACACATGCAAGACCCACAATAATGACAAAAAACGTTTTTCATATTTAAAATATTTTAAACTTCCAAAAATTAATTATTTTGAGCTTCGTAACTTCAATAATTCATAATAAATAGCCTTTTATTAGAAAATTCGAAACTCGCGAATTTTATAGGAAATTCAATTTCTACAACTTTGTAGAAGAAAGTTTTTCCAAATTCTAAAATGTAAATTGCCGAAATCCACAAACTACCGATTTTACAGTTATAATCAAATTTCCAATAAATAAATGGGGACCCACCGACATGTTTAACATGTTTTAAACATTTATTGCAATAAAATACTCTTCCTCCTCAGATACTCATATATCCCACATTCGTTGTAAAAATATCACCATTATTATATTATTAAAATATAATAATATATTTAAATGAATTATTTTATCAAAAAAAGATAAAATTTCAATTTTTAACAATTGTCACATTAGAAATTTTCTCCATCTATATTCACATAAAATCAATATTTTCTCATCATATGAATCAATAATTAATTATTCACAAATAATATTACGTAATCACAATATCGACAACCAAAAGTTCCTCAGAAAGAGGGGCTTTCAATAAGAATTTCTCTCTTCTTTGGCGTGCAATTAGGTCACCAAACCTCTCCTTAAGCGTAACTTTCTAGACATTGCCAATAATGTTATCTAATAATATTATTCAGATAATATGAATTATTGCTTCGATAATGAAAAATACCGTGAATGACAATTATTGAAACAACAACAATATAAAATATCAACGCAAACAATTATTAAATCAATAAAATAAAATATGAATAAAGAATTATCGTAACCATTATCGAGTAAAGCCTTCTTCACGTAAGAATCAATAATTGGTGCAATACCGCAAAGCATCGTGTTTTAACCAATTTAGTATTTTAATAAGATTAATGATAGAATAACTACGCTAGTTAATTTTAAACAACTTATATTTGTCATTTTCTTCATCCAATCGCTTTCTAGTTATGGGGCCCATAAAAGATCAAGCTACCATCGTCAGAGAAATATTCCCGACAAAGAAGAATATTCCACGACCAAACGAATATTCCCCTACAACCATGAATATTTTATAACCACTTGCTTATTTTGAAATATTTGCGTATTTTACCCATAACTATCCACATTAATCAAATCAACTCTTACTATTTCAAAATAATAAATAGAGAAAATTAAATTTCATTAATAATAAGTTGGGGCCTTACACCTTGTCTGCTGCTTACACAACCTAGATTTATCTTTTATATCAAGCCCTATCATTAAATATATCATTCGTTTGATTAGAATAACATATCATATCATATTGTACTGCTATTTGCAGTTAGCACATAACCTAAACACATTGTCATGTAAGTTTAACAACCATTGAATCACAAATAAACATTCATCAAACCAATTTTTCTAAGTCCAGATCAATTTCTGAAATATGTCGGTATATTGACAACTTTATCGGGTATCTATCGAGTCTAAGACTCTATACAGTAATTTATTATCCTTTTAGATAATTTAAACACCAGTCGCCCTATTTTTCATGGCCTTATAATAATTTTAAAATAATTATTACCATTTATCATAATTTTTAAAATATTAGAATCATTATTAAATGATTTAAATATTAAACAATTCTATTATCATTAATATTTAATTAATATTAAACTATTAATGAAACCATTGTCAAAATATTAAAGTTATTTATAATAACTAAAAATATATTTTAAAACATTTATATTACCCTTAAATGATTTTTAAAACATTTAAAATCATTTTTAAATAATTACCATTAATATTAAAATATTAATGTACTATTTATCTAAATATTAAAAGTCATTAATTATAACATAAAATATTTTTAATTCATTTATATCCCTTTTTAAATGATTTTTAAATTAATAAAGCTATTTTTCAACTATTTATTTAATGTAATTATTAAATAAATTTAATATCATTAATATTAAATTAATATCATTAATATTAAATTATTAATGAAATTATCCTTTAAATATTAAAAGTTATATTTTATAACTTAAAATATCTTTAAACACTTTATTTTCATTTAAAATGATTTTATAATATTAAAATCATTTTTAAATTAATTTATTTAATATAATTATTAAATAACTTTAATTATCATTAATATTAATTTATTAATGAAATTTATCACAAAATATTAAAAGTCATTAAAAATAACTTAAAATATTTTCTTATATCATAATATAATTTTAAATGATTTTTCATGTATTAAAATCATTTTAAATAATTAATTTAATATTATAATTAAATAAATTAAATAATTTTAATATTCCAAAAATATTAAATATTTATGAAATATATTCAAAATAATTAAAATATAATTTTTGGACATTAAAATAATTTTTACTAATTTAATTTTTTATTTTTAATAACTTAAAACTAATTTTCTATAATTATTTAATAAAAATCTAATTTTTATAATTAATCTGTCGTTAAAGACCACCTATAGCGACAGAACCGTCACTATAGGTGTTCTTCATGAAACCCAGATCATCAAGCCAGTAACCGAGTGACCACGTTTGACCAAGATTCTAGATCAGATCGTGATGTTTAAGTGAATGTTTCTGGTCCGATCGTTTAGTATAAATGTAACACTACAAGATTCAACAAGAAACATGATCAAAAAACATCACAATTAGAAGATATAAGCCTTCAAAGTCGCTATCAGAGCTGTTCTTCATTTCTGGGTTTGCCCAGAAATGAAGAACAGTTCAACCGCCCTACGTTGGGCTTCCACAACTTGCAAGATATGATATGTTTTAGTGATTTAAAAGATGTAGTGTGTAGACCACATGTAAAAGAGTAGATCGATCACAAAACATAACAATAAAAACAACAGAATAACCAGATCCATCTCGGTCAAACCATGTCAGAAATAAGCCTAAAAAATTTCTGGAAATTTCCCAGAAACCGAAAATATGACCGGATGGTCTACTTTGACCATCCACTACCTTCGATTCGTATACTTTTAAGGAGATTTTAAGGCATAATATTGAAGTTCATATACAAGACTACAATTTAGATGCAACCAACACAACAACAAAATTAACAACCAGAAAGATCAAAGGCCATAAACGTGTTGTCGTAAGCGATCAGGCATGTTCTCGATCGCCTTGATTTCTTCCCATCGATGCCACCAACAGCGGTATTTGACCGTTAATAACTTTTATTCTAGACATCAAATAACCCTGATTCTTTTTGCAGATTAAAGACCACATTACAGGCTACCAATAAAAACTTAAAACTAACTAAAACCATAATCGAGCAAGGATCTGTGGTCACTGACATTCGTTGTCAGACCACAGATTCAACTTTTTCCAGATTTTGCAAATCTTCAAATCTGAGCTTCTAAATGTTATGGATTCAACATCTAGCAACCCGGATCATCATTACACACTACTAACAACACATTTAACACAAAAAAACTAACATCAAACAACAGATTATGGACAGAATTAAAACTAGGGTTTTTATACCTTTATTTGAAAAATCTTGTTTCTGGGCTACTGATTTGTTATATGTATTAGTGGGGCTTGGTTTCGGACTGATATATCTAGATAATTTCGGAGGTGTGGGGATTGAGAGAGTTAGTTTGAGTGTTGTGCAAAAATTGGCTAACAAATGACTTTCTCTCTCCTTCAATCTATAAATAGACATACAAGGTGCATGAATGGTTGATTAAAATGGCTGATGGTTGTCATTTAACATCACATGGGGTTGTTGGGTTTGGTCACCAACTTCCCCTAATTGTCAAAACCTATACTAGCCAAAATAATGCAACTAGGGGCAAAATGGTTAATTGGTAAATCATTTTAATGGCATTCAAGTAATTTGCCAAACCCTTAGGGTTTGACCCTTATGGTTTAACCCTAAAGTTTTAGCACAAAGTAATTTTTTTGAATTTAGTAACTAGGGTTTGTAAAATAAAATT
This sequence comes from Panax quinquefolius, assembly GCA_020205615.1. Taxonomy (NCBI): domain Eukaryota; kingdom Viridiplantae; phylum Streptophyta; class Magnoliopsida; order Apiales; family Araliaceae; genus Panax; species Panax quinquefolius. Next base: position 99,062,311 of record CM035158.1, on the reverse strand, counting down.
TTAGTTTCTAAAACTTGTAATTAGAGTTTCGTTAATTAAGTTTCTAATTACGTTATACAGGAATATTAGGGTTTAATATCCCTAATTATAATTAACCTTGCAAATAAAGCAATTAGGGTTTAGGATTTTGATAATTAGGGTTACTAATACGCAATTAGGGTTTCTAATAATTAACTTAGGGTTCTAATCATTAGGGTTTTAATTTACTAATTAGGTTTACCTTAATTAGCAATTAAAGTCTATCATACATGTTATTCATCATAGTAACACAATTTTTGATTGATCACAAATTCCAGTTTAGGTTTCAAAGTAGGGTTATAATTTTTAGAAATTCAAATATAACTTAGGGTTTTAAATTTACAATTAGGGTTTCCTAATTAGCATATTGTTATGTAGCACTTAACATAAATCATATAACACAGTTATATAACAGTCTTAAATTTCCCATTTAAATTAAAAAATAGGGTCAAACAAATTAATGCTAGGGTTTGGTCAATATACACCATAATTGACCTGTAAGACCCCAACTTATTATTAATGAAATTTAATTTTCTCTATTTATTATTTTGAAATAGTAAGGGTTGATTTGATTAATGTGGATAGTTAAGGGTAAAATACGCAAATACTTCAAAATAAGCAAGTGGTTATAAAATATTCATTGTTGTCGGGGAATAATCGTTTGGTCGTGGAATATTCGTCTTCGTCGGGGAATATTAAATGCGACACGCCTAAATACAATATGTGGGCCCCATGGAAAGCGATTGGATGAAGAAAACGACAAATATAAGTTGTTTAAAATAACAACAGTAGTTATTACCATATTATCTTTGTTAAAATACTAAATTGGTTAAAACACAAGTAGCATTACACGATATTGCACCAATTATTGATTCTTATGTGTAAGAAGGCACTACTCAATAATGGTTACTGATAATTACTATTCGGTATATTATTGATTTAATAATTTGCGTTTATATTTTATATTCTTTGTTGTTTCAATAATTGTCATTACGGTATTTTTCATTATCGAAGCAATAATTCATATTATCTCGAATAATATTATTAGATAACATTATTGGAAATGTCTAGAAAGTTACGTCTAAGGAGAGGTTTGGTCACCTAATTGCGGCGCCAAGAAGGAGAAATTCTTATTGGAAAACCCCTCTTTCCGGGAAGAGCTGCCGGTTGTCAATATTGTGATTACTGTAATATTATTTGTGAATAATTAATTATTGATTCATATGATGAGAAAAATATTGATTTTATGTGGATATAGATGGAGAATATTTTTAATGTGACAATTGTTGAAAATTAAAATTTTATCTTTTTACGATAAAATAATTCATTTAAATATATTATTATAATTTAATAATATAATAATGGTGATATTTTTACAACGAATGTGGGATATATGAGTATCTGAGGAGGAAGAGTATTTTTGTTGCAATAAATGTTTAAAACATGTTAAACATGTCGATTGGACCCCATTTATTGGTGAAATTTGATTATAGCATGTAAAATCGCTTGCTTGTGGATTTTTGGTCAATTTCTATTTGGAATTTGGAAAACTTTCTTACTCAGAAGTTGTAGAGAATTGAATTTCCTATAAAAATACGCAAGATTCAAATTTTACGATGAAAGGGCTATTTATTATGAATTATTGAAGTTAGAAGCTCAAATAATTAATTTTGGAAGTTTAAAATATTTAAAATTAGAAAAACATTTTTCTTACTTTTTCTAGAATGTGGCATGTTTTTGATGGGTGAAATCAGATTCTAGGCATGCGTAGGAAATTTATATAATTATATTATTAATTTATTAAATTTTTCGCTTTGGTGTTCTAAGCAATTTCCTATAAATAGGGTGCTTGGGTTAGAATTGAAAATGACACACGAAATTGAAGTTTTCTCTCTATATTATCGAGCGTATTCTTGTGAGTATTTTGAGTATACTTTGAGTATTGTTAGGCAGTGCAAGTTCCTTCAAAGACTATATCCCAGTATTCCAACTAGAAGTACTAATCTTTCGAGGTAAGGGATGTTATTTTCTTCTCGAGATGATATTATTTCTTCAATATCATTATCTTTGAAATATTGGTTGGAACTTTTATCAAATTTGGAACTTTTCCATGTCGGGGTTACTTATTCATGAGTTCTTATTCACGAGTTACTATTCATGAGTTACTATTCACGAGTTACTATTATTGAGTACTATTATTCATGAAGCATGAAGATGTTTTTGGGAAATTTCTATCTTTTGGTGGCGGAGTTACTATTCACGATATCGACACTATTCACGTATACGGTACTATTATTCACGATCTATACATTATTCAATAGAAAAATAAAATTTCTTCTTTTTGTCCAAAATATCTATTCGGATACTAGCTTTGATTGTATCCATGTTTTGATCATTCTTGAATTTTACACCACTATGATTATTTTGGAGGTATTTTTGAACATGGATAAAACAAAGTACGAATCCTTAATCCTTAATCCTTGTCATTTTGTTTCTTTGGATTCGTTTCTTTAAAATATTTTCATCATCCTCGGTCTTAAATGATGATATTATTGAATATCTTTGGCTCGTAGTGAAAAGATGAATGATTTCTGAAGAATATCTTTGGATGTAGTGCAAAGATGAGCAGTGTTTAGATGAACATGACCTAATCGATGAATATCTTTGGCTGTAGTGCAAAGATGAATATTTGATACCGGATGTATATTGATTGATGTTACTGGGGATAAAAGATGAGCGATGAACTTTTAAATTCATACATAGAAGATAGTAGTTTGCATTCTCTACTTAACTCTTCTAATGAATTATTATTTCAGCTGCGAATATTGATTTAAAATTTGTTGTCTATTGTATTCTATTAGATTTTTCCTGTTGAAGACTAACGGTAATTTGTTGTATATTATCTTAGTCATAATATTCTTTCTTGGGCTAGTTGAGCTCAACCTTTTCCTTTTTGTTCCATTTTTCTTCTCAAGAGGCGAGAATATAGCGATGAGTACTTAGCTCTGGGGTATGGAATGAAGGTTCTAGAGTGAATTGTTTAGTAGTCCTCACCATTTTGTATAATAATGTATCAATAAATGTGATGAGGATTTATTTGAGTATAGATATTGTCTAGAAGATAATATTTGTATTCAACTCTCACGCTTTTCTTGTTGTAATAATAAAGTTGTAGTTGTTTACGTACCATGTATTGACAACTCGAATGGGTGATGTATACCTATTTTGGTGGCGTCACGGTTGGTATCGAGCTTAGGGATATGATCTCTGGCGGAGATCGGGGAATAGAACTAGGAGGGAGGAGAGTAAATCCTTCGCTAGTGTGTCCTACCTAAGCTTATTTTTTAGTTGGTCAATATATAAGGATATTATGTGATATATTGATTTCCTTAATTAACCCTTGTTTTATGATAGTATTTGAGAATGTCGATCGAGAATATTAACAATGGAAATGAGACCGTGGAGACGCGCTTTGTACTCACCAACGAGGAGAGCGTGCAACAGTCGGGCAATGTTCCTCTGTGAACAACACCAATCGAGCGAGATGATGAGCGAGGGATGTTTAGAAGCTTTTTTTGCGATTCATGCAAAAATCGACGAGGAGACTCGTGTTCAAAATACAGGAGAAATGATAGCAATTCACGGGTTGTCACGATCAAGCAGATTCAAAGAGTTGGGACCACGAATTTAAGGGAAAGCCGATCCGATCATGGCGGAAACATGGGTCAAGCAAATTACCAAGATATTCGATGTCTTGGGATGCGGAAGAACAGAAGGTTCCATTCGCCACCTTTATGTTCCGTGGCGAAGCGGACTCTTGGTGGGAGTCCGTGAAGCGTACTCCATCTAGCCACTTTTCGGCATGTCTTGGGAGACATTTCAGAATTATTTAATGACAAATACTTTCACGAAAGTGTTAAGTTATATGAAGGAAGTGGAGTTCATCGATTAGAACAAAACAACATGGCGGTGTCTCGATGACGAGGCAAAGTTTGCAGAGTTATCCGGTTTGCACCTCATTTGGTGGAGAATGAGGAGCGTATGACGCGGATGTTTTTGAGAGGTTTGAAACCCCAAGATACGACAATATCTCATTTCTCATAAATTTTCTCTCTATTCGAGATGTTGTAAGCAGGCTCAATTATTAGAGTGAGATAACGAGTACGGGCCAACTGAGGGACCATAACCGAGGATCGTATCGGAGATAGCGATCAACAATGTAATAATGATAACCAATGGAGAAAGAAATAGATGGACAAAATGGTAACCACTCTCGGTGGTAATCATGGCCATGAAAATAGAAGAAAGCGAGTCGGGAGGAGATTTTAAAAGAGGAGATTTTAACGACCATGTAAAGACGAGCGGTCTTACGTGACAGAATCGGTTCTAAGGGAGGAGAACGACCACCGGTCATATGCTACAAATGCGAAAAAAGAGGACATATCGGTCAAAGCGCCCAGCAACATTCAAGGTATGCTATAATTGTGGAAAAGAAGGACATATCACTCGAGATTATACGATGGCGAAACCTAGTTCAATGGGGACGGTGACTCAAAAGATCGTCCCGAGAAAAGTTAAAGTCAACGATTAGGAAAGAGCGTTTGTTGTGATTGGTCATAATGCGAGGAACCCAAACGAGGTGATCACGGGTAAGCTATTTATAAATTCTTGCGAAGTTTATACCTTACTTGATACCGGTGTTACCCATTCATTTATCTCTCTGCATGTGCTCAACGTTTAAACTTGACTCAGGAGAAATTAGACTTTGACCTATCTCTGTGGAAACTCCGTTAGGAGAAACTTTCATCACATCCATCGTTTATAAATCTTGTTTGATTCAAGTTGGCACCATCACCTTACCATTGACCTTATCTCTTTAAAGATACTTGCTTTTGATGTGATTTTAGGGATTGATTGGTTAACTACTCATCATGCCAAAATTGATTGTTTTCGTAAGGTTGTTAGTTTTCATATTCCTAACCAACTTTGTTATATTTAATTCAAGCAACTAAACCATTAAAATCAATCAACGTCATATCTAATCATAAAGCTATTCGTTTATTAAAAAACGTATGTCAAGCTTTCTTAGCCCATGTTATGGATTTGAATAAAGACACGTCAAATTTGAATAATATTCCTGTTGTTATTGACTTTCTTGACGTATTTCAGAAGAACTTCCGGTCTACCCCGAGCGTGAAGTTGAATTCTTTATTGATCTTGAACTGGTACAAAGCCCATTTCTAAAACCCCATATCGAATGGCTCCTATTGAACTTCAGGAGTTTAAGGTCCAACTACGGAATTGTTGGACATCGGTTTCATTAAATCTAGTACATCTCCTTGGGGTGCTCTGTTTTATTTGTAAAGAAGAAAGAGCGGGAGTATGCGACTTTGTATTGACTATCGGGGAATTGAACCATGTCACCATCAAGAATAGGTATCCTCTACCTCGTATTGATGACTTGTTTGACCAATTGCAAGGTGTGAGACCCAGATTTTATCAATAAAGATTTAAATTTTTGTCGAAATAATTTTTAATATTATGGTGTGAATTTGAGATAATATTATAGTTATGGGTAGTATTTATAAATTTTGCAAAGTATGCAAGTGGTTATATTATATTCGATTGGTGGGGAATATTCGGTTTAGCAAGGAATATTAAATACAACTACTCAATCATTGGTGGACCCTAATGTAATTATTGTCGGATTGAGAAAGCGACAAAAATATTTTATTGAAATAACGGCGGAAGTTTTACGAGTAGTTCTTGTTGAACTACTCGGTAGTAAAAGTACGATGAATACGTGTGGTTGCATAGTAAGACACTGCGGTATTGATTATTTATGCTTATGTGAGAAGTCACTTTCGGTTTGATTCCATTATTGCCGATTAATAATATGAATTATTATAGCGATAATGACGTTTTGTTTTATTCATTATTATTAACGTAATAAAAGCGAAACATCTTTTATATAAAATAGAATACTTTATTAAAGTTATTCTATAAATAGAATATATTATATTTTATTATGCATAGTGTTGTATAGTGTTTTGCATAGTGTTTTGCATAGTAGTATTGCATAGTGTTTGCATAGTAAAATGTTTTTATATAAATAGAATATATTATATTTTATTTAAAAGATTTTTCTTTAAATATGGACCGTCGATTAAAGTAAATCAATCTGGACCGTTCATGGATTAATTATTATGCATTCCATTTTCCTATAAATAGAAGCTCATTCCTTCATTATTTTCTTACGAATTCATTGAAACTCTAGAGAGAGAAATTATAGAGAGAAGCTATAGAGAGAAAATTATAGAAAGAAGAAGAGTATTCTGCTACTTCACTACTTCTATATTCAGTTCTTTTACGGTAAGGGGTGTTATTCTTTCTTCTTGAAGAGAACTTACATTATTCCATTCCTTTATTATTACATTGGAATAACTTTGTAAAAGTGGCATACCCTATACATAACTTTGTATCTGTGGCATACCCTATACTTGGTGAAATCCTTATGTTATTCCATTGCTTATTATTACATTGGAATAACTTTGTATACGTGGTTTACCCTATACTTGGTGACATTCTTATTATTACGCCGGAACATCACATCGTGTGTTTTACAGGACACTGGTTAAATTTTATTATTATTCTGTTGGAACATCCATGCGTGTGTTTTACAGGACTGGTTTTAAATCTTTATCATTACATTTGGAATATCCTATCTCATGTGTTTTACACCGGATCCGGTTCCATCTTTATTATTACGTTGGAACATCCCGCCGATTGTGAATTTCACGACACGGTTCCGTTATTATTATTCCGTTGGAATAACTTTGTCCATGCAATCACCGCATGCATGTTGATTTCTTTTGTTATTCCATTCTTTATTATACCCGGTTGGTTAAATCTTTGACTTCTATACTCCATGAAATTAGTAGAATATCCTTGATATATTTGCGTTTCATCCAAAGATATCTTTTCATGGAAATATTCTTCCGATCATTCTTGAATTTTACTCTCTAAAAAGCGATATCATGTTGACAATTTGGACGTTAATAATTCATGGATTAAATAATTCTTGAACTTGTTTATTGAATTATTATGTCATTGTAATCATCCTCATGATATATTATGTTATCTTTGGCTTACGTGCATAGATGAACTTAGTATGATTATGACCAGGGATCATTCGGTATAATCATGGCTTGTTATAAATGATGTGATAAAAGTCCTCGGTGGCTGTAATGCGGTGATGGATAGTTTTTGGTATGATTATGACCGGGGTGATTCGGTATAGTCATGACCATTGATAATTTGATAAAATCCTTGGTAGTAGTACGAGGAATGATTAGATGTGGTGGTTTATTTATTAAAATTTGAGTCTCGTGATAAAAAAATTGATGAAAACCTTTTAAAACCTAAAAGATAGTAGACTTTATTCTCTACTTGACTCTTTTAATGGATTGCTTATTCGGCCGCAGATTAAAGCGGTTGTCTATTGTATTTTATCGGTTTAACACTTTGTTGAAGGCTAATGATAATTTATTCTCGCATTATCTTAGTCATAATATTTCTTCTTGGGCTAGTTGAGCTCACCCTTTCTTTCCTTTGTTCTCTTGAAATGAGAACATAATTTGGGACAGTCGGGGAACGAAGTAATGGTCCGAGAGGATAGCATTAGTAGTCCTCACTATTACGTGAAATAGTGTGATAATAGTTGTAATGAGGACTCCTTTTGAGTTTGTATAATATCTAGTAGACAATATTTGTATTCAAACTCACGTTTTTATGTCGTATTGTACCTGACAGTTATATTAGTAAGTTGTATTTGAATTTATGTACCATGTAAGTGGCGACCCAAGATGGGTGGCGATATACCTAATTTTGGGGCGTCACGGTTGGTATCGAGCTTAGGGATATGATCCCGGGTGAGATGTGAGAATAGTACTAGGAGGGAGAGGCGGGAATTCCTTCGCTAGTATGACCTACCTAAATTTATTTGGTATTTAATTGGTGGTCGAGTATAGAGATAATATGTGATATGTTAATTAACCCTTATTTGGTGGCGGTGTTTGAAAATGGCATCCGAGAATGTTGAGAATAGCAATGGAGCACGAGAGCTATTGATTCTATGAGATCAATAATCGGGACAATGTACAACGAGGATGGCGATAATCCTCCGTAAACAACAACACCGATCAATTGACTAACGATGACGAATTGACGTTTAAGAGGTTTTAGAATTCATGCAACATCGGTAAAACGACTCTGTCCAAAGCGTAGGTGGAAACACGGAAAACTCTCGGCGGTCACCGCTAAACAATTCAAGGAGCTGGGACCACCGGAGTTTAAGGGAGAGCCAAAACCACTTGGCGGAAGCATGGATAAATGATTACCAAGATATTTGATGTCTTGGGATGCTCCGAGGAGCAAAAGGTTCCTTTGCCGCCTTTATGTTGCTTGGAGAGGCGATTCTTTGGTGGGAATCGGTAAAAGCGTACTCAACTTCTTTGTCTTGAAGATATCTTGGGAGAAGTTCGGGAGTCATTCAACGACAAATACTTTCACGAAAGTATTCGCCACATGAAGGAGGTGGAGTTTATCAAGTTGGAACAAAACAATATGGACCGTGTCGCAATACGAGGCAAAGTTTGCGGAGTTATCACGATTTCGTCCCACTTGGTGGATAATGAAGAGAGAATGGCACGAATGTTTTAAGAGGTTTGAAGCGGAGATACGTCAACATCTTATTTCTCATAAAAGCGTGTTTTTATTGAGATGTTGTAAATAGGGCTCGATTAGTGGAGCGCGATAACGAGTCAATATGAACTAAAAGAAAGTAGCGGCAAAATTATAATACCGGAGAGTAGTCATCGAGCGGTGACAACAAGCGTGGAGGGAATCAACAAGCGGGCGGATATGGTAACCACTTGGTGGTAATCGAAGGCCAAAACAATAAGAATGGACATTTCAAGAAAAGGAGATTCAACAATGATGGAAAAGGCGTCAAACACCAAATTTTGTTGTTAAGGAAGGAGAAGGACCATCTATTATATGCTTCAAATGCGGAGGAGAGGGACACATCAGTCCGAACTGCGCCATGCCGTCCAAAGCATGTTATAATTGTGGAAGAGAAGATCACTTAGCTCGATTTTGTCGTTTACCAAAGACAAATTCAACTAGGATGGAGGCACCAAAGGCTATCCCAGACAAACCAAAGCCGGTAGTTTAAGAGAGAGCGTTTTTTTCTCGTGACAAGGAACCTGAATAAAATTATCACGGGTAAGTTAATCATAAGCTCTTGTGAAGTCTATATCGTATTCGATACCGGTTCTACCTATTATTTTATCCCTCTTGCTTGCGTTCAATGTTTAAATTTGACTCCAGAGAAATTGGACTTTGAGTTATCTGTTTAAACTTAGTTGGGAGAAACCTTCGTTACCTCCACTGTTTATAAATCTTGTTGATTCAAATCGAAACTTTCACGTTACCTGTCGATCTTATCTCTTTGAAAATACTTGCCTTTGAGGTAATTTTTGAAAACGATTGATTAACTACTCATTATTCTTTTTGTAAGGTTGTTAGCTTTCATATTCTAACCAACCTATTATCTGAATTCAAAGTAACCAAATCCTAAAGTTAATCCTTTGTTATATCAAGCCATAAGTAAAGAGCCCGATCCTTTCGTTGTTGACTTCCTTGTGTGGAATGCACCGAAGCCAGACTTTACAGAGGCGACGTCATGTTGAAGATGGGAAGTTGATAGGTATCATTGTGAGGTGCTATCCAGGTTAAGGGATAGAAGTCACAATTGGTATTAATGTGACGTACTATCCAAGTCTTGGACGAGAATATGATTTTGAATGATATTTCTATCATTAATAAATTTCTTGGCGTATTCTTGAAGACTTCCTAGCCTACCCTAGAGCGTGAAATCGAGTTTTGTATTGACCCCAGTACAAAACCCATTTCTTAAACCCTCAAATATTTCTTCAACTAAAATGAACAGTTTACGTGATTTATGATGAAAGTCATAATAAAAGCATTGAATTAATGAAAATCATGGGTATATGAAGTATTAGTAAGTGTTATGATGAGTTATGTTGGTTATTATGTGAAAACATGAAAGTTTCTTAGAAATCACAAAGAGTTGAAAATCAGATTTTGGTGAAAAACGTAACATGAAATTCAATTGACCATATCTCCTATTATATTTTGAATTTTTGAATGTGGTCAAGTCCTAGAGTTAGATCTACGAGTTACCTAACTAATCCAAGTGGAATTACTGGAAAAGGTGTTGTAGATTTTTGTGTGGACTGATTTTAGCAAAGGAGGCCAAAGCTGTAAATTTCGAAAATGCTACTGCCCAGAAACTTTAAGGGGCTGTTTCGGCCACTTAAATTATGAGAAAAATTCTGGATTTTTGGGACATGAAAGTATATGGTATAAGGAACATCCTGTCCAAAAATGAGCTCATTCTGACTTAAAATGAGCAAGTTATGACTCTTTCAATATTTAGGTTTTTTCGACGAAAAATGCTATAACCGGAGTTCTATAACTCCGATGACCATGAAATTTAAACTAGAAGCTCACGTTAACATGTGTAAGGTCCTGTCAAGATTTGGGAATTGTTGGAGTTAAACTTGAGGTAGCAAATTTCTTAAGGAATTAAGTGGAAATTGATTTTTAAAAAATAGTAAATGAATTTTAAAAATTAGAGAAAATATATTTTCATTATGGGACTATATTATGCTAAATCCCCAGAAGAAAAGAAATATTTTTGGGACTGATTTGGTATTTTCATAAAAATAGTTTAATTACTGAACATATGAGTTAAATATGTTATGTGAAGTAACAAAGTTGAAAATAAATTTTATGGCTAGAGGATCCTATATAGAGTATATGCATATTTTTTGATGAGGATTTGATAATTGGTGATGATATCTTATGAGTATGACATTTTGAATGATTAAATGCATTATATGGTAAAAGCGTAAACAATTAAGATAAATTGTTTATAAATTTAAGAAGTGATTAAAATATTGTTATAATATTAATGATATTAGATTATGAGATTACTAAGTGATTGAAAACATGGGGATATTCTTGAATCTGGATAAATTATATTATAAATGTTTAATATTTATCCTTTATCTCATTTGATTGATTCTTTATATCATTATCCTCATGCTTATATTATGTTGAAAGTCAAATACGTATTTTGTGGTGCATAGATGGACTTGGTATGATGATGACGAGGATTGTTGGGGTATAATCATAACCGTAATTGAAAACACAATTATCTTTGGTAGTAGTGCATGGATAATTGTGGTCGTGATATCTTAATGAATACACAATTATCTTTGGTAGTAGTGCATGGATAATTTGTGGTCGTGATACTAATGAATACACAATTATCTTTGGTAGTAGTGCATGGATAATTTGTGGTCGTGATCTTAATGAATACACAATTATCTTTGGTAGTAGTGCTTGGATAATTTGTGGTCGTGATCTTAATGAATACACAATTATCTTTGGTAGTAGTGCTTGGATAATTTGTGGTCGTGATCTTAATGAATACACAATTATCTTTGGTAGTAGTGCATGGATAATTTGTGGTCGTGATCTTAATGAATACACAATTATCTTTGGTAGTAGTGCATGGATAATTGTGGTCGTGATACTTAATGAATACACAATTATCTTTGGTAGTAGTGCTTGGATAATTTGTGGTCGTGATCTTAATGAATACACAATTATCTTTGGTCGTAGTGCATGGATAATTTGTGGTCGTGATACTAATGAATATCCTTGGCACGTAGTGCGGGGATGATTCGATGATATGGATTAATTATTGGTGAGTCTCAAACAATGAAATATTAATTCATGGATGTGGTAAAAAGTCATCTTTGGTAGTAGTGCATTGATAGACTTGGTATGATTATGACCAAGGATTATTCGGTATAATCATGGTAGTAATTGAAAACACGAATATCCTTGGCGATTGGTGCATGGATAATTCGTGGTCGTGATACTATTAAGGCTGCGTCTTAGCATTATTGGTTTCTGGTTGTATATCTTTGCTTTTGTAGTGCAAAGATGAATTGTTAATGAATAGCTTTGGTGATTTCAAAGATGAATTTAATATTTTTAAAGCGATAAAGGTATTCAAGGTATCCTCACCTCTTTATCATACCAGTACATACCCTAATTTCGAGGGGAAAATTCCTTAAGGAGGAGATTGTGAGACCCAGATTTTATCGATAAAGATTTAAATTTTGTGAAATAATTTTTAATATTATGGTGTGAATTTGAGATAATATTATAGTTATGGGTAGTATTTATAAATTTTGCAAAGTATGCAAGTGGTTATATTATATTCGATTGGTGGGGAATATTAGGTTTAGCGGGGAATATTCGCATGCAACTACTCAATCATTGGGTGACCCCAGCGAAATTATTGTCGGATTGAGAAAGCGACAAAAATATTTTATTGAAATAACGGCGGAAGTTTTACTGGTAGTTCTTGTTGAACTACTCGGTAGTAAAAGTACAGTAATACGTGTGGTTGCATAGTAGCACACGGTATTGATTATTGATGCTTATGTGAGAAGTCACTCAGTTTGATTCCATTATTGTCGATTAATAATATGAATTATTATAGCGATAATGACGTTTTGTTTTATTAGTATTATTAACGTAATAAAACAGAAACATCTTTTTATATAAAATAGAATACTTTATTAAAGTTATTCTATAAATAGAATATATTATATTTTATTATGCATAGTGTTGCATAGTGTTTTGCATAGTATTTTGCATAGTGTTTTGCATAGTATTGCATAGTGTTTGCATAGTAAAATGTTTTTATATAAATAGAATATATTATATTTTATTTAAAAGATTTTTCTTTAAATATGGACCGTCAGATTAAAGTAAATCAATCTGGACCGTTCATGGATTAGTTACTATGCATTCCATTTTCCTATAAATAGAAGCTCATTCCTTCATTATTTTCTTACGAATTCATTGAAACTCTAGAGAGAGAAATTATAGAGAGAAGCTATAGAGAGAAAATTATAGAAAGAAGAAGAGTATTCCGCTACTTCACTACTTCTATATTAGGTTCTTTTACGGTGAAGGGTGTTATTCTTTCTTCTTGAAGAGAACTTACATTATTCCATTCACTATTATTACATTGGAATAACTTTGTAAAAGTGGCATACCCTATCACATAACTTGTATATCTGTGGCATACCCTATACTTGGTGAAATCCTTATGTTATTCCATTGCTTATTATTACATTGGAATAACTTTGTCATGGTTTACCCTATACTTGGTGACATTCTTCTATTATTACGTTGGAACATCACATGCATGTGTTTTACATGGGACTGGTTCCTTTTATTATTACATTGGAACATCACATGCGTGTGTTTTACAGGACTGGTTTAAATCTTTATCATTACATTGGAATATCCTATCATGTGTTTTACAGGATGCGGTTCCATCTTTATTATTACATTGGAACATCCTGTCTTGTGAATTTCACACGACTGGTTCCGTTATTATTATTACATTGGAATAACACTGTCCATGTGCAATCTGCGCATGCATGGTGATTTCTTTTGTTATTCCATTCTTTATTATACCCGGTTGGTTAAATCTTTGACTTCTATACTCCATGAAATTAGTAGAATATCCTTGATATTTGTGTTTCATCATCGATATCTTTTCATGGAAATATTCTTACGATCATTCTTGAATTTTACTCTACTGAAAGCGATGATCATGTTGACAATTTGGACGTTAATAATTCATGGATTAAATAATTCTTAAACTTGTTTATTGAATTATTATGTCATTATAATCATCCTCATGATATATTTTGTTATCTTTGGCTTACGTGCATAGATGAACTTAGTATGATTATGACCGAGGATCATTCGGTATAATCATGGCTTGTTATAAATGATGTGATAAAAGTCCTCGGTGGCTGTAATGCTGATGATGGATAGTTTTGGTATGATTATGACCGGGGGTGATTCGGTATAGTCATGACCATTGATAATTTGATAAAAATCCTTGATAGTGGTACATGAATGATTAGATGTGGTGGTTTATTTATTAAAATTTGAGTCTCGGTGATAAAAAATTGATGAAAACCTTTTAAAACCTAAAAGATAGTAGACTTTATTCTCTACTTGACTCTTTTAATGGATTGCTTATTCCGCCGCTATGATTAAAGCTGGTTGTCTATTGTATTTTATCGGTTTAAACATGAAGGCTAATGATAATTTATTCGCATTATCTTAGTCATAATATTTCTTCTTTGGGCTAGTTGAGCTCACCCTTTCTTTCCCGTTCTCTTGAGGAAATGAGAACATATTTGAGACGAGTCGGGGAACGAAGTAATGGTCGAGAGGATAGCATTAGTAGTCCTCACTATTACGTGAAATAGTGTGATAATAGTTGTAATGAGGACTCCTTTTGAGTTTGTATAATATCTAGTAGACAATATTTGTATTCAAACTCACGGTTTATGTCGTATTATTATACAGCGATTATATTAGTAAGTTGTATTTGAATTTATGTACCATGTAAGTGGCGACCCAAGATGGGTGGCGTATACCTAATTTTGGGGGCGTCACACAAGGGCACAATTCTTTTCAAAAATCGATCTTAGATTACGGATATCATCATTTGAAGATTAGAAGCGAGTATATTCAAAAGGCGCCTTTAGAACTCGATGCGGGCATTATGAATTCTTAGTCATGTCTTTCGGATGACTAATGCTCTGCGGTTTTCATGGATATGATGAACCAAGTATTCAAGGAATATTTGGATCGGTTTGTTGTTGTCTTTATTGATGACATCCTTATATATTCAAAAGTCGTGAAGATCATGAGCACCATTTAAAGTTGGTACTCCAAAGGCTTCGTGAAAACAAACTATATGCCAAATTAAAGAAATGCGAGTTCGGCGAGGAAGTAGCATTTCTTGGGCACGTGGTGTCGAAACATGGAGTATCTGTTGATCCGTGAAGATTGAAGCAATACAAAGTTGGGAGCAACCGAAGTCGTAGCTTTTGGGCTTAATTGGTTATTATCGGAGATTCGTGGAAGGGTTTTCTCGAATCGCTACTCCATTAACTCAAACTAACTTTCGAAAGGATCTGAAATTCGTTTTGGAGCGAAGAACGCGAGAAGAGTTTCCAAGAGCTTAAGAGGAGACTTATTTTCTTTTTGTTCTAACAATACCATCGGGTTCGGATGGATTTGTTATCTCTGATGATGCTTCGATGAAAAGGGTTTGGATGTGTTCTCATGCAGCGTAGGAAAGTCATAGCCTATGCCTCGCGACAACTTAAAGAGTATGAGAGGAATTATCCTACTCATGATCTAGAGTTAGCGTGATCGTTTTCGTATTAAAGATATGGAGGCACTATCTATATGGGGAGAAAGTGGAGATATATTGGACCATAAAAGCCTTAAATATTTCTTCACTAAAAAAGAACTCAACATCAGCAATGACGTTGGCTCGAGCTATTGAAAGAATACGACCACACTATTCAATACCATCACGGAAAAGCGAAGCGTGGTAGGTGACGGCGTTGAGTAGAAGATCATATGCGGGAATGAGTGCGATGATGTCAAGTATCGCGTAGAGCCAACTTTAATAGAAAAAGTTAAGGTTGCTCGAGCCCGCAGGCCGGAGTTGATGCGTATGAAGAAGAAAGTACAAGAAGGAGCTATTAGGAGCGAGAATTGATGAAGAAGGAATACTTGAGTCCACTCTAGACTTTGTGTTCCTAAAGACTACGATTTGAAGTACAAGATTATGATGGAGGCACACAATACACCATTTGCAATCCATCACGGAAGTACTAAAATGTATCGTGATCTTGACATACATTTTGGTGGAACAATATGAAGAGAGAGATTGCAAAGATTATCTCAATGTGTTTAACTTGTCACGCAGCGTGTAAAGGCGAGCATCTAGTACCTAAGGGTCCGTTGCAACCCCTTGAGATTACGAAATGGAAGTGGGAACACATTACCATGGATTTCGATTCACGGGTCTTCCTACGGTTTCTCGGGGCATCAATGCTATTTGGGTTATTGTTGATAGATTAACCAAGTCTCCGCTCATTTCTTGCCGTCACGGAGACTTATTCACTTGAGCGTCTTGCTAGTATGTGACGTGAATGAGATTGTGAGGTTGCATGGCATGCCTGTATCCATAGTTTGGATCGTGACCCAAGATTCACTTCAAGATTTTGGGTTAGCTTGCAAAAAGCTATGGAGCGCAGATTTACGATTGATTGACATACCATCCCCAAAGCAGACGGACAATCGAGAGGACTATTCAAACTCTTGAAGATCTATTAAGACTCGTGTCCTAGACTTCAAGGGTAGTTGGGATAAGTATTTACCATTGGTGGAATTCTCATGACAACAATGATTATCGTGCAAGTATAGGTGTGGCTCCATTTGAAGCATTATATGGGACGAAAGTGTCGCTCTCGGTATGTTGGGACGAGGTGGGTGAAGCAACATTGTTAGGACCAGAGAGTTAATACGTATGACTACGGAAAAGATCCAAATGATTCGACAACGATATACAAAGCGGCACAAGATCGACAAAAGAGTTATGCGGATCTTCATCGAAAGGGCGTGGAATTTAGTGTGGGGATCATGTATTATTGCGAGTTGCTCCATGGAAGGGAGTTACAAGATTTGGGAAGAGAGGAAAGCTCAATCCACGATTTATTGGTCCATTTCAAATTCTTGACCGAGTAGGAAATGTAGCCTATAGACTCGCGTTACCTTCGAAAGTATGTCTCGTGTTCATAATGTGTTTCACATATCGTGCCGTAAATATGTGAAAGACCCAAACCACGTTATTGAGTTAGAGCAGGGACGAGATAGTAGAAGACTTAACGTATGAGGAGGTACTGTCAAGATTTTAGATAGGAAGGAGCATGTCCTACGCAAGAAAGGTCATACCACAAGTTAAAGTTTTGTGGAGGAATCATCTTTATAGAGGAAATGACACAGGGAATTGGAAAGCGGAAATGAAAGCGAGGTATCCTCACCTTTTGAAACACAGTACGTCACGTCAATTTCGAGGGACGAAATTTGATAAGGAGGGAGGTTGTAAGACCCCAACTTATTATTAATGAAATTTAATTTTCTCTATTTATTATTTTGAAATAGTAAGGGTTGATTTGATTAATGTGGATAGTTAAGGGTAAAATCATAAATACTTCAAAATAAGCAAGTGGTTATAAAATATTCATTGTTGTCGGGGAATAATCGTTTGGTCGTGGAATATTAAATGCTTTGTGGGGAATATTAAATGCATTGACGGCGCAAGAAATGACAATGTGTGTGGGCCCCCATGTGAAAGCGATTGGATGAAGAAAGCGACAAATATAAGTTGTTTAAAAATAACGGCGTAGTTATTCACAGATTAATCTTGTTAAAATACTCGGTGGTTTAAAACACGGTAGCACCGCGGTATTGCACCAATTATTGATTCTTACGTAAGAAGGCACTACTCGATAATGGTTACGATAATTCTTATTCAAATTATATTATTGATTTAATAATTCTTTGCGTTGATATTTTATATTCTTTGTTGTTTCAATAATTGTCATTACACGATTATTTTTCATTATCGAAGCAATAATTCATATTATCTCGAATAATATTATTAGATAACATTATTGGCAATGTCTAGAAAGTTACATCTAAGGAGAGGTTTGGTCACCTAATTGCTGCTACCAAGAAGGAGAAATTCTTATTGGAAAGCCCCTCTTTCACAGGGCTATGCGGTTGTCGATATATTGTGATTACATAATATTATTTGTGAATAATTAATTATTGATTCATATGATGAGGAAAATATTGATTTTATGTGGATATAGATGGAGAAAATTTTTAATGTGACAATTGTTGAAAATTAAAATTTTATCTTTTTACGATAAAATAATTCATTTAAATATATTATTATATTTTAATAATATAATAATGGTGATATTTTTTTACAACGAATGTGGGATATATGAGTATACGAGGAGGAAGAGTATTTTTGTTGCAATAAATGTTTAAAACATGTTAAACATGTAAATTGGACCCCATTTATTATTTGAAATTTGATTATAGCATGTAAAATCGCCCATTTGTGGATTTGGTCAATTTCTATTTGGAATTTGGAAAAACTTTCTTATGCAAAGTTGTAGAGAATTTAATTTCCTATTAAAATTCGCGAGATTTGAATTTTCTGATGAAAGGGCTATTTATTATGAATTATTGAAGTTCGAAGCTCAAAATAATTGATTTTGGAAGTTTAAAATATTTAAAATTAGAAAAACGTTTTTCTTACTTTTTCTAGAATGTGGCATGTGTTTGATGGCTGAAATCAGATTCTAGGCATGCGTAGGAAATTTATATAATTATATTATTAATTTATTAAATTTTACGCTTTGGTGTTCTAAGCAATTTCCTATAAATAGGGTGCTTAGGTTAGAATTGAAAATCACACCGTAAGCTGAAGTTTTTCTCTCTATATTATCGAGCGTATTCTTGTGAGTATTTTGAGTATACTTTGAGTATTGTTAGGCGGTCTGCAAGTTCCTTGACCTTTATCCCAGTATTCAATTAGAAGTACTAATCTTTCGAGGTAAGGATGTTATTTTCTTCTCGGATGATATTATTTCTTTAATATCATTATCTTTGAAATATTGGTTGGAACTTTTTATCAAATTTGGAACTTTTCCATATCGGAGTTACTTATTCATGAGTTACTATTCACGAGTTACTATTCATGAGTTACTATTCACGAGTTCTTATTCATGAGTTACTATTCACGAGTTACTATTCACGAGTACTATTCTTGAAGCGTGAAGATGTTTTTGGGAAATTTCTATCTTTTTTAGTGTCTGGAGTTACTATTCACGTATATCGACACTATTCACGATACTCTGACTTATTCACGATACTCGGACTATTATTCATAGAAAAATAAAATTTCTTCTTTTTGTCCAAAATATCTATTCTGGATACTAGCTTTGATTGTATCCATGTTTTGATCATTCTTGAATTTTACACCACTATGATTATTTTGGAGGTATTTTTGAACATGGATAAAACAAAGTACGAATCCTTAATCCTTAATCCTTGTCATTTTGTTTCACTGGATTCGTTTCTTTAAAAATATTTTTCATCATCCTCGGTCTTAAATGATGATATTATTGAATATCTTTGGCTGTAGTGCAAAGATGAATGATTTCTGAAGAATATCTTTGGTAGTAGTGCAAAGATGAGCAGTGTTTAGATGAACATGACTAATGATGAATATCTTTGCTTTGTAGTGTAAAAGATGAATATTTGATTCGGATGTATATTGATTGATGTTACGGGGATAAAAGATAGGCGATGAACTTTTAAATTCATACATAGAAGATAGTAGTTTGCATTCTCTACTTAACTCTTCTAATGAATTATTATTTCATTGTGAATATTGATTTAAAATTTGTTGTCTATTGTATTCTATTAGATTTTCCTGTTGAAGACTGATGTAATTTGTTGTATATTATCTTAGTCATAATATTCTTTCTTTGGGCTAGTTGAGCTCACCTTTTCCTTTTGTTCCATTTTTCTTCTCTCGGGAGGCGAGAATATAGCGAAATGCAGTCGGGGTATGGAATGAAGGTTCTAGAGAGAATTGTTTAGTAGTCCTCACCATTTTTGTATAATAATGTATCAATAAATGTGATGAGGATTTATTTGAGTATAGATATTGTCTAGAAGATAATATTTGTATTCAAACTCACAGCTTTTCTTGTTGTTGTAATAATAAAGTTGTAGTTGTTTTACGTACCATGTATTGACAACTCGGAATGGGTGATGTATACTATTTTGGGGCGTCACATGACCAACCATCAACGAAGACGTACATATAGTACATATTTATAAGATAGAAAAATTAAAATATTATAATATTATTACCATTTCTTGATCAAAACCTTAATTAGGGGTTTGGATTCCATATCTGATTTATCTGTCGTAGTTAACCTTATTAATTAAGTTAAAATAATTAACTTAATAACCCAAACAAAATTCATATAATAAAATAATTATTATAATTATTCTAAAAATCATATCATATATTATTTTAATAAATAAAAAAAATTATACGCAAGATTTATGATTTATTTATATAGAAAATATCGGGTTAGTATAGTTACTATTCACGGGTTACTATACCCGATTACTATTCACTCAAATATTGTTCACTTTGGTATTTGGGGCACTTTTCATGTCAGAGTACTATTCACGGGGTACTATTCCCGAAGTACTATTCACAGGGTACTATTCACGGGGTATTATTCACCAAAAAATTTATTTCCTTTCTGTTCAAATTATTTTTGATACATGGATATTATTCTTGAATTTTACTCTACAAAGCAGTATCATGTTGAAAATTTGGACATTATTAAATTCAGAATAGATTAAATTATAAATCTTTTAAAATTTATCCTTTACTTTCTTTTAATTGAATTCTTATATCATTGTCATCATCCTCATGCTTATATTGTGATGAAAATCATCTTTGGCTTACGTGCATAGATGGACTTTTGATTGGTATGATTATGACCAGGGATAATTTGGTATAGTCATGACCATTGATGATTACACGAATAATTCTTGGCCCGTAGTGCAAGAATAATTCGTGGACGTGATACTAATGAATATCCTTGGCCCGTAGTGCAGGGATGATTCGATGATGTGATTTATTTATTAAGTTGAGTCCCAGCAATAAAGTTAATGATAAACTTTTTAAATCATAGAAGATAGTAGATATCATGCTCTACTTGACTCTTCTAATGGATTGCTTGTTCCATTGCAGTTAAACTTGTTGTCTATTATATTCTATCAGTTTAACATTGTTGAAGGCTAATGATAACTTATTCTGCATTATCGTAGTCATAATATTTCTTACTGGGCTACTTGAGCTCACCCTTTTACTTCCATTGTTCTCTTCAGGAAATGAGAACGTAGCCGGATCTAGTCGAGGGACGGAGTGATGGCTCGAGATGGTGTTATAGTAGTCCTCACTATTCTATAAAATAGTGTGCCAATAAATGTAATGAGGACTCTATTTGAGTTTGGATATTGTCTAGATGACAATATTCGTGTAAAAACTCTCAGCTCATGTTGTATAATTAAGTTTGTATTTGTATTCTGTACCATGTATTTGGCGACCCAAGATGGGTGATGTATACCTATTTTGGGGGCATCACATAAGTCATCTGGAAACACATCGGGGAAATCCTTAACTATAGGTATTTGATCTAGTTTTACTTCTTCCTGTCGAGTATCAACTATATAGGCCAAATATCCTGAACAACCTTTTCTAAGTAACCTTTCTGCCTGAGTTATGGTCAGACATCGAGATTGCTTAGGTGAACAACCACCGTTGAACATTACCTTTAACTTTGATGCAGTCAAAAGGTTTATACATTTTTTATGACAATCGATCATCGCATTATGGTTAACTAACCAATCCATTCCTAAGATTACATCAAATTCTCCCAACTGAATTGGAATAAGATTTACCAGAAAATTATGTCCCTTTATCTCCACATTACAGTCCCTATATAGTCTTAACCGGCATCTTTTCTTTGTTTGTAATTTCTATATAGAACGGTTTGTCTAAATTTTCACATGATATATTCAGGTTTTTAGAAAAACTATTAGACACAAAGGAACAAGTAGCACCAGAATCGAATAACACATATACATTTAAAGTGGTTATAGGGATGATACATGTCACCACGTCCTGTGAAGCAACAACATCCCTCACCGACATATTAAATGTTCTCGCGGCTGGTCGATTTTGAGCTCCAACTGCAGCTACTGTTGACTGATTATTGTTATTCTCTGGCACTCTATTTCCTTTTCCTCCCTGGTTCTTGGGTTTGGGACAGTTCCTTGCAAAATGTTTCGACGAACCACAGTTGAAACATTTATTTTTATTAGGGAGAGGACACTGTGAAGAAAGGTGTCCCATTTGTCCACAATTGTAACATTTATTTATACTTTTAAAATATACTCCTTTATGTTTTCCTCCACAGGTAGGACAAGGTTTACGATTATTATTACTAAAGTTATTATTATTATTATTACCTACCTTATTCCCCGGGTTATTAGAAAAAGTAGTATCCCATTTCTGTTTTTTATTTAAACCCACCTGAACTGGGTTCGTTCTTAGGTTTTCCCTTCTTATTTTGACTCTTCTTTTCCTGATGAAATTTAATGAGATTCTCATTTTTACTCTCAGATATGGAAGCTTTCTTGAGTATTTTAGGAAGAGTCTTTAGTTGGAATATGGATAACTTACTTCGTATCTGAGGTTTCAAACCTTCCTGATACCTCCGAGTCTTTCCAAGTTTAGTATTGACTTGGTGAAGAGGAAACCTGGACAGTTCGTTAAACTTTGCCGTATACTGAGATACAGTCAGTTCTCCTTGTTTTAAACTAATCTAAGCAGGGACGCTTCCCTTTATTTATTCCAGATGTGTCAGGGTTACCATCTAATACTACAAAGGGAATAATTTGCAAGGGTGAGCTATGACATGCTCAACAGGTTCTATATTTATAACAATATATGATTTGAAGAAGTATAATAGTTCAAAATTTAACTGATTATTTCTACAATTTCTGGAATTTCTTTTTCAACCATTTCTAGACCTTTTATTTCTATCAATCACACAGACTTAGAAATTTTATAGATATGAGATAGGGGATCAGCCTATTCAACATCCTAGGAGTATGCATCTCATCTTACTTGTGCTCACATGCACTAAACGTCAATATTTAATTGACCAAACATCGATCCCTTTTCGGGATACACAACTTCAGTATAGGATGTCTTACCAAAGAAATTTGGTTTGACACAACAGTTTATACTCAATAAATAGTATCATATGAATAAATAATTCATTTCTTAGTTATGCTGAAGCTATAGCAATAACATTATAATAAGTGGCAATTCAAGTTTAGGTCTGGTAATACATATCGAAAGCAATTCAAGATAGGAATTTTGTTTAACGAATACACAGGGTTCAAGAAATTTGCATAAATAATAATTTGGGTTTAGTAAACTTGCCTGAGGAAAGATCAGTCAAGCAATGCTACTCGATTCATAAATAAACACCTAAGATGTTCGTTCATATAAATCTAACACATTAATATTGATAACAATTCTAAAATACATAATCTACATATGTTCGGGTTAAGTTTGATATGGTTTCGGTGTCCAAAGACTTTAGCGGGTACTTAATAAGTTGATAATTCGATTAAACTTTATTTATAAGCTTTATTATATTTTTAGATAATTTAAATATCCTTTATAATAATTTCTAAAAGCTTATAATAATTTTTGAGTATTTATTTAACCCTTAAATGATTTTTAAATCATTTATTTCTATTTGTAAATAATTTAATATTTACTTATAATATTATAAAAACCTTGTTTACTATTTTTAAATAATTTATAATCATTTATTATGATTTTTAAATTATTAATATTATTTTAAATAATTATTTATTATTTATAAATAATTATCCTAATTACTTTATTATTAACTTAATTATTAATAATATCCAAATAAAATAAAATATTTATTGAATTTATGTAAAAATATTAAAAGTTAATTATTATAACTTCAAATATATTTTAAAACTATTTTAATAATTATTTATATTTATTTATTAATTCTTTCTAATTTTTATTAATTAATTTCTTAGAAAATATTTTCTGTCTGTCGCTAAAGCCCTATAGTGACAGGAAGTGTCGCTATAGGTGTTCTTGAGTTTTTGGAAATCAGTTGGTCATGGCCAAGGGAACACTTTGACCTTGATCCAATTTGTTACTGTTGATGATTCTGAATTTAGACAAGTATAGATGTATAGTACTCATACAATAGTATAACATCAGACCAATTTCATGCTTTAACCTACATATAACAAGAAGTTATAGAGGCTCAAAGTCACTGTCAGAGCTGTTCTTGAGTTTCTGGGTAACCCAGAACAGTGATCATGGTCGGTCAACGGTTTTGTAGCTTCTATATCTTTCAATCCGTGTGATAGATTTGTATTTTGTTTGTTGTAATATGTAGTCTATATGTCAAGGTACATATATGTAACACTGATTTGGATAAAGTATGATTCTATGGTCTCGATATATGTTGGTCAAAGTACAACCAACGGTTGTTCTTCATGTTCATCAGTTTTCTGGGTAACCCAGAAAACTTAGTCATGCTCGGTCAACGACTTTTGACCATTAATTCTGGTAATCCTATGAACTGTTTAAGTAATTGAGTTTCATAGATATGTAGTATGTATGTCAAGGTATTAATTCATTACAAAAAGTCATTATAACATCAAACAAAAAGCGATTAAAAGGTTTGTCAAAGTAGCCAATTCTACCCGTTCTTGAGTTTTCTAGGTAACCCAGAAAATAGAACTTCGTGATCGGTCAACCACTTTTGACAACCTATATCTTGCAATATATGGTTCTAATGAATTTGTTTTCTTTTCCAGATTAAAGACCTCATGTCATACTACAAATAACATATAATTAACATACCTAACTATTAACATACACGGATCTACATGCTCTGACATTCGACTGTTAGACCTGTTTTTCCATAATTTTTAGATTACTTAAAAACTAATGTGATGCATCTAGATGTTATAAAAACATGTTCTATCAACTTAGCATACTTTCTAACATGTTATTACATATATCTAAACATCTAAACAACAAATTAAACATAACATCAAAGATCTAGCTATAAATTAGGGTTTGCACCTTTTCTTGCGTGATTTTGATTTTTGGCTATTGAATCTGTTGTTGCTATCACCAGGGCTTGTATAGGCTGTCAACGTCGGGATTTTTATTTGTCCCTTTTCGTTACTTGTTCTTTGGTGTTCTCATGTTAGGTGAGATTTGTTTGAAAAAATAAGTGAAAAAGGTCCGACATGTGGAATATCGACGATTTGACTTTAAGAGTCGCCAATTGGTGTTTTTAACTGGTTGAACCAACGTAACCAAAAAGGTTTGCACATTTACCCAGTGATGTAACACTGCTAAACGGGTCTATGAAACTGAGATTCATTTGGGTTCGGGGGCTTGATTATGTTGAGGGAAGGTGTTAGGCACCCTCCGACATTCGTGTTGCCACGATGACCGTCACTTTTCAAGAAATTGTGTGACAAGAAATTTGACTTCGCCAAATCCTATCGAAGTTTGATCCCAGTACCGTGTGACAAGTATTTTTATTCTGGTAGGGGGTTAGACGAAACCATAGATGGCTGCCTACGTACTCCTATTGAAGAGGAAATCAGGTCTGCTTAGTTCGAACCTAGTGTAAGAGGTTCAACGCTGAATGTGAAAGGCAGATGGGTGTAGAAGCTTTATTGATGAAGAAGGGTGTAGAAGTGTTTTTGTGGTTTTTGTTTTTGTAGAGAAAGGGTAGAAATGTTTTTGTTGTTTTTTTTATTGCGACCGGGCCATATAAAATATGGTTGCCTACGTACTCCCGTGTATCAGGGAGATCAGGTAGACATAGTTCACCCCTCAAGACGAATTGCAGCCAAAGGGAAGTATGAATCCCATGTGCAGGCTATACTGCAGGGAGAAGAAAGTTTGATCCCATGATAGGGACAAACTGTAGGTGTGGAAAAGGTTTGGTCCCGTCTTCAGGACAAACTGTAGGTGTAGAAAAGTTTAATCCCGTATTCAGGATAAACTGCAGGTATGAAAGGTTCAATCCTGTCTTCAGGATAACCAAAATTGTATGGAAGATTTGAAATGAGGTGAAACCAGGCTGCTGGTTTGAAGTGTATGTTTCCCTGAGGGGCAGAAGAGTATAAAGGTTTAGAAAACTGGAATGACTGGTGATTTGATGATTCAAAACCAGGATGTTTGCTTGATGGTAACTTCAGACATAGTATCGTTTCACGGTATCCGAGTTGATAAGCTGTGGAAATTCATCGCCGTCCATTTCCTGTAGTCTGAGAGCGCCTCCTGTCAATACCTCCTTGACAACAAACGGGCCTTCCCAATTAGGAGCGAATTTTCCCTTAGATTAATCTTGGTTGTCAATGATCTTCTTTAAAACCAAGTCATGTTGTTTGAACTGTCGTAGCCGAACTTTTCTATTGTAGGATTGTGCGATCCTTTGTTGATATAACTGACCATGGAAGATAGCCAAGGTTCACCTTTCGTCTATCAGAGATAATTGGTGATACATGTCTTGTACCCATTGGTCTTCATCCAACTGAGCATCCATCAACACTCGAGGATTCCATTTCCACCTCTACGGGAGAACCTTTGCTTCCATCCCATAGGCTAATGAGTAGGGGGTTGCCTCAGTGGAAGTACGCATTGAAGTTCTGTAGGCTAATAAAGTCAGAGGCAAGAGGTCAGGCCATCCTTTGTGATTGGTGGACATTTTTTGCATGATCTTCTTGATGTTTTTATTAGCCGCTTCAACAGCACCATTCATCTTTGGATGGTAGATGAAGGAGTTAAGGTGTTTGATGTGGAATTTACTGTATAACTCCTCCATCATTTTGTTGTTGAGGTTCTTAGCATTGTCTGACATAATGGCCTCTGGTTGTCCATATCGACAGACGATATTGTTTCTGATGAAAAAAATGATGACTTCTTTGGTAACCCTGGGGAAGGAGGCTGCTTCTACCCATTTGGTGAAGTAGTCAATCATGGTGAATATGAATCGATGTCCATTACTGACTTTGGGCTTGATGGGCCTGATCACGTCCATTCCCCACATTGAGAAGGGCCGTGGCGAACTCATATTATGGAGTTCCCTTGGAGGGGCATGGATAGCATTCCCATGAATATGGCATTAATAACACCTCTTGACGTGATCATCACAGTCAACTTTGAGCGTAAGCTAATAATGACATGTTCTGAGGATCTTTTTAACAAGTAGGGTTTCGCTCATGTATGGGCCACATACACCACCGTGGATCTCATCCATGAGCCTCTGAGCTTGGTCTTTGTCCAGACATCTGAGGAGACCTAATCCTGCATCTCTTTTGTAGAGTGCATCTCCGGTCAGGTAGAATTTCATAGCAAGTATATGGATCCGCCTCTTTTCAGTCGGGCTCGCCTCAGCGGGTGTAGATCCATCTCGCAAATTCTCCTTGATATGTTGATACCAAGGGTTTTGGATGGGAGGTAGCTCATCCGATACTTGTCCAACATATTTCCCATAAGCTGGGGCCTTTTACAGAGCAAATGTGATGCTTGGCATGTTTTCCTTGTCAGGTATGTGAATCAAGGAGGCCAACATTGCTAGTGCATCAGCAAAATCATTCCTATTACGAGGAATGTGTAGAAAGGAGATTTCTTCGAACTCCAAAGCCATCTGTTAAACTTGCCGATGGTAAGGCAGAAAATGTAGTTCCTTGGTTTGATAGTTTCCTGTGGATTGTTTGATTACCAATTTGGAATCCCCAAAGACAGTTAACTACCTGATGCCCATTGAACGGGCAAGTTTTAGCCCCATGATACAGCCTTCATACTCAGCTATGTTGTTGGTGCTGACAAACTATAATTTGATGGCGATGGGATACTGCTCCCGTATCGGATACTAGAACTGCTCCAGCTTCAACACCTTCTGTATTAACAGCTCCATCGAAATACATTTTCCATGTATGGCATGTATCATACTCATGGTGTTGATGAATTGCTATTACCCCTTCATCGAGAAAATATGTTTCCAACGGTTTGTAATCCCCTGCAGGTGCGGCGGCCAGTTGATCTGCAATTCCTTGACCTTTGATAGACTTTTGCGTCACGTAGACGATGTCAAATTGCTGTAGGATCAACTGCCATCTGGCATCCAAAAATTCAGTATGGGCTTACTGAACACGTACTTGAGAGGATCCACGCGGGATATGAGATGGGTTGTGTGACCATGGAGGTAATTTTTTAACCTCATGGAAGCCCATGCTAAAGCACAACAAGTCTTCTCAATAAGAGTGTACTTGTGTTCAGTGCTGCTGAATCTTTTGCTGAGGTAATCGATAGCTCGTTCTTGGCCTCTATCGTCTTTTTGCCCCAACATACAACCCATGGCATTGTCATTAATGGACAGGTACATGAATAGGGGAACATCATTACTAGGTGGTACCAAAACAGGAGCGTTAACCAGCTGCTCTTTAATGGTAAGGAAGGCTTTCTGACACTCATCGTTCCATTTCATGGAGGAGTTCTTCCTTAACAACTTGAAGATGGGCTCACAGGTTACTGTGAGTTGAGAAATGAACCTGCTAATGAAGTTGATTCTTCCCAAAAATCCCCGTATTTCCTTCTCTGTCTGAGGAATGGGCATTTCCTTGATGGCCTGGATTTTGGTAGGGTCCAGCTCAATCCCTTTGTGGCTGACTAGAAAACCTAGCAACTTACCTGATTTGACACCAAAGGCGCACTTGGCTGGATTCAACCTCAAGTTATACTTACGCAACATGTTGAAGAGCTTTTTGAGATGGTCTAAGTGGTCTTCCTCCCTTTGGAACTTGACAATGATGTCATCCACATAGATCTCAATCTCTTTATGCATTAAATTGTGGAAAAGAGCCATCATGGCTCGCTGGTAGGTTGCCCCGGCATTGATGAGGCCGAATGACAACCGTCTGTAGCAGAATGTTCCCCAAGGCGTGATGAAAGCAATTTTATCACGGTCCTCCTCAGCGACCATAATCTGATGGTACCCCGCGAAGCAATCAGCAAAGGAGTACATGTCGTATTGAGCAGTATTGTCAATAAGAATGTGGATAAAGGGCACAAGAAAGCTATCTTTAAGGCAAGCTTTGTTCAGATCCCTGTAATCCACGCAAACTCGCACCTTTCCCCTTGGTTTAGGCACGAGAACAATGTTGGATATCCATTCCAGATATATAGACACCATGATAATGCCAGCTTGAAATTGTTTCACAATTTCTTCTTTAACCTTTAAACTCCACTCAAGTTTCAATCGCTTGTGCTTCTGCCTGACTGGCTTAAATCCCTCTTTAATATGAAGGCGATGAAAGACAATGTCAGTGGACAAACCACCATATCTTCGTGAGACCATGCAAACACATCCTGGAATTGGGTTAATAGCGCAACCATTTCATTCCGTTAGTTTGGGGTTAGGTCTGAACTAATCTAGATTAGCTTAGGGCTTTCTAAGGTTCCAAGATTGAAAGAAGTGGTTTGATCAAGGTTAGATTTAGGTTTGTCTGCGACCCATTCCTTAATCTCCTGAGGTGTCTTAATGTCCTCTTGTATTTCCATCAAGTTTGAGTCCAACTTTGCATCAAAGTTACAATCCTTGTGGAGAAAAGGCACCTCATCAGCAAGTACATGCACATCTAAATTCAGGGTCCCTCGTCGACCAATGCACGGAGTGCTGCTCCAATTTGTTAGGTTTGTAATATTCATGAACGCAATCAAATTGCACAAATTAAGCGGAAACGTGTAAAAATCAGAGTTTAAAATTTTACAAACCATATACCCGGATCACCCTTTATGCACAATTATTAATTAAACGAAAAAGAAAGAACATGAATCATACCCTTGAAGATCCGAGCTTCCTCAGGTACAAGTTCACTTCCAATCCTTTTCGCGTTCAACTTGAATCCACTGAGTTTGGTTCCTTTCTTTGATCAACGTTAGCCACCCAAGTGTTTGGCCTCTAGAGGTGATCCACCAAGGAAGAAGAAGGATTCAAGAAAATGGGTGTTTGGCAAAACCCTAGTTTTTATCTCTCATAGAAAGGGTGTACTATCCCAACTATTGGAATTACGTATTCACGTGTTTTGGGAAAACGTCAACCAACCCCATCACCCATAATAAGACTCCTCTTATTTATAGATGTAGGCAACCCTTCTTAACAATTAAGGAATTAGGCTTTATTTTAATTAGTTAAACTCTTTTAATTAATTAGGCTCCTAATCTTATTAGGAATAATTAATTAAACTCTTTTAATTAATTAGCCTCCTAATCTTATTAGGATATATGAGAGTACTTTTATTAATTAATTCCCAAACTCCTTTAGGAATTAAATAATAATAATAGTAATAATATATAAGACTCCTCTTATTAATTTATATTTAATATTTCTAAAATATTAAATAATATATATTAAGCTATTTAATTTATTCTATCACCATAGATTAAATTAAATATACTTAACTTATTATTACAATTATGTCATTTACTTCTTAAATAATTATTCTTCCTTTTATGGTGTGACCCTTTAGGTTCTCATATTATTAAATAGGTTGTGAATAAATCAATTAGAACAATTTTAATCTTATTTAAATAAATAAATTAAACTAATAATTTATTTAAATAAATAATATTTATTCTACAATAGGGATAAGCCTCCCTAGCGATCAACGACTTTCCGGATAATATAGATTTTAACATTAATCATAAAAGAACCTTTGAGTAAATAGTTACTGCAATACAATTCAATCCTTCCACCATACAATGTCCCAATTAAATATAAGACGTGGAATTCTTCGTCAAGTCTTATTTTATTTAATTATATGTATTTCGACTCTTAAATGCACAACTCCAAATAATGCAAATTAGAAACTCCTTTCTAATTTCATTCTGCCTTGGCCAAGGACTACCGGGTTATCATTTATCAAATCACATAGGACATTTCTCTTCTTTTACTAGAAGCGGTAGATTCTTTATTGATCATACATTATATCCATGTACAACTTATTATACCCAAGCATACCCTTTGATATACCCTAAGGGTCCTTAAGGAATAAGTCAAAGTATAACTTATCATACATATCATACACAAGATACTATGATTATCTCAAGTCCAAGGATCACTTGTACTATTATCACTACAGGAATTCCTATTGACAGGCAAGTAAAACTCCATTAGGTATTCCTTAGAGAGCCACGTTCAGTGAACTTATTCTCTAATAAGTATCTACATACTTGCTTTAGTGTCTCCACATAAATGATCATGAAATCAATCATCCTCATCCAATGAGCAAGCAACGTATGTACCAATCTA
The DNA here is from genome assembly GCA_020205615.1 of Panax quinquefolius. Classification (NCBI taxonomy): domain Eukaryota; kingdom Viridiplantae; phylum Streptophyta; class Magnoliopsida; order Apiales; family Araliaceae; genus Panax; species Panax quinquefolius. The sequence continues at coordinate 99,031,154 of CM035158.1, read as the reverse complement.
TCCGGATTCACTAATCCCCAATTTAGTAATCCAACGATTGGGAACTATTTTAGTTTTAAGCTTTCTAAGAATTTAGATCTCATTAGAATGATCATCATCATTATTCTAAAAGCATTGCTTAAAACTATGGGTTTATCAAATATTATAAAACAGCATCATGTACATAATTAAAAGCCTTTAATAAATTAATACTTTTTATTAATAAATGAATAAGATTGTTACAAAGTATATGCTTTATCATCAAACATAATTGGCTTGTGTGCATACTATTTTCACAATTTTCGAGGGCAAAGTCCTGATGGACTGCAGTGATGGAGGGGCTGTCATTATCCTCCTTCTCCCGAATGATAACCATAACATCTGGGCAATCATCGTCTGGGGTGTATCCGTTTATATGTTCATCATGGACAATGATGTGTATGCCTGACATCATCAGGGCGATGTCATGTTTACGTTTTCGCTCCCTTTCTTTCACTTCAGGATCAGGAATCAGCACCTCTTTTGCTTTGAATGGTATTGGTTTGGGAAATAGCATAGCCATAATATGGGCTGGCACCTTTACTGGAGACTGTATCAGCTCATGAGGTGCAGATGGAGAAAATTACCGTGTGGCGGAATCTTGAGGAACCTGCTTATGCTTATGAGGATTCCTGTGACTGGAACATGCAGAATAGCCTAGTCCGGATGTCCTAGTTTGACTGGACACTTGAATAGGGTGCTTAATACCCTGCTAATTTTTTCCAAGCCCTTGTCCAGGCTGATGACCCAATGACATCATTTCTTGAGTGGCCGACATAACCTCGGAAGAAATCTTAGGTACGGGAAGTGGCGCTCCAATAGGATGGTATTGGGTATTACTCACTTCCATAGTATGAAAATTGGTCGGCTCAACTTCTAAATTAAAGCTAATGATTGGTAGGTTTCTTTGTTCAGGACATTCCAGCTCAGCGTTGACAGTGACTAGGCTATTATTGACAATGTATTTGAGTTGTTGATGTAGTGTAGAAGGAATAACTTCAACCATGTGGATCCATGATCTCCCCAATAGCAAGTTGTATCCTGAATCTATCTTGAGGACGTGGAAGGATACATTGAATGTATTTGGACCAATCTCAATTGACAGCTCAATCTCTCCGTCAGAATTTCGTCGGGATCTATCAAAAGCTTTGAACGCTAAGATCTTTGAACGCTAGGAAAACTCTGACACAGACTTTGAACGCTAAGATCTTTTTGTTGTTTTGTTGTATGGCTTAGTTTGTTGGTTTTATATGTAGTGTTACATAATCACTACAAGATCAATGTTTTATCTTGCTCAAAAACCTCATGGATTAAAAGTTATAACTGGTCAAAGTAGTACTCTTGTTCACTGACTTGATTTCTGGGTTTTGCATGAAGAACACCTATAGCGACGGTTCTGTCGCTATAGGTGGTCTTTAGTGACAGTTTAATTATAAAAATTATATTTTTATTAAATAATTATAGAAAATTAGTTTTTAATTATTAAAAATACATAATAAATTATTAAAAATTATTTTAAAGTCTAAAAAATAGTTTTTAATTATTTTTAATATATTTTATAAATATTTAATATTTTTGAAATATTAAAGGTATTTAATTTATTTAATTATATATTAAATAAATTGTTAAAAATGATTGTAATACTTTAAAACTCATTTAAAAATTATATTATGGAATAAGAAAATATTTTAAGTTATTTTTAATGACTTTTAATATTTTGTGATGAAATTCATTAATAAATTAATATTAATTATTTAATAAATGATTTAAATAAATTAATTAAAAATTATTTTATTATATTAAAATTATTTTAAATAATAATAAGGTATTTAAAAATATTTTAAGTTATAAAATATAACTTTTAATATTTGAAGGTAAGTTTCATTATTTAATTATTATTAATGATATTAAAGTTATTTAATAATTATATTAAATAATTTAGTTTAAAATGATTTTATTATTTTAAAAATAATTTTAAATGAAAATAAAGTGTTTAAAGATATTTTAAGTTATACAATATAACTTTTAATATTTAAAGGATAATTTCATTAATAATTTAATATTAATGATATTTATTTAACATTAATGATATTAAATTTATTTAATAATTATATTAAATAAATAGTTTAAAAATGGTTTTATTGATTTAAAATCATTTAAAAGGATATAATTGAATTAAAAATATTTTAAGTTATACTTAATGACTTTTAATATTTTGAGGAATAGTACATTAATATTTTAATGTTAATGGTAATTATTTATAAATGATTTTAAATGTTTTAAAAATCATTTAAGGATAATATTAATACTTTAAAAATATTCTAAGTTATTATAAATAACTTTGCCAAATGGTTTCATTAATAGTTTAATATTAATTAAATATTAATGATAATAGAATAATTTAATGTTTAAATCATTTGATAATTATTCCGGTGTTTGAAAATTCATGATAAATTATAATAAATATTTTAAAATTATTATAAGTCATTTAAAATAATATGACTGATACTTACTGATATTGAACTTCAGAATAGAGTCTTAGACTCGATTATTACCCGATAAAGCTGTCGGTATACCGACACGTTTCAAAAATTGATCTGGACTTAGATAGGTTGATTTGATAAGTGTTTATTTGTGATTCAATGGTTGTTGAACATGTGTGACAATGTGATTAGGTTATGTGCTGACTGCAAAATGCAGTACTATGTGTTATGGTATATTGTTCTAATCGAACGAATGATCTGATTAATGATAGGTCGGGATATAAAAGATAAAACTAAGTTGAATTTTGTATGCAGCAGACCAGGCAAGTATCTTACCTTTACAATTTCTTTATGCAATGGACATGAGTAAGAATGTTTCAGAATTATATTATTACTGTATAGATTATTAACCCTATATTATATACGCTCATTGATTATCAACATGTTAGTATATGGTAATTCAGATATATATTTTGTTCGTTAATTTCTAAAAATGGTTATACAAGTGTCCCCACTTGGATAATCATTATATTTAATCACATATTGATACACCTTTGTTAATTACCCGTATATATATATATATATGTATATATATGTATATATATATATGTTGAATTATAGATTATTTTTGAACAAGATAAAACATTTGGTTTGGAACCCTGACAAGTATGAACATCCCTTACACAGGAAAACTTTTTATGCACCCAAGGTGGACAAAGTAAACGATAACATCGTTTTTGCAATGTAGTATTGATCAATACAGGGTACAACGGGCTGATCACCCCGTGCCCGTAAGTTATGATGGTTTACAGATGAAGTTCTGTTTAACCTTTTCGAAAATAAAAATAATGTTCATAGTATGTCACCTTAACCCTATGTATAGTCAGTACGTAGTTTCAAAAATTTGAAAGAGGGTTGTTATGTTATTATTATCGATTCAGATTACTTCACAACTATTGATTTGTTGTAGAAGGGTTGTGAGATCCCAAATTTTATGAATAAAGATTTAAATTTCTCAAAATAGTTTTTTTTAAAATTATGGTATGGATTTGATATAATGTTATAGTTGTGGGTAATATTTATAATTTTGCAAAGTATGCAAGTTGTTATATAATATTCAATTGGTCGAGGAATATTCTTTTTAATAGGAAATATTCATACGACAGTACAATCATTAGTGGACCCCACAACAGAATTATTGTCCGATTGAGAAAACGACAAAAATATTTTATGAAAATAACGGTGGAAGTTTTATCGTTAACTGTTGAAACACCTGGTGTTAAAAGTATAGGAATATGCGTGGTTGCATAGTAGCACACAGTATTAATTATTGATGCTTACATGAGAAGTCACTCAATTTTGTTCAATTATTACTTCAGTAATTGTTGCATAGTATCTCACGTTAATTGATTCAATTATTGTCATTATTTTATATATTATTAAATCAATAATTGAGATGACGAAGTTATTAATATTATTATTTGTAATATTAACGATGTCTAGAAGTTCTGCCAAGGAGAGGTTTGGTCACCTAATTGCGCGCCAATAAGAAGAAATCCTTATTGGAAAGCCCCCTTTTTCCTGGGAATGACCTGGTCGATTAATAGTGTGAATTATAATAATGATGATGAAGTTTTGTTTTATTAGTATTATTAATGTAATAAAATAGAAAAGCTTTTTATATAAAACAGAATACTTTTATAAAGTTATTCGTTTTATTAGACTATAAATAGAATATATTATATTCTATTATGCATAGTGTTTTGCATAGTAAAATCTTTTTATATAAAACAGAATACTTTTATAAAGTTATTCGTTTTATTAGATTATAAATAGAATATATTATATTTTATTTAAAAGATTTTGTTTTATTAGAATATTTTATAGTAAACCAATCTGGACCGTCCGTTTAAAAGTAAATCAATCTGGACCGTTAAGGAATTAGTTACTATGCAGTTCATTCTCCTATAAATAGAAGCTTATTCCTTCATTATTTCTTACGAATTCACTGAAACTCTAGAGAGAGAAACTATAGAGAGAAAGAAGAAAAGTATATTACTTCTTACTTCACTACTCCTATATCCGGTTTGTTCTAAGGTAAGTGATATTATTTGTTGTAATTCGTAAGGAGTATTATTTCTTTTGTTTTCATGAAGAGAACTTCATTATTCCATTCTTTATTATTCATTGGAATAACTTGTATCACGGACTACCCTATACTTGGTGAAATTCTTACATTATTCCATTCTTTATTATTATGTTGGAATAACTTCAATACATCACAATCGCATACATAGTGAAATTTTTACATTATTCCATTCTTTATTATTATGTTGGAATAACTTTGTCTATCTGAAGTACCGCATACATGGTGAAATTCTTACGTTATTCCATTCTTTATTATTCTTTGGAATAACTGCCTCATACATCAAGTACCGCATACATGGTAAAATTCGTTGTTATTCTATTCTTTATTATTCTATTGGAACATCACATGCGTGCATTTACGCATGACCTGGTTTTCGTTATTTATTATACGTTGGAATATCACGCCCGCAATGCGTTACGCATGACTGGTTCCGTTATTTATTATTACATTTGGAACATCTTGTCTATGCGTTTACATGACTGGTTCTCATTATTTATTATTCATTGGAATATCTTATTCGTGTGTTTACGCATGAATTTGATTTCGTTATTTATTATTCTATTGGAATATCATGTCTGTGCGTTTATGCATGACCTGGTTCCGTTATTTATTATTCTGTTGGAATATCTTATTTGTGCGTTTACGCATGACCTGGTTCCGTTATTTATTATTCTGTTGGAATAACCTGTCTATACGGTTTATCGCATGCATGGTGATTTCTTCTGTTATTCTATTCTTTATTATTCTGTTGGAATAACCTGTCTATGTGGATTAACACATGCATGGTGAATGATCCTTTGTATTCATTCCTTATTAATTTGTGGAAATGATCTGTCTAAGTGGATTACCGCATGGCGGATGAAAATCCATTTGCAGATTTATATATTCTTTATTATACTCAGTTGGTTAAAGTTTTGACTTCTATACTCCATGAAATTAGTGGAATATCCTTGATATTTGAGTTTTATCCAGTATCTTTTCATGAAAATATTCTTCTGAGCATTCTTGAATTTTACTCTACAAAGAAGTATTATGTTGACAATTTAGACGCTATTAGTTCCTGGATAAATTAATTCTTGAACTTGTTTTATTGAATTCTTATATCATTGTCATCATCCTCATGTTTATATTATGTTGAAAGTTATCTATGGCCTGTAGTGTATAGATGGACTTGGTATGATTATGACCAGGGATTAATTGGTATAATCATGACGGTAATGTTACAAATGATGTGATAAAAGTCCTCATTGGCCCGTAGTGCATTGATGGACAGTTGTTGGCATGATCATGACCATTGATGAATACACAAATATCCTTGGCCCGTAGTGCATGGATAATTTTTGGTTGTGATACTAATGAATATCCTTGGTTGTAGTGCAGGGATGATGTGGATTATTTATTAAGCTGAGTCTTAGCGATAAAAGTGATGAAAAACCTTTTAAATTATAAAATATAGTAGATTTTATTCTCTACTTGACTCTTTTAATGGATTGCTTGTTCCGCTGCAGTTAAACTTGATGTTTGTTATATTGTATCAGTTTAACACTGTTGAAGGCTAACGATAATTTATTCTGTATTATCTTAGTCATAATATTTCTTACTGGGCTAGTTGAGATCACCCTTTTACTTTCATTGTTCTCTTCAGGAAATGACAACGTAGTAGGGACTAGTCGGGGAACGGAGTGACGGCCCAGATAATAGCATTAGTAGTCCTCACTATTCTGTTAAATAGTGTGATAATAAATGTAATGAGGACTCAATTGAGTGTGGATATTGTCTAGATGACAATATTTGTATTAAAACTCATGAAAGATATGTTTTGTCGTATTTTACACGACTGTTGTATAATTAAGTTGTATTTGAATTTTGTACCATGTATTTGGCGACTCAAGATGGGTGATGTATACCTATTTTGGGGGCGTCACAAGGGTAGTATAAAGAAAACATTTAAATTCTTTCAGCTTAAAAATATATAATTGTTAATACTTGTTGGGCACTCAAATGCTCATCCTTGCTTAATTTAAATGTTTTCAGCTAAGTGTGAAGAACCAGAAGGCTCATGCAGAAACAAAGGAAAAGGAAAGCTAACCAAATAAGATTTGTGGTAGTTATATAATAGTTTGATATTATTAAGACAATGATATATATTTATTATCATGTATTGTAATGAATGTTTAAAGGTCTCGTACCTGGGGAGCTAGACTCTGATAATTATGTTAATTAAGTTTGTTATTTATATTATTGTTATTATTATTAGTATTATTCCGCTCATAGAAATGGTATCGATCGTGAAGCACCGAGTTCGCGTTTCAAGTATCTGGATTTGGGGGCTTTACAGGTTGGTATCAGAGCTTAGGGTTAGAAACCTTAGGTGGGATAGACCTTAGGCTATAAACTTAGGACAGAGGGAAACATCTAAAATATAAACAACTCATATAGAGTTTAAAAAGGGATGAATCGGATAAATTCATCGTCAAACAAAATAAAAGATAACTTATATAAAACTATTATTTGTTGTGTGTATATACTATATGCTAATGAGGATAATTTATGTGTGTAGATGTCGGGTGAAAAAGGCTTGTTATATGCTTATAACTTGAAGAAGGATCAGACCCATACACCCAAGCTAATATCAAAGCCAATAGCTGAAATAGAGGCTCGCAATGAAACTAACTCGGACGAGGTGGTGATCGTGGAAAACTTAGTACCAGATCCGAAAATGGTGGAACTGACAGATAGTGATTTGGACACTAAAGTTGAAGCTGATCCAGCATCAATGGAAGTGCAGAATTTGAGGAACAAAGTTTTTTCTCTAGAAAGGTTGTGGGAGATAGAAAAGCTGCTTAATAGTCAACTGCGTCAGGCGTTAATAGAAACAATGGAAGAGCAGGATAAGCTTAAAATCCAAATTGATCAGATGGGAGCCCCAAGCAATACAGCATGTGCAGCTCCGTGTTATAAGGGAAAAAGAAAGATAGAAGATCATGATTTAGGAAAACCCGATAAGAAGAAAGGGAAAAGAATTTGTTATCTTTATGGTTATGAGGGGCATACCACTCTGTATTGTCCCGACTATAAACCAGGTGCATGTTTTGTTTGTGGAATGGAAGATCATCAGGCGAAGGGTTGTCCAAGAAAAAGGCTTAGTAAATAGGTAGTATAGCTTCTGTTGTGTAGGTATGTTTAAGGTCATATGTGTGCTTAGTATGTCTATGTAATGAAATATTCTCAACTTTTGTGTTGGCCAAGGTTATAAATCCTGACTTTTGTAGTCACAAAGGGATAACTGATGTTTAATGCAGTATGTGCTGCAATATGTAAAGTATTTTGAAATTGATGAATGAATATGAATCTAAGTTGGAGTAATGAAACAAGTTTAAAATATTAAACTTATATGATAAGGTTTAGGATGTAAGTTAAACTCATATTTATTTAAACAGATAATGCCGCCAAGACGTCAAACTCGAAACTAATGGCAGAAGAATCTGTCAATAATGTTGAGGGACAACAACAAGCAGACCCGATGCAGCATTTTGCGAATATGGTAGCTCAGGCTATGCAACAAGGAATACCAGTTGTTGGGAACCCTTAGCTAACTTTAAAGATTTCAAGGCTGTGGGACCACCGGAATTCAAAGGTACAACTGACCCTGTAGAAGCCCAAACTTGGGTTAAGAAGATTGAGAAGGCGTTCGTAATAGCTAGGGTAGCTGAGGGGAAAAAGACCACTTTTGCCACCTACATGATGAAGGGTGAGGCAAATTTTTGGTGGGAAACGAATCAGGCGAAGGCAGGAGAAGGTGTTGTTACATGGGATAGGTTTAAGACTTTGTTTTTCAAAAATTATTTTTCAGCTAGTATGCAGGCTATAATGGAGGTGAAATTTTTGGAGTTGAAGCAAGGGGATATGTCAGTTGCAAAATATGCCGTAAAGTTCAATGAGTTAGCTAGGTTTGCTCCGCATCAAGTTGATACGGAGGCTAGGAAAGCTAGAAGGTTTGAGCTGGGATTAAAACCCTGGCTCTACAACAAGGTGGCGGTGTTACAGATCCCTACATTTGCAGCACTCATGGAGAAAGTAATTATTGCTGAGGAGAGAAGTGAGGCCATGAGCCTCTACAACAAGGAGAGAAAGAAAAAGGGCAAGGCAGTAGGAACTGGGAAGGTAGAAATTAATAGTGGGAATAAGAGTGAAAAGAGGAAGGTGAGCAATGTTGGAAGTGTATAGGTAAAACAGGAAGGTGTTAAGAAGCCAGTGGTGCAGTGTGGAAACTGTGGAAAGAACCACTCCGGTAAATGTTTGAAAGGAAAGTTTGTTTGCTATAAGTGCGGGTAGGAGGGCCATATCTCTCCCAACTGCCCCAATCCAAGAATGAACAGTGGGTGTTTTCTATGCGGGTCGACTGAGCATAGGGTGAAGGATTGCCCAAAACGGAGAATGGAGGTAGGTAGTTTGAATACGGGCAAGGGCAGCGGGACTTTAGCAATCACGGGACCAACGTCATCGAGCAAGCCAACAAAATCAATTGCGAGGGTCTACAACATGACAGTCCAGGATATGACAGCAGCTGGCAGTGGGACTCCAGGTATTATCCGTATAACTTTTATTTTATTATGCATGATTTCCCTTTATATAGTAAATTATTTTATAAAGAAATTTTGAAGGAGGAATTTAAGTTCTTTTAGAAATCAAATTTCTGTTTAATCTGATAGACAAGCTTTATGTGAATAGTTAAAGATCGGTGCGATCATTTATGATCAAGATCTACTCGCCATGATTGCGTATGCTATGTACCCTTATATGTATAAGTTTTAAACGGTGATTCTGGGGACGGAATCTTTATAAGGGAGGGTGAATGTAATAACCCGATATTTTCTATACAAATAAATCATAAATTTTGCGTATAAATTTTTTATTTTTTATTTTTTTTATTAAAATAAATATGGGGAATATGTGCCAAGATAATGTGTATGTATTTATGTGATGAATATAAAAAATATTTATTACATGAATAATTGCAAAACGATTTTATTTTAGAATTATTGATTATTATAAATTATATTCTTATAATAATTAATTTTATAGCAAAAATATTTTTATTAATTATTTTCCATGAAAATATAATCATATATTATTTAAATAATATATGAAATGATTTTAGAATAATTATAATAATTATTTTATTATAAGAATTTATGCAAGATTAATTAAGTTAATTATTTTAACTTAATGATGTTATATATAGCAGAATATCAGATATGGAATCCAAACCCTAATTTTGGATTTTGATCAAGGAATGAGAATAATAGTATAATAATAATTATATTTTAATTTTTCAGTGCTACAAATATATACTGTATGTGCGTACTGACAATGATTGGTCAATTATGGTACAATATTTGAAAACCCTAGTTTTACTATGGGAAACCCTAATTTGGAACTCAATTGTGAGTTTAAGAATATTATATAACTGTGTTATATGATTTTGTGGTTAATTAGGTCAACCCTAATTAACATTTAAATATACTAATTTCTAGAAACCTTAATGTTTGAATTATAAACCCTAATTACCAAAATTATAAACCCTAATTGCTAAATTAGCAAAGTTAATTATAATTATTATATAATACCCTAATGTTCATTTATAATTAGAAAGTTAACCTAATTAAGAAAACCCTAATTGCAAATTTTAGAAACTAAAATTTTTATTTTGTACAAACCCTAATTGCTAAATCTTAAAAATGCTGTGTGTTAAACCTTAGGGTTAAACCCTAAGGGTCAAGCCCTAAGGGTTTGGCAAGATTACATTTAAGCCATTAAAATTGTAAGCTTAATGACTATTTTGCCCTTTTGTGCATTAAAGAGGCTAGCAAGTAGGTTTTGATAATAGGTGAAGTTGTTCACCAAATCCAACTACTCCATGTGACTTAAATTGACAAATCATCAACCATATACATTGCACATATGTATTATATATAGATTGGAAGAGAGATAATTATATTTTGCTAGCTCATTTTACACAAAACACTCAAACCTTTTCTCTCAACCCAAACCCACGAAACTTTTTGGTAGATCAGTCCCCAAAACCAGCTCCACTATTACCTCTAACAAAATCAGAAGCTAGAATCAAGATAGATCAAAGCAAAGGTATAAACCCTAGCCATGAAATCTGAATTTAATCTTGTGTTAAATGTTATGTTTGAGTGTTAAAATGTGTTGTTTATAGTATATAATGATGATTCGGGTTGATAGATGTTAGATCCATAACATTTATAAGCTCAGATCTAGTGTTTTTGCAAATCTGGAAAAATTTTATTTTATGTTCTGACAATGAATGTCAAAGGCTGTACATCTTTCTTGGTTTATGTGTTTGGTTGTTTTATGTTTTTGTTATGTAGTCTGGTATGAGATCTTTAGTTTGGAACTGGATATAGGGTCATATGATGCACAAATTTCATGTTATTCATGGTCAAAGACCGTTGACCGACATTGACCAGGAGATTTTTAAGTAACCCAAATTTTTCCCAGATCGTGTCTGACAGGTTTTGATAGCTTCAGATCTGATCATGTTTTGATGTTTTGTGTTTGTTGTTGTAATGAAGTTGTAGCCTGATATGTCCATGCTATTATGTCTCTTAAACAACACATATTCGGGTAGTAGTGGGTGATCAAACTGAGCAACTCGATCACGATTACCTTTTCTGGAATTTCCAGAAACATGAAGAACACATTTTCTGACAAACTTTGATCGATCTGTATCTGGTGATTTTGATGTTGTTGGACTGCTATCTTGGTATATATTTGTTCATTGCCATTAGTACTACCTGTTAGGATCATTAGATCAACCATTTAATGAACAGAACGTTGAGAAAATTGAGCTAGAAAATGGCACCATGAGACTGCTTGGGTTTCTAGGTTACCCAGAAAACCCAGGAACACTCTGACAGAGACTTTGAACGCTAAGATCTTTTTGTTGTTTTGTTGTATGGCTTAGTTTGTTGGTTTTATATGTAGTGTTACATAATCACTACAAGATCAATGTTTTATCTTGCCCAGAAACCTCATGGATTAAAAGTTATAACTGGTCAAAGTAGTACTCTTGTTCACTGACTTGATTTCTGGGTTTTGCATGAAGAACATGAAGAACACCTATGCGACGGCAGTTGTCGCTATATAGGTGATCTTTAGTGATGATTTAATTATAAAAATTAAATTTTTATTAAATAATTATAGAAAATTAGTTTTTAATTATTAAAAATACATAATAAATTATTAAAAATTATTTTAAAGTCTAAAAAATAGATTTTAATTATTTTTAATATATTTCATAAATATTTAATATTTTTGAAATATTAAATGTATTTAATTTAATTAATTATATATTAAATAAATTATTTAAAAATGATTTTAGTACTTTAAAAATCATTTAAAATTATATTATGGAATAAGAAAATATTTTAAGTTATTTTTAATGACTTTTAATATTTTGTGATAAAATTCATTAATAAATTAATATTAATGATAATTAAGTTATTTAATAAATGAATTAAATAAATAAATTAAAAATGATTTTATTATATTAAAAATCATTTTAAATAATAATAAGGTATTTAAAAATATTTTAAGTTATAAAATATAAATTTTAATATTTAAAGGTAAGTTTCATTATTTAATTATTATTAATGATATTAAAGTTATTTAATAATTATATTAAATAATTTAGTTTAAAAATGATTTTATTATTTTAAAATCATTTTAAATGAAAATAAAGTGTTTAAAGATATTTTAAGTTATACAATATAACTTTTAATATTTAAAGGATAATTTCATTAATAATTTAACATTAATGATATTTATTTAATATTAATGATATTAAATTTATTTAATAATTATATTAAATAAATAGTTTAAAAATGGTTTTATTGATTTAAAATCATTTTAAAAGGATATAAATGAATTAAAAATATTTTAAGTTATATTTAATGACTTTTAATATTTTGAGGAATAGTACATTAATATTTTAATGTTAATGGTAATTATTTATAAATAATTTTAAATGTTTTAAAAATCATTTAAGGGTAATATTAATACTTTAAAAATATTCTAATTTATTATAAATAACTTTAATATTTTAGCAATGGTTTCATTAATAGTTTAATATTAATTAAATATTAATGATAATAGAATTGTTTAATGTTTAAATCATTTGATAATTATTCCGGTGTTTGAAAATTCATGATAAATTATAATAAATATTTTAAAATTATTATAAGTCATTTAAAATAATATGACTGATACTTACGGATATTGAACTTTAGAATAGAGTCTTAGGCTCGATTATTACCCGATAAAGCTGTCAATACACTAATATGTTTCAGAAATTGATCTGGACTTAGATAGGTTAATTTGATAAGTGTTTATTTGTGATACAATGGTTGTTGAACATGTGTGACAATGTGATTAGGTTATGTGCTGACTGCGAAATGCAGTACTATGTGTTATGGTATATTGTTCTAATCGAACGAATGATCTGATTAATGATAGGTCGGGATATAAAAGATAAAACTAAGTTGTATTTTGTAAGCAGCAGACCAGGCAAGTATCTTACCTTTTGTATTTTCTTTATGCAATGGACATGAGTAAGAATGTTTCAGAATTATATTATTATTATACAGATTATTAACCCTATATTATATACGTTCATTGATTATCAACATGTTAGTATATGGTAATTCAGATATATATTCTGTTTGTTAATTTCTATAAATGGTTATACAAGTGTCCCCACTTGGATAATCATTGTATTTAATCACATGTTGATACACCTTTGTTAATTACCTGTATATATATATATGTTGAATTATAGATTATTGTTGAACAAGATAAAACCTTTGGTTTGGAACCCTAACAAGTATGAACATCCCTTACACGGGAAAACTTTTTATGCACCCAAGGTGGACAGAGTGAACGATAACATTGTTCTTGCAATGTAAGATTGATCAATCTGGTACAACTTTGATCACCCCGCGTGCCGTAAGTTATGATTGATTTCTGATTGATGTTCATTTAACCTTTTCGAAAATGAAAATAATGTTCATAGTATGTCACCTTAACCCTATGTATAGTCAGTACGTAGTTTTAAAAATTTGAAAGAGGGTTGTTATGTTATTATTATCAGTTCAGATTACTCCATAACTATTGATTTATTGTAGAATGGTAGTATAAAGAAAACATTTAAATTCTTTCAGCTTAAAAATATATAATTATTAATACTTGTTGGGCACTCAAATGCTCATCCTAGCTTAATTTAAATGTTTTCAGTTAAGTGTGAAGAATCAGAAGGCTCATGCAGAAACAAAGGAAAAGGAAAGCTAATCAAATAAGATTTGTGGTAGTTATGTAATAGTTTGATATTATTAAGACAATGATATATATTTATTATCATGTATTGTAATGAATGTTTAAAGGTCTCGTACCTGGGGAGCTAGACTCTGATAATTATGTAAATTAAGTTTGTTATTTATATTATTGTTATTATTATTAGTATTATTCCGCTCATAGAAATGGTATCGTGAAGCACCGAGTTCAGGTTTCAAGTACTTGGATTTTGGGGCTTTACAATTTCTGATTCCGTCCTAGAAGGAATAACTTGAGCAGTAAGGCGCCTCCACCTTTGAGCATACTCTCTGAAAGACTCATTAGACTATTTTTTTGACCTTGGTAATCTGGAACCGGTCAGGATCCATCTGAGATTGAAAACTGTATTGAGTGAGGACGGCGTGAGCTAGCTCTTCCCAGCTATGGATCTTGGAGTTGTCTAATCTGGTATACCATGAACTGGCTTCTCTAGTCAGACTCTTCTGGAATAGCTGCATTCTGAGCTTCTCATTTTCCGCATAAGATCCAAGTTCTCCAATGAACACTTTCAAATGTGTGTAAGGATCCCCTAACCCATCATATTTTTCAAAGTCAGGGGTTTTGAATTTTTATTGATAATGAACATCAGGGAATATGCAAAGGTCAGCATATGAAACACTTCCATGTGTTCCAATCCCTTTGAGAACACGAATAGTTTCCTCCATTTGAAGGACCTTCTTCCTGATATCACCGGTGTTTGGATCTCCTTTGAGATGGGTGTTTTCAGGGTCTTTGTTGGTCATATCCAACTGAGGTTCTGGATTCATTTTATCCAAACCTTGTGTTCCTCCTTGTGTAGAGGGTTTTGTATGTGTAGGCATCTTTGTACCCTGAGTAGATTGATGCAATTCTTTTAGAAGAACAGCCAAATCTGTAATTTATTTACTCAATCTGTCAAATTCTTCACGAGAAACAGGATTAGACTGGTTAGAAGAAGACATGATTGGCTGTAGGCTCGTGGCCTTTTTGGAATTTGAGTGGGTAACATGACCAATTGTTTCCCTACAAAAGACTTATGTAGTTTAGTCTTAGGGATAATGTAAATGCTATTACGTGTCCATTTTAGGAATATCATCCTGCAAAACGGGCGTTAATTTGATAACATGTTATTTATGTATAAATATTCTTCATATTTTCCATTAAATAAAGATGAACATGGAATAAAATTACGAGTAAATGCTTTTACAAGTAATAGAAAAATGGAAAGCATGAAGAGACTGTAACAACCGAGAAATTCAGATCTTATTGTAAAATAATTTTATTGAATTAAATAATAAATAAAATTATATTCTCTGTGATATCAAGATGGTAGTCATTCTATAACCTAATAATGTTGGAATGTCGTAGTACTTTAACTACGTGAAGGAATTAAAGTGTTTAAATTTTCAAGATGAAAATAAAAGTTTTCCAAGAAATTTTATGAAAAACACTATTTATCGATATTTGCTCGGGAATTATTTTTGAATTTTCAAAAAATACGTAATGATAGAATATGAAGGTAATTATGTAATCATAATCTAAGTATGAAAAACGTAATATTTTGCTTGCGGACTTAATTTAAGAATATTAAGGAAAGCGAAGTATTAGTGAATTAAGTAATAATCATATGATACATAAGTATTGTACGAAGTAATGAATACGAGTATAATACGAAGTATTATACGAGTTAGTATGAATGATGGATTATCGTATATGAAGAATTTGTATACGAGTTAGAATACGAGAATAATACGTAAACAATATGTTATATGTATTAAGCAATAGTATTGGACTTGTAGGATTTGTGAGGAATTTTTACAAGCCCAAGTGAAGAAATGATAAGGCCCAAATGTTAGTTAATGAACAAGTTGATGTTTGTTAATGCAAGCCTAAAAGTCAAGTAAGTTAATCCAAGCCCAAGCTAGAATCCAATGGGTTGTAGTGACCCATGAGGCGAACCATGTTGTTATGGTTAATCTTGGTGATCAAGCATTTTGTGTAATGACCAAGACATAAGTGTGATGGCCAAGTAAGAGATAATTGTTGTGTTAGTCAAGTAATGAATAGTAACGAGGTAGCTTAAGGAGGTGGGGTGACCTAATGACTAAACTACCCTAGCTTTGGAAATCCTATAAATAGAAGGGGCTTGCTAGTCATTTGCTAATGGTTCAAATCATCCAACAACTTATAAAGTGCTTAAGTGTTAGAGAGAATAAGCAAGAAGAAGCTACTTTCAATTAAGAGGAGAAGAAGAAGACTTATTCCAAAGAACTTCAAGGGTAAGACTTCTTGTCCATTAATCTTCTATCTTTACCATGATAGGTTGATAAGAGAAGTAAGGATTAAGGAACATGAATGTTAAGAAGTAAGAATAATGATTAATCAATGGACTTAAGCCTCATAAGTCGGAAGTAAGTCATTTAAACTTGTAAAAGTTATGAAATGATAAAGAATCTATATGAACTTATTATAAGTTAACCTTGAATGTTAGTATGCAAACTAAGAATTTGTATGAACTTGTATCATGTATACATGAATGAAATTATATGTTGAGAACATATAAGGATGATGATTAAAGGACCTTCATTTTCATAAGTTATAAGCTCATGTAAGAATAAGTCAAAAATCCAATATGAAAATAAGTTATTGTAATAAGTATGTTGAGATGTTCATATGATGAATTGAATTCATTTAAAGCAATGTACAAATCATAAGTAATGAAGTTATGCCGGAAATCGTACGATTAGACGATAATCGTCGAATTCGTGAAATTCTCGGAATAGAAGTCAAATTTTATGTTTGAACTTAGAAACATAGGTTTTCGATGAAGACAAGTCATATTTGGCATTCTATAGTTGCGGACTCGAAAATGACCGAATTCTGACGTATAACGAAGAAACGAGCGTTGAACGTTCACGAACATTTATCGTTTTCGTTAAAAATGAACCAATAGGTGAATTTTTAGAAAACAAAGTCAAATAGATAAAATTCTTACATGAACGTGTAGAGTATGTAATTTGTGAACCGTAGGCTTTTGAACGAGCAAATTCGGACTTATAACGAAGAAGTTATGCATCCGGGAGTTTCGCAAAATTTTTAAAATTTGCAAATTATCTCGAGGCATGAGTCGCATGTGCCGCCAGCGACTCACACGATCTTAAAGCCCGTGTGCCTTGCATGAAACTAAAACCGAAAGCACACTACTAACGGCATCAGAATACGACATGAAGGGTAAGGACTCAGCCAGCAGCCGAAGTCCGTCTCATGCAGATATCGCTAACTTCGGCGCATGGCGTGAGTTACAGAAAGCAAAGGGGTGGCGTCATGCCCAACCCAAGAATGTTGAACAGTAATGAATGTTTTTGAATACAAAGTAAGGAATGGGATTAATTCAAATTAAACTTATCTTAAGGAACTTAAAGTAACATTGTTAAAACATTGTTAAACCTTAAGAATAGTATGTAAAGGATGTTGATAACCTATTCAATTATGAATGTAAGTATAAATGACAAGCCAGAATTAATAGTAAATGAATCTAATGTAAAATTAGATTGAGAAGAAGGGTAAGATATAATCATATACATACTTGATTATATAGAACCTAATATGGTACGTTATGTGATCATGTGTTGTAGAGACTCTAAAGACTCAAACATAAAGTAATTATACCGTAGCAGACGCTAAAGGCAAGTATTCTAACTCTTGTCTCAGTTCAATCTGAACAAGTCTTGAAATTCATGTATCCTTACGCATGAATTAATGTATGATGGAGTTAAAGACAACTGTTTCGGCTAGACTTAATGTATTTGGTGGATTATTGATAATCTATCCAACTCTTGTCAAATGTTATTATCTTTTGTTAACTACTTGATATGGTTTTCAAAAGAAGATTGAGTATGCTAAACAAATGTTTTGTCGTCAAACGACAGGCACGTGAGGTTGCCACAACTTAAACGTACATACGTTTACTGAATGTAGTGTTGATCAACATAGAGTACTATAGACTGATCACCTAGAAGTGCTCGTAAGTAATACCGGACTTACGGACTTAGTGTCGGGTTATCCTTTTCAAAGAAGAATGAAATGCTCCAGGTCTTAAACCGAAATTAATGTTTTATTGAATATTGATGTTGTAATTCATTTTTAAAGAAAGATGAAGTGTTATTTTGAATCATCAATAGTACTTCATAACAATTGTTCAGTTATTGAAGATATACGATTCTTATGTGTCAAGCATGTTGTTATTGAAATTTTCTTACTTACTGAGCTAGTTGTGCTCACTCTTGCTTGAACCATATGAATGCAGCTAAAACTGAACGTCCCGAAGGATCGAATAAGGATAAAGGAAAAGCTAAGGCAGATCGTTAGGCTATCTATGTAATAGTATAGGTTTAATGTTGTAATGTACTTGATATTATAACAAAGAACTTTTGTAATGGGTATAGAACTTGGGAAATGAAAATATTACTTTGATTATATAGAAGACATGTTCGTTCTTTTGAGGCTTTTCAATTGAATGAATGTATAAATGGTAGTACCGTATAGCACCATATGTCGGGTTGGAAGATACCCGGATTTGGGGGCGCTACAGGTTGGTATCAGAGCGTAGGTTATAACACTTAAGTGGGAATTAGAACCTTAAGTCATAACCTTAAGAAAATATAAAGAAGTAAAAGATGAAAGATAACCCTATAAAAATGCATTATATTATGTTATGTGTTTTTATTATTCTACTGACGTGTACTAATCAAACTATATTATTTTGTTGAAGATGTCAGGAGAAAATGAAATGTATAGAGATATACATGTAGTAAGCGAGGATTCGATAAATTGAGTAGAGATACTACCAAATCCCATAGTAGTAGAACCAAAAGTGGTGGCAATCGAGTCTGGAGACTCGGACAACTTAGACTACATATCTATGTTTGATGGAATGTTAGAGGAAGAGGTAGATGTGATGTCTTTTGACCAGGTAGCACCTACAGAAGAGTTGACTTCAGGGGAGTCAATGAAGGAATTATTCATGTCAGTATTGGATAGAAACGTCTAGTATTGTAAGGAGGTTAAGGAGTTAAAAGAGGAACTCCAAGCTGTCCGGGAGGACAAGACTAGTATGGAGGGGATGTGGGAAGAGGAGCATGATGATTGAGTTTTGGCCAAGGACAAGGTCCACGAGCTGAAACACGAAGTCTTTGAGCTCAAGCAGGAGCTAAAGACTAAACAACAGAAGGTAGAGAGGATGTCCTATATACATAGGAGTTCTCACGCGGATTTCCAGCAACAAGTAGCTGGGTACCCGATAGAAGCAGGGAAGACTTGACATACTATCAGTCGGGATGTTATTGTCGGTCTGGCCAAGAAAGATTTTGAGAATGCCATATGGAAGATGTAATCTAGCAATAACTAGAATAGATAGATATGTAAATATTATGTATCTAGTAGTGACGTAAAACCCTCTTTTGTATAACAAGGGTAGTCTTTTGTAAATCCCAATTTTTGAAAAGTAATTGCGAGATAGTAATGTAATCAGTTTAGGCTGTGCAATGTAAACAATGTAGTGTTATACTACAAGTTATGAATCAATATAAGTCTTTTTATGAAACATATTGAGTAATGAATATGAGTTATTGTTTCATCACGAATAATATTTAACCAACAAGAAGAAAGTAATAATGACATATTATTTTCTTAAAAGCAAAATGCCGCCAAGAAGAAGACAACGAAATCAAGATTCGAATGTTAATCAACCGGAAGGAGGTCCAGTTAATCCAATGCAAGAGTTCGTTAATCTTTTAACGGCTGCGTTTAATAGAACTGGGACTAATGTACCCATAAATCCTGGGGTAGTACGAGCTACTACCTATAAAGATTTCAAAAGTGTCGGTCCGCCGGAGTTCAAAGGAACTACAGACCCTATAGAAGCCCAAACTTGGGTGAAAGAGATTGAAAAAGCATTTGTTATAGCAAATGTTGACGATGGTCAGAAGGTTGCTTTCACAACCTATATGATGAAAGCTGAGGCCAACTTTTTGTGGGAGGCAAACCAGGCTAGAGCTGGTATAGAAAATCTAACGGGGGTAAGGTTCAAGGAGATTTTCTTCGAGAATTATTTTCCCACGAGTATGCAGGGAAGGATGGAAATGCGGTTTCTAGATTTGAAACAAGGGGATATGAAGGTTCCCCAGTATGCTGCCAAGTTCAATGAACTGGCAAGGTTTGCTCCACGTCAAGTGGACACGGAGGTAAGAAAGGCTAGACGGTTTGACCAGGGCTGGAAACCCTGGATCTATAGCCAAATTTCTGTGTTCCAAAGTACTTCCTTTGGGACCATATTAGAAAAAGGCAATAATTGCCGAAAGTGGGAATGAGGCTCTCAGCCAGTACCACGAAGATAAGAAAAATAAGGGTAAAGGTGATGGGGGAATAATGACCGAGGGAGCCAGCGGTAGTGGCGACGATCAAAAGAGGAAGAGTTTTAACTCTGGGAATACCAGAGTAAAACAAGGGGATTCTAAGAGGAGGATTGTAAGACCCCAGCTTTTATAAATAAAGATGAATTTTTCTATAAATATTATTTTTGAATATTATGGAATAAATTTGATATAATGTTATAGTTGTGGGTAATATTTATAAATTTTGCAAAGTATGCAAGTTGTTATAAAATATTTCGTTTGGTGGGGAATATTCTTTTTTGTTAGGGAATATTAAATACAATGGCTCAATCATTGGTGGACCCCTAATGTAATTATTGTCGGATGAGAAAACGACAAAAATATTTTATAAAAATAACTACGGAGGTGTTACCGTTAAAGCTGTTGAACTACCCGGTGGTAAAAGTACGATGAATCTGGCGTAGTTGCGACAAGTAGACACGGTATTGATTATTGATGCTTACGTGAGAAGTCACTCATTTATGCTCAATTATTGCTACAAAGAATTTCGCGATCATATCTCTTATATTATTGATTCAATTATTGTCACACAAGATCATCATCTGTATAATATGTTATAGTATTAAATCAATAATTGAGACGACAAGTTATAAATGATTAATAATTGTTGAAAGATTAAATATGTGTTGATGAAAAAAAAATGATTTGTGGTAAGTTTGATTATTTTATGGGGGGGCTCATATGTCATCATCTAAGAGTCTCTTCGTCAATAGTATTTACCTTCGTCAATAGTAATTACCTTCATCAATAGTAATTACCCTTGTGAATAGTAATTACCTTCGTCAATAGTAATTACCCTTGTGAATAGTATTTACCTTCGTCAATAGTATTTACCTTCGTTAATAGTAATTACCTTTACCAGACGTCGAACCACTTGTCGTTTCACATTACAGGCGTCAAACCAGTCGTCAAGCCACTTGCCTTTTCACACGGCAGGTGCTAAGCTAGAAATCTTCTATAAATAGAGGCCTAGGGCTTCATTATTTTTCACTAATTCATTCAAGCTATAGAGAGAGAAAGTATAGAGAGAATAAGAGAGAAAGAAGAAGAGTATTTTGTTACTACATCGCCTTAAAGATTCAATCTCCTACCAAATGTAAGGGGTGTTATTCTTTCTTATTCATGAAGAGAACTGTTGTTATTCCATTGTTTATTATTACGTTGGAATAACTCAGATACGCTGTGGTTTACCTATACTTGGTGACATTCTTCTATTATTCATTAGAACATCCACATGTCGTGTGTTTTTACAGGACTGGTTAAAATCTTTATTATTTGGAACATCACATCATGTGTTTTACACCTGGGACTGGTTAAAATCTTTATTATTACGTTGGAATATCCTATCGTGTGTTTTACACGGATCCGGTTCCATCTTTATTATTACATTGGAACATCCTGTAAATTGTGAATTTCACGACACGGTTCCGTTATTTATTATTACTCGCTGAATAACTCATGCATGCGGTCTATCGCATGCATGGTGATTTCTTTTGTTATTCCATTCTTTATTATACCGGTTGGTTAAAACTTTGACTTTATACTCCATGAAATTAGTAGAATATCCTTGATATTTGCGTTTCATCCAAAGATATCTTTTCATGGAAATATTCTTCCGATCATTCTTGAATTTTACTCTACAAAACAAGATCATGTTGACAATTTGGATGTTAATAATTCTCGGATAAAATAATTCTTGAACTTGTTTTATTGAATTCTTATATCATTGTCATCATCCTCATGTTTATATTTTTTTTTGAAAGTCATCTCGTGGCCTGTAGTGCATAGATGGACTTGGTATGATTATGACTGAGAGACTATCTTGGTGTAATCATGGCCGTAATGTTACAAATGATGTGATAAAAATCCTCAAAGGTCAGTAGTGCATTGATGGACAGTTGTTGGCATGATCATGACCATTAATGAATACACAAATATTCTTGGCACAGAGTAGTGCATGAATAATTGTGGTCGTGATACTAAAGAATATCCTTGGCCAGTAGTGGGGGTGATTCGATGATGTGAAATATTTATTAAAGTCGAGTCTCACTATAAACAAATGATGAAAAAACTTTTAAAACCTAAAAGATAGTAGACTTTATTTTCTACTTGACTCTTTTAAATGGATCAGATATTCGCTGCAGATTTAAACCTGGTTGTCTATTGTATTTTATCGGTTTAACATTATTGAAGACTATTGATAATTTATTCTCGCATTATCTTAGTCATAATATTTCTTCTTGGGCTAGTTGAGCTCACCCTTTCTTTCACCGTTCTCTTCAGAAATGATAATATATTTGGGACGAGTCTGGGAAAGCAGTGATGGTCCTCGAAGATAGCATTAGTAGTCCTCACTATTCGTAAAATAGTGTGATAATAGCTGTAATGAGGACTTTTTGTTTGAGTTTGTATAATATCTAGTAGGCGATATTTCTATTTAAACTCACGCTTTATGTCGTATTGTACACACATGCAGTTATGTTAATAAGTTGTATTTAAATTACATACCATGTAAGTGTCGACCCAAGATGGGTGATGTATACCTAATTTTGGGGGCGTCACAAGGATGGAGGCCTGTAAAACCTGTGGGATGACTCACTTAGGAGTCATCTCAAAGGGAAGGCAAGATATTCTACAACTTGTGGGATGAAGGGCACATTTCGCCTAACTGTCCAAATCCGAAGAAAAATCACGGATGTTTTGTATGTGGATCAACTGACCACATAGCAAAGAATTCCCCGAAGAAGGGGACAGATGGGAATAAGGGCACTAATAGTGGTAAGTTGGCTATTGGTGGTCCAGCACAGCCGGGTAGGCCAATGGGCCGCACCTTTAATATGACGGTCCAAGATGCGGTGGCATCATGGGATGTAGTTGCAGGTATTATCCCGATCAATAACATAAATGCTTACGTGTTATTTGATTCGGGTGCTACTTGTTCGTTTATAACATGTGATTTTGCTAGAAGATTAGAATTACTTTCCGAAAAGTTGCCTATACCTTTGAATATTAAGGTAGCAAATGAAGAGATAATTTCTGTTGAAGATATTCATAGGAGTTGTTGCGTAGATATACGGGGTTATAAATTATCGGTAGATTTGATACCGATAAAGTTGGGAGAATTCGATGTAATTCTCAGAATGGATTGGTTGATTAACCATGGTGCAATTATAGATTGTCATAAGAAATGTGTGAGTATTAGGACGTTGAAACAACCTCCTGTCGTATTTTACGGTAATAAATCGTCGGGACGTTCGTGTTGTCTTACGATGACACAAACTAGAAAACTTTTAAGAAAGGGATGTGTAGGTTATTTGTGCCATGTTGTTGACACCCAGTGAGTGGGAGCGACCATGGAATAAATACCCGTAGTAAACGAATTCATGGATGTATTTCTAAGTGAATTACCTGGTTTACCACCGGATAGGGAGATCGAATTTGTAATAGACATTGTGCCGAGGCGGTGCGGTCTCTCAAGGGCACCGATCGATATAGTGCTCGTGGAAATGAAAGAATTAATGGTTCGATTCATGAGGAACTATTGGATGAAAGTACATTTAACCAAGTGTTTCCCGTAGGGAGGCAATTTGTATTGTTTGTCAAAAAGAAAGACAAATCGTTAAGGCTTTGTATCGACTATCGAGAGTTGAACAAGTTAACGATAAAGAATAAATACCCATTGCCCAGGATCGATGATCTTTTTGATCAATTAAAAGGGGCAAAGTATTTGTTTAAGATAGATTTGTGGACGGGGTATCACCAATTGAAGGTTAGGAAGGAGGATATACGAAAGACAGCATTCAGGACTCGTTATGGTCATTACGAGTTTCTGGTAATGTCATTTGGATTGATGAATGCACCAGCTGCATTTATGGATATGATGAACAGAGTGTTCAAACAATATTTGGACAAGTTCGTCGTTGTGTTTATTGATGATATTCTAGTCTATTCTAAGACGTCAGAAGATCATGCTGAACACCTAAGATTAGTGTTGGAGACACTAAGAAAGGAGAAGTTATATGCGAAATTCACTAAGAGTGAATTTTGGCTAAAGAAGGTGCAATTTTTAGGTCATGTCATTTACCAAGAAGGGATTTCAGTAGATCTAGCGAAGGTGGAAGCAGTGATGAGCTGGGAACAACCGAAAACACCGACAGAGGTGCGGAGTTTCCTAGGGTGCTCATGCAGCATGGCAAGGTCATTGCGTATGCATCACGGCAGTTAAAGGATTATGAGAAAGTTTATCCTACTCATGATCTAGAACTGGCCACGGTAGTATTTGCCTTAAAGATATGGAGACATTATCTTTATGGGTTGAAATGTGAGATATATACGGACCATAAGAGTCTAAAATATATCTTCACATAGAAGGAGTTGAATATGAGACATAGAAGATGGCTAGAGTTGATAAAGGATTATGATTGTGAGATCCTGTATCACCCTAGAAAAGCCAATGTAGTTGTCGACGCCTTAAGTAGGAAGGGTCGGGAAAAGTTATCTATGTTAACGACTCAAGATGAGTTAATAACAAAGATGGCTAGAATGAAAATAGAAGTAAACATGCCAAGTGACTCGGGGCAGATACTTTTTGCGACGAAGATGCAATCTACCATCGTAGAGAGAGTCAAGGAGGTACAACTCAAAACTGATGAGTGTAAACAAATGAAGAAGCGGATAGCCGATGAAAAAGATATTAAGTATAGTCTTGATAATGAAGAATTATTAAGATTTAAAGGAAGAATTTGGGTTCCGAATGAGACGGAATTAAAGGAACAAGTGTTATAAGAAGCTCATAGTTCAAGGTACTCGATACATCCTGGTAGCACTAAGATGTATCAAGACCTTCGACAGAGTTTTTGGTGGTCGAACATGAAGAGAGAAATAGCTGAATATGTGAGTAGATGCTTAACTTGTCAAAAAATTAAAGCTGAACACCAACGACCAAGTGGCTTATTACAGTCATTGGAAATTTCAGAATGGAAGTGGGAGCATATAACGATGGACTTTGTGGTGGGACTTCTGACTACGACGAAAAGGTACGATTCGATTTGGGTAATAGAGGACCGATTAACAAAGTTGGCTCACTTTTTGCCAATTAAGGTCAAGTATAACTTAGACCAGTTAGCTAAACTTTATGTTAAAAAAATTATTTCCAGACATGGAGTACCAGTATCGATTGTGTCAGATCGTGATCCACGATTCACATCTAACTTTTGGAAGAGTTTGCAAGAACAGTTGGGAACACAGCTGAAGTTAAGTACAACGTATCATCCACAAACCGATGGACAGAGTGAAAGAACAATTCAGACGTTGGAAGATATGTTGAGATCTTGCGTCATGGATTTCAAGGGTAGTTGGGATGATCATCTATCACTAGTAGAGTTTGCGTATAACAATAGTTATCATGCAAGCATAGGCATGCCACCTTACGAAGCTTTGTACGGAATGAGGTACAGAACACCATTGTATTGGGATGAGGTGGGAGAACGCTGAATGTTAGGACCAGAATTGGTGCAGCAGACAGCGGATGTAGTGAAGTTAATACGAATGCGTCTTATCACCGCTCAAGACAGACAGAAGAAGTATGCTGACTCACATAGAATAAATTGAGAGTTTGAAGTAGGCTCGTATGTGTTTCTAAAGGTATCTCCCTGAAAAGGAAAGATACGCTTTGGAAAGAAGGGAAAGTTAAGTCTAAGGTTTATAGGACCTTTTGAGGTATTAAAAAGGGTAGGAGAGGTAGCTTATGTGATAGCATTACCTCCAGACCTAGAACGGATACATAACGTGTTTCACGTATCTATGTTACGTCCTTATAAGCCGGATTATAAGCACATAATCGAGTATGAGCCGATTCATATCGAGAAGGACTTAACGTACGAAAAATTACCGATTCAAATGATCGATAGAAAAGAGCAAGTTCTACGGAACAAAGTTATACCTTCGGTAAAGGTGTTATGGAAGAATCACGATGCTGAAGAAGCAACGTGAGAATTAGAAAAAAAGATGAAGAAAAATTTTCCTCAATTATTTGATTAAAGTAAGACGAGATTCTGGGGACAGAATCCTTATTAGGGGAGAAGAATGTAACGACCGAGAAATTCGGATCTTATTGTAAAATAATTTTATTGAATTAAATAATAAATAAAATTATATTCTATGTGATATCAAGATGGTTGTCATTCTATAACCTAATAATGTTGGAATGTCGTAGTACTTTAGCTACGTGAAGGAATTAAAGTGTTTAAATTTCTAAGACGAAAATAAAAGTTTTCCGAGAAATTTTTTGAAATCCACTATTCATCGGTATTTGCTCGGGAATTATTTTTGAATTTTCGAGAAATACGTAATGATAGAATATCAAGGTAAGACGAATTATGTAATCATAATCTAAGTATGCAAAACGTAATATTTAAACTTATGACTTAATTTAAGAATATTAAGGAAAGCGAAGTATTAGTGAATTAAGTAATAATCATATGATACATAAGTATTGTACGAAGTAATGAATACAAGTATAATACGAAGTATTATATGAGTTAGTATGAATGATAGATTATCGTATATGAAGAATTTGTATACGAGTTAGAATACGAGAATAATATGTAAACAATATATTATATGTATTAAGCAATAGTATTGGACTTGTAGGATTTGTGAGGAATTTTTACAAGCCCAAGTGAAGAAATGATAAGGCCCAAATGTTAGTTAATGAACAAGTTGATGTTTGTTAATGCAAGCCCAAAAGTCAAGTAAGTTAATCCAAGCCCAAGCTAGAATCCAATGGGTTGTAGTGACCCATGGGGCAAACCATGTTGTTATGGTTAATCTTGGTGATCAAGCATTTTGTGTAATGACCAAGGCTTAAGTGTGATGGTCAAGTAAGAGATAATTATTGTGCTAGTCAAGTAATGAATAGTAACGAGGTGGCTTAAGGAGGTGGGGTGACCTAATGACTAAACTACCCCAGCTTTGGAAATCCTATAAATAGAAGGAGCTTGCTAGTCATTTGCTAATGGTTCAAATCATCCAACAACTTATAAAGTGCTTAAGTGTTAGAGAGAATAAGCAAGAAGAAGCTACTTTTAATTAAGAGAAGAAGAAGAAGACTTATTCCAAAGAACTTCAAGGGTAAGACTTCTTGTCCATTAATCTTCTATCTTTACCACGATAGGTTGATAAGAGAAGTAAGGATTAAGGAACATGAATGTTAAGAAGTGAGAATAATGAGTAATCAATGGACTTAAGCAGCATAAGTCGGAAGTAAGTCATTTAAACTTGTAAAAGTTATGAACTTATAAAGAATCTATATGAACTTATTATAAGTTAACCTTGAATGTTAGTATGCAAACTAAGAATTTGTATGAACTTGTATCATGTATACATGAATGAAATTATATGTTGAGAACATATAAGGATGATGATTAAAGGACCTTAATTTTCATAAGTTATGAGCAATGAAGCTATATGCAGTTTATACCTTAATAAGTTATAAACTCATGTAAGAATAAGTCAAAAATCCAATATAAAAATAAGTTATTGTAATAAGTATGTTGAGATTTTCATATGATGGATTGAATTCATTTAAAGTAATGAACAAATCATAAGTAATGAAGTTATGCCGGAAATCGCACGATTGGACGATAATCGTCGAATTCATGAAATTCCCGGAATAGAAGTCAAATTTTGTGTTTGAACTCGAAAACATGGGTTTTCGATGAAGACAAGTCATATTTGGCATTCTAGAGTTGCGGAATCAAAAATGACCGAATTCCGACTTAGAACGAAGAAATGAGCGTTGAACGTTCACGAACGTTTATCGTTTTCATTAAAAATGAACCAATAGGTGAATTTTTAGCAAACAAAGTCAAATAGATAAAATTCTTGCATGAACGCGTAGAGTATGTAATTTGTGAGCCGTAGGCTTTTGAAGGAGCCAATTCGGACTTATAACGAAGAAGTTATGCGTCCGGGAGTTTCGCAAAATTTTCAAAATTTGCAAATTATTCGAGGCACGTGAGTCACGCGTGCCGCCGCGACTCACGATCTTAAAGTCGCCGCAGTCATGTAGATCGAATCAAAGCACACTGCTAAGCGCACCGCAGCACTGCATGACATGAAGGTAAGGACTCATGGCAACAGTCCGAAGTCCGATCTGTCTATATATTAACTAACTCATGGCCATGCAGCATGAAATTCTGAGAAATAAAGGGTGTGAAATGGCAGTCACCAACCCAAGAATGTTGAACAGTAATGAATGTTTTTGAATACAAAGTAAGGAATGGGATTAATTCAAATTAAACTTATCTTAAGGAACTTAAAGTAACATTGTTAAAACATTGTTAAACCTTAAGAATAGTATGTAAAGGATGTTGATAACCTATTCAATTATGAATGTAAGTATAAATGACAAGCCAGAATTAATAGTAAATGAATCTAATGTAAAATTAGATTGAGAAGAAGGGTAAGATATAATTATATACATACTTGATTATATTGAACCTAATATGGTACGTTATGTGATCATGTGTTGTAGAGACTCTAAAGACTCGAACATAAAGTAATTATACCGTAACAAACGCTGAAGACAAGTATTCTAACTCTTGTCTCAGTTCAATCTGAACAAGTCTTGAAATTCATGTATCCTTACGCATGAATTAATGTATGATGGAGTTAAAGCCAACTTTTTCGGCTAGACTTAATGTATTTAGTGGATTATTGATAATCTATCCAACTCTTGTCAAATGTTATTATCTTTTGTTAACTACTTGATATGGTTTTTAAAAGAAGACTAAGTATGCTAAATAAATATTTTGTCGTCAAACGACAGGTACGTGAGGTTGTCACAACTTAAACGTACATACGTTTAATGAATGTAGTGTTGATCAACATAGAGTACTATAGGCTGATCACCTAGAAGTGCTCGTAAGTAATACCGGACTTACGGACTTAGTGCCGGGTTGTCCTTTTCAATGAAGAATGAAATGTTCCAGGGCTTGAACCGGAATTAATGTTTTACTTAATATTGATGTTGTAAAACATTTTTAAAGAAAGATGAAGTGCTATTTTGAATCACCAATAGTACTTCATAACTATTGTTCAGTTATTGAAGATATACGATTCTTATGTGTCAAGCACGTTGTTATTGAAATTGTCTTACTTGCTGAGCTAGTTGTGCTCACTCTTGCTTGAACCATATGAATGCAGCTAAGACTGAACATCCCGAAGGATCCAATAAGGATAAAGGAAAAGCTAAGGCAGATCGTTAGGCTGTCTATGTAATAATATAGGTTTAATGTTGTAATGTACTTGATATTATGACAAAGAATTTTTGTAATGGGTATAGAACTTGGGAAATATAAATATTACTTTGATTATATAGAAGACAGGTTTGTTCTTTTGAGGCTTTTCAATTGAATAAATGTATGAATAGTAGTACCGTATAACACCATATGTCGAGTTGGAAGATACTCGGATT
Organism: Panax quinquefolius; assembly: GCA_020205615.1. Classification (NCBI taxonomy): domain Eukaryota; kingdom Viridiplantae; phylum Streptophyta; class Magnoliopsida; order Apiales; family Araliaceae; genus Panax; species Panax quinquefolius. Next base: position 99,001,178 of record CM035158.1, on the reverse strand, counting down.
TGGGGGCGCTGCAGAGACTTTCCTCCACGTTTGGTTTATCAGAGGCTGGCCTATCTTAGGGTTACTCTCGTGGTTTTTGGCATGAAGGTCCCCAGATCGTCGCAATCTACTTGACGAGAAGTTAATCCGGTCTTTCAACTGGAGCGAATCTGGGTGGTGCCTTTCCTGAGCCTCGTTGGAATTAGTCTCCCTACGAGTCCAGTAATTAAACACCGACAGGATAGCCTCCTGGTGGAGGAACCACACAACATACATTCACATACAACATGTCTCACCGTTTATGAAAAATGATGACATGTGCGAAGCACTAATATCACAGATAGATATATTACAGTGTAGTAAGTAAAATGCATTCGTACACATTCATCATAAATGTAAATGCAATATTCACACACAAGCATATAACAGTTTTGAAAAGCTTGTAGTTGCCGCTTAAGCCCTCTTACTGGAGTCCCCAGCAGAGTCGCCACCTGTCGTCGTCAGGATTTTTGTTTGTCCCTTTTCGTTACTTGTTCTTTGGTGTTATTATGTTAGGTGAGATTTGTTTGAAAAAATAAGTTAAAAAGGTCTGACATGTGTAATGTCGACGATTTGACTTTAAGAGTCGCCAGTTGGTGTTTTTAACTGGTTGCACCAATGCAACTGAAAAGGTTTGCACATTAACCCAATGATGTGACACTGCTAAACGGGTCTGTGAAACCGAGATTCATTTGGGTTCGGGGGCTTGATTATGCGGAGGGAAGATGTTAGGCAACCCCCCGACATCTGTGTTGCCACGGTGACCACCACTTTTCAAGAAACTGTTATATGAATGTGTGTGTGTGTGTGTTGGATCAATGTGCAATTATTTGGAAGTAGTGCGAGGCCTCGTTCTCACCTATATACAAAGGGTTTGAATTTATAGAAAAATTTAGTTTTAAACAGAATATAGCAATGAAGTTTTGTAAAAGAGGTTTTTCAAACCATGTGCTCAATAGGAATTGAGACCTTTTCATACTTCCATTTTATTATTAAATGTTCGCTTGTTTGCTTTTATTTTTGAGATGCAAGGCATCCTCGAGAAAATAATATACAGCAGTGCCGAACTCCTCATGGGCATGACAACCATCCAAGGAAATTCAGACACCGTAAATAATGTACAAGTTAACATATATTTGAAAATGTCCATCACGGGAACCGAATCTAGATTCAGAAGACTGAATTTGTGATCACGTGATTCCTAGGCTCACATGATGCCGCAGTTTATATGAAAAGCAGTAAGCTGTTATATATATAAAAGCTGTAAATATATATATACAGACATGATCAACCACCACAAAGCAACTCCATGGGGGATCGAAAATTTAAATATATAAAAGCGGTAAATATATATATGGACATGATCAACCACCACAAAGAACCTCCATGGGGGATCAAAAATATAAATAAAGTTGTTAAAGACGATCTACCGCCACGAAGTAAACTCCAGGCGGGACTAAATGTAAATAAAGTAGTAAAAGGCCTCGAAGTAAACTCCATGCCTGACAGAAATGTGTGTGTATATATATATATATATATATATATATAAAAGCAAGTAAATGCTTCGGATGTAAAATCCAAGCTCATCAGACAGAGTCTGACAACAGTTTATATATATAAGTATATATATATAAGCAAGTAAACGCTCAAGACATAAGTCTAGGCTCAATCGAGGCATAACTCGATAATGTTAGTCCATATATAAATATATACATATATAAGTATATATATACAAATAGAAATTAAAACCACGGACCGAAGTCCAGGCATATGCACACAACACGACTCTCAATGTTAAGAATAATGTGTGCAAAGATGAAGAGAAAGGCTTTATAGAGTGTCAGAAGGAAACTACGTTGGGGAATTTGCCCAAGCGAAAGCTTCTATGACTCTAGATGGATAAACACTCGGCCCCATAGGTAAAAAATATAGCTATATGTGAGCTAACAGGTGTTTAAAATAAGGAAACACTCAATATGGGGTGTGTACAGAGCAAATTGGACTGGGCTTCCTCGCTTCTTTTTTTCTTAATATGGCCACCCCAAGCCCTCTATTTATAGAGCGGGAGCCTCAGGTGTACCTACGGTAGCCACAGATGCACCTGCGGCGCATCGGGGTGCCCCGGGCTCTGCGGGTCATGCCATCTCGAAGTACGTGCACTCGTGCACTGTGATGTCCGCTCGAACTTGCAGAACTTCAATTCGAGCATCCGAACGAGGTGTAAAAGACCATCTTCGAACTGTTTTTGTCGAGAGTTACTCAATGACATGGGATTAGAGGTTTTACGAAATCAGGAAGAGGGGACCATGCCCATGGTCTTCAAGCTTCAAATTCTATTCGATGTGCTGCCACGCGTAATAGTCACTCGGGATTGGAACTCCTTAGCTCTTGTGGGACATTGTTATACGTATGTATGAATGAAGTGTTGAGATGGTGCGCAGGTGTTGAGGTGGCAAGATGACAGTTTGACTCCTCACCGGGGTTCTCTCCGGTTTGAGCTAATAGCAGATGTTGCTCAGGGTTACATCTGAGATTGGACTGCTGCAAGTGTTTGAATTCTGCAAGGTCATCTGTAAGTGTGCCTGTCTTCCCGGTGTTAGCTTCGGGTCTTTGGTATGACTGCCTCGGCAGGAGGTCTGAGATTGAAGCTGATTGCATGCATTTGAAACAAGCATTTCCGGAGTTATCGCCGGAACTGCAACAACATTCCTTGGGGTTATCTCCAAGGACAAAACTCGGGGTTATCTCTGAGGTTGGAATTGATACTCCCGGAGTGTGTTCTAGTGTTGAGACTGAACTTTCGGTAGTATCCAGAATGGATGTGAGCTGTCTTCCAAGGTTATCTCCTAAAGACGAATCTTCCCTCCTGCAATGTTAGTAACAGGTGTGCAGAAAATTTCGAGTGTCTATATAGGCAGGTTATATGAGTGTATAGGTTAATAATTTTTGTGAGTTTGCACTAAGCTAGTGTTTCCTTTTATAGAATTTTCCAAGTTGACTTTTTGGTCATTTTTCCACCTACTTGCCTCCTAAAAGATTTGATCTGTGATTATGGTAGTGTTTGGGAGTTTGGAAGCATGTCATGTGATGTCTTAAAACTTGTGTGGATGACTCCCAACCTACCTGTGAGCTAGTTGACCAAATTAGTAGCTTAATTATGCCCTAATCCTCATTAATCTTGATTAGGGTTGCTTAATGATGTTTATTAGTACCTAATTGAAGTTTAGTAATCATGATTAGGTGTTAGGATAACCGAATTAGGGTTTTGTCTAGCTAATTAAGGTTAGGGTTTGTAATATAAGGTTTCTAACTTAGATTTTCCACAAATCCTAACAATCATGACAAAGCGTTTTGTCAGTGTAAGCATGATAAAACAACTTGTCAAAACAAATATACCGAAAAGTCCATTTCTGGAAGAAAATTTTTAAGCACGACGTGTCAAGCACGTCAATTTTTGGACAAAAAATTATTTGACCTAATTTGTTAAACAGAGTATATATTAGCACATAACACTTTTAGAATGAAGAGATTTTATTAATATAACTAAATTTACATATCCGAGTCTTATTAAGGTTTTGGGGTTTTATAGGAACGATACTTTTTCTTATCACTGTATTACTTGTTGACCACGTGCACTTGCGTGGGAACGTAATTAGATTTCGACTAACAAGTTTTTGGTGCCGTTGCCGGGGAATTGTATTGATTTTAATATTTTTCAATATCAGTTTAATTAGTTCAGTTTTATTTTTAAAAAATTTCTTTTGTTTTGTTCTTTCCTATTTCAGGTTCTTTGAGTTAGTTTATGCAAACTCGGTCTAAGAAGCCTGACTTGCTTCTTTTCGAGGACGATATCAAGAAACGGTTTTAAAGGCTAAGTAAGTGGATTAAAGATGCTAAGGAAAACTTCGAGAACTCTGATAAGGAATAAATAATGGCTGCAGAAGATCAAAAAGCGCTGAGGGATTATGCTACTCCCTAAGTGACTGAGCTTCAATCGAGTATCACCAAGCTGGCGATTGCTGCAAATACTTTTAAGATCAAGCTTGGGACCATACAGATGATTCAGAACTCAGTTCAGTTTGGGGGATTAGCCAACGACGATCCGAACGAGCCTTTAGTCAGCCTTTTGGAAATCTATGACACCTTTAGATAAAATGGGGTGTCGGATAACGCAGTCAGACTTCGCTTGTTCCCGTTCACACTGCGGGACAAGGCAAAAAATTGGTTACACTCTCTACCACCAGGATCAATAACTACTTGAGATGACCTCGCTCAGAAGTTCTTGGCCAAATTTTTCCCACCAACCAAGACTGCGAAGATGAGAAACGAGATCACCATGTTTGAGCAGCAGCATAGGGAGTCATTATATGAGGCATGGGAAAGGTACAAGGAATTACTCAAAAAGTTCCCACATCATGGACTACCTAAATGGCTGCAGATCAATATGTTCTACAATGGGTTGAATGGGAATCTCAGGACAAGCATTGATGTAGCTTCGGGTGGAGCGTTTATGGCTAAGAGCTATGAGGAGGCATATGAGCTAACAGAAACAATGGCTGCTAATAACTACCAGTGGCCTATAGCCAGAATGACACAACCCAAGGTAGCTGGGGTATTAGAGGTAGACGGGGTAACAAAGTTGGTGGCACAGATTTTAGCATTGTCAAAAAAAATGGATGCTCTAACAGGTGCACAAACACAACATGTTGCGTATGTTTGCAAGTTATGTTATATGGGGAACATCCTATGAGCGGTGTGCCATCAACCTAGCATCGATGCGGTTTGTGGCTGACTCTGATAGGATTCCACAGAATATGTATCAAAATGCCTACAATCTGGGGAATAGGAACTATCCCAACTTTTTGTGGAGTAACAACCAAAAACAGCAGGTTCCACAACCTTCTTATCCCCCGAGGTTTCAAAATCAGCATCAGCAAGTAGCTCCGCATCAAGAGAAGAAGACAAACTTAGAAGAGCTTTTGTTGAAATATATATCAGGAAATGAGGCGGCAATGAAATCACAAGCAGTGGCCGTCAAAAACTTAGAAAATGCGATGGGATAGCTTGCTTTAGCACTTAATAACAGGCCTTAAGGGACTCTACCAAGCGACACTGAGAAAAATCCGAAAGGGAATCATGAACAGTGTCAAGCAATCACTTTGAGGAGCAAAAAACATCTTGATGGATAGAATACAGAAAAGTCAGCAAAGAAAGAGGGCAATCAAGGTGAAGAAAATGTGGTTGAACAAAAACAGGGTGAAGAAAAGCAAGGGAACAAGACCAAGTTGTTGAGCCAGTTGTGTATACTCCACCACCGTTTCAGCAGAGGGTCCAAAAACAAAAATTAGACAAACAATTTTCCAAGTTTTTGAAAGTTTTCAAGAAACTTCAAATTAATATTCCTTTCGCAAAAGCCCTAGAGCAAATGCCAAGTTATGCCAAATTCATGAAGGGTATTCTGTCAAGGAAGAAAAAGTTAGAGAATTACTAAGCGTCGCTTTGTGAGGAGGAATGCGATCTTGATTTCTGAGAGAAAGTTACCTCCAAAGTTGAAGGATCCGGGGAGTTTCACCATTCCTTGCACGATCGGTAACATGGTCTTCAAAAAGTGTTTGTGTGACTTGGGGGCAAGTGTAAACCTCATGCCATTATCTGTTTATAGTGAATTTAGTTTACCAGCTCTGAAGCCTACAAACATATCGTTGTAGCTAGCAGACAGATTGGTAACTTATCCAAGAGGAATTGTGGAAGATATTTTGGTTAAGGTGGATAAATTCATTTTTCCAGCAGATTTCATAATTTTAGATTATGAAGAAGACAAGAACATCCCAATCATCCTAGGGAGACCGTTTTTGCCTACGGGTAGAACTCTCATCGATGTTGAGAAAGGGGAATTAACCATGAGGGTTCAAGACCAGGAAGTCACTTTCAATGTATTTAAAGCCATGAAGTTCCCTACTTATGAAGAAGAGTGTTTCTGGGTGGATGTCATCGACCAGATAGTTAATGAAGACCTAGTAAAAAGTTTGGTCAGTGATCCGTTGGAAACCATACTACTGGGGGATGAGGGTTTGGATGATCCAAAGTTTGTGGATCACTTACATATGATGTATTCTTCGCCTCGAGTTAGTAGATTCAAGGTTCCATTTGAGAGAATACAAGTCTGCAATTGGCTGGACAATTTCTGACATAAAGGGGATCAGTCCATCCTTCTGCATGCACAAGATTCTCATGGAAGAGGATGCAAACCCAATAGTGGAGTAGCAGAGAAGGCTAAATCCAAACATGAAAGAAGTGGTAAAGAAAGAAATATTGAAGTGGTTGGATGCAGGAATTATTTACCCGATTTCGCAGAGGCGGTCATGGGCGACCCGATCTGAGGCGCGTCTTAGAAAAAGGGTGGAATGATAGTGGTTAAGAATGAAGCCAATGAGTTGATTCCAACAAGGACAGTGACCGGATGAAGGGTTTGCATGGACTACAAAAGATGAATAAGGCAACCCGGAAGGATCACTTTCCTCTACCCTTCATTGATCAGATGTTGGACCGATTGTCTGGACATGAATACTATTGTCTACTAGGTAGATACTCGGGGTACAATCAAATAGTTATAGCTCCCGAGGATCAAGAGAATATTACCTTTACATGCCCATACGACACCTTTGCATTCAGAAGGATGTCATTTGGGTTATGTAATGCACCAGCTACGTTCTAACGATGTATAATGGCCATCTTCTCGGACATGGTGGAGAAGAATGTGGAAGTTTTCATAGACGAATTTTCAGTCTATGGAAACACTTTTGATAAGTGTCTAGAGAATTTGGTCATGGTCTTAAAGCGTTGTGTGGAAACTAATTTGGTGCTTAACTGGGAGCAGTGCCACTTTATGGTTGAAGAAGGAATAATTCTAGGGCACAAGGTCTCTGCAAAAGGATTAGAGGTTGACAAGGCAAAGCTAGACACAATCGAGAATCTTCCACCGCCAAATTCAGTAAAGGGAATCCACAGTTTTCTTGGACACGTCGGGTTCTACAGAAGGTTTATAAAGGATTTCTCTAAAATTGCAAAACCATTGTGTAGTCTCTTAGAGAAAGATGCAATATTCAGTTTTGATGAAGAGTGCAAAACAACGTTTAAGTAGTTGATAACAAAGTTGACTACAGCTCCAGTGATTATCGCGCCGAATTGGACTATGCCTTTTGAGTTAATGTGTGATGGTAGCGACTATGCAGTAGGAGCTATTTTGGGTTAACGTCGAGAGAAAATATTCCATGCCATATACTACGCAAGTAAAACCCTTAAAGATTCCCAATTGAACTACACAACCACCAAGAAGGATTTACTTGCAGTAGTATACGCCTTTGATAAATTCAGAGCTTACTTGATTGGAACAAAGGTGGTGGTATACACGGATCACTCAGCGATTTGTTATTTGATCTCGAAGAAGGATGCTAAGCCTAGACTAATTAGATGGATTCTACTTATCTAGGAATTCGACTTATAAATAAAGGATAGGAAGGGGACAGAAAACCAAGCGGCGGATCATCTTTCGAGGTTGGAAAATTCGGATAAGGATGGAGCGGATAAGTATGTAATTAATGAATCATTTCCGAACGAGCAACTTTTTGGGGTTAATTCAGAATTTCCATGGTATGAGGATTTTGCCAATTACTTGGTGAGCAAAATCCTCCCCCTAATCTAACACGTCAGCAAAAGAAGAAGTTCTTACATGATGTTAAGTGGTACATGTGGGACGAGCCCTACTTATTCAGACAGTGTGCAGAAAAGATGATTCGCAGATGTGTGCCGTACAATGAAGTAAAGAATATCTTACAGTGGCCAAGGAACTACAAGCAGAATTTTACTGGCCTACTATGTTCAAGGATACCCACCAATTTGTGAAAAACTATGGCAGATGCGAAAGGGTGGGTAATATATCAAAGAGGAATGAGATACCGCTCAACACTATCATGGAAGTGGAGATTTTCGATGTATGGGGGATGGACTTCATGGGACCCTTCCCTCCTCTATTCAAAAACTTGTATATCTTGCTAGCTATAGATTATGTGTCAAAATGGGTTGAAGCCGTAGCACTGCCTACCAACGATGCCAAGGTGGTTCTTAAGTTTTTACAAAAGATTATCTTTACAAGGTTTGGCACGCCAAGAGCAATCATAAGTGATGAGGGTAGTCACTTCTGCAACAGATCATTTACAGCTCTCTTGGTGAAGTATGGGGTCAATCATAGGGTAGCTACAACATATCCCCCAAATGAGTGGTCAAGCTGAGGTTTCCAACAGAGAGTTGAAGATAATTTTAGAGAAAGTAGTAAATCAAAGCAGAAAAGATTGGTCTCTAAAGTTGGATGACGACTATAGGCTTACAGGACAGCATACAAGACGCCTATTGGGATGTCTCTATATCAGTTGGTCTACAAGAAAGCATGTCACCTCCCGGTGGAATTACAGCATAACACATATTGGGCCATTCAGAAACTCAATTTTGATCAGACAGCTGCATGAGAGAAAAGGTTGCTCCAATTGAACGAACTCGGCGAATTTCGACTGCAAGCATATGAGAACTCAAAGTTGTATAAGGAAAAAGTTAAGAAGTGTCACGACCAAAAGATTATGCAGAGAAAGTTTAAACCGGGACAATCAGTGTTACTGTTCAACTCACGACTGCGGTTGTTCTTAGGAAAGCTCAAATCCCAATGGTCGGGGCCATTTACGATTAAGAAGGTTTTCCCACATGGTGTCGTTGAACTATACAGCAGAAATCCACTTGAAACATTCAAAGTCAACGGTCAACGGTTGAAGCACTACTAGGGTGGCAACATCGACAATGAAGCTACCGCGATCACACTTGCCGATGCACTATGACCAGGGAGTAGTCAGGCTGAAAGACTTAAACACAAGCGCTAATTGGGAGGAAACTCAATTTTACTTTCCTTTATAGTATTTTTATGATATGATAGTCAATTTGTAGTTTAGAGTGTAATTTTAGTATCAAGCAAGTTTATTTCGATCCATTAGGTAGTTAGTTAAGTCATAATTTTTAGTAAAGTCAACCTTACGTGCTCAACTCTCATGATGATTATCTTATGTTAATGATTTAAAGGTGTCTCAGGTACTTGGGAAGCTTTTGGACACGAACTTGATGAGAAGAAGTTGAAAGCTCAAAGCACCGGCAGAATACCCTTCGCGAGAGGTGAAGTACGAGAACTTGAACGGTTTTTATTTTATAGTAAAATCAATTCAAACCCACTTCTCCACTTCCTTGTCCCATAACCGAACCTCAACCCACTCTCTTACACACGAATTTGCTATAACCCTCTCCATTAACCCACCAAATCCGTACACCATCTCCATTCTATAAATATAAACCCCAACTACATTAAATACACACCATTACATACCAATTTCAATCATCACAAAGCTAAAATCCTGAAATTTAGGGTTTTGATAGCAACAAGAAAGGAGAAAAACAACAAAACAAAGTGTCACCGCCAATTGGGAATTCATACTTCAACTGGGCAAATACAATGTGGGAAAGCAAATACTAGCAAATTTTCATCATTTATCACCATAGTTGAAGTTCAATTATCATATCTGGGGATATTGTGAGTCGCGTATACCACATGTTCGACTAATTATGCAAGAGAAAGGTTGGGGGAATTTGTGATCAATTTGACTACCATGGCACCCAAAACACCATCTAAGCGACAACAGGGCGAAGGTTCAGGGTCTACACCACCTGCAAGGGCCTTTGGCCGGCGAAAATTTTTGAGTACCAACGCCGCCGACAAGTACAACTATTTAGTGACTACACTACTACAAAACAGTAAATCGAAAACACGTAAAAAACGTTGTGGTTGTTATCCCAGAAACGTCGTGGTTAAGGATGTCATGTAGTTTGACACATACAACATTTTTTCTTAAAAAATGTTGTAGATTTGTTTTCCATAAATTATTAGATGGTTGAAAACATTGTAGATGGTATAATTTCACAACATTTTTTGGCTTAAAATGTTGTAGTTTATTTATACAAATTTATACAACGTTTTTAAAATGTTGTAGATTGACTTGAAAATGTTGTAATACATATAACAACGTTGTAGCTGTGTTGCATACACAACATTTTTAAAAAGAAAAAAAAGTTGTGGTTCACCTATATTACCAGTGCACCTGCAATCTGCTAATGCCATGATATATAGCTAAAAAAGGTCTAAATTCTCATTTAAATTTAAAGCCAAAATGTATCAAACATTCGAAATACATCTCAATAATACCATTCGTTTACAGTTTCAAATTACCACATCCACAAAATATATACCAAACTATCCATATATACATCTCAAATTCACTTTTCAATATAAATTACTACTATATTGAATTGTGAATTTGATTACATCCACAAAATAAACCAAACTATCCATAAAATTAAGCTACTACCTAAGCATGTGCAAAAAAGCCTAGGTTCTCCCAAAATACGTACATTCATCTAACCATGTACATATCCACTATTAACTCGAGGCTCTACATGTAGCTGCTCACATACGCTGCCCACTCATCCCGTACGTACTTCGTCAATTTGTTCGTGTGTACGATAATCCATTTGCCTTATCCCACTGAAATAAAAGAACAACAAATTTAGTTAGAAGTAATACAACTTTAGATGTTGGTTTTTGTACAAGCTAAATTCAAGGAATTGGAGACTGGGTTTAAGGCTTGGCTGGAGAAACAATCTTTGCCCGTTGGGTTTAAGAGCACTGCTTTGTATTAAAGCAAATGGAAGGACATGAGAACACAAGAAAACACACATTAGCTCATACTTACAGAAAACGGCTAAAAGAAATTAGTCAAGTCCAACTACTTGCCTATCGGTAAGCAAAGGCAAAGTATTGTCTGTTAACAAGCCTTTCTTAAAAAATTTCTCGTAATCCTGTAGGCCAATGCTTGTCAAAGCTAATATTGTTACTTAGACAAAATCAGGCTAGGGGCACATGAAATAAGAGAATTCTTGGAAAAAAACTACAAGAGTATTAACTAGTCCAAAGAAAGTTTGTAGCTGTAAGGTTAAAAAGAGAATAATACATGAAACTATTAACTTCAAATTCCAAGCATCAATATCAGATAGAGTTATTCATAATGTCATGACAGCGAAAACAAAAAGAGGTTCCAAGACTTACGCTAAGTGAACCATCAGAAGCCTCATTACACATTAATAAACACTTCAACTGAAACAAATTCTAGTAGGCAATTGTTTTAAATTTTTTATAATACTAAACAATCTCATCAAGTTATGCAACCTAAGCTACACACGGTACAAAATAGAAGTGCATACCAAAACTTTCAAATTCTTGAGAAGGAAAGCAAGAAAGCAATTGATAAATGTTTTAACATGCATAAGAATCATAAACAATAGACTTCAAAAAAAATACAACTGACCTCATCATTACTGTCATAGAGACAGCGTGTCAACAAAATTAAAATGCGAGGCTGCAACACAGTATAGCACATCATCTCTGTTAGTAGCTTATAACCAAACCTAAATTGATGTTATAAAGAGAGAGAAAAAAAAGAAACAAATTTACCTTCAGTGAATCAACCATGGCACCAAACTTAGCCAATGTGCTTACAACACTGGCTCGAACAGTTGCATTCTCAAGTATCACTCGGTTATAGATATACCTTATGTATTTGCTTGGATAAGAGGTTTTTGGTCCCTTAATTCCAAGAAAATGTAGTCTCTTTCAAGAAATTAATAGAATGAAGTGTTAGAAACTAGCTGATTAGATTGCTGAGTCGTGCTAATGACAGGAAAAGAATAGCATAAGGCAAAAATGCCAACTTGTGTAGAAAGATATGTGAATTCACAATCCTCAATAAATTCAGAAAGGCGAAGCAACCCACTTTCTTTTGCATCTGGTATATCTCTTATGAAGATCACGATAGAATCAACAATGGCTTTCTTGTAATCAAAACCACCTTCTTCCCTCAGTATATTGCTTAAGAAATTCATCCTTGGAATTTCAAAAAGGAAAACAGTAAGGAACTTAATTAAAACACCTCATTTGTCCAAGAAAGAAGAACATTAAACACACTTACAGAGATCCGTACTTGAGAGGGAACTCTGGACACAATGATCTAATGGCTTCCACAACAACGATTTTGAACTCATCAGCAATGTCAGACATGAAATTGGTTATTTGTTTCATCAAATGATCAACACTTGATTCGTTGCCTACTTTTAGCAGCACGGTGATGGTAAGAGTGGCTATGCTTCTATTTTGGTCAGAGATCAAGCTCTCCATATCTATATTACAATTTGTTACAGCCAAGGGATGGGTCATAGCCACCCGCATATAATATAGATATCTAATCAATTAGGACGGATCAACCATTCATATATAACACCAAGGAAAAATTATATAAATTGAAATACAAGTGACCTAAGTTTTTTATTCTAGAACAGTCACCTTGTTCAGAGTACAGACAACAGCAAATTGAAGTACTGGCTTAGAAGAACTTAAGAAGAGTTGTAAAACAGTAATTGCAGGAGTCAATTCTCGACTAGTCACACCACTCAACTCTGTGATTGCCCTAGTTGCTTCAAAGATAACCATTTCTACTTTGTGACGGAGACAACCTTCAAGATAGTCATAAAAAGGTCGGTCTCCAGTTTGGTTGTTCGTACTGGATTCTCTGATGACCTGAACACATATTATTGACATGCAATGCTTAGTCAGAAAATCAAGGGGCAGTCAACCGACAACAAATACTATATCCTAAAAAAAGAAAGAACCTGACTAGTATAGCGAATCAATAGGCATTGGTATAGCGAATCTGAACAAGTTTGTGGCCATCTACTTCTCTGACCTATGAAAAATTAAATAGAAGAGTGGTCACTTATCTCAAAATTGATGATGCTATCTTGTCATAAAAATAATTAGATAAGGATCTCAAATGAATATACATGCAACAATGAATAAGCATGATTGCACAATTCCACTGGAGAAGAAATGCACATCAGAACCTGATGGACTTCCAGCACCTAATAGAAATCCTTCTTGTTTGAAGCATAAAAATTGTGACCACAGTCGTCCACTCGCAAGATCAATCTGGGCCTGGGCACTTCTCATGTCAATCTCCTCACCAGCGCCTCCGGTGAGGTCCACACGAGCATCTTGGACAAGCCCACCTTCCAATGCTTTGTAAGATCCATAAAGATTAGCATATGCCTTCTCCAATAAAGATACCCATAGTTCATTCCCCTTTCTACTGGTAGCAAATGCAGGTTTACCAGGTGATTCACATGGAATCCAGTCGTCAACAACTACAGGAACCCATTCTCCCTAAAACCAGAAACACTAATTATTTTAATATCATGCAGTAGACCAACTACTCATAATAATTAATGATATCATATCTGATTAACAAGAATAGTAACCATCAACAATTTTATACCGCAACTAATTTGATTACAGAAGATGGCTGAGGCCGAGAAATTGTAACCATGTAAAAGGGCTAATAGGAATTAAATAAAAGTCGATGAATAGAACTCGGGCATGAAGAAGCATCACATATGGCTCAAACTTGGGCATTTGACTGTGCTACTGTAATGTACTCCGGTAATAGAGGAATAACAACAACAAAGATTTCCAATAATCCAGTTAAAAACTGTTATCATTTTATAATTTTAAGGTACAACCATCAATGGATGGATCTCAATCAAAATTCGATCTGTTTGGTTGAATCTAGTAAGGGGGTCCCATTTAAAAAAATTTACTCCTGTAATTTCATGTCTTGCAAGTTTAACCCGAAAACATCCAAATTGTTCATTAGTTACTGCGCTAGATGTGAGAAGTAGGTACAACATCATCCTTGTGTGAGAACTATGATTTTTTGTTTTCATTTTCATATTTCATATAGTTTATCTGAAAATTATTCTTTAGAGCCATAAGTGTAATTTTGAAAAAATAAAACAACGCAATTATGAAATCAATTTATGTCCTTATCACGCTTTAAGATCAGTCAGACATACATTATCTTCAATGATGGCATACAATATAGGACATGGGACATAGGACATAGGACTGTGTGAGCCATAAACTCGCATTAATAAAGTTTTAGCAGTTGACCAAAAAAAATAATTAAGCTTTCATGGATAAAAAGTGGGCTCCATCAAACACTGAAGTGCTAAACTGAAATTGAGGTTCCTTGTCAATGCATGTTACCCAAAAATATTAGTTTATCATAGAGTGCAAATGATATTCCTCTATGCCAATTCAACTATTTGTGAGTTTTAATTGATTTTCCATCACAGTAAAATTGACAATAATAATACCAGTCTTAAACTTTTTCTCCAGTATAATTAATCTTTAGAAGGGTTGGGCATGAAATTTTGAACTAGAAAGACCAAGCCTAATACTTTATCAGATAATTAGCCAGAACATATAAGCATATTCCTTAAATCAGAAGGTGAGGAAATTATCAGTATACTTTTTCACACCAAAAATTAGATATATAATTCTAGTCAAACAAACTAAAACAGGTGCAGAACAAGCAGCCAGTACCTGAATACAAAAGTGAACGGTGTAGATTCCTTCCTCGTTATATTCTGGTGTAATTATAACTTCTGATATTTGTGAAACCTCTGTTAGAATAGCTACAACACTCAAAAACCAACAATCACCCGATCAGCCCTGTTCAAAACCAGAGATGAGCCACTCAAAGCAGAAACTAATTGATTATATACTTCTCTATGATGAAAAATCAAACAAAAAAGAAGCATGATTATCACCCACCCACAACCACCAAAAGAAGTGAAGCTTAGGACAACGAAAACATATACATGCCATATTTCAAAAGAAGACAAACCTGACAGACATCTTAAGGATTTGCGGACCCAGAAAATAACAGGGATGAGAATCCCTATTGTTCTTGTTCACTATTTCAAGCAGTAGAAACCCTAACTTTTATTTCCATACCTGAGCAAATAATCTGGGGTAGAGGCAACAACTAGCATCCCCATAGTTTGGTGATTTTCAGTCAAGCTTGAGCGAGAAGGTGAGAGAGCTAAGTTAAGGATCAGTGATGTAGATGAGTGAGGGGACAAGAAAGAGGTGCATCAGTTGTGGGGAGAGAACTTCTGCTCTGTGTTTTCAAATTTTCACTTCCGCCTTTTTTATTTGTTTGCTCCGTGTTTTTTACATAGATAATATTTTTTTTAAGGTTATATATTTAAAATCAAAAATTACCCTTATAAATACATAATATTTTTTTATATGTATCTACAATATTTTGTTAAAAAATAATATAAAAAAAAATACCACAATGTTTTGTATAGAAACATCATCTTCTGAGTGTTGTCTTTTTATGATTTTGTACTAGTGCTAAAGCACTAACTCCTGAGCGAAGATCGGCACCAGACAATGTCGATAGACAAATGAAGAGGCAGATATATGAGAAAGGTTGGGATAGGTTTACTGATGAGCCAGAACCAGCAATAGTCAACGTGGTGAAGGAGTCTATGCAAATGCTGAGGATAAGGCCATGTTCAGTGCTTTCGTGAGGGGTAAACATGTGTCCTTCAGTTCTGAAGCTATCAACAATTATTACAGCCTGCGAACACATGCGATATGCCATTATGCACAATTGTGTGACAGTGGTCCCGATTATGATCAGAATTTAGCCGAAATAACTAAGTCGGGCACTACATGGGTTAAAGAAAGAAAGAGTGGCACAATATTCCTCAGCAAGGACTTGAGCCGCTATGGGAAGATATGGTATGTGTTCTTATGCGCAAAGTTATTCCCATCCACACATACCACTGAGGTGACGAGGGAGAAAGTGCTTATGCTATACGCAATTGTGCAAGACTTCTACATCGATGTGGGCGCCATTATCAACTTCTCTATACGGCGATGCCTGCGAGGGCCATTTTTCGGCAGCCTGCCACACCCATCCCTCATGTGTGGGTTGTGCAGGTAGGTTGGCATTTAGATGGACCAGAGATGAGCCTTCCTAGCAGCCCCTCCAGCTATTGGACTCCCATATGATTGCACGATACACAGTATGGCCTGGGGGGGAGTCACACCCAAGAGGCATCGATTTTATATTCCCATCAGCTTTGGAGGTGGAGGAAGAGGCTGAAGACACATTCGAAGATGATGAGTTTCAAGCCGATGAGATGACTGGAGAGCAGGAGATTGCAGAGAGTCAAAGGACGGACATATTTATGTTTAGCAACCAATTTCGCAATCTCCAGCGCCTGGTGGACAAAAGGGACAAAGAAGCCAACCGACAGATGAGGTGACTGGCGGCCAGGTAGGACCACATGTTTAATGCCATGAACACGTCTTTTGCCTCGCTAAATACGACCTTATAGACTCTGAATCTAGCCGCAGCCGACCAGTTTCCATACCAGCCGCCAAAGCCCATGCCACAATTTCCACCATCTGATTCTGACAATGAAGAGCGCCGAGTTTATGAACCACGACCGCCATCACCACCATCACCTCAACCTTAGATGATTACAAGGAAGTCCTCTTATACTTATTGCTATATTTTTACAATGAGGACATTGTAATTATTAAGTTTGGGGGAGTTTAGTTTAGTTCGTTATTGCATGTTTAGTTTAGTTTGTTATATTTTTGCATATGTTGTCATGTTTAGGTTTAGATTCACTATGTTGCATTCATATAAAATAATTGCATAATAGTTGCTCAAGTAATGTTGTATTGTAAATAGTTTTTATTAGTTTCTATTTCTGTTATTTTTATTCCATATTGTAAAAAAATAATAACAAAATTTTTAGTTAAGTACTGTGTTTATCTTGCATGCGTCTAGCTGTTAGATAATATAGTTTATTTTGTCCAATGATGAGACTGACATTGAGTAGACAAGTATAGTACTGACTATTAGAGCTTTGATGTGATTTTCTGTTATGAATCGAATCTTTTCCTGTTTGAAACTAGTATAATAAGGATAGCACAGTAATAACAACTATGTTGACTAATTAAGTTCAAATTGATTCATAATAGAACTCTAAAGGATAATGCTAGTTTGAATAAAAGAATGATAAGAATAGGCAATGAAGGCTAAAGTTAGTCAAGAACCTAAGTTTGGGAGAAAATTTGGGATATATAAGCTATATCTATAATATATATATATATATATATAAATAGAAAAACACCGCGGCATGCTTGTCTAGTTTGTGGCCTTTGTTACTTGAGTAAGTAAGCCCGAGGGGATTGTCTTTACACCTAGCACCCTAAGGCCTTAATGGTTTGGGAGTCGTTGGTAGAAAGCTCGTTAAGGTAGTATTGAAAATCCTAAGGGAATAAGACATTGCACAACCATGAGTATAAAAAAAAGAAAAGAGAAAAGAATAAAACGAGAAATAGGAGCAAAAAGCCCCCGTAATTAAAATATAAAGCAGAAGTACCCCACTTGGACCCTTGACATCGGTAATTGTTTGATTTTAGTTGAATCTTGACTATTTTTGGATTTCTTGAGTTTACACTGTATAATGCCTTCAAAGAGACCTATTATGTGTTAAATTTGATGTTATATTAGTTGGTGTTGTTATTGAGCACACACACACACACACACACTATATAAGTGATAACAATTTAAGATTGGATAATTGATGAGGAATTTACTGATTGGTTTTGATATGAAGTATTATCATGTTTGCTTGATTTCTCTGAGGCCAGACGAATATACTTGCTTATGTCATTACTGCTAGATTCGTAGGCATGTAGATTAGTTGCATTCCATTGCATTGCACTGCATTTTTGATTTGTTTTGTGCTTGAGGACTAGCACGAGTTTAAGTTTGGGGAGTTTGATAAGTGGGTTTTACGCCTACGAATCGACCTCTAATTCGAACTTAAATTGTGTTGATCATGTGTATTATTGTTCGTTTTTACTTGTTTATGTTTGTTTTATATTTAGATGGCATGGTGTAGCATGTGTGGCATAAAGATGGCTTTGTGACAGGAATTGGCATAAAAATGAGCAAAACATGTGCAGCTCCAGAACTACCTCCCGTCGGGGCGGGTAAAATGCAAAGGAAACCCCCGCCGGGGCAGGGGTACTCAACAAGGTGTAGAAGACCCCTCAACTGGGGTGGACATTTAGAGAACCAAAACCCCCACCGAGGCAGGGGTACGGGGCAAGAGAGAGTTCTTTTTTAATTGTAATTCTGCAGCAGCGTGAAACAGAGCAAGTTGGCATGGCTTGGGACTTCAATTGGCGTTGGTTTTATGACTAAATACATGACTTATGATCAGATAACAAGAACAACAAGAAGGAAGAAAACAATTAATCAATTAACAAACAAGAGCCCTAATTGGAGTGAAGAACATTGGAGGAAAGAATTGAGGGCCAGAATCACGAAGATTGCAAGTTGGAGCAAGAAGAAGGGTGGCTTTGTATCTATTCTACTTCTTTAATTAGTTTATTGTAATTGGGATTATGGATTCTTTTATTATTTCAGTTTTTATTTCATTCATGATGAACTAATTTACTTTTTAGGCTTGCAATGGATCTTTATGGGGAAGCCTTAATTTCAATTTATCTATTATGATTTGGGCTTAAATTTATAAATTGTTTGATCACCAATTCTGTGTGGATTTGTATGGACTCATGAGATGATGCATGAATCTAGACTTGGTCACTTTAGCATGTGTTCTTCAATTCTGTGTTTGAATGGAATCTTGATGAATGTTAGGATATAGATATACCTAGTGTAGACCCTCAAAATTTCTACATTCCTGTTATTAACATTGCAGGAGGACAGAATCATCTTCTAGAGATAACCCTGGAGGTCAAATCGGCTTAATCCTGGAGACAATCTCGGGATACTTAGTTTTTCCATCTCGGAGACAACCTCGAGATACTCAGTTCCAGTCCCGGAGACAACCCCGGGAGTTTCAATTCCAACCTCAAAGACAACCCCAAGGAATATAATTCCAGTTCCGGAGATAACACCAGAAAAGTCAGCTCCATCTCTGAGACAACCCCGAGATACTCAGTTCTAGTCCCGGAGATAACCCCGGGAGTTTCAGTTCCAACCTCAGAGATAACTCCGAGGAATGCAGTTGTAGTTCCGGAGATAACCCCGAAAAAGCTCATTTCAACCCCCAGCTGTCAGGTTCAACCTCGGAGAGAACCCCGAGGCACTCAGTCCCAACCCCGGAGATAACCCCGGGAGGTCAAGTACACCTCAGAGACAACCCCGAGGACATCCAGCACCTACAACATCCTAATCTTAGAGATAACCCTGAGCAACGACTACTAAATCAGCCCAGAACTGGAGATAACCCCGGTGTGGGGCAAAATATTCATTTTGCCACCTCTATCCCACATTCATGCTGTCTCAACAACATTTCAATGCACATTCTACACAGAAGTGTCCTACAAGAACCATAGCTCAAATCCTGAGTGACTGCTACACAAGACAGCACACCGGATATAATTTGAAGACCTGAAGATCTAGGTATGGCCCTATCTTCCTGACTTTTTACAACCTCTTATCCCATGTCATTGTGTAGCTGTTGACAACAACATTCTAGAAAGGTATTATACGCCTCAATCGGATGCCCAGATTGAAAGTTATGAAGGTTCGAGCGGACAACGCGTTGCATGTGTGCAGGTACTTCGAGACGGCGGGGTCCACGGAGCCTGGGGCAACCCGGGTAGCCGCAGGTACACCTACGGCTCCCCCCCTCTATAAATAGAGGGCTTGGGGTGGCCATTTTGAAGAGAGAAATGGCGAGGAAGCCCTATCCATTTTGCTCTGTAAAACACTATAAACTAAGTGCTTTCTCTTTTCAAACACTTGTGAGCTTGTGCTTTGCTACATTTTACCGGTGGAAACCGAGTATTCATTCATTTAAAACTATCTAAAGTCTTATTGGCAGCCCACTGTAAGACATCTCACATTTCTTAAAGCCTTTCTCCACTTTCATTCACACACAGTTATTCACGTTGAGAGTCGTGTTGTGTGTGTATTCCCGGACTGTCGGTCCATGGCTTTTATTGCTTATATATATATATATATATTTACATTTCAGTCCTGTCTGGAGTTTACTTCGTGCCAGTTGATCATCTTTATATATATATATATATATATACATTTTATCCCGCCTGGAGTTTACTTCGTGGCGGTTGATCGCACATATATATATATATATATATATATATATTTACAACTTTTATATATATAACTGTTTACAGCTTTCATATATATTGCATCATCATGTGAGCCTAGGAATCATGTGATCATAGATTGAGTCCCTGAATCTAGATTCGGTTCCCGTGATGGACATTTTCAGCTATAACCAGCTTGTAAATTATTCACGGTGTTTGAATTTCTTTAGATGGCTTACATGCCCACAAGGAGTTCGGCACTGCTATATATCTTATTTTCTCGAAGATGCTTCGCATCTCGAAAATAAAAGCAATCAAGCCGAACACATAATAAAATGGAAGTATCAAAGGCTTCAATTACTATTGAGCACAAGGGTTTAAAAAACCTCTTTTACAAAACATCACTGCTATATCTTGTTAAAATTGAACTTTTATACAAATTCAAACCCTTTGTATATAGGTGCAAACGAGACATAACACTACTTCCATATAATTGCACATTGACCCCCCCCCCCCCCACACATTCAAATAGAAGTTTAAATTGAAAAGTGGCAGTCACCGTGTTACCACGGATGTCGGGGGGTGCCTAACACCTTCCCTCCGCATAATCAAGCCCCCGGACCCTAACAAATCTCAATTTCACAGACCTGTTAAGAAGTGTTACATCACTAGGTCAATGTGTAAACCTTTTCTCAGTTTAGTTGGTGTAACCATTTAAAAATACCAACTGGCGACTCTTACAGTCCAATCATCGACATATACATGTCAGACCTTTTCAAACTTATTTTTCAAACAAATCTCACCTAACATGAGAACACCAAAAGACAAGAACAGAAAGGGACAAATAAAAATCCCAACATCGACAGGTGACGACTCTGCTGGGGACTTCCAGTAAGAGGGCTTAAGCCGCTATTACAAACTTTTCAAAACATTATATCTGCTTGTGTGTGGATGTTGCATTTACATTTGAATGAATGTGTACTAATGCATTTACTTACTGCACTTAGTGCTTTGCACTATATCTGCCTATGATATTAGTGCTTCGCACATGTCATCATTTCCATACGGTGAGACACATTGTATGTGAATGTATGTTGTGTGGTCCCTCCACTAGGAGGCTATCCTGTCGGTGTTTGATTACTGGACTCGTAGGGAGACTAATTCCAACGAGGCTCAGGAAAGACACCACCCAGATTTGCTCCAGTTGAAAGTCCGGATTAACTTCCCATCGAGTAGATTGCAATGATATGGGAACCTTCATGCCAAAAATTCACGAGAGTAACCTAAGATAGGTCAGCCTCTAATAAACCAAATACGGAGGGAAGTCTCTTCATACTTTCCCATTTCAATTACTTGTAATTTTATTTCCATGTCAATCTCAATGTAATGGAAAATATGAAGGAATATGTGTACATGCATTCCCTTTTATATCAAAACCTGACATGCTATCTTGTCAAAACTGACATCCATTTTACACGATAATACTCCTAAAACGGACTCATCACATAGCATGTAACTTTTCTACATTCCCTAAGACTAAACTACATAAGTCTTTTTGTATGGAAAAATTGGGCATGTTACCCGTTCAAAGTCCAAAAGGCAACAAGCCTACAGCCAAGCATGGCTACATCTGTCCAGTCTAATCCTACTACAGTCTCTCATGAGGAGTTTGAAGGATTAAGTAACCAAATTATAGAGTTGGTTGTTCTACTCAAAGAACTACACAAGTCCACTCAGGGTCCACAAATACCCATACATAAAGAATCCTCTGCACATGGAGGAACCCAGGGTCCGGACAAAGAAGCTCCAGTACCCGAGTCTCAATTGGACAAAACCAACAAAACCCCTGAAGTCACCCATTTTAAAGAAGATCCAGACACTGGTGATTTCAAGAAGAAAATCCTACAAATAGAAGAGACCATTCGGTCTATCAAAGGGATTGGAGCACACGGGAGTGTTTCATATGCAGACTTTTATATCTTCCCTAGGGTTCATTATCCAAAAAAGTTCAAGACTCCCGATTTTGAAAAGTATGATGGATTGGGAGATCCTTACACACATTTGAAAGTATTCATTGGAGAGCTCGGATCTTATATCGAGGATGAAAAGCTCAGAATGCAGCTGTTTCAGAAAAGTCTGACTGGAGAAGTCAGATCATGGTATACCAGACTAGACAACTCCAAGATTCATAGCTGGGAGGAGCTAGCTCATGTTTTCCTCAGTTAGTACAGTTTCCAATCTCAGATGGCTCCGGACCGGTACCAAATTACCAAAGTCAAGAAATAAGCCAATGAGTCTTTTAGAGAGTATGCCCAAAGATGGAGGCGTCTGCCTGCTCAAGTTATTCCCTCTATGATTGAGTCTGAAATTATAATGACCTTCATAGACATTCAAGAA
Source organism: Panax quinquefolius (assembly GCA_020205615.1). Taxonomy (NCBI): domain Eukaryota; kingdom Viridiplantae; phylum Streptophyta; class Magnoliopsida; order Apiales; family Araliaceae; genus Panax; species Panax quinquefolius. The sequence continues at coordinate 98,978,602 of CM035158.1, read as the reverse complement.
GCTCCTTTATATGAGAGGGTCTTAGCTGGCATAGGAAAGCCATTCTCTAAAATGATTAAACACAGAGAAATGGCTGAGATGGGATTGAAGTCACGAAATATTCAAGACCTTGCCGCTTTAAAAGCTGTTGCTGAGCACATCCATTCTGGAAGTTATGGAAACAACCCGCAGAGGGTCCATAAGAAGAAAGAGGAGGATGTTTCCTTGATACTACAAGGACAAAAATGCAGTCAGAACATGCCTATTCAGAGGAGAAACTACTCCCCTTTTCAAGCACAGTCTTCAAATCCTCCATTGCCAAAGAGTGGAGAAGTCAGATGCACTCGAGTGTTCACACCCTTAGGGGACTCACTCGAGAACATTCTCAATCTTCTGACAACTCAGAAGAAAATTACACATCTTCTTCCACCAGTCAACCCGAATGAGAAGGGTTTCAATGCTAACATGAAGTGTGCTTATCATGCTGGAGCTTCAGGCCATGATACTCAGGATTGCTGGGCCTTGAATCATAAGATCCAGGATCTAATTGACAATGGTGAGATCGTGGTGACTAAACCCAACCAACCCCATGTGCAAGACAACCCTCTCCCTCAACACAAGAAAGAGGAAGTTGATATGATTAATTGGAGCAGTGGACATAGTTCCAATTACGGTGGTGGATCCTCCCAAACCAGCAAGGATGGTGCTGAAAAATGGGGTTATGCATAGTTCCGATTTATGATGGAATGAAAAATGAAAGCTCTGTGCGAGCAAGTTAACCAATTGACAGAACTGGTGGTTCATCAACACCAAGTCACACGTCAATTATTCAGCCATGAGCATGCTAACCTCCTTCCTCTCTTTACAATAGTTAACGGTAAAAGTTTTGCCGTTATTTTTATAAAAAGGTTATTTCTATCGCTTTCTATATCTGACAGTCATTCTGCTGTGGGGTCCACCAATGATTGTGTCGTCGTACGGATATTCCCCGATAAAAAGAATATTCCCCGACCAAACAAATATTTTATGACAACTTGTTTACTTTGAAAATTTTTCACATATCACTCTTAACTTTAACCTTTTATTAATTTAACCAATTACTGAATAATAATTATAAGAAAAATTGAATTCTTTAATTTTATAAAATTTGGGGTCTTACAATGCAGGGGATCAAATCCATAGAATCTTGAGAAATCCCACCATATCCAGCAAGATCTACCCAGAATTTACAGAAAGCTATAGCAGAATCCAGCGAAATCCCACCATCTCTAGTAAGATCTCCCCAAAATCTGTAGAAAGCCATAGCATCCCAAGATGACCAAAAAAGGCAGAACCATTAAAGGCCAAATAATCTATTTATCAAACAAATCAAGACATATGATATAATTGAAATAGATTTTGGCCAATAGACAAAAAACCTAAACCCTTAAAAATAATGGGTAGTATTTACAAAGGATCTAGATAAAAAAGACATTCACACGAACCTAGACAAAACCAGTTACTGGCATGGACCTACTGATATCATCAATAACATCCAAATCTAAACTTTAAAAGATTTAAGCAGGAAAAACATAAAATTCAGATCGAAAGCATAAAATCAATAGACCAAGCAAATATACAAATATTCCAAAACTTATAAATCCCTTTGAGTAGAAATAGATTTACCAATTACACCCAAACAGAGATCTGAAGAGGATAAGGCATTTGAACCACAAAAGTCAGCATGAGAAGCCTCCATGATACCTGATAAGTAGGTTTATACCTACTTATTAGCTATCAAATTACTAGAATTATGGCTTAAACTCAAGTATTTTTAGTATTGTTTGATGCTTTTATCTTTATTTGTAGGATTGCATTAAGAAAACTAATAAGGCATGGCAATGGCTTAGACTTGGCAAAGTATGGTGAGCATGTGGTGGAATGAAGATTGAAGAATAGCATGTGCATGTGAGGAGGGCATCTGAGCAAGTCAAGTGAAGGAAGAAAGAAGAAGGAAGCAGCATCATTGTAGTAGTAAAACACCAGCAGAAGAATTGCGCAGATCGCAAAAAGAATCTAGCATGCATGCAATTTGCTTTAGAGTGGAGTACAATGCTAAGCGTGCTGCGTATGGGAAGGATCTGAAAGGTTGCATGGTGCGCCCCTCGCTCGTACCCTACTTACTATACGGGGCCGCGCGGCCGCGCCAATCAAGGCTAAAAAAATGTTGACTTTAAACTTAATGTCTGCTGTAACATTTTTACTTAAAAGGGGTGTATTTGCAAGTTACGGGATATACTTTTGAGCAATTTTATTATTCCATTTTAGGGTTTTATAGAGCTAGAGAGAGTTCTAAGCTTTACTCTACTATTTTGGCTTCTATCTTTAGATTTTAGTAGTTTTCGCTTATTGAAGTTTATGTTGGTTTGATTATGGATCAGAACTGAGTTTGAAGCTTACTTTGGACAGAGTTTAATCAGATTTTCTCATTTTATTGTATCTTCTCATGCTTGGATTAAATTTCATAATGGTTATTGATTCAGGGATGAACTAATCACCATTATGGGATTCTAAAGAAGCTTATTGGGTAGTTTAGATCTATTTGCCTCATTATTATGTTTGATTGATTATATTTGGATTGCCTAACTTGGTTGTGCTTAGTGCTTAGATGCTTGATCACCATCTATCCTAATAACTTATATGGAATTGAAAGAGGAAGTATAAGTTCAGATTTGACCATGTTAGCATATGTTCATGAAATTTACATGTGTTAGATTTTTTTATTCGTATTTCGGATAGACATATACCGGCTTATCATGTGTAGTCGTTGAGAGAGCTTGCACTTAAATTATTATTACTTGTAAGTCACATAGACATATAGTGAGTTAGGTAATATTGATGTTCATATGAATTCTATCTATTTTGTGGATTTATGTGATATGGACATGGTGTATTGAAAAATAATCATGTTTCACTTTCGTGCTCTTGACTAGCAATCCATAGTAATTAATTAAGTTTAACAAGAGGTGTATAATCTGGATGATGTATTAAGTGACATTAGGATCCCATATCTTTCTAATTTGAATTCATTCGCTTGTTAATTTCTTATTTGGAGTTGATAATCATTTTAGTTTTTAAATCACCTTTTATTTACTCGTTTAAGCAGCCAGAAATAGCTATAAAGTTATTACATGATAGATTAGAGATAATTACTTTTCTCCATGGGAACGATACTTAACTTACTATATATTACTTGTTGATCGTGTATACTTGCACGTGTAAGTGTCTGTTTTGTTAACACCGAAATAAGCCAACAAGTTTTTGGCACCGTTGCCGGAGATAAGTTGTTATTTTTATTACTATCATCATTAATGTAAGTTAAAGTTGTCTAACTTGAACAATTCATATCTTATCTCATTTTTATGTTTCCTTTATTTGTGTTTCAGGTACTTGTGGATAGTATATGCACACTCGATCTTCAAATTCTGAGTTGGTACCTAGGCAGGACAATATCAACAAAAAATCTTGGAGAGCTAGTACACGTAATTCTAACACACAAGAGAACACTGAGACACCCACAAAAATGGCAGAAGAACACAGGGGTTTGAAAGACTATTCTATGCCTAATATAAATGAGCTACAGTCTAGCATAGTTAGGCCAGTAATAGCAGCGAACACCTTTGAGATTAAACCAGGAATAATACAAATGGTACAAAATACGGTTCAGTTTGGGGGTGCTGCTACTGATGATCCTAACAAGCATCTGTTGAGTTTTGTTAAAATTTATGACACATTCAAGTATAATGGTGTGTCGGATGATGCAGTACGGCTCAGACTGTTTCCTTTTACCTTGAGGGACAAGGCAAGGAGTTGGCTTCATTTATTACCATCAGGATCAGTGACTACATGGGAGGATTTAGCACAAAAATATTTAGCCAAATTCTTTCCTATGGCTAAAACAACGAAGATGAGGACTGCTATATCTCAGTTTGAGCAACAACAGGGAGAATCATTGTATGAAGCCTGGGAGCGTTATAAGGAGATGCTAACAAAATGTCCACACCAAGGGATGCCAGATTGGATGGTAATTAATACTTTCTATAATCGGTTGGGATGGCAATCTAGGCCAATTATTGATGCCACTATAGGAGGAGCTTTATGGGCTAAGAGTTATGAAGAAGCCTATGAACTTATTGAGACCATGGCGATAAATGACTTTCAGAATCCAACAGCTAGAATGCCTCAACAAAAAGTTGCTGGGTTATTGGAGGTAGATGCCATCACAGCACTATCAGCCCAAACGGCAGCGATGGCGAAGAAAATTGACTCTTTGGCTAAAAACAAAGTTATGAAAGTTGCCTTCGTCTGTGAGATATGTGCTGGATCACACCAAATAGAACCATGTGCTATCACTACAAAGTCGATACTGTAAGACCCCAACTTTTATGAATAAAGATGAATTTTTCTATAATTATCATTTTTGTATAATATGGAATGAATTTGATATAATGTTATAATTGTGGGTAATATTTATAAATTTTGCAAAGTACGCAAGTTGTTATATAATATTCGATTGGTCGGGGAATTTTCGTTTTAACAGGGAATATTCGTACGACGGCACAATCATTGGTGGACCCCACAACGAAATTATTGTCGGATTGAGAAAATGACAAAAATATTTTATGAAAATAACGGCGGAAGTTTTATCGTTAACTGTTGAAACACCCGGTGTTAAAAGTACAGGAATACGCATGGTTGCATAGTAGCACACGGTATTGATTATTGATGCTTACGTGAGAAGTCACTCAGTTTTGTTCAATTATTGCTTCAGTCATTGTTGCATAGTATCTCACGTTAATTGATTCAATTATTGTCGATATTTTATATATTATTAAATTAATAATTGAGACGATGAAGTTATTAATATTATTATTTGCAATATTAAAGATGTCTAGAAGTTCTGCCAAAGAGAGGTTTGGTCATCTAATTGCGCGCCAATAGAGAGAAATCCTTATTGGAAAGCCCCCTCTTTCCTGTGAACGACCTGATCGATTAATATTGTAAATTATAATAATGATGATAAATGTTGTTAAAAATATTAAGTTGATTTTTATGAAGTATTTATTGGACTCCCGGTTACCCATTTTTCAAAATAATCGGTAGAAAATTTTTCATTATTTTTGTGGGGCCCACATGTGACTTTGGATACTAAATTGAAAGTGGGGTGGGGGGAGGAAACCTGCTGGTAGGGGAATTATATAGTATATATATATATATATGTACGTATGATATATATATATATATATAATAATATATATGACATGTGTGGTATATATATATATATATATATATATATATGTTTATATGTGACCTTGGGGGAAGAGAATTGATTTGGCAGGAAAGGAGTACTAGATGTATTATTTATATATATATATATATATATATTTGTAATGTTTGAAAAACTTGCAGGAAGGGAGTACAATTGTTATTGTTATCATATATATATATATACATGTGATAAATTTTGAAAGGTTGGCAGGTTGTATCACGGGGGTAATGGCCCGTGAGTTTATATATATATATAATATATATTATATTTTATTTAAATGATTTTGTTTTATTAGAATATTTTATAGTAAACCAATCTGGACTGTCCATTTAAAAGTAAATCAACTGGACTTACATTCAGAATTAGTTACTATTAGGTCCATTCTCCTATAAATAGAAGCTCATTCCTTCATTATTTCTTACTTAATTCTTTGAAACTCTAGAGAGAGAGAAACTATAGAGAGAAAGAAGAAAAGTATCTCGCTACTTCACTACTCCTATATCCATTTCTTCTAAGGTAAGGGGTATTATTTTTTTCGTATTCATGAAGAGAACTTCATTATTCCATTCTTTATTATTCATTGTTGAATAACTCAGATATCTGTGAGCTACCCTATACTTGGTGAAATTCTTACATTATTCCATTCTTTATTATTATGTTGGAATAACACATACATCGCAACCGCATACATGGTGAAATTCTTCATTATTCCCTTCTTTATTATTACATTGGAATATCCACCGTCTGCTCGTTTACGCATGACCGGTTCCGTTATTTATTAATCATTGGAACATCCCGCCGGTGCAATAATTTACTTGACCTAGTTCCGATTATTTATTATTCGTTGGAATAAACTCGTGTGTGGTCTATCGCATGCCTGGTGATTTCTTTTGTTATTCCATTCTTTATTATACTCAGTTGGTTAAAGTTTTGACTTCTATACTCCATGAAATTAGTGGAATATCCTTGATATTTGCGCTTCATCCAGTATCTTTTCATGGAAATATTCTTCTGAGCATTCTTAAATTTTACTCTACAAAGAAGTATCATGTTGACAATTTGGACCTTATTAGTTCCTGGATAAATTAATTCTTGAACTTGTTTTATTGAATTCTTATTTCATTTTCATCATCCTTATGTTTATATTATGTTGAAAGTCATCTGTGGCCTGTAGTGCATAGATGGACTTGGTATGATTATGACCAGGGATTAATCGGTATAATCATGATCGTAATGTTACAAATGATGTGGTAAAAGTCCTCATTGGCCCGTAGTGCATTGATGGACAGTTGTTGGCATGATCATGACCATTGATGAATACACGAATATCCTAGGCCCGTAGTGCATGGATAATTTGTGGTCGGGGAACGAAGTGACGGTCCAGATAATAGCATTAGTAGTCCTCACCATTCTGTTAAATAGTGTGATAATAAATGTAATGAGGACTCAATTGAGTGTGGATATTGTCTAGATGATAATATTTGTATTAAAACTCACAGCATATATTTTGTCATATTTTACACGACTGTTGTATAATTAAGTTGTATTTAAATTTTGTACCTGTATTTGGTGACTCAAGATGGGTGATGTATACCTATTTTGGGGGCGTCAGAGTTGGTATCAAAGCTTAGGGATATGATCCCTGGCTGAGATGTGAGACAAGAACTAGGAGGGGAGAGACGGAGAATTCCTTCGCTAGTATGACCTACCTAAATTTATTTGGTATTTAATTGGTCGGTCAGAGTATAGGAATAATATGTGATATGTTAATTAACCCTTGTTTTGTGGTAGTATTTGAAAATGGCATCCAAGAATGTTGAGATTAGCAATGGAGCACAGGAGACCGTTGAGTCTCCACAAATCAATAATCAGGATAATGTGCATCAGAAAGGCGACAATCCTCAGGCAAACAACAACACTGAGCAGATGATGAACGATGGAATGTTCAGAGGCTTTATGCAATTCATGCAACATCAGGCAAGATCGGCTCCTGTACAAAATGCAGGTGGAAACACTAGCAACTCTCGGACGGTCACCGCTAAGCAGTTCAAGGAACTGGGACCACCGAAGTTTTTTAGAGAGCCTAAAACACTTAAGGCAGAGACGTGGATAAAGCAGATCTGCAAGATATTTGATGTCTTGGGATGCTCCGAGGAGCAAAAGGTTCCCTTTGCCACCTTCATGTTGTGTGTAGAGGTAGATTACTGGTGGGAATATGTAAAACGTACTCAACCTGCCGCACTGAAGATGACTTAGGAGAAGTTCCAAGAATTGTTCAACGACAAGTACTTTCTCGATAGTATTCGTCACATGAAAAAGGTAGAGTTCATCAAGCTAGAGCAAAACAACATGACCGTGTTGCAGTATGAAGCCAAGTTTGCCGAGTTGTGCCAGTTTGCGTCCCATTTGGTTGATAATGAGGAGAGAATGACGCGAATGTTTCTAAGAGGTTTGAAACCCGAGATACGTCAATATCTTATCTCTCATAAACTTTGCTTGTATTTAGATGTTGTTAATAGGGCTTAGTTATTGGAACGCGATAATGAGTCAACCCAACCAAAAGAGAGCAGCCGAAAAAATGATAATGCCAGTGATAACAGTCATCAAAGCGGTGACAATAAGCGTGGAGGGAACCAACATGCCAGAAATGGTAACCACTTCGGTGGTAATCATGGCCAAAACAATAAGAATGGACATTTCAAGAAGAGGAGATTCAGTAATGATGGAAAGACGTCAACATCAGCACCTGTCGTTAAGGAAGGAGAACGACCACCTATTATATGTTTCAAATGTGGAGGGGAGGGACACATCAGTCCAAATTGCGCGATGTCGTCCAAAGCATGTTATAATTATGGAAGAGAAGGTCACCTAGCCCGATTTTGTCGTTCAATCAAGACAAGTTCACTAGGATGGAGGCACCAAAGGACGCCCCGGAAAAGTCAAAGCCAAGAGTGCAAGGAGAGCGTTTGTCGTGACCTCCCGAAAGCAAGGAACCCGAACGAGGTCATCACGGGTAAGCTTATCATAAACTCTAATAAGTATATACCTTATTTGATCCGGTTCTACCCATTCTTTTATTTCTCCTACTTGCGCTTAACGTTTAAATTTGACTCCGGAGAAATTGGACTTTGACTTACCTGTTGAAACTCCGTTGGGAGAAACCTTCATTATATCCACTGTTTATAAGTCTTATTTGGTTCAAATCGGTACCCTCACATTACCTGTCGATCTTTTTTCATTGAAAATACTTGCATTTGATGTAATTCTAGGGATTGATTGGTTAACTACTCATCATGCAAAAATTGATTGTTTTCGTAAGGTAAGCTTTCATATTCCTAACCAACCTATTACGCGAATTCAAGCAACCAAACCATTAAAATCAATCACTGTCATCTCAAGCCATAAAGCTATTCATTTATTGAAAAACGGATGTCAAGCTTTCTTAGCACATGTCACGGATCTAAACAAAAATACGTTAGTTTTGAATGATATTTCTATTGTTAATGAATTTCCTAACGTATTCCCTGAAGAACTTCTTTGCCTACCCCTAGAGCGTGAAATTGAATTTTGTATCAACCTTGAACCCGGTACAAAACCTATTTCCAAAGCCCCATATCGAATGGCTCCTATTGAACTTCAGGAGTTAAAGACCCAACTGCAGGAATTGTTAGACATCGGTTTCATTCATCCTAGTACGTCTCCTTGGGGTGCTCTTGTACTATTCGTGAAAAAGAAAGATGGGAGTATGAGACTTTGTATTGATTATCGGGAGTTGAATCATGTCACCATAAAAAATAGGTACCCATTTCCATGTATTGATGACTTGTTTTACCGGTTGCAAAGCGCTAAATTCTTTTCAAAGATTGATCTTCGTTCCGGATATCACCAATTAAAGATTAGAGCAATGACATTCCAAAAGACTTTCGAACTCGAAGACGGGCATTATGAATTCCTAGTCATGTCTTTTGGATTGACTAATGCTCTCACGCCTTCATGGATATGATGAACCGAGTATTCAAGGAATATTTGGATCACTTTGTGGTTGTCTTTATTGATGACATCCTTATTTATTCCAAAAGCCGTGAAGATCATGAGCAACACTTGAGGCTGATACTTTAAAAACTTCGTGAATATAAGCTTTATGCCAAGTTGAAAAAAAACGAGTTCTAACTTAAGGAAGTAGCATTCCTTGGGCACATGGTATCAATGAAAGTAATATGCACACAAGCCAATCATGTTTGATGATAAAACATATACTTTGTAACAATCTTATTCATTTATTAATAAAAAGTATTAATTTATTAAAGGTTTTTAATTATCTACATGATGCTGTTTTATAATATGTGATAAACCCATAGTTTTAAGCAATGCTTTTAGAATAATGATGATGATCATTCTAATGAGATCTAAATTCTTAGAAAGCTTAAAACTAAAATAGTATATTCATTTGATGCTAAAGTCGTTTAGCATGGCAAACTCCAAGAGATGTCTCATGTCGATGAGCCATGGAGTGTATCTCTCTTAATAGTCCCCACAGACTCCTGAAAAGAGAGGTCGCATGAGTGACAATCATGTATGCAATGAAATGTACGAGACCTGATGTTGATCAGTCATATTATGGAGAAGTTCACTATGAGTCAGTGAAAAACATCTTAAAATTCTTAACCGGCACTAAGGATGTGATCATATTCATGGTGGGTCTTAACTAGAGGGCTTAACAGACTCAAGTTTTTCAGACAGACCAAGATGACAGAAAAATCCACTTTAAGGTAAAGGGTTACCTTGAGCATTGGTGCGATTGAATGGAAAGGTTCCAAACAAAGAAAGAGTTCTTTGGTTTAGTGATAAAGACAAAGTATATAGCTATAAATGAAAGTCGCAAGTTGATTGTTTGGATTAAAAGTTCATTCTGAGAACTAGGAATAGTTCCTAAGTCTCATCTTGGATCTAAACATGTGTTGTGGCACTTTCATTTGATTATTAGAATCATTGAAAGATGGGAAATCACTATAGAGATAGTGGACTCTCATGAACAACATTAAATTTCCATTAACTAAAGCTTATCCAACAGCAGGATAATCTTCACTTAGAGAAGAAGAGTATAAGATACCATGACGATTGGCTTTATAGCAAGTGGGAGATTGAAAGTAATATGCACACAAGCCAATCATGTTTGATGATAAAGCATATACTTTGTAACAATCTTATTCATTTATTAATAAAAAGTATTAATTTATTAATGGTTTTTAATTATCTACATGATCTTTGTTTTTTATAATATGTGATAAACCCATAGTTTTAAGCAATGCTTTTAGAATAATGATGATGATCATTCTAATGAGATCTAAATTCTTAGAAAGCTTAAAACTAAAATAGTTCTCAATCGTTGGATTACTAAATTGGGGATTAGTGAATGGGATAGATTGGTACATACATTGCTTGCTCATTGGATGAGGATGATTGATCTCATGATCATTTGTGTGGAGACACTAAAGCAAGTATGTAGGTGCTTATTAGAGAATAAGTTCACCGAAGCGTGGCTCGCTAAGGAATACCTAATGGAGTTTTATTTGCACTGTCAATAGGAATTTCTGTAGTGATAGTAGTACAAGTAATCCTTGGACTTGAGATCATCATAGTATCTTGTGTATGATGAGTTATACTTTGACTTATTCCTTAAGACCCTTAGGGTATATCAAAGGGTATGCTTGGGTATAATAAGTTTATACATGGAGATAATGTATGATCAATAAAGAATCTACCACTTCTAATAAAAGAAGAGAAATGTCCTATGTGATTCGATAAATGACAACCCAGTAGTCCTTGGGGTTAAGGCGTAAATGAAATTAGAAAGGAGTTTCTAATTTGCATTATTTGGAGTTGTGCATTTAAGGATCGAAATACATATAATTAAATAAAATAAGACTTGACAAGAATTCCATGTCTTATATTTAATTGGGACATTGTATGGTGGAAGGATTGAATTATGCAGTAACTATTTACTCAAAGGTTCTTTTATGATTAATGTTGAAATCTATATTATCCGGAAAGTCGTTGATCGCTTGGGAGGCTTATCCCTATTGTAGAATAAATATTATTTATTTAAATAAATTAATTATTTAATTTATTTATTTAAATAAGATTAGAATTGTTCTAATTGATTTATTCACAACCGGTTTAATATGGAGAACCTAAAGGGTCACACACCATAAAAGGAAGAATAATTATTTAAAAGTTAATGGCATAATCGTAATAATATGTTAAGTATATTTAATTTAATCTATGGTGATAGAATAAATTAAATAGCTTAATATTTATTATTTAATATTTTAGAAATATTAAATATAAATTAATAAGAGGAGTCTTATTAATATTATTACAATTATTATTATTTTAATTTCTAAAAGAGTTTAGGAATTAATTTAATATAAGTACTCTCATTTATTCCTAATAGGATTAGGAAGGAAAATTAGTTAAAAGAGTTTAATTAATTATCCCTAATAAGATTAGGGAGCTTAATTAATTAAAAGAATTTAATTAATTAAATAAAACCCAATTCCTTAATTGTTAAGGTGGGTTGCCCACATCTATTAATAAGAGGAGTCTTATTATGGGTGAGGGGGTTGTTGACTTTTTCAACATACAACATAATTCCAATTGTTGGGAGAGTACCCTTTTCCATAGAGATAGAAAACTAGGGTTTGAGCCATAAACACCCATCTTCTTGAATTTTCTTCTTCCTTGGTGGATCACCTCTAGAGGCCAAACACATGGGTGGCTAACGTTGATCAAAGGAAGGAACCAAACCCGGTGGATTCAAGTTGAACGCGAAAAGGATTGAGGTGAACTTGTACACGAGGAAGCTCGATCTTCAAGGGTATGATTTTATTCTTTATCTTTTCGTTTAATTAATAATTATGCATAAAGGTGAACAAGGTATATGGTTTGTAAATTTTAAACTCGATTTTACACGCTTAGCATTATTTTGCAATTTGATTGCGTTATAGAATATTAAAAACCTAACAATCAAGTCATGGAATATCTGTTGACCCAGCAAATATTGAAGCTATTCAAAGCTGGGAGCAACCTAAATCAGTGACCGAAGTACGTAGCTTTCTCGGCTTAGCTGGCTATTATCGGAGATTCGTAGAAGGGTTTTCTCAAATCGCTACTCCCTTAACTCAGCTGACTCGGAAAGATACAAAATTCGGTTGAAACGAAGAATGTGAGAAGAGTTTTCAAGAACTCAAGAGAAGACTCATTTCAGCACCTGTTCTGACAATACCATCTGGCGCGGAGGGATTTGTCATCTACAGTGATGCTTCGGGCAAAGGGTTAGGATGTGTTCTCATGCAACATAGGAAAGTCATAGCCTATGCCTCTCGACAACTCAAAGAATATGAGAGGAATTATCCTACTCATGATCTAGAGTTGGCAGCTGTTGTCTTCGCACTTAAAATTTGGAGGCATTACTTGTATGGGGAGAAAGTGGAGATCTTCACGGATCATAAAAGCCTCAAATATTTCTTCACTCAAAAGGAACTCAACATACGACAACGACGTTGGCTTGAACTGTTGAAAGATTATGATTATACCATCCAATAGAATCCTGGAAAAACAAACGTGGTAGCTGACGCATTGAGTAGAAGATCATATGCGGGTATGAGTGCGATTTTGTCAACGCAGAGGCCTATTTTGTATAACTTGCAAAGGATGGAGATAGAGATAAAGACTCCAGGGACCCACGTGATGATAGCGAATATACGAGTAAAACTGACTTTAATCGATAAAGTTAAAGCTGCTCAAGCTACAGACCTGGAGCTGATGCATATGAGGAAGAAAGTACAAGAAGGTGCTATGCCGAAGCAAGAATCGATGAAGAAGGAATACTTGAGTCAACTCCCGACTTTGTGTTCCTAACGATCCTGTAGTTAAAGTATAAAATCATGATGGAGGCGCACAACACACCGGTTTGCAATCCATCTCGGGAGTACCAAATGTATCATGATCTTGACATACATTTTGGTGGGGCAATATGAAGAGAGAGATAAAGTTATTTATCTCAAGGTGTTTAATTTATCAACGAGTCAAGGCAGAGCATCAAGTACCAAAAGGTCCATTACAACCACTTAAAATTCTAGAATGAAAGTGGGAGCACATTACCATGGATTTCGTTACTGGTCTTCCCAAGGTTTCTCAAGGCATAGATGCAATTTGGGTCATTGTTGATAGATTGACCAAGTCTGCTCATTTCTTACCAATACGAGAAACTTATACACTTAACATCTTGCTCGTATGTACATAAACGAGATTGTAAGACTGCATGGTATGCCAGTATCCATAGTTTCTGATCGAGACCCAAGATTCACTTCACGATTTTGGGTTAGTTTACAAAAAGCTATGGGCACAGATTTACGATTTAGTTCGACATATCATCCTCAGATGGACGGACAATCAGAGAGGACTATTCAAACTCTTGAAGATTTATTAAGACTCTGTGCCCTTGACTTCAAGGGAAGAGGACTATTCTTTATCTTTTCGTTTAATTAATAATTATGCATAAAGGGTGAACCGGGTATATGGTTTGTAAATTTTTAAACTTTGATTTTTACATGCTTCCGCATTATTTTGCAATTTGATTGCGTTATAGAATATTACAAACCTAACAGTGGCATCAGAGCCAAACCTTTATGCGAATTATTAATTGTTTTAATTTATATATTGATATGTGTTTAGAACAATTTAATTGGGCATAATTTTATTGTATAAAATTTAATAAAAAAAAAAAAATATAGTAGAAATAAATTTTCGAGTCACGTGGATTCGGCAGAAGTTCCTGCAGCAGAAATCAAAATTGCTAAGTCAGTTTAATTTTTGATTTCTGTTTATTCATTTTTAAAGGAATGCACGGCAAATCAAAGGATTACTTGTCAAGGGAACAGGATTTTTTTTTTGAAAAAGCTTAAGGGTTATCACGGAAATTTTAATGGAAACAATGAGTTTTCAATGTAATGGCACGGAAATCTAGGCAACTTGTTTCCTGAAAAAAAAAAAAATTCCGCCAACTTTGATACATATTCGGTATTAATATATATATATATATTATTATATATACGGTTAATATATATATATATATATATATATATTATTCTCAATAATTTTATAATTAAAATAAAATGTTTATTTTAATTTTAAATAAAAGTTTATTTTAATTTTAAAATAATAGTTTTATTTTAATTTTAAAATTAAATTTCATGCTAACTAATTAGAGTTGGAATTGGATTCCATGATAACTAATTGGAGTTGAAATTGGATTCCATGTTTCCTTAAATAAAAGAGTTTATTTAAATATGAAATAAGATTTTCATATTATTCAAAATAAAAAGAGTTTATTTGTGAATAGGAAAAGAGAATCCGTGTTTCCTTAAATAAAGGAGTTTGTTTAGATATGAAATAAGATTTCATATTATTCAAAATAAAAGAGTTTTTTGTAAATAGGAAAGAGAATCCTAATTTCCTTAAATAAAAGAGTTTATTTAAATATGGAATAAGATTTCATATTATTCAAAATAAAGGAGTTTATTTGTGAATAGGAAAGAATATCCGTGTTTCCTTTAATAAAAGATTTTTTTTTACATGGAATTGGATTCCATAATTAATTAAAATAAAAGAGTTTATTTTAATTAAAGATTTTTTTTATTACATGGAATTGGATTCCATAATTAATTAAAATAAAGGAGTTTATTTTGATTAAAATTTTGATTAAAATAAAATAGTTTATTTTATTCAAAATTTGATAAATTAAAATAAAATAGTTTTATTTTGATTTAAATTTGGATTTAAATAAAGGAGTTTATTTTGATTCAAAAATAGATTTTATACTAACTAAATTTGCCAATTAAATGATCTCAATATATATATTAAATGTTTATTATTCATAAGATGAATATTATTTATTGATGCATATGGTGATGTGTATGATAATAAATGGGATTGATTATGGACTATTGACCAATATGATTGGATTTTATTTTAGTTGGATGCATGAATGTATGGGTTTTATTAAATGGGGTCTGCGTACCTCGTCTTCTCTAATTTTTCTGAATGTAAATTCTATCTCCCTCCTATGTACTTCCCCTTGACTGCTGATCAAGGTTTCTATTTATTTTAAAATAGTTATGTAATAGGAATTTTTAGAATTATTTTGAAGAATTGGAGATCAAGGGGCAAGGAGCGCTTGAAGACCCGTTTGTAATGGAGCCTGGGTTTAAATGTAATAGTTATATTTAAATATTATTTCTTGCACCCCTAGGGCACCTTTTGGTTCACTTGGTGGCTCTAGTGAACCAAACTAGAATAAAAGTCCATAATCAATCCGGGTAGAATATAGTATTCTATATGTGCATGCTTATACTATATATATTATATATTATGCAAACATGCTTCGCATGTTCATTAATATACGCGTATTTTATATATATATATGTGCATGCGCTTAAACAAGATGAGATAAATTAATAACAAACCCCTCAATTTTTTATATTAAGTCCTAAGCGTTCAAAGATATTTGGAATATCGAGCGTCGCCTTCTAGCATGATAAAATTAATAGAGTATTAAATATTTAATATGAGTTTATTGTGTCACCACAAGGCAAGTATTAAGTATTTAAGATGTTAATTTATCACATTTGATGCTTATAAAGAAAATTGAACAATATTGTTTTGTTGTGTCACCACAAGGATGATATTTTCTTTTTGAATATATGGAGTGCTAGGTGGGACTTAACTTGGATAATTTTGATTCGGATGTGCCACCACTTGATCATAATAATCTAAGAGGCAAAAGAAAAGGAGTTGCATAGTTGATGTAATTGACAAAAGTTGTCTACCTATTTATTTATATATAGTTTGTTGTGTCACCACAAGGCTATATACATTTGAAATGGGATCTTTATTCTCACTAGCAAATCTTTAATTAGATTTTGCGAACTATATAAGTGAGGGTAATATAGTTTGAAGAAAATAGTGGGAGATACCAAATTAAAATAAGACCTAAATTATTTTGGTAATTAATAAAAGAATATATGTTAAAATGTTGTTAATTACAAATTCATTTACGTAATTTTACAATGTCTAAAATTACTATCAACTGCGAAGCATATTAGATGCTAAATTAATCGGGTAATCAATTAAAGCGGATTGGTTAAGGAATTTGAGAATAGTTCTCATATTTGAAAAGCTATCTTATGTCCTTAATACGCCTATTCCTGCAATGGTTGCAGACAATGCCTCTGAGGAAGAGATTGCTACTTTTAGAAAGTGGCAAGATGATGCACAGTTGGCTCAATGCATCATGCTCGCATCCATGAGTAACGAGCTTCGGTGTCAAGATGAAACTATGGATGCTCCTACTATATTCCAAGCACATCAAGTAGTTGATGGTGAGGAAAGTAGGACTGATAGATATCAGATATCTAAGGAGCTCTTCCGATCTAGAATGGCCAATGGCACTACAGTACAGATAAAAGTCCTTAACATAATCAATTTGATTGATCAATTAGGACAACTGGTTTTGTCATGGATGGAGAGTTGAGCCAAGATTTGATCTTTCACTCACTCTCGGACTCCTTTCACAATTGTTGTGAATTTTTCATATAAACAAGCTAGATATCAGCTTTGCTGATTTGCTTAACATGTTAAAAAATGTTGAGAGTCACTTTTCAACCAAGAAAAACCAAGTCTTACTGGTAGGGGCCAAAGGATCTTCTGAAAAGAAGAACGATTCAAAGAAGGTAAATGTAAAGGCGTAAACAAAGGATAATAAGAACAAAAGCGACACGATAGCAAAGGAGTTTGCTTCCACCGCAATAAGCCCGGACACTAGAAAGAAAGCTGAGAAGTATCTTGCAGAGGCTAACCAAAGAAGCTTAGTGAAGTTTAGTTTAGAAATACAAATTTGTTCATGATTTAAAATAAAATTTTCTTTAAGTCAAGGTTCTACTTGGGTATTGGATACCGATTTTGGTTATCATAAATATAGATTTATGAAGGGACCAAGTAGAAGTAGAAAGCTAAACAAATATAAGTAATTCTATGTGTGGAAAATGAAGCAAAGGTTGCCGCATTAACTATAGAAACTTATAGTTTAGCAATACCTACTGAGAAAATCTATTAAGTTAATAAGTTGTTATTGTATTCCAGTTCTTCTTAAAAATATTATTTCCATTTTATTGTTGGACAATGAAATCTTTGGTATTATAATTAAGAACAATTGTTGTTCTATTTATAATAATAATGTTTTGTATAGAATTGGAATATTACTTAATAAATTTTGTATACTTGACTTACATGAAAATAATTTTGCATATTGAACAAATTAGTATAAGAAAAGGAGATGATCATTCAAAGAGTTGAATGTGTGTATTTGTTGAAATACAAGTGTGAATTATTTGAAAGGTTCAAAGAATTCAAAAGTGAAACAAATTGGCAAAGTATTAAGATTCTTTGATTAGATCAAGGGATAAATACTTGTGCAATAAGTTTCTAGATCATCTCAAATAGTTTTCTCATAATGGACACATCCACGATATGCAATAATTGATTGATGTATCCGAATGAAAAATCGTACCTTGTTGGACATGGTGCGGTCCATAATAATTTTACCGACATTCCGGTATCCTTACGGGATAATGTCCAGAAATGGTCGCATATCTCTACGTAAAAATGGTAACCTCAAAATCCCCCCAAGACTCCATAAAAGTTATGGATGGGGAGGATTCCTAATCTTAAGTATGTTAAGATAAGGGTTGTCCAACTTATGTGAAAAGGTTTCAAAGGATAAGTTTGGGACAAAAATTTGAAAAAATCTGATTTGTGGGACATCCTAAAGTAAGTTTAGGGCATATGTTCTATAATCCTACTTAGCAAAAGGTGTTTGTTGCGAAACACACTACCTTCTAAGATAAAGGTGTTTATCATTGAAGGGGCTAGTGGGAGGATAATAGATCTTGAAGAGTTCAAGAACCACAAAACAATATAAATCAAATAAGAGGAACCTGTAGATAGACCTATTGTACCACAACCGAATTAGTAAGTCTGGAATAGTACCGAAGATACCTAAGAGGTATGGATTCATCATGGTTGATGATGATGAGGTACGCATCATAGAAGATGATGATCCAGAGTTACATACGATGAGGTAAGAGTTCTACTGCGTACAAAAGGGTCAGTGGGAGCGTCGTGAAATTTCTAGTATTATATGTTGATATACTACGGATAAGGAATGACATACCAATGCTACAATCAGTAAAGATAAAGTTGTCTAAACATTCCTCCATGAATGATTTGGAAGAGTATCTTAATTGGGGATATAAATCTATATAGATAGATTTAAGAGGATGCTCGACTTAACCCAAGGAACGTATATTCATTTGATGCTAAAGTCGTTTAGCATGG
Source organism: Panax quinquefolius (assembly GCA_020205615.1). Lineage (NCBI taxonomy): Eukaryota > Viridiplantae > Streptophyta > Magnoliopsida > Apiales > Araliaceae > Panax > Panax quinquefolius. Next base: position 98,959,860 of record CM035158.1, on the reverse strand, counting down.
CAAACTCAAGAGATGTCTCATGTCGATGAGCCATGGAGTGTATCTCTCTTAATAGTCCCCACAGACTCACGAAGAGAGGTCGCATGAGTGACAATCATGTATGCAATGAAATGTACGAGACACGATGTTGATCGATCATATTATGGAGAAGTTCACTATGAGTCGGTGAAAACATCTTAAAATTCTTAACCCAAGCACTAAGGATGTGATCATATTCATGGTGGGTCTTAACTAGAGGGCTTAACAGACTCAAGTTTTTTTCAGATGCACCAAGATGAGAAAAATCCACTTTAAGGTAAAGGTTACCTTGAGCAGTGAGTGCGATGAATTGGAAAGGTTCCAAACAAAGAAAGAGTTCTTTGGTTTAGTGATAAAGACAAAGTATATAGCTATAAATGAAGCTGCAAGTTGATTGTTTGGATTAAAAGTTCATTACAGAACTAGGAATAGTTCCTAAGTCTCATCTTGGATCTAAACATGTGTTGTGGCACTTTCATTTGATTATTAGAATCATTGAAAGATGGGAAATCACTATAGAGATAGTGGACTCTCATGAACAACATTAAATTTCCATTAACTAAAGCTTATCCAACAGCAGGATAATCTTCACTTAGAGAAGAAGAGTATAAGATACCATGACGATTGGCTTTATAGCAAGTGGGAGATTGAAAGTAATATGCACACAAGCCAATCATGTTTGATGATAAAGCATATACTTTGTAACAATCTTATTCATTTATTAATAAAAAGTATTAATTTATTAATGGTTTTTAATTATCTACATGATGCTGTTTTATAATATGTGATAAACCCATAGTTTTAAGCAATGCTTTTAGAATAATGATGATGATCATTCTAATGAGATCTAAATTCTTAGAAAGCTTAAAACTAAAATAGTTCTCAATCATTGGATTACTAAATTGGGGATTAGTGAATCCGGATAGATTGGTACATACATTGCTTGCTCATTGGATGAGGATGATTGATCTCATGATCATTTGTGTGGAGACACTAAAGCAAGTATGTAGGTGCTTATTAGAGAATAAGTTCCTTTGAGCATTGGCTCGCTAAGGAATACCTAATGGAGTTTTATTTGCCTGTCAATAGGAATTCCTGTAGTGATAGTAGTACAAGTAATCCTTGGACTTGAGATCATCATAGTATCTTGTGTATGATGAGTTATACTTTGACTTATTCCTTAAGACCCTTAGGGTATATCAAAGGGTATGCTTGGGTATAATAAGTTATACATGGAGATAATGTATGATCGATAAAGAATCTACCACTTCTAATAAAAGAAGAGAAATGTCCTATGTGATTCGATAAATGACAACCCAAAGAGTCCTTGGTTAAGGCGAGAATGAAATTAGAAAGGAGTTTCTAATTTGCATTATTTGGAGTTGTGCATTTAAGGATCGAAATACATATAATTAAATAAAATAAGACTTGACAAAGTAATTCCATGTCTTATATTTAATTGGGACATTGTATGGTGGAAGGATTGAATTATGCGGTAACTATTTACTCAAAGGTTCTTTTATGATTAATGTTGAAATCTATATTATCGGAAAGTCGTTGATCATTGGGAGGCTTATCCCTATTGTAGAATAAATATTATTTATTTAAATAAATTAATTGTTTAATTTATTTATTTAAATAAGATTAGAATTGTTCTAATTGATTTATTCACAATAGGTTTAATATGGAGAACCTAAAGGGTCACACCATAAAAGGAAGAATAATTATTTAAAAGTTAATGGCATAATCGTAATAATATGTTAAGTATATTTAATTTAATCTATGGTGATAGAATAAATTAAATAGCTTAATATTTATTATTTAATATTTTAGAAATATTAAATATAAATTAATAAGAGGAGTCTTATTAATATTATTATAATTATTATTATTTTAATTTCTAAAAGAGTTTAGGAATTAATTTAATATAAGTATTCTCATTTATTCCTAATAGGATTAGGAAGGAAAATTAGTTAAAAGAGTTTAATTAATTATCCCTAATAAGATTAGGGAGCTTAATTAATTAAAAGAATTTAATTAATTAAATAAAACCCAATTCCTTAATTGTTAAGGTGGGTTGCCCACATCTATTAATAAGAGGAGTCTTATTATGGGTGAGGGGTTGTTGATTTTTCAACATACAACATAATTCCAATTGTTGGGAGAGTACCCTTTTCCATAGAGATAGAAAACTAGGGTTTGAGCCATAAACACCCATCTTCTTGAATTTTCTTCTTCCTTGGTGGATCACCCCAGAGGCCAAACACATGGGTGGCTAACGTTGATCAAAGGAAGGAACCAAACCGGTGGATTCAAGTTGAGCGAAAAGGATGGAGGTGAACTTGTACACGAGGAAGCTCGATCTTCAAGGGTATGATTTTATTCTTTATCTTTTCGTTTAATTAATAATTATGCATAAAGGGTGAACCGGGTATATGGTTTGTAAATTTTTAAACTCTGATTTTTACACGCTTCCGCATTATTTTGCAATTTGATTGCGTTATAGAATATTAAAAACCTAACAATCAAGTCATGGAATATCTGTTGACCCAGCAAATATTGAAGCTATTCAAAGCTGGGAGCAACCTAAATCAGTGACCGAAGTACGTAGCTTTCTCGGCTTAGCTGGCTATTATCGGAGATTCGTAGAAGGGTTTTCTCAAATCGCTACTCCCTTAACTCAGCTGACTCGGAAAGATACAAAATTCGGTTGAAACGAAGAATGTGAGAAGAGTTTTCAAGAACTCAAGAGAAGACTCATTTCAAAGACTGTTCGACAATACCATCCTGGCGGAGGATTTGTCATCTACTGGTGATGCTTGGGCAAAGGGTTAGGATGTGTTCTCATGCAACATAGGAAAGTCATAGCTTTATGCCTCTCGACAACTCAAAGAATATGAGAGGAATTATCCTACTCATGATCTAGAGTTGGCAGCTGTTGTCTTCGCACTTAAAATTTGGAGGCATTACTTGTATGGGGAGAAAGTGGAGATCTTCACGGATCATAAAAGCCTCAAATATTTCTTCACTCAAAAGGAACTCAACATGTCACGACAACGACGTTGGCTTGAATCATTGAAAGATTATGATTATACCATCCAATAGAATCCTGGAAAAACAAACGTGGTAGCTGACGCATTGAGTAGAAGATCATATGCGGGTATGAGTGCGATTTTGTCAACGCAGAGGCCTATTTTGTATAACTTGCAAAGGATGGAGATAGAGATAAAGACTCCAGGGACCCACGTGATGATAGCGAATATACGAGTAAAACTGACTTTAATCGATAAAGTTAAAGCTGCTCAAGCTACAGACCTGGAGCTGATGCATATGAGGAAGAAAGTACAAGAAGGTGCTATGCCGGAAGCAAGAATCGATGAAGAAGGAATACTTCGAGTCAACTCTAGACTTTGTGTTCCTAACGATCCTGAGTTAAAGTATAAAATCATGATGGAGGCGCACAACACACCGTTTGCAATCCATCCTGGGAGTACCAAAATGTATCATGATCTTCGACATACATTTTGGTGGGGCAATATGAAGAGAGAGATAAAGTTATTTATCTCAAGGTGTTTAATTTATCAACGAGTCAAGGCAGAGCATCAAGTACCAAAAGGTCCATTACAACCACTTAAAATTCTAGAATGAAAGTGGGAGCACATTACCATGGATTTCGTTACTGGTCTTCCCAAGGTTTCTCAAGGCATAGATGCAATTTGGGTCATTGTTGATAGATTGACCAAGTCTGCTCATTTCTTACCAATACGAGAAACTTATACACTTAACATCTTGCTCGTATGTACATAAACGAGATTGTAAGACTGCATGGTATGCCAGTATCCATAGTTTCTGATCGAGACCCAAGATTCACTTCACGATTTTGGGTTAGTTTACAAAAAGCTATGGGCACAGATTTACGATTTAGTTCGACATATCATCCTCAGATGGACGGACAATCAGAGAGGACTATTCAAACTCTTGAAGATTTATTAAGACTCTGTGCCCTTGACTTCAAGGGAAGTTGGGACAAGTTCTTACCATTGGTGGAGTTTTCTTACAACAACAGTTATCAAACAAGTATTGGTATGGCTCCATTCGAGGCATTGTATGGAAGAAAGTGTCGTTCTCCAGTATGCTAGGATGAGGTAGGTGAAACAACGTTGTTGGGACCAAAGTTGGTACATATGACTATAGAAAAGATTCAAATGATCCGACAACGTATAAAAACCTCACAAAACCGACAAAAAAGTTATGCTGATCATCATCTAAGGGACGTGAAATTCGATATTGGAGATCTTGTGTTATTACGTGTTGCTCCATGGAAAGGAGTTACGAGATTTGGAAAGAGTGGAAAGCTCAATCCTCGATTCATTGGCCCATTTTTAATCCTCGATCGAGTAGGGATCGTAGCTATATAGACTCGCTTTTACCGCTTAAGTATGTCTCGTGTTCATAACATTTTTCATATATCCATGTTACGTAAATATGTGAAAGACCTGAACCACATTATTGAGTTATAACCGGACGAAATAGCGGAAGATTTAACATATGAAGAGGTTCATGTTCAAATCTTGGATAAGAAGGAACATATTCTACGCTCCAAGGTTATACCTCAAGTCAAAGTTTTATGGAAGAACCGCGATGTTGAGGAAATGACCTGGGAGTTAGAATCTAAAATGAAATCAAGGTATCCTTACCTCTTCGATATACCAGGTACGTACCCTAATTTCGAGGGCGAAATTTCATAAGAAGGGGAGATTGTAAGACCCCAACTTTTATGAATAAAGTTGAATTTTTCTATAATTATCATTTTTGTATATTATGAAATGAATTTGATATAATGTTATAGTTGTGGGTAATATTTATTAATTTTGCAAAGTACACAAGTTGTTATATAATATTCGATTGGTCGGGGAATATTCATTTTAACACGGAATATCGCATACGACAAAGACAATCATCAGTGGACCCATTAACGGAATTATTATTGTCGGATTGAGAAATCGACAAAAATATTTTTATGAAAATAACGGCGGATGTTTTATCGTTAAGCTGTTGAAACACCCGGTGTTAAAATCTGAAGAATCTGGCGTGGTTGCATAGTAGCAACACGGTATTGATTATTGATGCTTACGTGAGAAGTCACTCCGTTTTGTTCAATTATTGCTTCAAAGAATTGTTGCATAGTATCTCACGTTAATTGATTCAATTATTGTCGATATTTTATATATTATTAAATCAATAATTGAGACGACGAAGTTATTAATATTATTATTTGTAATATTAACGATGTCTAGAAGTTCGCTAAGGAGAGGTTTGGTCACCTAATTCATGGCATGATAGGAGAAATCCTTATTGGAAAGCCCCTTCTTTCCTGGGAACGACCTGGTCGATTAATATTGTGAATTATAATAATGATGATATATGTTGTTAAAAATATTGAGTTGATTTTTATGAAGTATTTATTGGACTCCCGGTTACCTATTTTTCAAAATAATCGGTAGAAAATTTTTCAGTATTTTTGTGGGGCCCACATGTGACTTTGGATACTGAATTAAAAATGGGGTGGGGGGAGGAAACCTTTAGTAGGGAATTATATAGTATATATATATAAATATATATATACATGTGTGGTATATATATATATATATATATATATATATATATATATATATATATGTTTATATGTGACTTTGGGGGAAGGGAATTGATTTGGAAGGAAAGGAGTACTAGATGTATTATATATATATATTTGTAATGTTTGAAAAACTTGCAGGAAGGGAGTACAATTGTTATTGTTATCATATATATATATATATATATATATATATACATGTGATAAATTTTGAAGGTTGGCAGGTTGTATCACGGGGGTAATGACCCGTGAGTTTATATATATATATATAATATATAATATATATTATATTTTATTTAAAAGATTTTGTTTTATTGGAATATTTTATAGTAAACCAATCTTGACCATCCGTTTAAAAGTAAATCAATCTGGATCGTTCAGGAATTAGTTACTATTCAGTCCATTCTCCTATAAATAGAAGCTAATTCCTTCATTATTTCTTACGAATTCACTGAAACTCTAGAGAGAGAAAGTATAGAGAGAAAGAAGAAAAATATTCTGCTACTTCACTACTCCTATATCCAGTTTCTTCTAAGGTAAGGGATATTATTTCTTTCGTATTCATGAAGAGAACTTCTGTTATTCCATTCTTTATTATTCTGTTGGAATAACCTGTATACGAGGGCTACCCTATACTTGGTGAAATTCTTCTGTCATTCCATTCTTTATTATTATATTGGAATAACCTGTCTCTGCGAAGTACCGCATACATGGTGAAATTATTATGTTATTCCATTCTTTATTATTCTGTTGGAATATCCTGTCTGTGCATTTACGCATGACCTGATTCCGTTATTTATTATTCATTGGAACATCGCTTGCGGTAATAATTTTACCGATCCGGGTTCCGTTATTTATTATTACATTGGAATAACTCCGTCGCGTGGTCTATCGCATGCCTGGTGATTTCTTTTGTTATTCCATTCTTTATTATACTCAGTTGGTTAAAGTTTTGACTTCTATACTCCATGAAATTAGTGGAATATCCTTGATATTTGCGCTTCATCCAGTATCTTTTCATGGAAATATTCTTCTGAGCATTCTTGAATTTTACTCTACAAAGAAGTATCATGTTGACAATTTGGACGTTATTAGTTCCTGGATAAATTAATTCTTGAACTTGTTTTATTGAATTCTTATTTCATTTTCATCATCCTCATGTTTATATTATATTGAAAGTCATCTGTGGCCTGTAGTGCATAGATGGACTTGGTATGATTATGACCAAGGATTAATCGGTATAATCATGACCGTAATGTTACAAATGATGTGGTAAAAGTCCTCATTGGCCCGTAGTGCATTGATGGACAGTTGTTGGCATGATCATGACCATTGATGAATACACGAATATCCTTGGCCCGTAGTGCATGGATAATTTATGGTCGTGATACTAATGAATATCCTAGTAGTAGTAAAAGTGGGGATGATGTGGATTATTTATTAAACCGAGTCTCGGTGATAAAAGTGATGAAAACCTTTTAAATCATAAAAGATAGTAGATTTTATTCTCTACTTGACTCTTTTAATGGATTGCTTGTTCACCGCAGATTAAACTTTATGTTTGTTACATTTTATCGGTTTAATCTTGTTCATTGAAGGCTAACGATAATTTATTCTCGTATTATCTTAGTCATAATATTTCTTCTTTGGGCTAGTTGAGCTCACCCTTTTACTTTCATTGTTCTCTTTGAAATGAGAACATATAGAGGGGACTAGTCGGGGAAACTAAGTGACGGTCCATATAATAGCATTAGTAGTCCTCACTATTACGTTAAATAGTGTGATAATAAATGTAATGAGGACACAATTGAGTGTGGATATTGTCTAGATGATAATATTTGTATTAAAACTCACAGCATATGTTTTGTCGTATTTTACACGACTGTTGTATAATTAAGTTGTATTTGAATTTTGTACCATATATTTGGCGACTCAAGATGGGTGATGTATACCTATTTTGGGGGCGTCAAAGATACAGTTCGTCAGCAACTATCAAAAGCCACATAATCAATTTCAGAACTCTTACCATCCTAACAACAAAAATCATCCCAATTTTAGCTGGGGTAATAATCAAAATGTTCAACAAAACCAACCACAACAGTCTCATCTACAGTATGCACCTAAACCACCTTACCCTCCTAGATTTCAGCAACAACAACACCAACATCATCCAGCTCCTGCCCCTCAACCGAAGAAGAAATCTAAGATGGAAGAAATGATGTTGAAATACATGGCAAATACCGAAGTGTTGATAAAGAGCCAAGCTGTGGCTATTAAAAGTTTAGAGAATCAAATGGGCCAGATGACTAGCATGTTGAATAACAGACCGCATGGAGCTCTACCAAGTAATACTGAAGCAAATTCGAGAAGGGATGAGAAGGAACAGTGTTAGGCCATTACATTGAGGTTTGGGAAGAAAACTACAGAACCAGGGACTAGTGCACCCGCGCCCAATAATTAAGAGAACCTGGTGCACCCGCGCCAAGGTTTGAGCAAGGCTTGTTTAATGGAGGTGCTAGGCAGCGAGGAGTTGAGATAGAACATAATGAGTTGGCTGAGAAAGCCACAGCCACACCACTAGTTGTATACCCTCCCGTACCATACCCACAAAGACTTCAAAAACAAAAATTGGACAAATAGTTCGCTAAGTTCTTGGAGGTCTTTAAGAAGCTGCAGATTAACATACCTTTCGCAGAGGCTTTGGAACAAATTCCAAGCTATGCGAAGTTTATGAAAGGCATTCTGTAAAGAAAGAAGAAGTTAGAGGATTATGAAATAATTGCTTTGACAAAAGAATGCAGTGTAGTGTTGCAACGAAAACTACCTCTAAAGCTTAAAGATCCAGGCAGTTTTACAATACCAATCCATAGGAAAATTTTCATTCAATAAATGCTTATGTGATTTGGGGGCAAGTATAAATCTGATGCCTCTATCAGTATTCACACAGTTGGGATTGCCGGCTCCTAAGCTGACAAATATATCATTACAGTTGGCCGATAGGTCCATCATATACCCGAGAGGTATCGTAGAGGATGTCTTGGTAAAAGTGGACAAGTTTATCTTCCCAAACGACTTTATTATTCTAGACTATGAAGAGGACAAAGACATACCTATCATTCTGGGGAGACCTTTTCTAGCTACTGGGCGAACACGCATAGACGTACAGAAAGGAGAACTGACCATGAGAGTCCAGGACTAAGAGGTCACATTTAATGCCTTTAAAGCTATAAAGTTCCCCATTGAAGAAGAAGAGTGCTTCCGGGTAGATGTAGTCGACAAAGTATTAAATGAAGAGGATGGACATTTGATGAACATTGATCCACTAGAGAATGATATACTGGGATAATCTGACATGGAGGATACTGATGTTGTGGAGTATGTACAAATTTTGAACACAATACCACATATGCGAAAATTCAAGATTCCCATTTAACCACTTAGACAAGCAGGGGAGACATCGAATCAACTTAAGCCTTCTCTTGAGATGCCACCCGAACTTGACCTAAAACCTCTTCCAAATCATCTAAGGTACGTATTTTTAGGTGAATCTTCAAAGTTGCATATTATAATTGCTACTACATTAACATCTTGTCAGGAAAATAAGTTGCTACTAGTGCTGCGAGAATTCAAATCAGCTATTGGTTAGACTATAGAGGATATCAAGGGGATCAACCCTTCATTCTTGATGCACAAAATACTTCTACAAGATGATAGTAAGTCGTCGGTAGTGCAACAAAGGAGGTTGAATCCTATAATGAAAGAGGTTGTCAAGAAGGAAATCTTGAAGTGGTTAGATGCCGAAATCATATATCCTATTTTAGATAGCTCATGGGTGAGCTCAGTGCAATGCGTTCCAAAAAAAGGGGGTATGACAGTAGTATCCAATGAAAATAATGAACTGATACCTACCAGAACAGTTATGGGGTGGAGGGTCTGCATGGACTACCACAGATTGAACAAAGCTACAAGGAAATACCATTTTCCTCTCCCATTTATTGACCAAATGCTGGATAGGTTAGCAAGACACGACTACTACTGCCTCTTGGATGGTTACTCAGGGTACAACTAGATAGTTATAGCCCTAGAAGACCAGGAAAAGACTACCTTCATTTGTCCGTATGGTACTTTTTCTTTCAGAAGGATGTCTTTCAGATTATGCAACGCCCCAGCTACATTTTAGAGATGCATGATGGCCATATTCTCAGACATGGTTGAGCAAAACATGGAAGTCTTCATGGATGATTTCTCAGTCTTTGGAGACTTTTTTGACTTATGTTTGGAGAATCTGGTGATGGTGACAAAAAGGTGTGTTGAGACTAATCTAGTACTGAACTGGGAAAAGTACCATTTTATGGTATAGAAAGGCATTATCTTAGGGCATAAAGTTTCAAGGAAAGGGTTAGAGGTGGATAGAGAAAAACTAGAGACTATTGAGACCTTACCTCCACCAACTTTTGTGAAAGGGGTTCATAGCTTCCTTGGGCACGCGAGTTTTTATCGTCATTTCATAAAGGACTTCTCAAAGATCACTGAGCCGCTGTGCAGTTTGCTAGAGAAAGATGTCCAGTTTAGATTCGATGAGGAATGCTTAGCTGCCTTTGAGCATTTAAAGAAGAAATTGACTATGGCACCTATTATTACAGCTCCTAACTGGTCTCTTCCATTTGAATTGATGTGTGATGTAAGCGATGTTGCTGTGGGAGCTGTCTTGGGCCAACACAGGGACAATGTTTTTTATGTCATTTACTATGCTAGCAAAACCTTGACTGATGCCCAATTGAATTACACTACAACAGAAAAGGAGCTTTTTGCGGTGGTATACGTATTTGACAAATTTTGTTCTTATCTGATTGGCACAAGAGTTGTTGTATACACCAATCATGCTACAGTCCGATACTTGATATCCAAGAAAGATGCAAAACCCCATCTCATTAGATGGATTCTTCTTCTATAGGAGTTTAACTTAGAGATCAAAGACAAAAAGGGGACCAAGAACCAAGTGGCTGACCACTTATCCCGATTGGAGAATCAGTGAAAGGATACAAATGATAAAGTAATAATTAATGAATCCTTCCCAGACGAATAATTGTTTGTGGTGAAAGGCGAAGTGCCATGGTTTGCGGACTATGTGTAATTTTTAGTGAGCAATATTATCCCTTCTGATTTGATTGGACAACATAAGAAGTTTCTCCATGATGTTAAGTGGTATATTTGGGATGAGCCTTACCTGTTTAAGAAGTGTGCAGATAGAATGATCAAAAGGTGCATTCTAGACAGTGAGACAGAAAGTATACTACAGGATTTCCACTCATCAGTTTATAGAGGTCACTATAGGGGAGAAAGGACAGTGGCCAAGGTACTTCAGGCATGTTTTTATTGGCCGACTCTCTTCAAGGATGCTTACAACTTTGTGCAAAAATGTGAACGGTGTCAGAGGGTAGGTAATATATCAAAATGGAATGAAATGACTTTGAATATGATCCTAAAGGTTAAGATCTTTGGCGTCTGGGGGATAGACTTTATGGGACCATTTGTTTCATCATGAAGAAATTTGTATATCCTTCTGGCAGTGGATTATGTGTCCAAATGGGTGGAAGTATCAGCCTTACCAATAAATGATGCTAGAGTGGTCTTAAGATTTCTTCAAAAGAATATATTCACAAGATTCAGGGCTCCTCGAGCTATCATAAGTGATGAAGGCACCCATTTCTGCAATCGACAGTGTACTGCATTATTGGCCAAGTATGGGGTGAATCATCATGTAGCCACAGCTTACCATCCCCAAATGAACGACCAAGCAGAGATATCCAATCGTGAGGTGAAAAGGATACTAGAGAAAATTGTAAATCCCAGGAGGAAGGATTGGTCCCTCAAGCTTGATGATTCAGTTTGAGCATATAGGACTGCTTACAAAACACCACTAGGTATGTCACCGTATCAGCTAGTGTAAGGAAAAGCTTGTCACCTTCCCATGGAACTTGAGCATAAGGGTTATTGGGCTATTAAAAGTTGAACTTTAACTTGAAGGCAACAGGGGAGAAATGCCTTCTCCAACTAAATAAGTTAGATGAATTCAGACAGCAGGCCTACGAAAATTCAAAGTTGTACAAGGAGAAAGTGAAAAGGTGGCACGATCGCAAAATCGTTGAAAGAAAATTTAAGTCAGGGCAAGCAGTATTGTTGTTCAATTCTCGTCTTAGACTTTTCCCTGGAAAGCTCAAATTGCGGTGGTCGGGACCTTTCACAGTAAAGATCGTGTTTCCACATGGCGCAATTGATATTTTTGATAAATACCCAGATAAGCCGTTTAAAGTGAATGGACAATGGTTGATGCATTATTATGGAGGCGAAGTCGATCGACAAAAAGTCGCATCGATCCTTTCCACAACATGACCATTGCAGAGATAGTCAAGCTAATTGACTATAAACAAGCGCTCGATGGGAGGCACCCCATCATCTCTCTTCTCCTTCTTGTTTAATTCTAGACTTATCACTTCTACTTCTCTCTATTGTTTAATTTTATATGTCTCTATTCCTCCATCTTTTTTAATTCTGGTTACATATCTCTATTATTCCCCCTTGTTTAATTATAAAAATCATGAAAATTTTGGAACCAATTTTGAGTAGGAGCTTATTGCATATATCTTTTTGGTAGGAAGCACATATATATTATTTTTGAGGATACCATCATACATACATGTTACATAGTTCAATTTTGATATTGGAATCAATATATCTCATTTTTTAATGCTATTTGTACAGGTTAAAAAATTACATCTTAGTTGTTGTTTGTCCCTCTCTATTGTAGATTAGAAATCAACATTGCGCCCATCACATGCCTTTCCCAAGGTAGCGCTTGCTGCCAACCTCTCATTAAGCAAAGAAGTCCTAAGCGGCGCTCGTCTGAAGTACCACCCTAAGTGGCGCTGCGATGCCGTGCGGGTTCTAACCTGCATAGCTTTTAAAAGCATAAAAACTTGACCCACTCTACATATATGTTATTTCCTTCGGTTGAATTACACAAATAGCCAAACATAAGACTCCATATCCTAGCCAACTGCAACTTCTCCTATTCTCTCCTCATTGATCTTCGTTACTCGCCCAATATCAGAGCTTACAGAAGATTTTCATCCCTACTTTAGTAAACAAGTTTAGGGGTTGAATTTCAGTCATCTAGGGTTTGTACAGAATAATCTCAGAAGTTAGTTTGGGGTTCCATTCACGGTGTAGTTTAGGGTTTGCAAGCAAGCTCTTAGACAGAATTCATGGCACCAAAAAGGGCTGAACGATGCACCCCAGGATCCTCTTCCAACAGTAGCCAGGATGAAGATATTGTGGACCTTACCAAATTTATTAGCCTTGCAGCGCAAACTGAATACTATAGGATTGTTGCGAAGATATTTATGAAGGAACGAGGGTTGACGCCAGGCAAGAAAGATGGTCAACTGCTGGATATGATCTGAGAGAGATCCTGGCTTGGGGTTATGGCCAGTCCTATGCCTGCGCCGATGGTGATTAGGCGCGAATTCTATGTAAATGCTAAGGAGATGCAGAGTGGAATCTCCTTCGTTAGGGGCTTCCAGGTTGATTATCATCCACAAGTGATATGTGAAGTGTTTAATTTGCCCAACCCTCCGACTGGCCAAACAAACTGGGTAGAGGCAGAAAGATTTGAGACTGACCTGGATAGGATGATTGAGGATTTATGTGTGCCAGGTACAAAATGGAATTATAAGCAGGGCATAAATACGCCCACTAACTTTCCTAGTGCAGCACTGAACCGTTATGCTAAGGCATGGAATTTGTTCATATGCGCAAAGTTGATGCCATCCACACATTAGAACAACATTCCGGTTGAGAGTGCCATAATTCTGTGGGTAATTATCACTAGAAAATACATTGATGTTGGCCACCTTCTCTATCAGAACATGTTGCGATATATGAGGGGGAGCACCACTAGTAATATCCCACATGCATCAGTTGTGGTGCATATGTACTCCAAGGCTGGAGTGGATTGGGAGGATGAACAGGTTCAAATGCCTAGTCAAGACATCACACACGCTACCATACAGAAATTTGATGATTGGGCTAGTGGCACATCACATCCTCGTGACAAAGGCTTTATTCTGCCCACTCCTGCATGAGTGCCTCCTCTATAGCTAGCCGAGGCAGCTACCACTCCTCCTTCCACTTCAGAAAGTCATGATCGTCAGATGCGGTGTTTAGAGAGGAAGGTGGACGCGCTGCATGATAGATTCTCTGTGACGCCCCAAAATAGGTCCACACAATCCATTCTGAGTCACAAAATACATGGTATAGAAACCAAATATAAACTTCAATAATACAATTGTCATGCAAAATACGATAACACATGTGTTGTGAGTTTTAGTACAAATATTATTTTGTAGACAATATCCAAACTCAAATAAAGTCCTCATTACAATTATTGATACACTATTTTACAAAATAGTGAGGACTGCTATAATAACTATCTTGAACCATCATTCCACACCCTGACTAGTACCAGCTATATTCTCGCCTCCTAAGAAGAATAATGGAACAAAAAGGAGAAGGGTGAGCTCAACTAGCCCAATAAAGAATATTATGACTAAGATAATGTAGAACAAATTATCCTAAGTCATCAACAGGAAAAAATCTTATAGAATATAATAGACAACAAGTTTTAGATCAACAACTACAACGGAAACAACAATCCATTAGAAGAGTCAAGTAGAGCATGATATCTACTATCTTCTATGATTTAAAAGTCCATCATCAATATTTTATCCCTGTAACATCATTCAATAAATATTTCAAATTAATGAATTATCCATGCACTATGGGCCAAGGATATTCGTTAATATCACCAGTGGTCATGATCATGCGAAACACATGTCCATCTATGCACTATGGGCCAAAAAGGACTTTCACCACAAACCTTATATGTAACATTAAAGGTTATGATTATAACAATACACAATTCCTGGTCATAATCATACCAATCAATAGTCCATCTTTGTACTACGGGCCAAAGATAACTTCCAGTACAATATAAGCATGAGGATGATGACAATGATATAAAGATTCAATCAAGTGAGATAAAGGACAAATATTAAAGAATTATAATTCAATTTATCCAGAGTTCAAAAATATCCAAATTATCAACATGATAACTGCTTTGTGGAGTAAAATTCAAGAATAATATTCATGTATCAAAAATAATTTGGACAGAGAAGAATAATACCCGAGTGAATAGTTCCCCGTGAATAATACTTCATGAATATTAACCCGACATGAAAATATGGAAATTTATCAAAAAAATTCAGACCAATATTCCCGTGAAATGATATTAGATGAAGTGCAAAACTTAAAGAATTTCTAATCATTTCATGAATTATAGAAGCAATACTTACCATAGTAAGTTTAAATTTAGGAATACAAAATAAAATAATATCCCTTCCATAATATGGAGTATGAAAGAAAATAATATTTCTCACGACTATTGCAATAAAATAATATCCTTTATCTTAGTAGAAACTGGATTTGACTCGAATATTATTCTGAGAAAATCTTGCAAAAAAAGCTACACTCAAAGTATCTTTATACTCAAGAAAAATACTCACAATACTATAGAATAAGAATTTTTGATATTGAAGGTGTGTTTTAGGAAGGAGGGGTTACCCCCTATTTATAGTGCACCACGGAGGAAAAATTAAACAAGGCTGCGTAATTTTCCTCCGCCCACCTGCCTGACTTTTTTTTCTTTTCCATTCCTTCCTAACCATTTCTCTGCCAAATTCCTAATTTTCAATGCCTTACTTTCATTTGAGGGCCCACAATTGGAGAAAAGTTTGCAGACATCATTCCACCACCAACCATCACTTTATCACACACATATATATATATATATATAATACTATTATTTAAATAATTATAATATATTTAAATGAATATTTTATCGGAGAAGATAATTGCCAAACTTTCAACAAATATTTCATGTTAAATTCCTTCATTTATATAAAAATTGAACCAATATCCACCACATAATAAATATTCACAATTAATACTATAAGCTCACAATATTAACAACCAGATTATTCCCAGGAAAGAGGGGGCTTTCCGATAAGGACTTCTCCTTATTGGCACACAATTAGATGATCAAACCCCTTTCCTCGACAAATTTTTTTAGACATTGTCAATAATGCTAATTAATAATATGATTAATTGTGTCATGTCAGTTATTGATTTAATAATATAAAATATTATGTAGATGATACTGTGACAATAATTGAATCAATAATATAAGATACTATGCAACAATTATTGTGGCAATTATTGAATGAAACTGAGTGACTTCTTATGTAAGAATCAATAATCCAAAAATATTGTGCAATACCGTGTGCTACTATGCAATTGCGCGTATTACTGTACTTTTTATCACCGGGTATTTCAACAGTTAACGGTAAAAGTTTTATCGTTATTTTTATAAAAGGATATTTTTGTCGCTTTCTATATCCTACAGTTATTCTGTTATGTGGTCCACCAATGATTGCGCCATCGAACGGATATTCCCCGACAAAAAGAATATTCTCCGACCAAACGAATATTTAATAACCACTTGCTTACTTTGTAAAAATTGCATATTTCACTCATAACTAAAACAATATATCAAATCAACACCTTATTTTTCAAAATAATTATTAGAGAAATTAAATCTTTATTCATAAAAAGTTGGGGTCTTACATTCTCAGCATTTGCGAATGGGTTATCTCATGCTTTGGCTGAAGCTTTTGCTCAGCAGGGGACACTTGTGGAGTGGCCTGTTTTCGGTTCTGCCATGCCATACTCGCCACCAGATTCTCCACCCGAGTCAGGTGGCCATGCCAATATATACGACAATTCCTTACCCTTTACCTTCATTGAGGACAATGAATATTCTAAGTTTGGGGGTATTAGGGTGTAGTTAGTAGTTTAATATATATAGTTTTAATTGCATGTTGCATATAGTTTAATTACATATTAGTACTTATTAGTTAAATTTTGCATTAAAATTTTTCAGTTTCCTTTTTGTTTTACCTATTTAGTATATGTGTAGTTGCATTGCATAACATAATCCTATGTTTTAGTTGTTGAATTCCAATTTGGCCAATGATGATATAGAAATGCGATAGATTATTTAACTCAGTTGATAACTTAAGCTTAGTTATAATTTCATACATGATGTTGTCTATATCTATTACTTTGATGTTTCCGGGTAGCACGACTGTGTCATTATTTGCTTGTTGGTTAGATTAGCACATGCTTGTCTTCTTTGGAAAACTTTACTTTCAATGATAGAATTTTGTAGAAAATGAGTGATGACTATAAAGACACAAAGATTCAAGCTTGGGGAACACATTGGGTATGCATGCTATTCTCTTTTTTTAAAAAATGAATAATCACCGTGGCTAGTCTTGTTTTGTGGCCTTTGCTATTTTAAGTCAGTACGCCAGAGGGGATGTCTCTACAACTAGCGCCCTAAGGCCTATATAGTTTGGGATTCATTGGTTGAAAGCTCGCTAAGGTAGCATTAAAAAGCCTAAGGGAATGAGACATTGCACAGCCATGGGAAAAATATAAATTAATAACCACGAGAATGTGCGATAATCGCTTAGTGAGTAAATAAAAGCTGAATAAACTCTTTGTTGAACCTTAGCTTGTATGATGTGTTTGAATTGGTTATTGGTTCATTAATGCTCAAAATTCTTGATTTAAAACCTTAGTTTTCTTCCTTAGAGTATAGCATGTGGAATCTTTACCTTTATTGAGCTTATTTGTGACTATAGCGCACACACACACACACACACATCATCTTTGTAGCATGTTGGGATTTTTGGATTGTAAGTCCTTATGAATTTAGCTTATTTTGATGCTTTGTTCATAAATCTTGTTGTTTCTCTGAGGCATATCTTATTGGAATTGATAGCCTGGCTGAAGATCTTGGGATTCATTTTCATAATAGTATAGTTGCATAACATGTCGTTCGCATTTGTAGTTCGCATTTTGGATTTTGCTTGAAGGCAAACAATAGTTTAATTTTGGGGGTATTTGATAAGTAGGTTTTATACCTACTTATCGCCTATCAACTTACTAGAATTATGGCTTAAACTTATGTATTTTTAGTATTGTTTGATGCTTTTATCTTTGTATGTAGGATTGCATTAAGGAAACTAATAAGGCATGGCAATGGCTTGGACTTGGCAAAGTATTGAGAGCATGTGGTGGAATGAAAACTGAAGCATAACATGTGTATGGGAGGAGGGCATCTGAGCAAGTCAAGTGAAGGAAGAAAGAAGAAGGGAACAACAACATTGTAGCAGCAAGACATCAGCAGAAGAACTGCAGCAGACTCCAGAAGAATCTAGCCGCGCGACCGTGCCAGAGTGGAGTACAATGCCAGCGCGTCTGCGCTAGGAAGGATCTGGAAGGCTGCATGGCGCCCCCCTTTTGCCATTACTATCTGAGGCCACACACAGCGCATGATCAAGGCTCAAAAAATGTTCACTTTCAACTTAATGTCTGCTGTAGCGTTTTTACTTAAAAGAGGTGCATTTGTAAGTTACGGGATATACTTTTGAGTAGTTTTATTATTCCATTTTAGGGTTTTATAGAGCTAGAGAGAGTTCTAAGCTTTACTCTACTATTTTGGCTTCTCTCTTTAGATTTTAGTAGTTTTTACTTATTGAAGTTTATGTTGGTTTGATTATGGATCTAAACTGAGTTGGAAGCATACTTTGGACAAATTTTAATTAGATTTGCTCATTACTATTCACTCTACTCTCTTTGTTTTCATTGTATCTTCTCATGCTTGGATTAAATTCCATAATGGTTATTGATTCAGGGATGAACTAATCACCATTATGGGATTCTAATGAAGCTTATTGTGTAGTTCAGATCTATATGCCTCTTTATTATGCTTGACTGATTATATTTGGATTGCCTAACTTGGTTGTGCTTAGATGCTTGATCACCATCTACCCTAATAACTTATATGGAATTGAAAGAGGAAGTATAAGTTTAGATTTGACCATGCTAACATATGTTCATGAAATTTACATGTGTTATATTTTGTGATTCGTAATCCGGATAGACATATACCGGCTTATCATATGTAGTCGTTGAAAGAGCTTGCACTTAAATTAATATTACTTGTAAGTCACATAGACATATAGTGAGTTAGATAATATTGATGTTCATATGAATTCTATCTATTTTGTGGATTTTATGTGATATGGACATGTTGTATTGAAAAATAATCATGTTTCAATTTCGTGCTCTTGACTAGCAATCCATAGTAATTAATTAAGTTTAATATGAGGTGTATAATCTGGATGATGTATTAAGTAACATTGGGATCCCATATTTTTTCAATTTGAATCCTTTCGCTTGTTAATTAATTATTTGGAGCTGATAATCATTTTAATTTTTAAATTAAATGGGATGGAAAAAGAGATAATGGGTGGTAGTAAGTCAAAGGGGATAGAATGGTATCGGGGTGAGGAAGCCGCGGGGGGGGGGAGTTTCTCTACCCTCCCTACTTAGAGCCCTCCATTGAAAATTATAATTAATTTTTAAATCACATGATTTCATATTTATTATTATTATTATTATTATTAATATTATTATTATTAATTTTTATAAGAAATATTAAATTTAATATTTCATGTAAATATAAATATTTTCATACTTTTTTTACTAAATTTATAATTAAATAAAAAATACCAAAATGTACAATGGATGAGGGGCATACCCCGAAACAATAGCAAATTCACCAAAAAACTGACCAATTGATGAAAGGGCTAAAGAACAAAAGAAATAATATAAGATAGACCAAGTCCAAACAAATTATGACATGGCCATTATAAGACATACCCTATGATGGCTAAATTATAACAAGAGCAAACCCAACAACATGATAAAATTTTAGAATAATACAATGCTTTGAAAATTAAAAGACTTAAAAGACCCAAAACATAAGGGAGACCAAATCAGCTCGATGCAAAACAAAAAGCTGGCGGGCAACCAAAAGGGGCAAAACTCAGACTTAAAAGAACAAACTCAAACTTAACTTTTTCTATAGAACATATAAGTATTTTTTTTTATTTAGGTTCTATTCTACAAAAGAGTGCCATTATCTTTTTTTTTTAACTTTATTTTGTCATGATCAATGTAAGAAATTTTAAAGTTTAAACACATGTAAAGTTATTTACTTTATAATTTATTTAAAAAAAAAGTCAATATTGTAATTTATAAGTTACTAAAAATTGTTATTCAAAGTAAATTTACTACTATAAAAATATAATGTATTTATATCAACCATAATTAATTGAAAAAATTATTTAAAACAAAACAGTGACCAATTTTATCTCTCACAAAAAATCTTTGAACAATAGTATATAGTGAGTAATAATTCCTTCATTAATAGTTTTTTCCTCCCAAATTTTCATCATAAATTGGCGTCAAATATCCTTCAACCACCTCAATTTTGCGAAAGAAAAAAATATAAATTGCGAAGGATGTTTCTTTCGCTAATAACTATATTGTCACTAATTTTCTTTTCTTCATTATTCCTTCACTAGAAAGCTCCTCATGTGAATGAATGAATTTCTTCATAAAATTTCCTTCACTACATCCTTAATATCTTGTAGTGACACTCGGAGCCTTATAATTAAATTGAAGCTAGCAAAACTCAATCTCCTTATGTCTTTGAAAGGTAAGATCAAGTATATTATAATTATTATTGAATCATTTTGTGCCATAAATATTTTCTTGCTATATTTAGTTTTGTTCTTTTATTCTTTATTTCTTGAATAAATATTGCCACTTTTCCTTTGACATTTGGTAAGAGTCCAAATTTATAATGATTTATGATGTTTCAAGGAATATTTGCTAAAGTTATTGTTAAGTAACCAAATTATCTAAAAGTTTAAATTATTAGAAAGAGACATAATTAAGGCTGTAAATGAACCAAACAGTTTGGGCTTGATTCGGGCTCGACTCGAAAAAATACTAGCGAGACCAGATTCATTAAAAATATGATCCAAATCTGAGCATAAAAAATATTTCAAATAAAAATATGAGTAGAATCTGAGCAAGATTATACTCGACTCGTTTAAGACTCAAACTACTCGAATTCTCGATGTGATTCGATACATACTCGATTGATACAAATTCGATTAGATACTCGATACATTCTCTTATAATATATACAAAATTAAATCAAATTAGGATAATTAATTATTATTATTATTTTATTTTATTTTTATTTTTAATTGTGATTTTATATTTGTAAAGTATAATATTAATATATTTTCTCATTTCTAAGTAAAATAAAAAATTCAATTTATAATTATACTAGTAATTATCCGTGCCTAAAGGCACAACGTAACGAAATCCTCCCTCTCTCTCCGTTTCAATAATCTAAAAATTAGAATGAATATGAATCGTCCTTGTGCTTTCCCTTCCAAATTAATTAGAATGAATTTGAACCGTCCTTGTGCTTTTTCGCCCAAATTCAAATTGGGTTCTATCTTATTATTATAAATTTATTATAAAGCTAGTTATTATGTGGAGACTCGAATTTGAGCTTGAATTTGAAGCTCGCGAGTAGTTTGAATATAACTTGATTCGAGTCGGATCGAATTCGAGTAATAAATATTAGATTCGAGTCGAATCTGAGTAGAATTTTTCAAATACAATTCAGTTTTGAGTCGAATTCGAGTATGAATTTAATGTTTCGAGTCAAATTTAAGTAGCTCTCTGTTAGCTTCGAATCGACTCGTTTACACCCTTACCAATAATGTCATGTTTATACGAAGGAACAAATTAAAGTACATTTATACTATGAAACTAATATATATAAAGACGTGCGAGTAGAAAGATTTGAACTCAAGATATTACACACCTAAAACTGATGTAGGCGAGAATGTCCAATTTTTATGCCAAATTCAATTCAAAATTGATGATACATGCATATCTCTCGAAATACTTCATAAAGGTAAAAATCTTTAGTTGTATTAAATCAATGCAAAATGTAAGAATTTTTTTTAGGATGACATGGTATGGTAGCTATACAAAGGCAAGTCAATTATAATGATAAAAACGAGCTTTAAGTTGGGTAAACACGACAAGTTTATTTGTCTTACAAGATGAGTTAACAAATATATTTAACAATTTTAAATTATATATATATATATATATATATATATATATATATATATATTTGTTAATAGTATTGGATATAAACAATTCATAATATAATAATTATATCGGAACGTGCTATCACATAAAATAAAATCAATTAATCAATCTGGTTCTTACATGTATTGAGAGAAGTCATCTTATATGTATCACGCTTCCACTACGCTTAAGGGTGAAAGTCTTCAATTATCTCTCTCAATCTTAGGATGGATATATAGGTGTGTATAGAATTCTCTAAGACGACAATTGAGACCAAACCCTAACTATTTTATTTATAGAATAGCTAATGGTCATAATCGTCCATCAAGATTATAAAACCCCAGAGCCCATTATGCCAAATAATATTAGGAATATTATTTATAGGTCACATAATTAATTACCAAACTCATAAATAAAGTGATTAAATTAATATAATATGTAAGCCCAATAATTATATAAATAGTAGAGGCCACATAAAAAATAAAATATTCTAACATTCTCCCACTTAGCTGAAATACTATTTATATATAAAACACAACACTTACGATCATTAATTTGTCCAAGTATTAATTTAATGTCTACATCGTGTTCAAATAAACACACCAATGCGAATTAATACAATCTTTGTGTCACTATTAATACAAGATCCCCATTAGTTACAAAATTAGTAATTTTATTAGAACACATATTAACATTAAGCATAACATGTATGAATAGAGTTTATATAAGTGGTAATAGATTATACTCATTCATATGATCCAAAACATAAATGTTTGCACACGTTCTCAAGTGTGTACAATGAAGAGAATAAATAGAAAACCATAAACATAATGTGATGTTCAAAACAACGAGCTCAAATTTTTTGTCTTACATCAAAATAACTCACTAATTAAGACTACTTGTTAAATTCATGCCGGCAACATGCTCTAAAAAGATCTTGGGTGGTAAGCCTTTCGTAAATGGATCTACCAACATATTATGCGTGCTAATATACTTAATGACAACGCTTTGATCTTCAACTCTTTCCCTGACAAATAAGTACTTAGTGTCGAGGTATAGTCCAGCACCACACGAACTGGTGCTGTTGGAAAAACTAACAGCGGAATCATTATCACAAAATACTTTCAATGGTCTTAAAATGGAATCTATGAGCTTAAGTCTTGAAATAAGATTCCACAATAATACGATATGACAAGTAGCATGATAACAAGCCACAAATTCTGCCATCATCGTGGAAGTGGTAGTTAACTCCTGCTTATGACTTCTCCACGAAATAGGGCCTCCTAAAATCATAAATATGTACATTGATGTAGATGTTTTTTTTACACTTAGCAAAATCAGAATCATAATAACCAACAACTTCAAGGTTATCTGTTTTTTCAAATGTAAGCATAAAATCCTTAGTACCCTGTAAGTAGTGTAAAACCTTTTTGGTTGCTTTCTAATTATCCAAACCTGGATTTGACTGATAATGTCCAAGCATACCAGTTACATACGATATATCTGGACGTGTCTTGAGTGCACATAAGACTCCCAACCACAGAAGCATAGGGAATAAGATTCATTTGATCAAGTTCAAGTTGATTCTTAGGACATTGATATAAGCCAAATTTGTCACCCTTACCAACAGGGGCGATAGTAGGGGAGCAATTTTGCATGTTGTATTTGTTAAGAACTTTGTCAATATAAGCTCTTTGGGATAATCCTAATATCCCGTGAGACCTATCTCGATGAATTTTAATACCTATAATATAAGAGGCTTCATCGAGATCCTTCATATCAAAATTTCCAAAAAGGAAACGTTTGGTCAAATGAAATATGTCTAAGTTATTACTTACAAGTAGTATATCATCAACATACAAAACAAGAATAACAAATTTACTCCCACTGACCTTCAAGTATATGCATTGATCCACTATATTTTTCTTATAATCAAAATTACTCATCACCTCGTGAAGCTTAAGATACCATTGTCGAGAAGCCTGTTTTAACCCATAGATGGACTTCTTAAGTCTACATACCACATGTTCCTTGCCTTTAACTAGAAAACCTTCTGGTTGTGCCATATAGACATTCGCATGCAAGTTACCATTAAGGAATGCAATTTTAACATCCATCTGATGTAACTCTAAATCATAATGAGCTACTAGAGCCATAACTATTCTAAATGAATCTTTCCTTGATACTGGAGAGAAAGTTTCATTATAATCCACACCTTCTTTTTGAGTGAAACCCGTAGCAACCAATCGAGCTTTATACCTTTCAACGTTCCTTTTAGGATCTAATTTGGTCTTATAGACCCATTTGCAACCAACATGTTTAACACCTTTTGGTAATTCTTCATGATCCCAAACGTTATTAAGCTTCATTGATTTCAACTCATCATTCATGACTTCAAGGCATTGAGTTAATTGAGCACTCGTAATGGCCTCTTTATAAGAGATTGAATCATTAAACTTACTTGAATCATAGTCAATCTCATTAAGATAGGTTATAAAATCATCAAAATTAACAGGCTTTCTAGGTATTTCGGACCTATGTAAAGGATGCACAATTTCAGCAATATAATTTTCAATAATGTGGGGTTCAACATTAGGTGGTGACTCAGCTATCTCAGGGGCATCATTCGCCTCAATAAAAGGTTGTTGTGCCCCAACCCTCTTGAATTACTAGATTAGAAACATAAATCATGTTTTCTTCAAGTTCAAATTTTTAGGTTAACCACTCCCACTTAAATCACAATTCTCTAAAAATTTTATATGCCTAGTCTCAACAATTCTAATGGTATGTGAGGGACAGTAAAATCAAAAACCCTTAGATCTTTCAGGATATCCAATAAAATGGCAACTATTGGTTTTAGAGTCAATTTTCTTTATTTATGGATTAAAAATATTAGCCTCGACTGGATAGCCCCATACCCATATGTATTTTAAACTAGGTTTCCTACCTGTCCAGATTTCATAAGGAGTGCTAAGGACAGATTTTCTAGGAACCTGGTTTAAAATATGAACAGTTGTCTTTAATACCTTAGTCCACAAAAATATAAGTAAGCTGGAATTGTATAACATTCTACGTACCATATCCATAAGGGTACAATTTTGCCTCTCAGCTACCTCATTCTACTGCGGTGTACTAGGCATTGTATACTGAGTGACAATGTCATTTTCTTGACAAAATAAGGCAAAAGGGCCAGGACTATGAACTGTATCGAAGCGTTTACCATAATAATTTCCACCTCTATCCGATCTCACTACAGGCTTTAAAATTTGAAATTTGAAAATATTTAGTGATTTAGATTTTTCAATAATTAGGTAGACATAAGTATAACAAGAATAATCATCAATGAATGTAATAAAAGATTTGTGTCCACCAATTCTAGGAGAAAATAGTCCATATATATCAGTGTGAATCACCTCAAGAAGTGCACCACTTCTAGTGGCTCCTTTCTTATTACCTTTCATAAATTTTCCTTTTATACATTTAATACAACAGTTAAGATCAGAATAATCTAGTGAATGAAGAATTCCATCCTTTATAAGACATTACATTCTATCTTTTGGAATATGGCCTAAGCATTGATGCCACAATTTTGAAGAATTTTCATTATCTAGTTTTCTTTTATTTCCACTTTTAGATGTACTTTATGTCACATTCCTTGTTAACAAGGATTCGACAAAGACATTATCCAAATTTAACTTATAGAGGTTTCCCTCTAAAGAGCCAGAACCAATACCATGAGAGTAATGATAAATAATTATTTTATTATTCCTAAACTTAAACGAAAAAACCGTCAACGTCATGTTTAGATACATAAATTAAATTTCATGTCATACTGGGAACATAAATAGTATTATATAAATATAAGTTGAAACCACTCTCCAAAACTAAAGGAAGAGTTCCTACAACTTCAACTTGTATAGACTCTCAATTGCCAACTTTAATGGTTCTTTCCCCCTTTTGGAGTGTCTTCTTTAAAAGGAATCCCTGCAATGAATTAGTAATGTTAACCATAACACCAGTGTCAAGCCACAATGTATTAGAAGGAACATCAATTAGAAAAGATTCATAAGTTACATAATTGAAGGACATACCTTTCTTTTCAAGCTATTCTCTGAACTTAAGGCATTCTTTCTGAATATGTCCTTGCTTCTTACAAAAGCAACATTTAGGACCTACCTCAGAGTTGTTACCCGAATAATTTGCCTTATTTGTTTTGGTAGAAATTAACTTATCCTTACCTTTTCCATTTTTGTGAGTCTTCTTCTTATGGAATCCAATGGTAGTCAAATGAGCAACATTAGGTTTTTCAATCTTAAGCCTTTCTTGTTGTTGAACGCACATGGCGATTAACTCGCTCATCTTCCACTTTCCCTTCTAAGTGTAATAATTGATCTTAAATGGATTAAATTGTGTAGGAAGAGAATTCATAATGAAGTGAACAAGAAAACCCTCAAAAATCGCCATGTCCATACCCTTTAATTTAAAGGTCATGTCATTCATCACCATAATGTGCTCGCGCACTCCACTAACTCCATTATACTATTAGGTAAAATATAGTTACACACAATCACGCAAGTATACGTGGTCAACAAGTAATATAGTAGTTAGTAGAGTATCGTTCCCATAGAGATTAACAAGAAATTAACCCTCACAATTATCAATTTCCTATTAATCCAAATTTTATTAAACTGTCTAAATTAAGAAGTATAATTAAAAAACTAAATATATTAAAAATACTAAAATCACCAAACAATCAATAAACCCTAAAAACTAAAATTTCAAATAAATATTGGAGAATTAGGCTTACAACTTCACTCTAAGTATCACTCTGATTATTACCCTTTATTCCAGTTTAATTCACTATCCCAGTTTATTAATCAAGAATACTCAAGTAGAATTAGTCATCTCTCGATGCACTAATACCGTATTAACTTAAATCCACAAATTAGATAGAATTAAGTTAAACACCTTAATTAACTAACTTACTATATCTCTATGTGAATTATAATTAAAGAAGGTTTAAGTTCAAGTTCTCTATCCGATTACACGCGATGCCAGGCATATCTATATCCTAACATAAATCCAGATTCCATTTAATCACAGAATTCAAGAACACATACTATATTAACTAAGTCTATACTCATATTTCCTCTCTCAAATCCATACAAGTCCACATAGAATTGGTGATCAGGCAATTCATAAATTCAAGCACAAATTAATATAGATAAACTGAAGAATAGCTTATTAAATTAAAAATCAAAGATTCCACTTAAAGATCCGTTATAAGCCTAAAAAGTAATTTAGTTCATCGTCAATGAAATAAAAACTGAATTAATCAAAGTAAACATCATCCCAATTATAAATATTAACTAAATAAAGAGAATGAATCTAGAACCACCCTTCTCTCTAGCCTCAATCTGCAATTATTGTGAAATCTCCTTTAAAATCTTCCTCCAATGCTCTTGCTCCCAATTCTAGCTTCCAAGATGTTAATTGCCTATTATCATGCTTCAATCTTGTTGTTTGTTGTTAATTATATGCCAAGACACGCATTCTGACTCTAATTCCATGCATAATTGAGTTTCAAGTCATTCCAATCACTAGCCTTCACGTTGTTGCAACAATTCAAAAGGAAATACGACACACTTTCTTTTTTGCATTACCCAGCCCCGTGGGTTTAGCCTTTGTAAAATTTCATTTTACGTGAGCTATGCTATTGTTTTGGTTTCAAGACCGCTTTTACGGGGGTTTTATATCTGAAATGCTTACTGGTGGGGTATATTCTCTCTTTTGTCCAATTTAGCTCTGAACTTGTTAATTTTGCCATGATTTCACCCTTTTAAGTCCAATTGCCACGCCACCACACGTAAACACAAAATAACACTAAACAAGTAAAAATAGGCAATAAAATAAAGAATTAACATAGTTTAAGCTCAAATTAGAGGCCGATTCATAGGTATAAAACTCACTCATCAAACTCCCCCAAACTTAAATACGTGCTAGTCCTCGAGCACAAAACAAAACAAAAATGCACTACAATGCAATGCAATGAGATATAATGCATCTAATCTATATGCCTACGAATCTAACAGTCATCATAGAATCAAGTTTATTCATCTGGCCTCAGAGAAATTAAGAAAACTTAACAATACTTCATATTAAAACTAATCAATAATTCTCATTATTCATCAAATCTTAAACTTTTTGTACTGGTATATTGTGTGTGCTCAACATCCATGCTAACTGATGTAAATTCAAATTTAATACATAACAAATCTCTTAGAAGGCATTATACAGTGTAAACTTAAAATTTTCAAAAACATACGAGATCCAACTAAAATCAAACAATTACCAATATTAAGGGTCCAAATAGGGTACTTATGATTTATTATTCAATCACAGGGGCTTTTTGCTCTTATTTCCCATTTTATTCTCATACTTTTTTTAGATAGTGAGTGCGTTTTACGCTCCATCTCACCCTGTGTTTATGGGGAGTGCGTTTTACGCTCCTTCTTGACCCACCACAAGATTCAATTATTCATCTCGGGAAGGTTCCCCCTTTTTAGATATAAAAAGCTTATATACCCCACTTTTTCCCCCAAACTTAGGTTCTTGCCTAATTCTTCGCCTTCACTGCCTATCCTTGTCATTCTCTTACTTAAACTAGCATTATCCTTTACAGGTCATTTATTTATCAATTTGAACTAAATCCATCACATAGGTGTTATTACGTGCTAACCTTATTATACTAGTTTTAAACAAGCAAAAGATCCAATTCATAACAAAAAATTACATCAAATTCTAATATTTAGTACTGTACTTGTCTACTTAATCCCAATCTCATCATTAGCTATAATAAAATGAACTATATCAAACCGCTGGACATATGCAATATAACACAATACTTAACTAAATTATTATTTAATTTTTTGTTTTTTATTTTTATTTTTTTTATGTGGTAAATATAATATGATTTGAAAATTAAGAAAAACTATTTACAAACCTAAGCTACTATGCAACTAAATCACTGCATGAATGCAAACATTTAATAATCCTAAAACTAAACATGAAACTAATATATGCAAATCTAACTAATGAAATTAAACATGTAAACATGAAAATTAAACTAACTCCCCCAAACTTGAAAATTACAATGTCCTCATTGTAAAGAATAAAGCAATAAATGTATGAGGACTTCCCTGTAATCGCCTAAGCTTGGGGTGGTGGTTGTTGTTTTTCATCAGAATCACTGGGTGGGAACCTTGGCATAGGGGTTGGCTGCTGATATGGGAACTGTGCAATGGGGTTGAAACTTTGAAGTGTCGCATTCAATGAGGCAAAGGACATATTCATGGCCTCAAACATATGGTCCTGCCTCGCTGCGAGTCTTTGCATCATTCTGTTATCATCTTTGTTGTATCCATCCACTTGATGTTACAGGCTCTGAAACTGAGGGCTAGATGTAGCATCGGGTTATGGTATCTCCTCCATTCTTTGTGCTCCCATCGTCTCATCCCCCGGATACTCATCGTCATCCGAGGTGTCTTCAGCTTCAGCCTCATCCTCTGAGGCTGGTGAAAATATGAACCCAAGTCCTCTAGGGTGTGACTAACCCCCGGGCCACACCGAATACCCTGCAATCATCCTCGAGTCTACCATCTGAAGCGGCATCAAGGTGGTCTCATCATCAGACCATCTAACTCCCACTTGCCTACACAACCCATAAATGAGCGATGGGTGTGGCAAGCCGCCAAAGAATAGTCCTCGCAAGCATCTTCGAATAGAAAAACTGATTATAGCACCCACATTGATGAGAAAATCTTGGACGATGGCATACAAAAGCAATATCTTCTCTTTGTTCACCTCTGTCGTGTGTGTGGATGAAAACTGCTTGGCGCATAAGAATGCATGCTATATCTTTTCGTATCGACTGAGATCCTTACTGTGGAAGATAGTGCCCCCTTTTCGGCCTTTGACCCATGTGGTACCCGGTTTTGTAATTTTTGTCAAAATAGCCTCGTAGTCGGGATCATGGTCATGTAAGTAAGCATACTGGCACTCTCTAGGAACTCGTAATTGGTAGTACGTGTTGATTGCGTCAACATTGAAAGGAACTTGTTTGCCCCGGACA
Source organism: Panax quinquefolius (assembly GCA_020205615.1). NCBI lineage: Eukaryota > Viridiplantae > Streptophyta > Magnoliopsida > Apiales > Araliaceae > Panax > Panax quinquefolius. The sequence continues at coordinate 98,929,858 of CM035158.1, read as the reverse complement.
AATGCGGTGAATGGGGCCTTATCCTCTACGTTGGCATAAAACTCCTTGACCACATTCAGAATCATTGGCTCGGGCTCTTCCATGAACTTATTCCATCCTTTCTCATAAATTTATTGCATCATTTCGCCGTCGACGTGTTCAGGTGCCAACCCCTGCTCTGGTGTGAGTGCCTTTGTTACAAGATAGTCGTAACGGTCGGTGGCGATGACACTTATAAATTTGCACCTGTCAAAGGTCCTTGTTGGTGGTGTGGACCCTGAACTTTCTCCACGTTGTCTCTTTGATGCTAGTTTAGGTGCCATTAGAATTGGAATTGGTGAACTTCAAAAAATTCCCCCAAACTTCACTCAAGTAACCCGTTGAACACTTGGCGTGCTAAACTCGCAATACCCCCAAACTTAGTGATTTGGCTTCAAATATGGTGGTGGATGTTGAGATTTTGCAAGAACTAACGACTTACCCTAAGCGTATGAATAAAATTGTTAAACTTTTCCTCTCTTTTGGCTATCAAAAATCGCACTCTAAGAACCCTTACTGTGAATGACTGAAAATTGTATGGAATGGATTAGAATTTAGGTGGTTAGAGCTTAGATTTATAGAGAGGAATATTGTAGAGAGTTATGGTTAAGGTAGGGGTTTAATGAAGTGGGAAGTGGGTTACTAATTCGTGGGTTAAGAGTAAAGAAGTGGGGGAAAGATGGTTTGAGTGCTCTATAACTGCCAAAACTGCCTCTTCAGATTCCGTACCCCCGCGGTGGGGGGTAATAAGCCTTGAAGGCCCTCCCCGGCGGGCTTGTATTCTGTTAACTGAGCTAGAACCCCTGCCCCGATGAACTATGCCAGCTAAAATGTCCACCCCGACGGGCATACATTCTGTTATTAAGATCAATACCCCGGCCCCGACAGGGGGTTCCTTCACAAAAAGCCCGCGCCGGCGGGAATGCCTTTTGCTAGTTGACTTGAATTTTTCCCTTCTTTGCATCCTTAACATAACCATGAGCTTAACATAACCACACTCCTCTCCATTATTCATCTTTTTGTAATCCATACAAACCCTCCAATCGGTCACTCTCCTCGTAGGAATTAATTCATTGTCATCATTCTGTATTACAGTCATTCCTCCCTTTTTCAGCACACTTTGAACTGAACTAACCCACGTACTCTCTAAAATTGGGTAAATGATTCCAGCATCCAATCACTTTTTAATTTCTTTCTTCACTACTTCTTTCATGATGGGATTGAGCCGTCTCTATTGTTCCATTATTGGCTTTGCATCATCTTCCATAAGAATTTTGTGCAAACAAAAGGACGGACTGATTCCCTTGATATCTGTAATTGTCCATCATATATCCAATTTGTGTTCTCTAAGCACTCTCATCAACTTATTTTCCTGCAATTAGTTAAGCGCAAAAGAAATAATAACATATAAAGTATTAAAACTTGCCTAAATATGCATAACTGAGGTGTTTAGGGAGTGGCTTAAGCTTAAGTGTAGGTGGCTCCTCTAATGAATGTTTCATCCTTGTTGTGGCTCTTTCCTCTGTGTGTATTGGTTCAAATGGTGCTTTGAATTTGCTAACACATGGCAAAGAGTCCAGCATTTGCAAATAATCCACAAACTCCGGATCATCCAAATCTTCATCTCCCAATAATGTAGTTTCTAATGGATCATTAACCAAACTCTTTTACATGTCTTCATTAACTATCCGCTCAATGACATCCACCCGATAACATTCTTCTTCATTCGTAGGGAACTTCATGTCTTTAAACACATTGAACTTGACTTCCTAATCTTAAACCCTCATAGTTAGTTCACCTTTTTGCACATCGACGAGAGTCCTACCCGTACCCAAGAACGGTCTCCCTAAGATGATTGAGATATTTTTGTCTTCTTCGTAATCCAAAATTATGAAGTCAGTTGGGAATATAAATTTATCCACTTTAACCAGAATGTCTTCCACAATTCCTCTCGGGTACGTGACTGACCTATCCACCAACTGTAGAGATATATTGGTTGGTTTTGGAGTTGGTAAACCCAATTCGGTGTATACTGATAACGGCATGAGATTTACACTCGCCCCCAAATCACATAAACACTTTTGAAATGTCATGTTCCCAATTGTACACGGAATAGTAAAACACCCCGGATCTTTCAACTTCGGCGGTAACTTCCTTTGTAGTACTACGCTGCAATACTCCGTTAATGCCACCATTTCAAAATCTTCCAACTTCTTTTTCCTTGACAAAATTCCCTTCATAAACTTAGCATAACTAGGCATCTGCTCTAGGGCTTCTGCAAACAAAATATTTATTTGAAGTTTCTTAAAAACTTCCAAAATTTTGGTGAATTGCTTATCTAATTTCTATTTTTGAATTCTTTGTTGGAATGGTGGAGGAGGATACACAACTGGTTTGTTATGTGTCTTGTTTTTTTCCACCGGTTTTTCTTCATCTTGTTTGTCCTCAACCACTTTATTTTCACTTTCTTTGTTATCATCTTTTGCAGCCAAATTTTCTGTTTTCTGCCCCTCAAGCTGTTTTCCACTCTGTAACATAATTGCTTGACATTGCTCATGATTCCCCCCTTTTGGATTTTTCTCTGTATCACTGGGTAAAGTTCCTTGAGGCCTATTATTCAATGCAAAAGCTATCTGTCCCATCTAATTTTCTAATTTCTTGATGGCTACTGCTTGTGATTTTAGAGCTACCTCGTTGCTCGTTATATATTTTAACAACAACTCTTCTAAATCTGTTTTTCTATCTTGATGTTGAGCTGGTTGATGATGTTGATTCTAAAATCCTGGGGGATAAGATGGTTGTGGAGCTTGCTGATGCTGATTATTACTCCACGAAAAATTAAGGTGATTCCTATTCCCCAAATTATATACATTCTGATACATGTTCTGTGACATCCTGTTGTAGCTACCCACAAATTGCACTGACGCTGGGTTGATTGCACATTATTCTATAGGATGTTCCCCCACACACAATTCATAAATAACTACAACTTTCTGATTCTGTACACCCGAAAAAGCATCCACTTTCTTTGATAGCGCTGAAATTTGTGCTACCAATGTCGTTACTCCATCTACCTCTAACACTCCAGCTACCTTAGGTTGTATCATTCTTGTTGTAGGCCACTGATAATTGTTAGCCACCATTGTCTCTATCAACTCATATGCCTCCTCGTATCTCTTTGCCATAAAAGCTCCACCCGAAGCTGCATCTATACTAGTCCTAAGATTCCCATGTAACCCATTGTAGAATGTGTTCATTTGCAGCCATTTAGGTAATCCGTAATGTGGATACTTTCTAAGCAGTTCTTTGTATCTTTCCCATGCCTCATACAGTGATTCCCCATGCTGATGTTCAAACATAGTGATCTCGTTCCTCATTTTCACAGTCTTTGCTGGTGGGAAAAATTTGGCTAGAAATTTTTGAGCAAGGTCTTCCTATGTAGTTATTTATCCCATTGGTAGAGAGTGTAACCAACTCTTCGCCTTGTCCCGTAAAGAAAATGGGAACAAGCGAAGCCTGACTGCATCATCCAACACCTCATTGTATCTAAAAGTGTCACATATCTCCAAAAAGCTGACTAAGTGTTCATTTGGATCATCATTTGTAAGTCCCCCAAACTGAACCGAGTTTTCGATCATCTGAATAGTCCCAGGCTTGATCTAAAATGTATTTGGCAAACAATCGCTTGACTGGTGATACTTGGATGAAGCTTCGGTCACCTTAGAGTAAAAGAAAGTCCTCAACGCTTTCTGGTCTTCGTTAGCCATTACTTCTTCTTTTTCAAAATTCTCAAAATTTTCCTTTGTATCCTTAATCCACTTACTTAGCCTTTGAAATCATTTCTCAATATCGTCCTCAAAAGGAAGCAAGTCTGGGTTTTTGGACCGAGTTTGCATAAACCAACTTCAAGAACCTGAAATAGAAGGAACAAAACAAAAGAAAAAAATGTTTAAGTAAAATTGGACTAATTAAATTGGTATTGCAAATTATTAAAATCTATACTATATCCCTGGCAACGGTGCCAAAAACTTGTTGGGTAAAATAAAGTTACGCACAATCACGCAAGTATACGTGGCTAACAAGTAATATAGTAGTAAGTAGAGTATCGTTCCCACAGAGATTAGCAAGAAATTAACCCTTACAATTATCAGTTTCCTATTAATCCAAATTTTATTAACCTATCAAAATTAAGAAGTATACTTAAATAACTAAATATATTAAAAATTCTAAATTCACCAAACAATCAATAAACCCTAAAAACTAAAATTTCAAACAAATATTAGACAATTAGGCTTACAACTTCACTATAAGAATCACTCTGATTATTACCCTTTATTCCAATTTAATTCATTATCCCAGTTTATTAATCAAGAACACTCAAGTAGAATTAGCTATCTCTCGATGCACTAATACCGTTTTAACTTAAATCCACAAATTAGATAGAATTAAGTTAAACACCTTAATTAGCTAACTCACTATATCTCTATGTGAATTACAATTAAAGAAGGTTTAAGTTCAAGTTCTCTATCCGATTACACGCGATGCCAGGCATATCTCTATCCTAACATAAATCTAGATTCCATTCAATCACATAATTCAAGAAAACATGCTATATTTACTAAGTTAAGACTCATATTTCCTCTCTCGAATCCATACAAGTCCACATAGAATTGGTGATCAGGCAATTCATAAATTCAAGCATAAATTAATATAGATAAACTGAAGAATAGCTTATTAAACTGGAAATCAAGGATTACATAACCATCGTTCCACTTAAAGATCCGTTATAAGCCTAAAAAGTAATTTAGTTCGTTGTCATTGAAATAAAAACTAAATTAATCAAAGTAAACATCATCCCAATTATAAATATTAACTAAATAAAGAGAATGAATCTAGAACCACCCTTCTCTCTAGCCTCAATCTGCAATTATTGTGAAATCTCCTTTAAAATCTTCCTCCAATGCTCTTGCTCCCAATTCTAGCTTCTAAGATGTTAATTGCCTATTATCATGCTTCAATCTTGTTGTTTGTTGTTAATTATATGCCAAGACACGCATTCTGACTCTAATTCCATGCATAATTGAGTTTCAAGTCATTCCAATCACTAGCCTTCACGTTGTTGCAACAATTCAAAAGGAAATATGACACTTCTCTTTCCCGTACCCCCGCCCCGGCGTGGGTTTAGCCTTGTAAAATTTCGCCCGTGCAAGCTATGCCATCGTTTTCGGTTCAGCACTTTTACGGGGTTTTATATCTGTAAAGTGCGCCTTACTGGTGGGGTATATTCTCTCTTTTTGTCCAATTTAGCTCCTGAACTTGTTAATTTTGCCATGATTTCACCCTTTTAAGTCCAATTGCCACGCCACCACACGTAAACACAAAATAACACTAAACAAGTAAAAATAGGCAATAAAATAAAGAATTAACATAGTTTAAGCTCAAATTAGAGGCCGATTCATAGGTATAAAACTCACTCATCAAACTCCCCCAAACTTAAATACGTGCTAGTCCTCGAGCACAAAACAAAACAAAAATGCACTACAATGCAATGCAATGAGATATAATGCATCTAATCTATATGCCTACGAATCACTAGCATAATTGAGTTCCAAGTCATTCCAATCACTAGCCTTCACATTGTTGCAGCAATTCAAAATGAAACGGGACACTTCTCATTCCCGTACCCCCACCCCGGCGGGGGTTTAGCCTTGTAAAAGTCCGCCCCAATGGGCTATGCTACTGTTTTTGGTTCAGCACCCCCTCCCTTGGCGGGGGTTTTGTATACAGAAAGTCCACCCTATCGGGGGTATATTTTGTCTTTTTATCCAATTTAGCTCCTGAACTTGCTAATTTCACCATGATTTCACCCTTTTAAGTCCAATTGCCACACCACCACACCTAAAAGCAAAATAACACTAAACAAGTAGAAATGAACAATAAAAACAAAGAATTAACACAGTTTAAGCTCGAATTAGAGGCTAATTCGTAGGTATAAAACCCACCCACCATATACCTACTAGTGAGCATTTTCAAAATAAGGGTACTTATATGAGTTTTAGAAGAACCCTTAAATTGTTACTCGACTTAAGATAATTACTCTTTAGCATTCTCAAATTCAGCAATGGCTCCTCGAATGACTGTCGTGATAGAGTTTTTCATAATCATAAGTGACATACAGTTGGATCGCTCTAACTTTTCATAAATAGCCTTTTGTTCAATTGAGCTACTAGCTGTAAGTGGAGCAAGAGGATTCACTCGTAATGCATAGCCCAAATCCATAACGCCAAGAACAATTTTCACTTGCTTTTTTCGATTAGAAAATTAGTTCCATTCAAGGATTCAATTCCAGAGAGATACCCAGAAATATTAGTTGGAGTCAATACTGAAACACAATCATGCTCATAAGTATTCTTACAAAAAAACTAAAAGAAATCCACAATGTACAACAATAATTAAGAATTAATCATAATAAAAACCAATTTTAGGACAAGTTGTAAGACCCCAACTTTTATGAATAAAGATGAATTTTTCTCTAAATATCATTTTTGAATATTAAGGCGTGAATTTGTTATAATGTTATAGTTGTGGGTAATATTTATAAATTTTGCAAAGTAAGCAAGTTGTTATAAAATATTTGATTGGTCGGGGAATATTCTTTTTAACAGGGAATATTCGTACGATGGCAAAATCATTGGTGGACCCCACAACAGAATTATTTTCAGAGTTAGAAAACGACAAAAATATCTTTTTATAAAAATAACGGCGAAAGTTTTACCGTTAACTGTTGAAATACCTGGTGATAAAGGTACAGTAATACATGTGGTTGCATAGTAGCACGCGATATTGATTATTGATGCTTACATGAGAAGTCACTCAGTTATACTCAATTATTGTTATAGTAATTATTGCATAGTATCTCACATTATTGATTCTATTATTGTCACAGTATTATCTGCATAATATTTTATATTATTAAGTCAATAATTGAGATGACAAGTTATTCATATTATTATTTGCATTATTGACAATGTCTAGAAAGTTCTGTCGAAGAAAGGGGTTTGGTCACCTAATTGTGAGCCAATAGGGAGAAATCTTTGTCGGAAAGCCCCCTTTTTCCTGGGAATAATATAGTTGTTAATATTGCAAGTTATATTATTGATGAATAATTGTTATTTAAAAATATGTTTTGGGAAGCCAAGTGAATTGAGATAAATAGAGGGGATTTCTATGAAGTATTTGTTGTAAGTTTGGCGTATTATTTGAACCCCCACTTACCCATTTTTCAAAATTATCGGTAGAAAGTTATCTCAATTTTGTTGTATATATATATATATATATATATATATATATATATACATTTCCAATCCCCCATGGAGTTTACTCCGTGGTGGTCGATTGTTCATATATATATATATATATATATATATTTACAGCTTTTATATATATAACTGCTTACAACTTTCATATAAACTTCAACATCATGTGATCACAGATTCAGTCTTCTAAATCTAGATTCGGTTCTCGTGATGGACATTTTTGGCTGTAACCAGTTTGTAAATTATTCACGGTGTTTGAATTTCCTTAGGCGGCTATCATGCCACAAGGAGTTTAAGATCGCTATGTATATTATTTTCTCGAAGATGCCTCGTGATCTCGAAAAAATAAAAGCAATCAATAGAACACATAATAAAATGGAAGTATCAAAGGCCTCAATTACTATTGAGTATAAGGGTTTGAAAAACCTCTTTTACAAAACATCACTGCTATATCTTGTTAAAATTGAACTTTTATACAAAATTCAAACCCTTTGTATATAGGTGCAAACGAGGCATAGCAATACTTCCAGATAATTACACATTGACCCACACACACATTCATATAACAGTTTAATTGAAAAGTGGAGGTCACCGTGGTAACACAGATGTCGGAGGGTGCCTAACACCTTCCCTCCTTATAATCAAGCCCCCGGACCCTAACGAATCTCAGTTTCATAGACCTGTTAAGAAGTGTTACATCACTGGGTCAATGTGCAAACCTTTTCTCAGTTGAGTTGGTGCAACCATTTAAAAACACCAACTGGCGACTCTTACAGTCTAATCGTCGACATATACATGTCGGACCTTTTCACAACTTATTTTTTCAAACAAATCTCACCTAACATGAGAACACCAAAAGACAAGAACAGAAAAGGGACAATAAAAATCCCGACATCGACAGGTGGCGACTCTGCTGGGGACATCCAGTAAGAGGGTTTAAGCCGCTACTAAAAACTTTTCAAACTGTTATTTGCTTGTGTGTGGATGTTGCATTTACATTTAAAATGTGTACTAATGCATTTACTTATTACACTTAGTGCTTCGCACTGTATCTGCTTGTGATATTAAAAGTGCTTTGCACATGTCATCATTTTCATACGGTGAGACACGTTGTATGTGAATGTATATTGTGTGGTCCCTCCACCAGGAGGTTATCCTATCGGTGTTTGATTACTGGACTCGTAGGAAGACTAATTCCAACGAGGCTCAGGAAAGGCACCACCCAGATTCACTCCAGTTGAAAGACCAGATTAATCTCCCGTCAAGTAAATTGCGATGATCTGGGAACCTTTATGCCAAAAACCACGAGAGTAACATAAGATAAGTCAACCTCTAATAAACCAAATGCGGAGGGAAGTCTCTTCATACTTTCCCATTTCAATTACTTTTAAATTCAATTACTTATAATTTTGTTGCATGTCAATCTCATTATAATGGAAAATATGAAGAAATATGTGTACATGCATTCCCTTTTATATCAAAACCTGACATGTTATCTTACAAATAGCTAACATCCTTTTTGCAGGATAATACTCCTAAAATGGACACATCATATAGCATGCTACATTTATACATTCTCTAAGACTAAGCTACATAAATTTTTTTATAGGGAAACAATTGGGCATGTTACTCGCTCAAAGTCCAAAAATAAAATAAGCCTACAGCCAATTATGGCTTCATCTGACCAGTCTAATCCTACTCCTATCTCTCGTGAGGAGTTTGAAGGATTAATCAAACAAATTACAGATTTGGCTATTCTTCTTAAAGAACTACATCAGTTTACTCAGGGTCCACAAATACCCATATATACATAATCCTCTGTACAGGGAAGAACCCAGGGTCTGGACAAAGTAACTCCCATACTTGAGTCTCAGTTGGACAAAACCAACAAAACCCCTGAAATTACCCATCTCAAAGAAGATCCAGACACCGGTGATATCTGGAAGAAATTCCTTCAAATGGAAGAGACCATTCGGTCTATTAAAGGGATTGGAGCACATGGGAGTGTTTCATATGCATACCTTTGTATATTCTATGGGGTTCATTATCCAGAAAAGTTCAAAACTCCTGACTTTGAAAAGTACAATAGGTTGGGGGATCCTTACACACATTTAAAGGTATTCATTGGAGAACTCGAATCTTATGCAGAGGATGAGAAGCTCGGAATGCATCTGTTCTAGAAAAGTCTAATTGGAGAGGCCTGATCGTGGTACACTAGATTAGACAACTCCAAGATTCATAGCTGGGAAGAGTTGGCTCATGCTTTCCTCAGTCAGTATAGTTTCCAATCTCAGATGGCTCCCGACCGGTACCAAATTACCAAGGTCAGGAAACAAGCCAATGAGTCTTTTAGAGAGTATGCTCAAAGGTGGAGGCGCCTTTCTGAGTCTGAAATGGTGATGACCTTCATAGACATACAAGAAGCTCCCTTCTATGAGAGAGTCTTAGCTGGCATTGGCAAGCCATTTTCTGAAAAGATTAAACATGGAGAGATGGCTGAGATGGGACTGAAGTCAGGAAAGATTCAAGATCTTGCCGCTCTAAAAGTTGTTGCTGAGCACATCCCGTCTAGAAGTTATGGAAACAACCCCCAGAGGGTCCATAAGAAGAAAAAGGAGGATGTTTCCTTGATACTACAAGGACAGAAAGGCAGTCAGAACATGCCTATCTAGAGGAGAAACTACTCCCCGTTTCAAGCACAGTTTTCAAACCCTCCATTGCCAGAAAGTGGAAAAGTCCAACGCACTCGAGTGTCCACACCCTTAGGGGACTCACTCGAGAACATTCTCAATCTTCTGACAACTCAGAAGAAAATTACCCATCTTCTTCCACCAGCCAACCCGAATGGGAAGGGTTTCAATGCTAACAGGAAGTGTGCTTATCATGCTGGAACTCCATGACATAATACTCAGGATTGTTGGGCCTTGAAACATAAGATCCAGGATTTGATTGATAATGGTGAGATCGTGGTGACTAAATCTAACTAACCTCATGTGCAAGACAACCCTCTTCCCCAACATAAAGAAGAGGAAGTTAATATGATAAATTGGAGCAATGGACAGAGTTCCAATTACGGTGGTTGATCCTCCCAAACCAGCAAGGATAATGCTGACAAATGGGATTACTCACAGTTCTAGTTTACGATGGAATAAAAGATGAAAGCTCTTTATAAGCAAGTTAACTAATTGGCAGAACTGGTGATCCATCAGCACCAAGTCACACACCAATTAATCAGTCAGGAGCATGCTAGTCTCCTTCCTCTTGTTATGAATACTCCACCATTGACTCCAGAAAGTGAAATACTGGAGGATAAAATTGCGAAAAGAGCAAGTTCCAAAGCCCGTCGGGATTTTGCCAATAAGAGGGAATTTACCTATCTGGGCCAACCAATGGAGGAGATATTTCAGATGCTAATCAATGAAGGAAGAATCACAGCTCTGCTACCTCCAATCAATCCCCATTCAAGACGGTTCAATTCTAATGGAGTATGTCAGTATCACTCCCACTCTTGCAGACATAACACTAAAGAATGCTGGGCACTCTGCCATCTTATTCAGAACCTAATTGACAGTGTAGTTGGCAAATAATGACATTATATTACTTGAGAGTGGGGACACATTTCCTACAAAATGGAAGGAAGTCGTAGCAGCTATATCCGCTGAGGATGATTTGGCTGCCAGACCACTCACAATACAAGTAATTTAACTCAAAGGTGTCGACAATCCTTTAAAAGTGGCTGCATCAAAGCCAATAAGCTTACCATACAGAACACATTATCCTGTTGTCAGCCTACAAAAAGTGCCATGGAATTATGGAGAGGTTGAAGGATCCACATCTCACATAACTGTTCCAGTGTTGAAGGAGAATCCACCGTATCTTCCCCAACTGGTGATGAAGCCCACCATCAGATCAAATGGGAAAGTTCCCATGGAGAAGATCGAATAGTTCCTCCGTACTATGGGCCATAATGAAGCCAAGGTGGTTTTAAGCTTGAGAGAAGCTGTAAGACCCCGAATTTTACAAAATGAAAGTATTTAATTTTTATAATTATTATTCTATTTAGTAAATGGTTAAATTGATAAAAGTACAGTAATATGCGTGGTTGCACAGTGGCACACGATATTGTACAGTATCTTTGATGCTTACGTGAGAAGTCACTCAGTTTTATTCAATCATTGTCATAATATTTTATATTATTAAATCAATAATTGAGATGACAAGTTGTTCATATTATTATTTGTATTATTGACAATGTCCAGAAAATTCTGTCGAAGAAAGGGGTTAGGTTATTTAATTGCGCGCCAATAGGGAGAAATCCTTATCGGAAGGCCCCTCTTTCCTAGGAACGATTTGGTTGTTAATATTGTGAGTTATAATATTAATGATGAACGTTATTAAAAATCAAATTTGAGCTCGGAGTTGAATTTGGAGACGCGAACTTGATATTTGAGTCCAGAACGATGAAATTAGTAAAAATAGACTATAAACACAAAATTTACTGGGGTTGACTTTTTGGTCAAAAAGTCAACAATTGACTTTTTTGAAAAAAAGTCAAACTTCAAAAATGAAATTGTTGATAAAAATATTTCCATTGTGTTGGATTATTAGTGTTAGTGGAAATCGACATCTATTCCGATAATAATTGATGTCTGGAGGTTATATTGACCAATCAGGTAATTAATCAAATAAATGAGCAATTAATTGCTATTAATTCACATGCTTATAACTATTTGTTCACATGTGTATACTATTGATTCACATGCATGTACTATTAGGAGAGGTGGTGCAAGATTGATAATACTTGCATGACTAAATTAAAAATAGAGGTATAGATGAAGGTACTATACTATAATTATTTTTTTCACATGTATAGAACTATTGATTCATATGATATACTATTAGGGGAGGTGGTGCAAGTTTGATAATACTTGCAGGACTAAATTAAAAATGAAAAAAAAGATGAAGGTATTATACTTTAATATTTCGAGCCAAAAAACGTGCAATTATCAAAACTATATTTTTCTATAAATAGAAGCTCATTCTTCCTTCATTCTCACCAATTCACTAAGACTCACAAGAGCAATTATAGAGAGAAGCTATAGAAAGAGAAGGTATAGAGAAAAAGAAGAAGAGAAGTCTGCTACTTCACTATTCCAGTATCCAGTCTTCTTCTGAGGTAAGGAGTATTATTTATTTCATATTCTAAAGAGATATTATTTTTTTGTATTCGTATGAATATTATTTTCATTCAATATTCGTAAGGAATGTCATCTTCATTCAATATTTGTAGGAATATTATTTTCGTTCAACAGTCATAAGGGGTATTATTTATTTCATATTCTGAAGAGATATTATTTTTTGTATTCATATAAATATTATTTTCATTCAATATTCATAAGGAATATCATTTTCATTCAATATTCATTGTCTTCGTTTAATATTCGTAAGGAATATTATTTTCGTTCAATATCCGTAAGGGATGTTATTTATTTCTTATTCGTAAGGGGTATTATTTCTTACTATTCACTCGGGTACTATTCACTCAGAGTATTATTTACGAGGTACTATTCACTCGGGGGTACTATTCACGAAATACAATTCATAAAGTACTATTCACGGGGTACTATTCACGAAGTACTATTCACGGGGTACTATTCACGACGAAAAATTAATTTTTTTCTGTCCAAATTAATTTTTGATACATGAATATTATTCTTGAATTTTACTCAACAATTGGTAATAATGTTGACAATTTAGATATTCTTGAACTCTGGATAAATTGTATTATAAATGTTTAATATTTATCCTTTATCTTATTTGATTGATTCTTTATATCATTGTCATGATCCTCATGCTTATATTGTGTTAAAAGTCATCTTTGGCCTGTAGTGCATAGATGGACTGTTGGTTATTGGTTATACAGTTGTATGTCTTTGGCCTGTAGTACAAAGATGATCTGTTGTTGAATATCTTTGGCCTGTAGTGCAAAGATGATCTGTTGTTTGATAGCTTTGGCTCGTAATGCAAAGATGGACAGATGTATGACATGATCATGAACACTGGTGATACTAACGAATATCCTTGGTCATAGTGCAGGGATAATTCTATGATATGATTCGCAGGATCATGACCATTAGTTAACAGTTGAATGTCTTTGGCCGTAGTGCACTGACAGGCAATTGATTGGTATGATCATGACCATTGGTTTTATAGTTGAATATCTTTGGGCAGTAGTGTAAAGATAAACAACTGATTGGTATGATCATTGTTATTACATTTGAATATCTTTAGCCTTTGGGGTAAGGATGTTGAGTAAACGTTCTATTAAGCCTTTGTGGCAAGGAGAAACTGTTGATTTACATGATTATAAATATGAATTGTGGATTTAACTATAATCTTTGGTGGTTCAGGTGAAGACAGGTGATGAGAGTTCTTTTTGTCTTGGGTATAACAAAGAACTGTTGATGAGTATTACAAGAATGAAATATTAACGATGGAATTTTAATCTAGAGGAGATAGTAGACATTATGTTCTACTTGACTCTTCTAATGGATTGCTTATTTCACTGCAGTTGTTGATCTAAAACTTGTTGTCTATTGTATTCTATCAGTTGTTATACTGTTGAAGGCTAAGGATAATTTATTCTAGATTATCTTAGTCATAATATTTCTTACTGAGCTAGTTGAGCTCACCCTTTTCTTTCAATGTTCTCTTCAGGAAATGAGAATATAGCTGGGACTAGTAAGGGAACGGAGTGATGGTCCAAGATAAGTGGATTTAGTAGTCCTCAATATTCTATGAAATAGTGTGATAATAATTGAAATGAGGACTCCATTGAGAGTGGATATTGTCTAGAAGGCAATATTCTTGTTTAAACTCTCAGCTATGTTTTGTCGTATATTACCCGATAGTTGTATAATTAAGTTTTTATTTGTATTCTGTACCATGTATTTGGCGACTCAAGATGGGTGATGTATACCTATTTTTGGGGCGTCACGGTTGGTATCAAAGCTTAGGGATATGATCTCTGGCTGAGATGTGAGACAAGAACTAGGAGGGGAGAGACGGGTAATTCCTTCGCTAGTATGACCTACCTAAGTTATTTTGTATTTAAATGGTCGGTCAGAGTATAGGGATAATATGTGGCATGTCAATTAACCCTTATTGTGAAACTATATTCTAGAATGCTATTTGAAATATAGGAGATGAGAAATGGGAAAATCATGATAGAGAGAAAATAACCAGGAAGGTACAATCCAAAAAGAAAGCAAGGTATTCTCATCTATTTGAACTACCAGGTACGTAAATTTCGAGGGCGAAATTTCATAAGGAGGGGAGATTGGAAGACCCTGAATTTTACGAAATGAAAGTATTCAATTTTTATAATTATTATTCTATTTAGTAAATGGTTAAATTGATAAAAAAGTACAAGAATATCTGGTAATGTGGTTGCATAAATGACACACGGTATTGTACAGTATCTTTGATGCTTACGTGAGAAGTCACTCAGTTTTATTCAATTATTGTCACAATATTTTATATTATCAAATTAATAATTGAGATGACAAGTTGTTCATATTATTATTTGTATTATTGATAATGTCTAGAAAATTCTGTCGAGGAAAGGGGTTATGTTATTTAATTGTGCACCAATAGGGAGAAATCCTTATCGGAAAGCCCCCTCTTTCTTAGGAACGATCTGGTTATTAATATTGTGAGTTATAATATTAATGATGAATGTTATTAAAAATTAAATTTAAGCTCAGAGTTGAATTTGGATACACGGACGTGATATTTGAGTCCGGAACGATGAAATTAGTAAAAATGGATTATAAACATAAAATTTACAAAGTTTGACTTTTTGGTCAAAAAGTCAACAGTTGACTTTTTCAAAAAAGTCAAACTTTGAAAATTTAAAAATGAAATTATTGATAAAAATATTTCCATTGTGTTGGGATTATTAGTGTTAGCGGAAATCGACATCTATTCCGATAATAATTAATGTCTGGAGGTTATATTGACCAATCAGGTAATTAATCAGATAAATGAATAATTAATTGCTATTAATTCACATGCTTATAACTATTTGTTTACATGTGTGTACTATTGATTCAATGCATGTACTACTAGGGGAGGTGGTGCAAGATTGATAATACTTGCATGACTAAATTAAAAATTGAGGTATAGATGTAGTTACTAAACTGTAATTATTTTTTTCATATGTATAGAACTATTGATTCACATGATATACTATTAGGGGAGGTGGTGCAAGTTTGATAATACTTGCAGGACTAAATTAAAAATAAAGGAAAAGATGAAGGTATTATACTGTAATATTTTGTGCCCCAAAATGTGCAATTATCAAAACTATATTTTTCTATAAATAGAAGCTCATTCTTCCTTCATTCTCACCAATTCACTAAGACTCACAAGAGCAATTATAGAGAGAGAAGCTATAGAGAGAGAAGGTATAGAGAAAAAAAGAAGAGAAGTCTGCTACTTCATTATTCCAGTATTCAGTCTTCTTCTGAGCTAAGGGGTATTATTTATTTCATATTCTGAAGAGATATTATTTTTTCGTATTCGTATGAATATTATTTTCATTCAATATTCGTAGGAATATTATTTTCGTTCAACAGTCGTAAAGGGTATTATTTATTTCATATTTTGAAGAGATATTATTTTTCGTATTCGTATGAATATTATTTTCGTTCAATATTCGTAAGGAATATCATTTTCGTTCAATATTCATTGTCTTCGTTTAATATTCATAAGGAATATTATTTTCGTTCAATATCCGTAAGGGATGTTATTTATTTCTTATTCGTAAGGGGTATTATTTCTTACTCTTCACTCGGAGTATTATTTATGGGGTACTATTCACTCGGGTATTATTCACTCGGGGGTACTATTCACGAAGTACTATTCACGTAGTATTATTCACGAAATACTATTCATGAAATACTATTCACAAGGTACTATTCATGGGGTACTATTCATGAATTACTATTCATGGGGTACTATTCACGAATTACTATTCACGGGATACTATTCACGACAAAAAATTGATTATTTTCTGTCCAAATTAATTTTTGATACATGAATATTATTCTTGAATTTTACTCCACAATTGGTGATCATGTTGACAATTTAGATATTCTTGAACTCTGGATAAATTGTATTATAAATGTTTAATATTTATCATTTATCTCATTTGATTGATTGTTTATATCATTGTCATGATCCTCATGCTTATATTGCATTAAAAGTCATCTTTGGCCCGTAGTGCATAGATGGACTGTTGGTTATTAGTTTTACAATTGTATGTCTTTGGCCTGTAGTACAAAGATGATCTGTTGTTGAATATCGTTGGCCTATAGTGCAAAGATGATCTGTTGTTTGATAGCTTTGGCTCGTAATGCAAAGATGAACAGGTGTATGACATGATCATGACCACTGGTGATACTAACGAATATTCTTGGTCGTAGTGCAGGGATAATTCTATGATATGATTGGCAGGATCATGACCATTAGTTAACAATTGAATGTCTTTGCCCGTAGTGCACTGACTGTCAATTGATTGGTATGATCATGACCATTAGTTTTATAATTGAATATCTTTGGGCAGTAGTGTAAAGATAAACAACTGATTGGTATGATCATTGTTATTACATTTGAATATCTTTAGCCTTTGGGGTAAGGATATTGAGTAAACGTTCTATTAAGCCTTTGTGGCAAGGAGAAACAATTGATTTACATGATTATAAATATGAATTGTGGATTTAACTATAATCTTTGGTGTTTCAGGTGAAGACAGGTGATGAGAGTTCTTTTTGTCTTGGGTATAACAAAGAACTATTGATGAGTATTACAGAAATGAAATATTAACGATGGACTTTTAATCTAGAGGAGATAGTAGACATTATGTTCTACTTGACTCTTCTAATGGATTGCTTATTCCGCTGTAGTCGTTGATCTAAAACTTGTTGTCTATTGTATTTTATCAGTTGTTATACTATTGAAGGCTAAGGATAATTTATTCTGCATTATCTTAGTCATAATATTTCTTACTGAGCTAGTTGAGCTCACCCTTTTCTTTCACTGTTCTCTTTAAGAAGTGAGAATATAGCTGGGACTAGTCGGGGAACGGAGTGATGGTCCAAGATAAGTGGATTTAGTAGTCCTCACTATTCTATGAAATAGTGTGATAATAATTGTAATGAGGACTCCATTGAGAGTGGATATTGTCTAGAAGGCAATATTCTTGTTTAAACTCTCAGCTATGTTTTTTCGTATATTACTCGACAGTTGTATAATTAAGTTTTTATTTGTATTCTGTACCATGTATTTGGCGACTCAAGATGGGTGATTTATACCTGTTTTGAGGGCGTCACAGAAGCTCCACAACAAATTTCTATACTGGACTTGGTTTTCTCTTTCGAAGATCACAGAAAGGTCTTATTAAGGGTTTTGGAAGAAGTCCACTTGCCGAAATCAGTGGATGTAAAAAAATTCCCGCACCTAGTTGATCACATTTTTAATAACAATGTGATATCTTTCACTGATGATGACATACCTCCCGAAGGGACTGGTTATTGCAAATTATTGCACATATTGGTTATGTCCTCCAGATATATGGTGGGAGGAGTATTGATAGATGGAGGATCATCTTTGAATATTTGCCCTTATGCCACTTTGGAGAAGATGAACATCAATCTCAATAGGATCAGAAGCAGCCATACGGTTATCAAAGCTTTTGATGGATCCCGACAAAATGTTATCGGAGAGATTGAACTGCCTGTGGAGATTGGTCCACATACCTTCAGTGTATCCTTTCACGTGCTCAAAATAGCTACAGGATACAATCTGCTCTTGGGAGACCGTGGATTCATATGGCCGGAGCTGTCCCTTCCACCCTTCATCAGCAACTCAAATACATCATTAATAATAGCCTAGTCACTATTAATGCTGAGTTGGAATGTCCTGAACAAGGTGACATACCACTCATCAGCCTCAATTCAGAAGTTGAGCCAGTCAGTTTCCATGCCCTAAAGGTGAGAAATACTCACTATCATCCTATTGGGGCGCCACCTCTCATACCCAAAATTTTTGCCGAAGTACTATCTGTTACTCAAGAGATGATATCATTGGGTTATCAACCTGAACAAGGGTTGGGAAAAGATCATTAGGGCATTAAGCGCCCAATTCAAATTCCTAGTCAAACTGGGACAGCCGGGCTAGGCTATTATGCTAGTTCTAGTCACAGGAATCCTCACAAGCACAAACAAATTCCTTCATCTTCAGCCACACGGCGATTGTCTCAACCTACATATCCTGAGCTTGTATGGTCTCCGGTAAAGGTGTCTACCCATATAATGGCTATGTTGTGTCCTAAAATGATACCGATTAAAGGAAAAGAGGTCCTGATTCTAGATCCCGAAGTGGAAGAAAGGGAACAGCGACGTAAACAGGACATCGCCAGGTGGTTGTCAAACATACGAATCA
Organism: Panax quinquefolius; assembly: GCA_020205615.1. Taxonomy (NCBI): domain Eukaryota; kingdom Viridiplantae; phylum Streptophyta; class Magnoliopsida; order Apiales; family Araliaceae; genus Panax; species Panax quinquefolius. The sequence continues at coordinate 98,911,019 of CM035158.1, read as the reverse complement.
TTGTCCATACTATGGGCATGAATAGAGACACCCCAGACGATGATTGTCCAAACATCATGGTCATCATTCGGGAGAAAGAGGACGATGACAACCCCTTTCATCACTGTTTTCCAACAGAACTTCACCATTGGGAATTGGAGCAGCAATCCATATGTTTGCCGACAAGGGTAAAAAGGGTAGAAACTCCCTCTGCCCTATAGATAGCAATAATTTCTTACTTTTTCTTTACAGTATTAGCAGTTGTTTTGTCATTACATGCTAACACTTTGTATGATTGAACAGTTTCATATATTAAAGTGAAAGCATTTTTTTTTCAAGACTGTAAATTTAGATGTGCCTAAACTTGCTGATGAGGTGCCTATTCTCCACAAGGACTGTAACTTTGATGTAAAGTTGGACTCAGACTTGATGGAAATATAAGAGGACTATGAGATACCTCAGGATATCAAAGAATGGGTCAAAGAAAAACCCAAGCCAAATCTTGATCAAACCTCCTCTTTCAACCATTGAACCTTAGAAAACCCCAAGCTAATCTAGATTTGTATGGACCTCACTCCAAACAAAAGGAATGACATGGTTACGCTATTGACCCAATTCCAGAATGTGTTTATATGGTCTCATGAAGACATGGTGGGTTTGTCCACTAACATTATCATTCATCGCCTCCCCATCAAAGAGGGATTCAAGCCAGTCAGGCAGAAGCTCGGGTGATTAAAACCTAAGTGGAGTTTAAAGGTTAAAGAAGAAATTGTGAAACAATTTTAAGTTGGCATCATCATGGTGTCAACATACCCTGAATAGCTATCCAACATAGTCCCTGTGCCTAAACCAGGAAGAAAGGTACGAGTTTGTGTGGATTACAGGGATTTGAATAAAGCTTGCCTTAAAGATAGCTTTCTCGTGCCATTTATCCACATTCTCATTGTCAATACTGCTCAATACGACATGTACTCCTTTGCTGATTGTTTTGAGGGGTACCATTAAATCATGGTTGCTGAAGAGGATCGTGAGAAAACTGCATTCATCACGCCTTGGGAAACCTTTTTCTATAGACGGTTGTCATTCGGCCTCATCAATGCCGGAGCTACCTACCAGCGGGCCATGATGGCTCTTTTTCATGATTTAATACATAAAGAGATAAATATCTATGTGGATGACATCATTGTCAAGTCCCGAAGGGAAGAAGACCACCTAGACCATCTCAAAAAGCTCTTTAACAGGTTGTGTAAAAACAACTTGAAGTTGAATCCAGCCAAGTGTGCCTTTGGCGTTAAATCAGGCAAGTTATTAGGGTTCCTAGTCAGCCACAAAGGGATTGAGCTGGATCCCACCAAAATCTAGGCCATCACGGAAATGCCCATTCCTCAGACAGAGAAGGAAATACAGGGATTTTTGGGAAGGATCAACTTCATCAGCCGATTCATCTCCCAACTCACAGCAACCTATGAGCTAATCTTCAAGCTGCTAAGGAAGAAATCCTTCATGAAATGGAATGATGAGTGTCAAAAAGCCTTCCTTACCATCAAAGAGTAGCTTGTCAAAGCTCCTGGTTTGGTACCTCCCAAGGATGGTGTTCCCCTGTTCATGTACCTATCCATTAATGACACTGCCATGGGCTGCATGTTGGGACAGAAAAATGATAGAGGCCAAGAGCGAGCTATCTACTACCTCAACAAAAGATTTAGCAGCAGTGAATACAAGTACACTCTGATTGAGAAGACTTGTTGTGCTTTAGCATGGGCTTCCATGAGGTTGCATTCATCCCGCGTGGATCCTCTCAAGTACGTGTTTAGTAAACCCATGTTAAATTGTCGGCTGTCCAGATGGCAGTTGATCCTACAGCAATTTGACATCGTCTACGTGACGCAAAAGTCTATCAAAGGTTAAGGAATTGCGGATTAACTGGCCGCCACACCTTCAGGGGATTTCAAACCCTTGGAAATATACTTCCCCGATGAAGAGGTAATGACAGTTCAGCAACACCATCAGTACGATGCACACCAAACATGGAAGATATATTTTGATGGAGCTGTAAATATGGAAGGTTCTAGGGATGGAGCAGTTCTAGTAGCCATTACGGGGGAGCAGTATCCCGTCGCCGTTAAATTGTAGTTTATCAGCACCAACCACACAGCTGAGTATGAAGGCTTTATTATGGGGCTAAAACTTGCCCAATCAATGGGCATTAGGCGGTTAACTATCTTTGGAGATTTTAAATTGGTAATTAGATAAACCACCGGAATATATCACACTAAAGAGCTACATTTGCTACCTTACAATCGAAAAGTTCTACAGATGGCTTCGGAGTTTGAAGAAATAACCTTCCTCCACGTTCCTCATAATAGGAATGACTTTGCAGATGCGCTAGCAACTTTGGCCTCCTTAATCAACATACATGACAAGGAAAATATGCCAAGCATCACATTTGCCCTGCAAAAGGCTCCAGCCTATGGGAATTACATTGCAGAAGTATCGGATGAGCTACCTCCCATCCAACACCCTTGGTATCAGCACATCAAGGAGTATCTACGAGATGGATCTACACCCGCTAAGGCGAGTCCTGCTGAGAAAAAGTGGATCCTTTGAATGGCTATGAAATTCTACCTTAGCGGAGATACACTCTACAAACGAGATGCAGGACTAGGTCTTCTCAGATGTCTGGACAAGGACCAAGCTCAGAGGCTCATGGATGAAATCCATGGTGGAGTATGTGGCCCACACATGAGTGGCCGTCTACTTGTTAGAAAGATCCTCAGAACAGGGCATTATTGGCTCTCTCTCAAGGCTGACTGTGATGATCACGTCAAGAGATGTTATCAATGCCAAATTCATGGGAATGATATCCACGCCCCTCCAAGGGAACTCCACAATATGAGTTCGCCCTAGCCCTTCTCAATGTGGGGAATGGACGTGCTCGGGCCCATCGAGCCCAAAGCCAGTAATGGGCATCAGTTTATCTTTACCATGATCGACTACTTCACCAAGTGGGTAGAAGTAGCCTCCTTCCCTAGGGTTACTAAAGAAGTCATCATTGGTTTCATCAGAAACAATGTCATTTGTCGATATGGACAACTAGAGGTAATTGTGTCAGACAATGCTAAGAACCTCAACAATCAAATGATGGAGGAGTTATGCAATAAATTCCACATCAAACATCTCAACTCCGTCATCTACCATCTAAAGATGAATGGTGATGTTGAAGCGGCTAATAAGAACATCAAGAAGATCATACAAAAAATGTCACCCAATCATAAAGGATGGACTGACCTGTTGTCTCTGACTCTATTAGCCTACAGAACATCAATGTGCACTTCCACTGGGGCAACCCCCTACTCATTAACCTATGGGATGGAAGCAGTGCTCCCCATAGAGGTGGAAATGGAATCCCTCAGAGTGTTGATAGATGCTCAGCTAGATGAAGATCAATGGTTACAAGAAAGGTATCACCAATTGTCTCTAATAGACGAAAGGTGGACCGCTGCTATCTTCCATGGTCAGTTATACCAACAAAGGATCGCCAGATCCTACAACAGAAAAGTCCAGCTACGGCAGTTTAAACAACATGACTTGGTTTTGAAGAAGATCATTGACAACCAAGATCAATCCAAGGGAAAATTCACCCCAAACTGGGAAGGCCCGTTTATTGTCAAGGAGGTATTGACAGGAGGTGCTATCAGATTACAGGAAATGGACGGTGATGAATTTCCATAGCTCATCAACTCAGACATCGTGAAACAGTACTATGTCTAAAGTTACCATCAAGCAAACATCCTTTTTTTTGGATCACCAGATCCCCAATCACTTCAGGTTTTCTAACCCTTCACTACATACAACCCTCCTTCATACCCATCTACCCTATCAGGGACAAACACACTTTTCCAACCAGCAGCCTGGTTTCAGATCATCAGATCCTTCACTCAACTTCATTTTAAACCTTTCACTCAATTTAGGTTATCCCACCAGGGGTTAAACCTTCACACCTACAGTTTTGTCCCACCAGGGATAAGACTTTTCACACTTGCAGTTTGTCCTGTACATGGGATCAAACTTTTCACTTGCAGTTTGTCCTGAATATGGGATCAAAAATTTTCGGCTGCAATTCGTCCTGCACAAGGGGCGAACTACGTCGACCTGATCTCCTCAATACATGGGAGTACGTAGGCAACCATTTTTATGGCCCGGTCACACCAAATAAAAAAACAAAACAAACACTTCTACACCCTTCTACACCCCTTTCACATACAACATTAAACCTCTTACACCAGGTTCGAACTACGCGAACCTGATCTCCTCTTCAATAGGAGTACGTAGGCAGCCATTTATGGTTTGGTCTTACCCCCTACCAAAACACAAAAACTTGTCACGTGGTACTGGGATCAACCTTCAATCCAACACATTTCATCGGCTTCAAACCAAAGGGATGGGACTAACTGGTCTCCCCACACAAATGGGAGAATCGGCGACCATCTAAGTTGCGGTTAGGTTCTCAAAGAGAAACACCAATCCATAAGAGATGGAACTACCTGGGCTCCTCCATAAAAAAGAGTATCGGCGACCATCTGTGCTGCGGTCAACCTCAGAGAGGAAAGCCACACTCCTCTCCATTACTACATACAGAAACCAGTCCCAAGATCCTGAGACATCTTAATGTCCACCCATCAAGGATGAGTTCAGAATACATCAAGATCACAAGTCCTGAAGAAATAGGCAAATATCAATCAAGTAACAAGGCACAACTAAAAGGGAAGTGAATCAAAATATATTTCTCTGGCATATATAATGTTGTTTGATATATACAATATGTATTGTACATGACAAAATGGTTAAGCTAGTTTGTACAGGAAAATACAAGCCCATTTACAAATCAGTGTATATGCGAGCTATCAAGTCCAACATGGCATCTCTCTCCGAAGAAGAAGGTAACGTTGTGAGATTCTGCCCAAGGGTATCTACACGAGCCAACAAATCCACAGCCAACTGCATGGTGGCACTGTGCTCATCAATATATGTGCTCATCTCTACAATAATAGCAGTACTATGGGACCTCACTGCAGTACTATCTGTAATGGCTATATCCCGGGCAGATATAGCGCCATCTTGCTCAACATCAAAGCATATCTAGATGATCTAGCCTCATCCCACTCAGTAATAGTGGTGTCTCTATGAGCCAAAGCATCATCTCTCTCCAATAGAGCGACATCTCTCCCAACAAGAGCTGTCAACATCAAGGCCCTAGCCTGATCTCTCTCAAAGGTCATCAGATGCAGGCTCTGCTCTAAATACTCTGTTGAATACAGGGTCACAGTAGCAGTCATACTGGGAGAATCAACAAGATCTGTTGTCAAACCAGCAAACAGCTCCTCCTCGATAGGAGAATCAATGTCCTATGTGGGCTCTCCACCATCAGAATCAATCCCCGACACTGTGGATACAACTGCAGCGGATACAGTCTCTGTCTCCTTCCATGTGGAATACACTGTCGAACAGCTCGGATAGCTAATAGAAAACTCAGCTAGCTTATGCTAATCCCAACAGGAATACTCCCTGGATCTGTCCTCTGCTGACAAGTGACGAGAAGTCAAACGCTGACCCAATGGCCCCTCAAAAGGATGGACGTCCTGAAATTGGTCGAACTGTGACATCACATCCAGTATGTGGTAATTAGTCATCCCCCTCAAACCAGTCAGAGGGAGATAATCAATGTCAGGTGCATGAGTAAGGAAGATGTAGGGAGAACTAAGTCCTTTACACGGGAAAATGTCAAATGGATCTCCGATCCCTGCCAAGAACATCAACCATGATACAGTGTTTATACACTCCACCGGCCGAAAGGAGTAAGACATGGCTATCTCATGGGAAAAGTAGTACCCATGTCCTCAAAATGTGCCAATCGGTCTCAAGTGTGACATGAACCACACATACAACATGACCGAACTGCCTATGAATACCCCTGCAGGATATGTATGATAATATGTGGTGGATCTCAATATCTCTGTCACAATCATCTGCACAATGGTATGACTCTCCCTGAGAGCTCTGACTGCCATGACAACACCGATGTCTAGCTCATCCATATACAATGGCATGTATACATAAGCCACTACGCACATCATGAGTACATCTACTCTGGCCGTACGCCACTGATCTTCTGACATGATGAAATCCCCGGAGTGTCGTGCATAACTATCCACTAAGCCAAATCTGTCTATCAGAAAATGCTAGGACACCACATGGCCGGATGTAATCTCATCCTGTACTACTCTACGCCTCAGCCCGATGAGGGTCATGAACTTCTGGCTCGTATCGCCAATAGCCATCCGAGCGCAAGGCCTGTCCAATGGCGAAGCCATCAAACGCTCATACTCCTCTAAGGTGGGAGTCGACTCCTGGGTCCCAAAACGAAAAACCTGCCTCTCCAGTACCCAGTGCTCCAGTATATCATCTACAAAGCCCACAGGAACCTAGAACGTCAGGAGGGTCATGAAGTTCTGTAATAACTGATATATGGTCACCCAATCTGGAGGTAACAAACTATCATAACATGACCTCGGATGAGAGGCTACTAATACTGGTGGGGTATGATCAATGCGGCTAACTGTCGAAGAAGACATCTATGTGGGTCGTATCATAAGACCATCCAGGGGTCAATGCTGAATATCTCTGGACATACATATGCATAACATAATACATGTATGATCAATAGATGGCAATATAATGTAGGGAATGGAAAATAGTACATACATTCCTCAGTACATCATCATCTAATACATCATCTTTGTACAACTAAAAATACAGGGAAATGGGGGACAGAGGCCCAACAACTAACAAATGCCTATCAAAAGATATAGCGAGAATGGGGCACAGCCACCCAGTATATAACATAGGCCTATCAAAAAATATTGCAAGAATACACATCAGAAGAAGACAATGGTGCCGATGTCCACATCATCAATCCTGTCCACCTGATGTAACTCCTCCTAAGTCACTAGATCTCTATCAAGAGGGATGTCATGCCTATATAATGGAGGATCTGCACCGGTAAAACCATATGGGTCACCTGAAGGGCCAGCCCCAGAGCTGGAAGGATCAAAAATATCTACCTCTGAAGGATCGCTGCCCAAGTGTCGGATAAAGAAATGTGTCAGGTCCAACTGTCATGTCAAACTGTCAATCTGTGTCAAATGAGTTGGATCTTAGACACAAACCATCCAATCTATCATCATCACTGATCCAGGAACCATATCCCCCATAAACTGAGTGGCTCGGATATGGGCTTCAATGGTACGTGGGGACCACCAGTGATGGAACACATCCTAAGTACACGGACCCTTTGACAGTGTAAAGTCATCAACGCCCATCAATGGGATATCACTGACAGACGACTGTGACACAGGCCAATAACGCCTAGCAAGTGGTAAGATCGGTACACGAATCTCCCCTGTAGTGCTCCTAATAGCACACTCTCCCAAATAGAGCTCCCATCCTTCATCCGTGAAGAGAGGAATCCTACGGGTAGATATCACGTACTCGACACTAGTCAGGTACCCATCCTCAAACCCAACGGTCAAATGTTCCCCAGAATAGGGAATCCAAGTGATAGCATCAGTTGTCAACAACTCCAACTATAGACGACAATGGGTAAAACCCTTAGCTATGGGAACCTCCGCCAGTATGGAGTGATGCCATCGTCGTCCTTGTGGATAGGTATATAAACCTAACACACTCATATGACGCAAACATGAGAGCCTCTTATAGGCCCAGAACTGCCAATACAAAGGCAAACATCTACTGTCAGTCAACACTCTTAACCTGTACATGGGAAATCACAAGAAAAATACTCACCAGCAGAAATGGGTAAAATCCTAGCCAAGCCTCCGTCAAGCCCTGCGAATGGATGCGCATACCCCTAAGGAAATAGGCGAAGGTGTAGGAACCCCAGTCATACTCTCCAATACTGTCCACATCTCGTGTGGCACTGACCAAAGCGAATGATACCATGGAAGAGTAATCCGCTATGAAGCAGCCCCTAATGATCATCAGGAATAATCGCCGAAGAATACGATCCCTGACTCTCACATCATCGGGTATGGGCTCACTCAATAGCCCACTCATAGCATCTACGCTCAAAGGACTTGTACGGACTGTCTTGCCCTTGAGCGCCTCAGCTGGGACTTCTAGCAAGGATCTGATGGCAGTCGGGGTAATATTAGTCATACAAGACACTGGCGCCCCTCCAAACTCCATACATGTGATAAACCACCAATCCATCAACGTCATCATCACCTCACAGTCTAACAAATGGAAAGATTGAGTCTGGTGAAACCAGCGCTTAGACAACGACCTAAGATAAACCCAGGGACAATGACGGGGGAGGATGGAAAAAATGCCTCAATGCCCTAGCCATGCACAATTGCTCGATAATCGGGATGCAGAGCCTGATATGTAGAGTGAATGTTGAACCAATTCCCTCGAGGCAGTGTAAAGTCAGGAACCTACATCAAAAAAGAAGATCAACATCAGAATCCTTGCTCCTCATCAATAGGAAAAAGGAAGATCAAATCTAGTTTGTACCTCGTTTGCATGCAAGTAAACTGAGCGGTGTCGACTCAAATCACCCAGAAGCTCTAGGATCGTCACCTGAATGCCTGGGAAATCCCTACGGGGAACATGAGCAGTAAGAGCGGGGTCCGTAACCGATACATCCTCCTCCTCATCCTCAACATTCGGTACCTCTACTCGAATAGGACGTATCCTGTGGGAACTACTCGACTGATCTGGATCCATATATCTGGACACAAGTCTCCAAATCACCTCAGAAAGGGTGTCGTAAACTCTAACCTGGAGCTTTTTCAAATGCATTTGATAACTATATGCATGCATGCATTACTTTAATATACGCCTACAGTAAAGTTGAAAATGCATGACTTCCCAATGCATACATTTTGGATTTTTTTTTCCAAAGTCTCCTTTGTAAATAGGACTATCCACATGCACATAGGCATGACTAGGTGGCCATTCAGTAGTGCACCTATCCACAATCATAAACATCCTATATGCATAACACTATTAAAGTCATAATCCGTACTGGTAGCCTAATTACCAGGATTACTTTTCTTTACCACCTTTGCTCATTTGTCCTCAAATAGGATAAGAAATAGCAAAAAAAGGTGTCAATTTGACTGTTTCAAAAGTTTAATTTTTCCACATCATTATGTTCAGCATGGTTAAATACTAACATTTACTATGTTGAATATTTTTTATCAAGTCATATGAGCATGCATATTCACTACTATGTGTTTAGAAGCATTTCATGTGATAACTCATTTTCTAACGGATAAAAATTGGAAAAGAAGACATACATATGTTACTAGGGCAGTGTAGAACACTTGTACGGTGATAGATTTTGCAGAAAGTCGCCCGAACTCAGCAGATCTGAAGAAGAGCTCTCGGATTCTCTATGTGGTGCAATATGAAAATGACTTGTGAAAGCAACATGCCACTTAAGGCCACCCACAGTTGGCCATAGGTGTACCTGCGGCTCCCCTGGGTGGGGCCGACCCCTCTGGCTTCGTCCAATATGAGTTACAAAAGAGGTCTCATAAGTTGAAAAAGTGAAATCAAGAAAAAAGATGCTACGCGATTGAGCGAAAAAGCCTGAAATCCTGGTTTTCAGAGACCAAACTGCGGGTCTACATATCACTCATTGGTATTTTCCCAGACACAGGGTTTAATATACCAATGATCACAACTATTGCAAACTACACTCGACAATACCTCACAAAGGTCCAATGTCATCAGTTCAGGGTCATAACTCCAAAACACTCCTCCCTAGTGGAAACTTTATCCAATTCATCCATTGATGCACATGTCAATGAAGGACAAGCAGCCTTGACATTATCCCCAGTAGGGATCTCATCCGTTGATGTACATTTCAGCGAGGGTCAGGCAGCCCTGACAACACAAACTATTAGTAGTAACTTCGACAGAGCAGTGGTAGGACCTGGCGATATAAACCAAGGAAGACCATCCTCATCGGGGAGGACCGATGATGGAATATGTTATACAAGTTTTCCTCAGATGAAACACATCCCCACAGGTCTCTCGTACATGAGAGGTACGTTCTCAGTGGGAAATCTGCACTAAGGATTAAGCACTTTGGTGATAACCCCAACGTCAATATCCTGGAATTTCCTGAGAACTTTGGAATACACAACCAAGCAGTTCATCAGGATCATCAGTGATAACTCTAGTCCCCATCAGAAGTCGTGGGAGCAAACAGTCATCACATCCCGTTGGAAAATAGTCCAACAAACCACATACATCATGCATATACATCATGCTGCAGTACACTGCATCATTGATTATCTTGTCATATTTCAAGTTTCTAATATTCTTTATCCTATCCATGCCATTACATTGCATGAATATGATAAAGAGGGGCATCTGTAGACACTCAAAAATTTTGCATTCTTGTTAGTAACGTTACAAGAGGGCAAAATCGTCTTTCAGAGATAACCTTGGAGGATAAAACAGTTCCAATTCCAGAGACAACCCCAGAATTATCAGTTTTGCCATCTCGGAGACAAACCTGAGATACCCAGTTCCAATCCCGGAGACAACCCCGGGAGTTTCAGTTTTCGAACTCTGAGACAATCTCGAGGAATGCAGTTCCAGTTCCGGAGACAACCCCAGAATCATCATTTTTCCATCTCGGAGACAACCCCGAGATACTCAGTCCCATCCCAGAGACAACCCCAGGAGTTTTAGTTTCACCCTCAGAGATAACCCCGAGGGATATAGTTGCAGTTTCAGAGAAAACCCCAGAAAAGCTCATTTCAGCCCGTTGCAGTCAGCTTCAACCTCGGATATAACCCCGAGACACTCAGTTCAAGTCCTGGAGACAACCCCAAGAGGTCAGGCACACCTCAGAGACAACCTTGAGGACTTTTGGTACTCACAGCAGCCCAATCTCAGAGATAACCCTGAGCAACGTCTACTACATCAGCCCAAACAGGAGATAACCCCGGTGAGGGACAAAATTGTCATTTTGCCACCTCAATCCCATATTACGCCGTTTCAACAACATTTCAACATGCATAGTACATAGAAGTGTCCTACAAGAACCATAGCTCAAATCCCGAGTGACTACTACATAAGACAGCACACCGGAAGGAATTTGAAGATTCAAAGATCTAGGCATGGCCCTATCTTCCCGACTTCATACAACCTCTTATCCCATGTCATTGTGTATCTCTCGACAACAACATTCTGGAAAGGTATCATAGGCCTTAATCGGATGCCCGAATTGAAAGTTATTAAGGTTCGAGCGGACAACGCATTGCATGCGTGCACGTACTTCGAGACGGCAGGGTCCACGGAGCCCGGGGGAACCCCGGGTAGCCGCAGGAACACCTGCGGCTACCCCTCTATAAATAGAGGACTTGGGGTGGCCATTTCGAAGAGAGAAAATTTGACGCCCCCAAAATAGGTATACATCACCCATTCTGAGTCGCCAAATACACACTACATAAATCAAATACAAACTTCTTTTATGCAATTGTTGGGTAATATATACGACAAAACATAGCTGAGTTTTTACATGAATATTGTCTCATAGACAGTATACAAACTCAAATTCAGTTCTCATTACACTTGTTATCACACTAAGTAGTGAGGACTGCTAAAACAACCATCTCGGACCGTCACTCCATTCCCCAACTAGTCCCAGATATATTCTCATTTCCTGAAGAGTAAAAGAAAGCAAAAGGGTGAGCTCAACTAGCCCAGTAAGAAATATTATGACTAAGATAATGCAGAATAAATTATCCTTAGCCTTCAACAGTGTTAAACTGATAAAATACAATAAACATCAAGTTTAACTACAGCGGAATAAGCAATCCATTAGAAGAGTCAAGTAGAACATAATGTCTACTATCTCTTCTAGATTAAAAGTCCATCGTTAATATTTCATTCATGTAATACTCAACAACAGTTCTTTGTTATACCCAAGACAAAAAGAACTATCATGACCTGTCTTCACCTAAACCACCAAAGATTATAGTTAAATCTAGAATTCATATTTATAATCATGTAAATCAACAGTTTCTCCTTGCCACAAAGACTTAATAGAACGTTTACTCAATATTCTTACCCCAAAGGCTAAAGATATTCAAATGTAATATCAATGATCATACCAATCAGTTGTCTACCTTTGCACTACGGGCCAAAGATATTCAACTACAAAACCAATGGTCATGATCATACCAATCAATTGTTTGTCAGTGCACTACGGCCAAAGACATTCAACTGTTAACTAATGGTCATGATCCTGCCAATCACATCATCGAATTATCCATGCACTACAGGCCAATGATATTTGTTATTATCACTAGTGGTTATGATCATGTTATACACCTGTCCATCTTTGCACGTAAGCCTAAGATATACAACTATAAAACCAATAATCAACAGTCCATCTATGTACGTAAGCCAAAGATATACAACTGTAAAACCAATAATCAACAGTCTATCTATGCACGTAAGCCAAAGATGACTTTTATCACAATATAAGCATGAGGATGATGACAATGATATAAGCATTAATTAAACGAAATCAAAGATAAATATTAAAGACTTTAAATTTATCCAGAGTTTAAAAATATCCAAATTGTCAACATGATACTGCTTTGTGTAGTAAAATTCAAGAATAATATTCATGTACCAAAAATAATTTGGACAGAAAAGAAATATATTTTTTGGGTGAATAGTAACCCATGAATAGTACCTTGTCAATAGTACTTTGGAAATAGTACCTCGTGAATAGTACCCCAACATAAAAAGTGTCCCAAATACTCGAGTGAATAATACTAGAGTGAATAGTAACTCGTGAATAGTACTCCGACACGAAAAGTGCCCCGAATACCCGAGTGAATAATACTAGAGTGAATAGTAACTGGGTGAATAGTAACTCGTGAATAGTAACTCATGAATAGTACTCCGGCAAGAAAAGTGCTCCGAATACTTGAGTGAATAATACTAGAGTGAATAGTAACCCCGACATAAAAAGGTAGAAATTCCACAATAAAATTCGTACCAATATTCCAGCATAATGATATTGAAAGAAATAATATCATTTACGAAGAAATAATACCCCTTACGACTATTGAACGAAAATAATATTCCTATGAATATTTAACGAAGATGATATTCCTTACGAATATTGAACGAATATAATATTCATACGAATACGAAAAATAACATCTCTTCAGAATATGAAATAAATAATACCCCTTACGAATATTGAATGAAAATAATATTCCTTATGAATATTAAACGAAGATAATATTCTTTATGAATATTAAACGAAAATAATATTCATACGAATACAAAAAATAATATCTCTTCAGAATATGAAATAAATAATACCCCTTACCTCAGAAGAAGACTGGATACTGGAGTAGTGAAGTAGCATACTACTCTTCTTCTATCTCTCTATAGTTTCTCTCTCTATAATTGTTCTTATGAGTCTTAGTGAATTGGTGAGAATGAAGGAAGAATGAGCTTCTATTTATAAGAAAACATAGTTTTGATAATTGCACGTTTTGGGGCTCGAAATATTACAGTATAATACCTTCATCTTTTCCTTCATTTTTAATTTAGTCCTGTAAGTATTATCAAACTTGCACCACCTCCCCTAATAGTATATCATGTGAATCAATAGTACAGTCATGTGAATCAATAGTTCTATACATGTGAAAATACGAATTACAGTATAGTACCTTCATATATACCTCCATTTTTAATTTAGTCATGCAAGTATTATCAATCTTGCACCACCTCCCCTAATAATACATGCATGTGAATCAATAGTACACACATATGAACAAATAGTTATAAGCATGTGAATTAATAGCAATTAATTGCTCATTTATCCGATTAATTACCCGATTGGTCAATATAACCTCCAAACATCAATTATTATCGGAATAGATGTCGATTTCCACTAACACTAATAATCCCAACACAATGGAAATATCAATTTCATCTTTAATCAACACGAACTTATTCATCATTAATATTATAACTCAAAATATTTAACAACCAGATCATTTCCAGGAAAAAAAGGGGCTTTCCGATAAGGATTTCTCCCTATTGGCGCGTAATTAAATAGCCTAACCCTTTTCCTCGACAGAACTTTCTAGACATCGTCAATAATGTAAATAATAATATGAATAACTTGTCATCTCAATTATTGATTTAATAATAATAAATATTATGCAGATGATACTGTGACAATAATTGAATCAATAATATGAGAGATATTATGCAGCAATTACTGTAGCAATAATTGAGTATAAATCCAGAGTTCGATAAAAGTATATATATATATATATATATATATATGTATATATTATTACTATCAAACTCTGTTTGATTGAGCCTGGATATAATATCTGGTGCATTTACCGCTTTTATATATATATATATTTACATTTATATCAGGTCTTGAGTTTACTTCGTGGCCTTTTACTGCTTTATTTATATTTTTGTCAGGCCTAGAGTTTACTTCGTGGCCATTTACTTCTTAATTTATATTTCTTGTCGCCTGGAGTTTACTTCGTGGCGGTTGATCGTCTCTATATATATATAAATATATATATATATATATATATTTACCGCTTTTATATAAACTGCAACATCATGTGAGCCTAGGAATCATGTGATCACAAATTCAGTCTTCTGAATCTAGATTCGGTTCCCGTGACGGACATTTTCAGCTGTAACCAGCTTGTAAATTATTCACGGTGTTTGAATTTCATTAGACGACTCTCATGCCCATAAGGAGTTCGGCACTGCTATGTATATTATTTTCTCAAAGATGCCTCGCATCTCAAAAATAAAAGTAATCAAGCCGAACACATAATAAAATGGAAGTATCAAAGGCCTCAATTACTATTGAGCATAAGGGTTTGAAAAACCTCTTTTACAAAACATCACTGTTATATCTTGTTAAAATTGAAATTTTATAAAAAATTCAAACCCTTTGTATATAGGTGCAAACGAGGCATAACACTACTTCCAGATAATTGCACATTGACCCCCACACACACACATTCACATAACAGTTTAATTAAAAAGTGGTGGTCACCGTGATAACACGGATATCGGGGGGTGTCTAACACCTTCCCTCCACATAATCAAGCCCCCGAACCCTAACGAATCTCGGTTTCACAGACCTATTAAGCAATGTTACATCAATGGGTCAATGTGCAATTAAACTTTTTCTCGGTTGAGTTGGTGCAACCATTTAAAAATACCAACTAGCGACTCTTGCAGTCCAATCGTCGACATATACATGTCGGACCTTTTCACAACTTATTTTTTTAAATAAATCTCACCTAACATGAGAACACCAAAAGACAAGAACAGAAAAGGGACAAAAAAAATCCCGATGTCGACAGGTACTATTCCTGAAGTACTATTCATGGGGTACTATTCACTCGGGTACTATTCACCCGAGATACTATTCATGATAAAAATTAATTTCTTTTCCGTCCAAATCATTTTTGATACAATATTATTCTTAAATTTTACTCCATAAAGCGGTATCATGTTGACAATTTGGACATTATTGAATTATGGATAAATTGAATTATAAATCTTTAAAATTTATCCTTTGCTTTAATTTAATTGAAATCTTATATCATTATCATCATCCTCATGCTTATATTGTAATGAAAGTCATCTTTGGCCCGTAGGACATAGATGGGCAGTTGATTGGCATGATTATGACTAGGGATTATTCGGTATAATCATGACCTGTAATGTTACAAATGATGTGGTAAAAGTCCTCATTGGCTTGTAGTGCATTGATGGACAGCTGTTGGCATGATCATGACCATTGGTGATAACACGAATATCCTTGGCCCGTAGTACATGGATAATTCGTGGATGTGTTACTAATGAATATCCTTGGACCGTAGTGCATGGATAATTCAGTGATGTGAATTATTTATTGAGTTGAGTCTCAACGATAAAATTGATGATAAACTTTTTAAATCATAGAAGATGATAAATATCATGCTCTACTTGACTCTTCTAATGGATTGCTTATTACGCTGCAGTTAAACTTGATGTTTATTGTAGTTTATCATTTTAACACTGTTGAAGGCTAACGATAAATTATTCTGCATTATCTTAGTCATAATATTTCTTACTAGGCTAGTTGAGCTCACCCTTTTGCTTTCATTGTTCTCTTCAGAAAATGAAAACATAATCGGGACTAGTCGGGGAACGGAGTGATGGTCCGAGATGGTGGCTATAGTAGTCCTCACTATTCTATAAAATAGTGTGATAAAAAATGTAATGAGAACTCCATTTTAGTTTGGATATTGTCTACGGGATAATATTCTTGTTAAAACCCTTAGCTACACTTTTATCGTATTGTATAAATTAAGTTTGTATTTGAATTCTGTACCATGTATTTGGCGACTCAGAATGAGTGATGTATACCTATTTTGGGGGCGTCACACAAGCAGTTAGTTACATTTAATTTATTTAGAGGACCCAAAATAGATTTTAATGAGATGTTTATACATAATTATTAATCTTTCGTTGGTCCAATTAATAATAGGTTAATAACATTCCCAAAAAAAATACACAGCACATTTATCCACGCAACACCGTTGGACAAAAACGAAATAAACATATTAGTTATGCAATAAAATTTTATTTAATAAGTTCTAATTCTAATTTTTTCCATTGGGTAAAATTAAAATATTAATTTCTTAAATGTAACATTATCTGACTTTTCTTAATTTTTAATTGTTTTAATTAATAATTTTTCGTTGAAATTTGATTATTAATTTTAACAATTAAAGAGTAACTCAAACATGTAAATTATTATAATTAAACTCATTTTTTTTAAAATAACATTTTAATCAAGTTTAAAAATTAATATTATTTATAATTTACATGTAACTATGTAACCATGCTCGATATTAAATATTGATTTATAATTATATCGCGCTCCTATTAAAACTAACATTAATCAATTAGGAGGGTACTCAAAATTTTCTGCGCTCTATTCTTTGGAGGGTAACCTTTTGGAATAACCACGAAAGGCGCTTACATCCATTAGGATACTATAGGAAGTTCAGATCAACCGGAACACAAACCGGGAATATCGGTTCCAACCGGAACATAAATCAGAACATCATCTCAAACCGGAACACACAAGAATGTCATTTCAATCTCGGAAATAACCCCGAGATATCTGAGATCAAAAAAAAAGCAACAACACCGGAGAGGGCGAGTTACGTCTCGGCAATAACTGCATGACGCTTTCGGTTCGGTCCCAGAGACAACAACTTGGGAGTAGCAACCCCATCCTTGGTGATAGCCCCGAGAGATGCCATTGCGATTCCGGTGATAACCCGAAAATGCTTGTTTCAAACATATGTAATCGGCTTCAACCCACGGACATCTGTCGAGAGCACACACACCTCGGACCGGAGTTAACAGCGGGTGGATAAGAACACCCACGGATAGCGGTGAGACATACAAACAAGCGGCGGTCAATCTCGGATGTAACCACGAGCGGCGTCGCTTTCGCTTAAGCGGCGATAACCCGGTGAGAGTCACAACGTCATCATCTTACCATCTCAACAAGATGATATCGCGGCATACCAACAAGTAGTCAATCTAAATTTGTAACCACGAGCGCAACATCTACTTTCAACTCAAAGCCGCGATAACCCCCGGCGAGAGTCAAAGCGTCATCTTGTTCGCCGACAATGGCACGTCGTCTCAACACTTCATACATACATACATCAACAACATCCCCAATGAGCAGAGGATTGACAATCCTTGAGTGACTATTACGTGTGTGATACTTTGGATAGAATTTGAAGCTTGAAGACCGTGGGCATAGACCCTCTTCGACCCGTACAACCTCTAATCCATGTCGTTCGTAACTCTCGACACTGGCGGTCAGAAGAAGGTCGAGATATACCTCGTTCGGATGCTCGGATTGAAGTTACGCAAGTTCGGCGGACATTACGGTGCATGAGTGCACGTACTACGAGACAGCGGGACCCATGAGGCTCGGATGCATCACGACCGACCAGTAGCGGTACAAGCTACGATGCTGCCTTGGTGTACCTGCTGACCATCATCTATATATACAAGCCTGGGGTTGAGCCATTTTGAGAGAAGAAGAGGGAGGGAAAAAGGCGAGGAAGCCACTGTCCATTTTACTCTGCATACACATCTTTTGAGTGTTTCCTCATCTTTAAACACTAGTTAGCTCACATATAGCTATCTTTTATCCGGCGTGGGGTGAGTGTTTATCCATTTAAAGTAATAGAAGTCTACTTTGGCGCCCTTTGTAAGCCTTCTTATATTCTATAAAGCCTTCTTCTCATATTAGCACACCTTTATTATACACATTGAGAGTCGTGTTGTGTGCGTTTGCGGACTTCGATCAAGTGGTTTTCATTTACATACATATATATATATATATATATATATATATGTATATATTTTATATATGGACTAACATTATCGAGTTATGCCTCGATTGAGCCTGAACTTGATGCGGGCGTTTAATTGCTTATATATATATATATATATATATATATATATATATATATATATATATATATAGCGTAGTGATACTTTATGCGATGAGCACAGATTTTATATCCGGTGCGTTTAATTGCTTATATATATATATATATATATATATATATATATATATTATATTTGTCGGACATATCGATGAGCTGGATTTACATCCGGTGCGTTTAATCGCTTTATATATATATATATATATATATATAATTGTTATCGGACATATCGATGAGCACTGGATTCACACATCCGGTCGTTTTCTTTATATATATATATATATATATATATATATATATATATATATATATATATATATTTATATATATAGAGTTAGTTTACTTCTTTTGGCCTTTTGACTTGACTTTTGACTTATTTACATTTTGTCACTTTTGGAGTTTACTTACGTGGCGGTTGATCGCTTTTCTGACTTTATTTACATTTTGTCACTTTGGAGTTTACTTCGTGGCGGTTGATCATATATATATATATATATATATATATATATATATATATATATATATATATATAGCGCTACTACTACTACTTTCATACAAATTGCGGTATCATGTGAGCTAGGAATCATGTGATCACGAGGTTGAGTCTCTTGAATCTAGATTGGTTCCCATGATGGACATTTTTTAAATTTATGGCGACTTTTGTACATTATTTTGATTGTCTGCGAATTTCCTTGGATGGTATCGTGCCCATGATGAGGAGTTCGACAATATATTATTTGTATATTATTTTCTCGAGAATGCTTCGCATCTAGAAAATAAAAGCAAACAATAGAACATTTAATAATAAAATGGAAGTATGAAAAGGTCTCAATTTCTATTGAGCAGCGCGGGTTTGAAAAACCTCTTTTACAAAAGCGTCATTGCTATATCTTGGTTAAAAGCTGAATTTTCTATAAATTCAAACCCTTTATATATAGGTGTGACGAGGCCTCGCCTTTACTTTCAAATAATTGCACATTGATCCACACACACACACACACACATTCATATAACAATTTCTTTGAAAAGTGGCGGCGGTCGTAGTGGTAACACGGATGTCGGGGGGTGCTAACACCTTTCCTCGCATAATCAAGCCCCGGACCCAAAATGAATCTCGGTTTCACTGAGACCCGTCTAGCGATTGTGTCAAATCCTTTGGGTCGATGTGCAAACCTTTTTTTGATTGCGTTAGTGCGACCGATTAAATACACTGTTGGCGACTCTTAAAAGTCAAATAAATCGACATTATACATATGGGACCTTTTTCACTTGTTTTTTCAAACAAATCTCACATTAACATGAGAACACCAAAGAACAGAAAGTAGCGAAAAGGACACTCAAAAATCCCGGCGTCGACGGTGGCGACTCTGCTGGGGACTCGAGTAAGAGGGCTTAAGCCGCTATTACAAGCTTTTCAAAATTGTTATATGCTTGTGTGTGAATGTTGCATTTACATTTACGATGAATGTGTGCGAATGCATCTTTTATTCTTTGCCTTTGCTAAATATATATATCGTGATATTAGTGCTTTGCACATATCATCATTTTGCATAAGCGGTGAGACACGTTGTATGTGAATGTATGTTGTGTGGTCCCTCCATCGAGGAGGCTATCTGTCGGTGTTTGATTCTTTGGACTCGTGGGAAGAATAATTCCCCCGGGGCTCGGGAAAGGCACCACCAGATTCGCTCGGTTGAAAGCCAGGATTAACTTTCCGTCGAGTAGATTGCGATGATCTGAGGAACCTTCATGCCAAAAAAAGCGCGAGAGAAACCTAAGATAGGTCGACCTACGATAAACCAAAGCGGAGAGAAAGTCTCTTCATACTTTCCATTTTCAAATTACTTGTAAAAGCATTTACTTGTAATTTTATTCCATGTTCATTCATATGTAATGGAAAATATGAAGAATAATTGTGCATGCATGACATGTTATCAATTAACAATAGGTTTTGCGGGACAAAATTCCTAAAGCGGACATGTTATGATAACATTTACATTACCTAAGACTAAACTATGTAAGTCTTTTGTAGGGAAGCAATTGGGCACATTACCGCTCAAAATCAAAAAAGCAGCACGAACTTCTGACCAATCATGTCTTCTTACGACCGATCTAATCTTTGTTTCGAGAAGAATTTGTGGATTGAGTAAACAAAATCTGAGACTTGGTTATTCTAAAAAAAAGAATTACACCGATCTACTCGAGTGCGAAGATACCTACACATCTGAGAATCCTCTACCTGAGGAGGAGTTCAAGGTTTGGAAAAAACAATTCGAGAACCTCGGTTGGATCTGACCAACAAAGACCACGAAAACACCCATCTCAAAGGAGATCCGGACACCGGTGATATCGGGAAGAAGGTCCTTCGAATGGAGGAAACTATTCGCGTTCTCAAAGGTTGGAACACGTGGCGAGTGTTTCATATCTGAGACCTTTGCATATTTCTGGTGTTCATTATCGAGAGAAATTCAAGACCCACGATTTTGAGAAATATGATGGATTAGGGGATCCTTATACACATTTAAAAGTGTTCATTGGAGAACTTGGGTCTTTACGAGAAAATGAAAAGCTCGAATCATTTATTTTGAGAAAAAGTCTAATTGGAGAAGCCCGTTCATGGTATACAGTTAAACTGACTCTAAGATCCATGCATTTGGGAAAAGTGGCTCACGCCTTCCTCACTCAATCTGATTTTCAATCTCGGATGGCTCTGGCCCGGTACCAAATTACCAAGGTCGAAATAGTCTAATGAGTCGTTTAGAGAGTATGCTCAAAAGGTGGAGGCGCCTTCTTTGCTCAAGTTATTCCTTCCATGATGAGAATCGAGAAATGGTCATGACCTTCGTAGATGTCTGAGAAGCTCCTTTCTATGAAAGAGTTCTCATTTGGTATTGGCAAACCATTCTCTGAAATGATCAAACATGGAGAGAGATGGTGAAATGGGATTGAAGTCGGTAAAATTCAAGACCTAGCAGCTCTTAAAAGCATTCTTGAGCACATCGTCCGGATCTTATGGAAACAACCCCGGAGGTCCATAAAAAGAAAAAGGAGGATGTTTCCTTGATCTACAAAGGACAAAAAGGCAATCAAAGCATGCTACTATGGAGGAGAAACTTCTCTCCCTTTTCGGCACAATCTTGAACCCTCCATTGCCTAAAAGTGGAAGTAAAGCGACCTCGAGCGTTCACACCCTTAGGGGACTCGCTCGAGAATATTCTTGCTCTTACATTTGCTCGGAAGAAAATTACACATCTTCTTCCACACGTGACCCTAATGGGAGGGTTTTAATGCTACTCGGAAGTGTGCTTATCATGCTTGGGGGCACTGGACATGATACTCGAGATTGTTGGGCCTTGAAACATAAGATTCAAGATCTAATGAACAGCGGTGAGATCGTGGTCACTAAACCGAGATCAACCTCATGTGCAAGACAACCCTCTTCCTCGACCTGAAAAGAGAAAGGTCGACATGATCGGTTGGAGCCTTTCTGAGGTTCAATTCTAATGGCGAATCATCCCGACCCATCATAGGCGGTGTTGACAAATGGGATTATGCAAAGTTTCAGTTTACCGTGGAGCGAAAAATGAAAGCTCTTTGCAAACAAATTGAGCAATTGGCGAGCGGTGACCCCCGACATCAAGTCACCGCTTATTAATCGAGGCGGAGCATACTATCTCCTTCCTTTTGTTATGAATGCCTCCTCACACCTTGAAAGCGAAGCTATGGAGGATAAGGTTGTGAAGAGCAAATGCTAAAGCCGTCGGGATTTTGCCAATCGAGAGGAATTCACCTATTTGGGCGATCTATGGAGAGATACTTCAAATGTTGATCAGCGAAGGAAGAATTACCTTCCTTCTCCCTCAATCAATCCCGTTCGAGGCGGTTCAATCGATGAAATGTGTCGATATCATTCACATTCTGCGGTGGTCGCGCGAGAAGAATGTTGGGCACTCGCCATCTCATTGAGAATCTTATTGATAGCGGTGTCCTGCAAATAGCGAGATGATTACCTTTGTGTGACTCGAGGGTGGGAATGCATATCCTACCAAATGGAAGGATCGATGGCGATTATATCAAAGTGGATGATGAGGCTGTCAAAGTATTTCCCATACTGACCAATTGACTCGAAAGGGTGACAATCCTTTGAAAGTGCGGCGCACGAGCGATTCCTTTACCTTCGAGACCACTGACATCTGTTGTCGACACACAAAGTTCCATGGAATTATGGAGAAAATTTGAAGGATCCCGTCTCTCTACTCTGCTACGGTGTTGAAGGAAAATCCTTTGTACCTTCCTCGATGGGTTGTCAAACCTACTTGCAAAGCAAAGGGAAGTTGCCCGTGGGAAGATTGAAAAATTCCTCCGTCTTATGGGCCTGATGAAGCGAAAGTGGTTTTAAGCTTGCGAGAAGCTCACAATGATTTTGATCTTTGGATTTGGTTTTCTCTTTGAGGATCATCGGAAGATCTTATTGAAGGTTTTAGAAGAAGCCTACTTTGCAAAATCGGTGGATGTGGAAAAATTTCAACATTTGGTTGATCACATTTTCAACAACAATGTGATATCCTTCACTTTGATGATGACATACCTCCCGAAGGGCCGGTCATTTGCAAGCCTTTGCATATTGCAGTTTTGTCTTAGGGTACATGCTAGGGGAGTATTGATAGATGGGGCTCATCTCTAAATATCGTCCTTATGCCACCTTGGTAAAGATGAATATCAATCTCAGCGGATCGAAAGCGACCCATACGGTCATCGAGAGCTTTTGATGGATCGGCGAAATTCCGTTGGAAAGATTGAATTGCCAATTGAGATTGGTCCCAATACATTCAATGTATCCTTTCCGTCCTCGAAGATAGAATCGAGGATACTGACTGCTCTTTGGGAGACCATGGATACACATGCATTTGGGTTATTCCTCCACCTTACATCAACAACTCAAATACATTATCAACAACGATCTAATTTGTCAATCTTGGCCGGATTGTCACGAACGAAAGGAACTCTACCAATTATCGACTTTGATTAGGAAGTTGAGCGGCCGATTTCCATACTACGGAAGTGAGTAACACATGATACCATTCTATTGGGCGCCACTTCCGTACCCAAGATTTACTTTGCAGAGGTTATATCGGCCACTCGAGAAATGATGTTATTGGGTCATCAACTTTGGACAAGGGCTTGGTAAAGATAGCGCGGTATTAAGCACCTATTCAAATGTCGATCAAATTGGAGCAGTAGGACTAGGCTATTACGCGATTCGATCACGAGGAATCCTCATAAGCCAAGCGGGTTCCTCGAAGCTTCCATGCCGCGCGGCGATTTTCTATACCTTTACCTCATGAGTTAATGCGATCTCGATAAAGGTTCCGGCCCCATGTTGTGGCTATCTTTGTTTCCAAAACCGGTGCCAATCAAAGCAAAAAGAGGTTTGATTCACGATCCGAGGTGGAAAAAAAGCGAAGAAGCGTAAACATGACCTTGCCTTGATGATGGCGGTATTATTAGCGTCATTGTTCATGATGAACATCTACAAGCAGATACACCCAGGGACGATGATTGCCCGGATGTCGTGGTTATCATTCGGGGAGAAGGAGGATGATAGCGATCCTTCCATCACTGCGATCCATCGGGACTTTTCCCTCGACAATTGGGCGGCACTCCATTGCATTTGGTCGGCGAGGGTAAAATGGTGAAAATCCTCCCTACCCTGTAGATAACTTTAATTGCTTGCTTTCCTTTCTGACACTTAGCGGTTATTTTTATCAAGTACATACTAACACTTTTGTATGATCGAGCGAGTTGCATATATTAAGTGAAAGCATCTTTTGTTTGAGGACTACGAATTTAGATGTGCTGTCTTTGCGATGAGGTGCCTTCTCTCTCCACTCCTTTTTGTAACTTTGATGCAAAGTTGGACTCGAGACTTGATGGACATCGAGAGGACATTGAGACACCTCGAGAGATTAAGGAATGGGTCGTGAGACAAACCCAAACCCAATCTTGATCAAACCACTCCTTTCGATCTTGGAACCTTAGACTGACCTAAGCTAATCCAGTTGGTTGAGGACCTTACCACAAATCAGCGGAATGACATGGTTGCCTTTATTAACCCAATTCGAGGATGTGTTTGCATGGTCTCGTGAAGACATGGTGGGTTTGTCCTTGACATTGTTCTTCATCGCCTTCCCATTAAAGAAGGATTCAAGCCAGTTAAGGCAAAAGCTTCGAGGCGATTGAAACTGAGTGGAGTTTAAAGGTTAAAGAAGAAATTGTGAAACAATTTCAAATTTGGCATCATCATGGTGTCTACATATCGGAGTGGATATCAACATTGTTCCGTGCCTAAACGGGGGGAAAGGTGCGAGTTTGCGTGGATTATCGAGATTTGAACAAAGCTTGCCTTAAAGATAGCTTTCCGTGCCCTTTATCCACATTCTTATTGATAATCTTTGCTCAATCGGCATGTACTCTCTTTCTTTGATTGCTGCGGGGTACCATCAAATTATGGTTATTTGAGGAAGAAGATGAGAAAAGCTTGCTTTCATCACGCCTTGGGGAACCTTTTACTCTGAGCGGTTGTCATTCGGCCTCATCGATCGATCTCGGGGCGACCTATCGGTGACTATGATGGCTCTTTTCCACGATTTAATGCACAAGGAGATAGAGATCTCGTGGATGACATCATTGTCAAATCCGGAAGGAGGATGACCATTTAGACCATCTCAAAAAGCTTTTCAACGAGTTGCGTAAGTCTGACTTGAAGTTGAATCCTTGAAGTGCGCCTTTGGTGTTAAGTCGAGGCAAGTTGCTAGGTTTCTAATCGACCACAAAGGATTGAGGCTGGATCTACCAAAATCCGGGCCATCGAGGAAATGCCCATTCCTCAGAGCGAGAGAAGGAAATACGGGATTTTTGGGAAGGATCAACTTCATTAGCGATTCATTTCTCGACTCGCGACAACTTTGTGAGCGATCTTCAAGTTGTTAAGGAAGAACTCCTCCATGAAATGGAGCGATGAGTGTCGAAAGCCTTCCTCACAATCAAAAGCAAGCGATTAACGCTCTATTTTGGTACCTCCCGGGGATGATGTTCCCCTATTCATGTACACATCCATAAATGACAATGCCATGAATTTGCATCTTTGAAGCGAAAAAAGACGATAGAGGCGAAGAGCGAGCTATCTATTACCTCGACAAAAGATTGACATCGGTGAACACAAGTACACTCGATTGAGAAGACTTGTTGTGCTTTAGCATGGGCTTCCATGAGGTTACAACATTACCTCCATGGTCACCTGACCCATCTCATATCCGAATGGATCCTCTCAGTATGTGTTGATAAGCCCATCTTGAATTGTCATTATCCGGATGGCGAGTTGATCCTCTGACAATTTGACATAAATACATGTGATGCAAAAATCATCGAAAGGTCGAGGAATTTGCGGATCAGGTGGCGCTTTTTTGAGGATTACAAACCCTTAGAAACATACTTTTCCGATGAAGGGTAATGTGATTCAGCTCTGACATCGATACGATACATCATAAATACGTGGAGAATGTATTTTGATGGGTATTAATTGAGAAGGCTACGGGGCTTGGGCGAGTTTTAATATATCGATGGGGAGGCGGTATCCGTCGCGTCAAATTGCGGTTTATCGGCACCAACAACACGGTGAGTAGTATGAAAGGTTGTATCGTGGGGCTAAAACTTGCGATTCGATGGGCATCGAGGCGGTTAAGCTTGTCTTTGGGGATTCGAATTGGTAATCAAGCAATCCACGAGGAATCTATCAAACCAAAAATTACATTCTTTGCCTTACCATCGGCAAGTTTCTGAGATGGCTTTGGAGTTGAAGAAATCTCCTTTCTACATTCCTCGTAATAGGAATGATTTTGCGGATGCATTAGCAGCGTTGGCCTCCTTGGTTTACATACGATGAGGAAAACATGCAAACATCACGTTTGCTCTGCAAAAAGCCCGATCTATGGGAATTACATTGGAGAAGTATCGGATGAGCTACCTCCATCCACAACCCTTGGTATCGACACATCGAGGAGTATCTACGAGATGGATCTACACCCTTGAGTGAGCTGAGCTAAGCGAGAAGGCGGATTCATCGACTTCTTTATGAAATTCTACGGCGGAGATGCACTCTACAAAGAGATGCGAGGATTAGGTCTCCTCGGATGTCGGATAAAGACCAAGCTCGAGAGACTCGTGGATGAGATCCGTGGTGGAGTATGTGGCCCTCACATGGCGGACCCCTACTTGTCGAAAATTCTCGAGCAGGGCATTATTGGCTTACACTCAAAAGTATTTGTGATGATCACGTCGAGAGGTGCTATCGATGCAGATTCATGGGAATGCTATCACGCCCCTCGAGGAACTCCATGATATGAGTTCGCCATGGCCCTTCTCGATGTGGGGAATGGGCGTGATCGGCCCCCATCGAGCCCAAAGCGATAATGGACATCGATTCATATTCACCGTGATCATTACTTCACCAAATGGGTAGAAGCGACATCCTTCCCCGAGGTTACTAAAGAAGTTATCATTGCTTTCGCCGAAACAATGTTGTCATTTGTCGATATGGACAACGAGAGGTCGTTGTGTAGAACAATGCTAAGAACCTCAACAACAAAATGATGGAGGAGTTATGCGAGAAAATTCCACATCAAACATCTCGACTCAGTCATCTCCAGTCAAAGATGAATGGTCTTTGTTGAAGGCGGCTAATAAAAACATCAAAAGATCATGCGAGAAAATGTCATGATCTGAAAGGATGGCACGACCTCTTGCCTCGACTTTATTAGCCTCTGAGAACTTCCATGCGAACTTCCCTTGGGGGCGACCCCTACTCGTTAGTCTATGGGATGGGCGGTGCTCCCCATAGAAGTGGAAATGGAATCCCTCGAGTATTGATGGATGCTCGGTTGGATGAAGACCGATGGGTACAAAGGCGGTATCACCAATTGTCTACAATAGGCGAAAAAGGCGATCATGACTATCTTCCGTAGTCGATTATATCGACAAAGGATGCATGCGATCCTACTGATGAAAAAAAAGTCGACTCTGGCGATTCAAACAACATGACTTGGTTTTGAAGAAGATCATTGACAACGAAGATCGATCTAAGGAAAATTCGCTCCCTAGCTGGGAAGGCCCATTTGTTGTCGAGGAAGTATTGATAGGAGGTGCTCTCAGTTGCGAGGAAATGGATGGCGATGAATTTCCACGACTTATCAACTTCGGACAGTGTGAAGCGGTACTATATGTCGAAGTTACCATCAAACAAACATCTGGTTTTGATCATCAAATCACCGGTCATTCGGTTTTGAACCCTTTCTTTTTTGAATACTCTTACCCCTCGAGGAAACATACACTTCAACCCGGTGACTGGTTTTACTTCATTTCAAACCTTTCATACAATTTCGGTTATCACGAAGGCGGGATTAAACCTTTCACAATTTGGTTATCACGAAGGCGGGATTAAACCTTTCACACTTGCGGTTTATCACGAAGGCGAGATTTTTTCACTTGCGAGGAAGGGGATTAAACTTTTTCTGCGGTTTTCACGAAGTTTGTCACGATCACGGGCGGGATCAAACTTTTACACACACTGCGGTTTATCCCCATTATGGGATTAAACTTTCTTCTCCCCCATAGTATAGCTTTGCGCATGGGATTCACGTTTCTCTTCGCCTTTGCGATTAAGTCACGAGGCGAACGAACTCGTCGACTGATCTCCACGATACACGAGGAGTGCGTGGCAACCATATTCTATATGGCGGTCGTGATAATAAAAAAACAACAAAAACATTTACGCCCTTTCTCAAAAAACAACAAAAAACAACAAAAATACTTCTACACCCATCGCCTTCGCATTCGGCGTTGAACCTCTTACACGAGGTTGAACTCTGAGACTTGATCTCCTCTTGATAGGAGTGCGTGGCGACCATTCATGGTGCGATCTAACCCCTACCGAACAAACATACTTGTCGCGATGATCTTGGGATCTACCTTGATTTGCCCCATTTCATCGGTTTTGGATCAAAGGGATGGAATTACCGACCTCTTCTCACAAATAGAAGATTCGGTGACCATCTAAGGCTGCGATCGTGCCTCGAAAGCAATACCGACCCATAAGAGATGGAATTAACTAGGCTTCTCACAAATAGAAATCTTGGCGACCATCGTAGTGCGGTCGATCTAGAGAGGAAGAAACCACCCTCCTCTCCACTTTTCCATCTGAGATACCGGTCCCGAGAGACACCAAAGATGGTAGGGATTTACAGAAATCGATGATCCGATTACGAGAGATCTTGCGGCGTCTCGATGTCCATCTATCGAGGATAAGTTGAGAATGCATCGAGATCACAAGGCCACGAAGAAGAAAGCAGGCAAATATCAAGCAAGTATCAAGGCGTAACTAAAAGGGAAGTGAATCAAAATATATTTCCACTGCCATATATAATCTTTGTTTGATATATACATATATATGTTGTACATGACAAAATGGCTAAGCTAATGCATGCGGGAAAATACAAAGCTATCTCTGGATCGTGTGTATATGCGGACTATCGGATCTAACATAGCATCCCTCTACGAAAGCGGAGGTAGTGCTGCTATGAGCTCACCCTTGAGGTATCTATACACGAGCTAGCGGATCGGAGGCTAAGCTGCATGGTGGCATAATGCTCATCGATGTAAGCACTCATATCGGCAAGGGTAGCGGTCATCTGGGATCTCTTTGAAGTCTTTATCTGCAATGGCCACATCCACTAGCGAGATAAAGCGGCATCCGCTCCCAATCAATGCATCCTGGGTGATCTAGCCTCATCCCTCTCTAACGAGGCGGTATCTCTCTCATCGAAAGCTGTCGACATCATGCCCCTTGATCTCTATCATGGGTCATCGGATGTAAGCTACTGCTCCAAATGTTGTCTTAGAATCTTGATGCTTGATGGCTTTTCGGGGTGGGAGAATCCATCACAAATCTTTGGTGACCCGGCCAATGATCGAATCATCGATGGGAATAACCTCCTCCTATAGGCTCCTCATCGTTAGAATCAATCCCCCACCTTTGTGGATACTACTTGCGTGATCGATCGATCTCTGTCTCTCCATCCATGCGGAATACTCTGCTGAGAACAAACTGGATGGTGACGAGAAAACTTCGGCCGACTCTCGTTGATCCAGCAAGGCATCTGACTGGATCATCCTCCGTGATAAGCGATTGTGAAGAGCGAAGCTTGACTCACTTGCCCCCCTCATACGGATGAAAATCCAAAAGCTGGTCAATGACACATCACGGCCCGATGGGTGGTAAGTGATCATGCCCCTCAATCGGCCGGAGGAGATAATCCGTGCGGAGCATGAGTAATGAAGGTTGTAGGGTGAACTAAGCCACGAACACGGCAATATGGCAAGCGGATCCCTAATCCTGCCGGGGAAAAGTGACCACGATGCGACATCTGTACACTCTGTGAAATTTGAAAAGAATATGACATGGCTATATCTGGGTGAAACAAAACCCCCCTAGTCTAAATGTGCCCGATCGGTCTCAAGTGTGACATAAACCACACATCTGACATGGCCAAGAGAGCTACTGTAAACACTCTCTTTGGGATAAGTGCGGCGATATGTAGGTGACCTCGAGAGTCTCTGATGATCATCGATCTGATGGTACGACCCTCACGAGAGCTCTCCTTTGCCGTAATGGCGCGATATCCGGCTCATCCATGTCTGCGGCATGAAGGCGTATGACAATACGCATAGAAGCGATACATCTACTCATTTGATGCATGATGGTCCTCCGGTGTGGTGAAATCCCGGAATGTGGTGCATAGCTATCCTCGAGCCAAACACATCAAGCGAAGGAAATATTTGGGATATCGCGTGTGGCGGATGTAATCTCGTCTGGACCACTCTACGTCTCAATCGGTGAGGGTCGTGAGGCTATCTGCTCGTGTCTCAATAGCCGTATATGCCATGAGAGTGCATCCGGTGGTAGCATCGTCGATCGTCGTACTCCTCCAAAGTAGAGTCGACTCACGGGTCCCAAATCGGAAAACACTGCTCTCTCCGATACCCGGTGCTCTAGCATACCCTCTACAAATCTGTGGGAACTGAAACATCAGCGGGGTCATAGTATCTTTTTGCGACAAATCATCTCGATCACCATATCGATGGTGATATACTATCATACCATGGCGCATACGGCTACCACCACAAATGGTGGGGTATGATCAATCTGACTAGCTGTCGAAGAAGAAGACATACATGCGGGTAGTGTCGTAAGACCATCCGGTCGATCTTTGAATATCTCTGGACATACATACATATGCATAACATAATAACATCATGATCTGATAGATGGCAATATGATATAGGGAATGGAAAAATTGTACATACATTCTAAGTATATCATCATCTAATACATCTCTGTCTGACTAAAAATCTGGGAAATGGGGTGAAGCTACCCAACATACTCAATGAGAGGCCTATCAAAAGATATAGCGAGAATGGGGTGAAGCTACCCGGTGACTACTATGAGAGGCCTATCGAAAAGAGATAGCGAGAAATACATCGAGAAAAAGTCGAGAGTGTCGATGTACACATCATCGATCATCCACTGATGTAACTCCTCTGAGTCATTTGGATCTCTATCTACGGGGATGTCGGTAGATCTGAGGAGGATCTGCTGTGACAAAACCATATGGGTCACTGAGGGACCCGGCGCTTGAGGCTGGAAGGATCAAAAGTATCTACCTCTGCGGGATCTACGCCCCAAATGCGAATGAAAAGATGTGGCCGGTCCATTGCTTGAGTCGATCTGTCAATCTGTGTCACATGAGTCGGATCTACGACACAAAGGCTAGCCAATCCGTCATCATCACGGATCACGGAACCATATCCCCCATAAAGCGTATGTGGTGGCGAAGTGCGAGCTCCGATAGTGCGAGGATCCACGATCTTTGGAACATCTCACGAGAGCGGGGCCCTCGACGATGTAAAAGCCGTCGATCCCCATCAATGGGATGTCGATGACGGGTATTGCTGAAAACGAGCCCGATAACGCACTGGGGGAGGCAAGATCGGCATCTGAATCTCTCTGTAGTGCTCACGATAGCACGCTCTCTAAATAGAGCTCCCATCCTCCATACGTGAGAGAGGAATCCTGCGGGTGGAAATGGCGTACTCTACTCGGTTGGTACCCATCCTCAAAACCAACTCCCAAATGCTCTCGAGTAGGGAATCCGTGTGATGACATCGGTTTGTCGATAGCTCGGTATGGCGACAATGAGTGAAACCCTCGATGACGGGGACCTCACCCGGTATGGAATGATGCCATCTCCGTCCTCGTGGATAGGTGTCTAAACCTAACTGCGCTCACGGGGATGCAAACAAGGAAGCCTCTCATAGGCCCAAGCTTGCGCGACACCTGGCAAACATCTGCTTTGTCGGTCGACACTCTTAACCTATACATGGGAAAAACAGAGAAACACTCACCCGGGCGAAATGGGTAGAATCCTAACCACGCCTCGGTCGAAGCCCTGCGATCGCGTCGCATTCCCACGAGGAAGTAGGCAAAGGTGTAGGAACCCCGATCATACTCTCTATCACGGTCCACGTGTCGAGTGGTGGTTGATCGAAAGCGAAGGACAAGTAGAAGAGTTATCTGCTATAAGCGACCCCCCTAATGATCATCGGGAACAATCGTAGGAGAATGCGATCCACGACTCTCACATCATCGGGTATGGGCTCACTCAGCGGCCCTTTCATAGCATCTACGCTCGAAAGGACACATGCGAGCAGTCACGCCCTTGAGCGCCTCATGGAACTCCCAACAAGGATCGGCGGCGGTAGGGGTGATATCCGTCGTCTGAAACGCGGCTCCCCTCAAACTCCATACATGATAAGCAGCGATCCATCGGCGTCATCATCACCTCGCGATCCGGCAAATGGGTGGTGAGTGCGGTGAAACCACCGCTCGAACAATGCCACGAGGTAACCCAGGGGGATGGCGGCGGGGTAGAATGGAGAAGAACCTCCGAATCGACCATGGACGATCGCTCTGTAGTCATCAAGGAGGCGATACATAGAGTGGATGCTAAAACCGAGTTCCCTCGAGGTGTGTGAGGCGGGAACCTACATCAATCTGGATCGACATCCAGACTCCTTGACTCCTCATGATAGGAAATAAGGAAGATTAAAGATCTAACCATACCTCGTTTGCGTGCGGGTATCTTTGAAGGATGCCTACTCGAAGTCACCTAGAAGATGCGGGGTTCGCCACTTGAATACTGGCAATTCCCTACGGGGAACACGTCTGGCGGGGGCGGGAACCTCGATCGGTGCATCCTCCTCCTCCTCGTCCTCGACATTCGGCACTTGACCCGAATAGGGCGTATCATCATACGCCTCCACCAAACAGCGAAATTTACATCCTAACGAGAGCGGCGTTGAGGCTCTTGAAAAAAGCCCTCCTCCGTACACGAAGTGGTCTGTGGGAACTACTCGGTTGATCAGGATCCATGATATATCACGGACAACAAGTCTCAAATCACCTCGAGAAAGGGTGTGGTAATTTCTTACAGAGTCTTTTCAAAATGCATTCTATGATTACATGCACGCATGCATTGTTTTAACATACATCTACAGTAGAGTTTAAAATGCATGACTACCCAATACCTACATTTTGGGAAAATTTTGCCATAACCCCCTTTGTAAATGGGACTATCCACATGCACATAGGCATGACTAGGTGGCCATTCGGTAGCACACCTATATGCGATCATATACATCTGTATGCATTAATCACATTCGCGGTAAAAAATCCGTAAGTGTAGTCTAATTACGGGATTATTTTGCTTTTCTACCTTTACTCATTTGTCCTCGGATAGGATAAGAAATAGCGGTAAAAGGTGCAATTTATTTATTTTCAAAAGTTAAATTTTTTCACATCATTATATTGACATGGTTTAATACTAACATTTACTATGTTGAATATTTTTATCAAGTCGTATCGGCATGCATATTCACTACTATGTATACTAAATGCATTTAAATGCGATAAGTCATTTTCAGCGGACGACGAAATTGGAAAAAAAAATACATGCATGTGTTACCGGGGCGGTGAAGAATGCTTATGCGGTGGCGAGAATATGCGAGAAAGTTGCCCGAACTTCGGCGGATCGAAGAAAGCTCTCGGATTTCCTTGATTGTATGACTTGAAAATGACTTATGAAAGCGACCAGCCGCTTTATCACATAAGCGCGGTTGGCCATGAGCTAAACTGCGGCTCTGCGGAAGTACACTGCGGCACCTCTACATGGTCCCACACCTCGGCTCGCTCGGTTAGAGTTGAAAGGAGGTCTCTGGTGAAAAGGCGAATCGGGAATAAAATGCTTTCTGCGATTGGCGGAATAGCACGAAATCTGGTTTCTCGTCGGTCGAGTTAAACTCCGTCGTCTCAAAGGTATTACTTTGAATCACGGGGTATCTTATACCAATGAGCTCGAGCTTTCACAAATCATGCTCGGCAATACCCCTGAAAGGTCGATCCGTCATTTGAAGGGTCTGACCCTAAACCTCCCGGCGGGGAATTCTGTATAAAACCACGATATATCAAACCTCCCCGTGAAATTTACAATCTTGAAGTTATCAACATCTCACATATATCCCGGTGGGGTCTGGCGTGAAGTATCAACATCTACGTATCATCTGCGCACATCTTTCAAACATCTACGCATATCCCCCGTGGAATTCTGTGCAATCTGACCATTGATACACACATCGATGAAGGTCGAAAGCTTGACCTTGACGTCGTATCGGTGATGGATGAAGTAAACCCGTCGAAGCAACCTTCCCGGTGGGGAGTTACAACGCAATGCTACCATTGACACATACATCAATGAAGGTCGAAGCGACCTTGATGATGCACCCAGCGAGGATTTATCCGGTGATACACACATCGGCGAAGATCGAGTGACCACGATAACAACAAAGCTATTGGCGATAACTTTCCGCGAGAATGAGGGAATATGTTATACACATCCTCAAAGCAGACAAAGCTTTATCCCCACGGATCTCTTACACTGAGAGGTACCTCTATGGAATATAAGCCGGTGTACAGGATTGAAGACTTTGGTGATAGCCCCAGCGTCGACATCCTTGGAGACTTGGATCGCGTGTCAAGCCATCTTGATTGTCATCCCAGCGGGATTACGACAATCATTCATGCATTCTACATGCATTTGCATCATGTTCTTTGCATATAGCATCATGTTTATCTTGCTTGCATTTCAAGTGTCTAGTATTCTTTATCTATCCATGCCTTGCATTGCATGAATATGATAAAGAGGGGCATCTATGAACACTCGAAATTTTACTGCGCTCTATTACTAACATTGCGGGAGGGTAGATTCATCTTTTGGAGATAACCACGAAGGCGACTTACATCCATTTAGGATACTACGGAAAGTTCGGTTCAACCGGAACACAAGCGGGAACATCGGTTCAACCCGAACACAAGCAGGAACATCATCTCAAACCGGAACACACACGGGAATGTCATTTCAATCTAGGAATAACCCCGAGATATGCGAGATCAAAAAAGGCGGCAACAAACAGGAGAGGGCGATTCTGTCTCGCGATAATAACACCATGGCTTTCGGTTCCGGTCCGAGAGACAACTTTTGGGGAGGCAACCCCATCTTGGTGATAGCCCCGAGAGATGCCATTGCGATTCGGCGATAACCCGAAATGCTTGTTTCAAACATATCTGATCGGCTTGACCACAGACATCACTGTCGAGGCACACACACCTCGGACCGGAGTTAACAAGCAGGCGGCGAGGGAACACCCACGAGATGAGCGGTGAGACATACAAACAAGCGGCGGTCAATCTCGGATGTAACCACGAGCGGCGTCGCTTTCCGCTTAAGCGGCGATAACCCGGTGAGAGTCACAACGTCATCTTACCATCTCAACAAGATGATATCGCGGCATACCAACAAGTAGTCAATCTCAAAATTTGTAACCACGAGCAGCGTCTACTTTCAACTCAAGCCGGCGATAACCCGGTGAGAGTCAAAGCGTCATCTTGTTCCGCCGACAATGGCGCGTCGTCTCAACACTTCATACATACATACATCCAATGATGTCCCACGAGAGCAGAGGATTGACAATCCGGTGAGTGACTATACGTGTGGCGATACTTTGGATAGAATTTGAAGCTTGAAGACCGTGGGCATAGACCCCTCTTCGACCCGTACTGACCTCTAATCCATGTCGTTGCGTAACTCTCGACACAAGCGGTCAGAAGAAGGTCGGATATACCTCGTTCGGATGCTCGGATTGAAGTTACGCAAGTTCGGCGGACATTACGATTGCATGAGTGCACGTCTACTACGAGGCAGCCGGGACGCGAGGCTCGGATGCATCACGACGACCGGCGGCGGTACAAGTACAAGCTACCATTTGCCGCGGTGTACTGCTGACCATCCATCTATATATCTGAAGCCTTGGAATTGACCATTTGAGAAGAGAGAGAGGAAAAAGGCGAGGAAGCCACATCCATTTTACTCTGCATACACGTCTTTTGAGTGTTTCCTCATCTTTAAACACTAGTTAGCTCACATATAGCTATCTTTTATCCGGTGGGGGGTTGAGTGTTTATCCATTTAAAAGTCATAGAAGTCTACTTTGGCGGCCTGCTGTAAGCCTTCTTATATTCTATAAAGCCTTCTTCTCATATTAGCACACCTTTGTTATACACATTGAGAGTCGTGTTGTGTGCGTTTGCCGGACTTCGGTCCAGTGGTTTTCATTTTATGTATATATATATACTTATATATATATATATTTTATATATGGACTAACATTATCGAGTTATGCCTCGATTGAGCCTGAACTTGATGGAGCGTTTAATTTATATATATATATATATATATATATATATATATATATATATATACTTGCGTAGAGACTTTATCGATGAGCAGATTTTATATCGATGCGTTTAATTATATATATATATATATATATATATATATATATAAGCGTTATCGGATACATATCGATGAGCATGGATTTACATCCGGTCGTTTAATCTTTATATATATATATATATACATATATATAATTCTTTATCGGACATATCAGATGAGCACAGATTCACATCGATGCGTTTATATATATATATATATATATATATATATATATATATATATATATATTTACATTTCATCGGGAACTGGAGTTCACTTAGTGGCCTTTTACTGACTTTATTTACATTAAGTCTACTTTGGAGTTTGCCGTGGCGGTTGATCGCTTTTCTGACTTTATTTACATTTTGTCACTTTGGAGTTTACTTCGTGGCGGTTGATCATATATATATATATATATATATATATATATATATTATATATATATTTATATATATATATATATATATATATATATGCTTTTCCATACAAATTGCGATATCATGTGAGCCTAGGAATCATGTGATCACAGAGTTGATCTCTTGAATCTAGATTCGGTTCCCATGATGGACATTTTTAAATTTATGGCGACTTTGTACATTATTTTACGATTATACGAATTTCCTTGGATGGTTGTCATGCCCATGAGGAGTTCGACCTTCTTTGTATATTATTTTCTCGAGAATGCTTCGCATCTCGAAAAAAAAAGCAAAAAAATAGAACATTTAATAATAAAATGGAAGTATGAAAAGGTCTCGATTCTATTGAGCACGGGTTTGAAAAAACCTCTTTTACAAAACGTCATTGCTATATATCTTGGTTAAAAGCTGAATTTTTCTATAAATTCAAACCCTTTGTATATAGGTGTGAGCGAGGCCTCGCATACTTTACTTTCAAATAATTGCACATTGATCACACACACACACACACACACATTCATATAACAATTTCTTTGAAAAGTGGCGGGTCGTAGTGGTAACACGGATGTCGGGAAGTGCCTAACACCTCCTTCCTCGCATAATCAAGCCCCCGGACCCAAAATGAATCTCGGTTTCACAGGACCCGTCTAGCGATGTCAAATCCTTTGGGTCGATGTGCAAACCTTTTTTTGGTTGCGTTAGTGCTGACGATTAAATACACTGTTGGCGACTCTTAAAAGTCAAATCGTCGACATTATACATATCGGACCTTTTCACTTGTTTTTTCAAACAAATCTCACATTAACATGAGAACACGAAAAGAACAAGTATTGACGAAAAGGACACTCAAAAATCTCATACTTTCATATGCAATGAGTTTTTGCTTAAGATTTAATAAAAATCGATAGAATTATTGTAGATTCATTTTTTAAAATAAATAAATTTATTATCTATTATATATACTAAATCACAATACATAATATAATAAATTAATATTTATCTTTTTATAATTTTAACACTTGTGCATCCTATTTGGTGCTCCATGTTACTCTCGACAAAAATAGCCTTGACAAACCCTAAATACAATCCCATATGCTCTCAGGACACATTGAATGCTGTAAAATCGAGTGAACAGCGACAATTGAGCCACGGATATACTCAACATCGACAGTATTTGCAACGTGAACAAGAGAGGGATCGCATACGTCGATTTTCCCCAATTTTTTCTGTTACTGGAGCTGAATTCTTCGGCATTGCGGAATGTGGATGCTTTTCGGAAGGAAAACCGATTAGGGGAGTCCACAGCCGGAATCTGATCGGGAAATCGGAGGTAGCCGTCGAGATAAGAGGATCTAATGGTGATAGAACAATCATCAACATTGTTGCGGAGAAGAAGCCTGAAAATCTCATAACCCAAAGCATCTTTATATTGGATTTTGAAGTAAGTTTTCCTTTTGACAATTGGCTGTGAAAAAGCATCTTTTTGTCTTTGCGTGCAACCAATGAACTAATTGGAAGAAAATCTTTTTGTTGCAGTTGACGAGGGCATACTTCGCATTTCTGGAAGTTCTGTTCAACAGCCATATTGATTTCACATTGAATCTGGAAACAAACACATTTACGCATATAGTTTGTTTGCTTGAATATAGTTTGTCTCATCTCAGGTATGTCCCTGGTTAATGGCATAAATTGAATCTTATTCTCTGAGCTACCTGCACTGCATTCTCCAGTTGTAAGTTTGAAGGTTAACTGCTGAAGCATTCTGTTCACCAAGAATATAGAATTTGATTATGTTCACTATTTAGTGACAATCCTGTTATTGCTTCAATCACTGGAATCCTATTACCAAACATACTGCACCAAAAGCAATAAAACATTAACGAAAGTCTTAACTAACCGACTTGAATGAAAAAATACGTAAGTACCAGACCCTATACTCCCATTAATTGAAGGTGCAATCTTGCTCAAAGTAGTAATCCACCATAAAATTAGTATTGAGGTATGACAACTTTTTGAACTGAAATAGACATTAATTTTTCTCACACTTTATACTTAAAGAAAACTGATGATAAAATTCTTGAATTGAACCCAAAAAATTTATGATAAGGCACATTAATTTCACTACAAATTTTAAATGCTTTGATGTAGAATCTCGCCAAGCCTCATTGTAATTTGCATATACTAATAAGGGAAATTTTTCAAAAACTCATAATATATACCCTTTGTATACACAGACCCGTTGGGAACCCAGTTAATTATTGGGCCACCCATGCTCTAGGCTTGGTTTGTGACATAGTTTTCAATTAAAAATGCCACAAACAATGAATATTTCCTTCAAACAAACATATATAATAAAAAAGTCATTTAATCTTAGTACGGTTAAGAAAATTTTAAAATAACAAGAGTCAATAAACTTAAACATGACTTCAATCATTTTCCATTAAACTAATAGTGACAGAATCAACATATTATACAAAAGGAAGATGTATATAAAAGAAAATTGGCTATTAAAGCACTAAATTTTTAGAGCTACTGAAACAGAGTCAGTGGCATGTTGAATGAGCTAGAGAGATGAGTATCAAGGTCTTGGTCCTCACAAATATTTGAGCTACTTAATTTGCTGGTTGATATCCATCTCAGACGCAAGTCTGCATCCTAATGCTTCATAACTGTGCCTCAACATTTTAGATTTGTCAAGCTTTTTGTGTCATTTACATGTGATGCATGACATATATATAATTATATGTAGGGGCTCTAATTTTTTTTTTCTTACCTCAGTTTAATCATTTAGATGTCTAATGTTGTAATTTAAATAAATATGTATGAGATTAGTTTTTATTCTGCAAGTTCGCCAACAAAAGTAAATTGGAGTCGCCAAAAAATGTAAAATGGACTTGCCAAAAAAATTAGTTTAAAAAAAATGGGATTGTGGGGGTATCTTACATGAGTAAGTAGAGTGGTCACACATTCTAGCACAAATATTCTATCACAAATGTTTGTTGTAAGTTTGGGAGTTAGGGGGCAATAAATTTGATTACAACATAACTGCAAACATCAATTATTGGCAATATATGCATCAAGTGATTAAACAGGATCCCAAAAAAAAGGAATATATATATATATATATATATATATATATATATATGAAACTTAAATTGTTGCACTTCCATGTTAATCTTTAAAGTTAATTATATATTCTCAGTTTATGTTTATGTTGTTCTTGCTTGGTTTTCCATCCACTGTCCTCCCAAACTGTATGCCGGCTAAATTTATGATCACTGAAATGCAGGTTGTTGCTGGGGAATACGAATTAAAAGAGACCAATGTAAATTGGTCCCCTGAAGACTTTGAATCTAAACTACAGGTGACAACCCATTTATTCAAATTTCATGTTAATGGTATTGGTTATCTATAAGTGCCACTAGCTGCTGCATTTGTCAGGGCTTCGAATTGGGACTTCTTTATTATATTTGGATGGACCTTGGAACCAAGTATTTTTGGGATAAAGAATAGATTGTTATTCACCTTAATTTTCCATGTTGAATCTATTAACATACAGTTGTTTGGGATTTTGTAGCTTCATAATTATGTATACAGAATTTGCTTTGATGCTGTTAATGAAGTACTGTTGTTTAAATCATATCTTAAATTGACCACTATGTTTCTGTTATAACTTATCTTATGTCTTAATTATAACTTGAAAACATTGAATAAATATATGGTGCAATAATTTGAGCCCTAACACCTTTGGAGATAACTCTGACTGGAGATTCAAAGATGTATTACGCAGAAGATTTCTTAGACAAGGTTTTGATTTATTGTTATTGGAATTGCTTTTCCTTTTTTTAAAAAAAATTCTTTCCCTATTAGATTGGTGCTCTGCTTATTTGTTTGATATTTTAACAACTTTGATTTCACAGTACGGTTAAATGAGAGAAGGAGAAGGAGGGCAGACGTTTCTACACACAAACAATGTTTTTCTGGTAAACAATGTTTGATTTATATCGTGATTTGAAAGTCATAGTTTTTCTATATGCCTGAGAATTGCCTATTCATTTACAATTTTTAATTTATGTTACTTCTTGGATTTATTATTCCACTAACATTAAGCTTCTTACATCAATTTTGGGATCTAAATAAAATGGAAATGATGGACTTCCATTCGAGGACATATGTATTGTAAGGTTATTAAGTTAAAATGAAATGAGAAATAAATAATTCGGTACAATTCTGTGACTGTTAAGGTGGATAATTGAGATTCTTGAGTGTCCTGACATTTTAAGTAGAAGCAGCATGCAGAAGAGTCAATTTTTATCTCAGATGTTTGTTCAATTTTCTTGAACAATTGCACTGTATAACAGTGTTTGATGTTCTTTTACAAGCTGCAGACAGTAATAATGAAGATGAAATGGAGCAGCTTAGAGCCTCAGTTGATTTTCTTGTGGAGCTCTGTCAAACTGTTTCTTCTATCCAGGTGTGTGAGTCTCTGTCTTATCTGTGTTTCCCTTTGTTGATGACACTATGCACTCATTTAAGAAAATATATTTTACATTTTTGTTTACATTAATTTTTTTTATTGGCAGATAGAGGAGCCTAAATTTGTGAATTGGTCACACCAAGCTATAGACTTGAGTCGTTACAACATGACTTTTCCTCTAAAGTTTATCAATTTTTATACAGTTTTCAAAATTGGAATTGACTATCGCCTTCATTATTACAACATTAGTATTATCTGAATCATTATGATTTAAACTTTAAAAAAAAATCATGCCCCATAGTCCCATTGCTTTCAGTATATTGAGAAACTGAAACAAGTATATGTAACATAATTGTATATAACTTCCTGAGTTTAAGACTTACATTGTGGTGGTAAGATGATGTCTATATATATATATATATATATAATTTTGCTCGGGGGATGATGCTTATTCAAGTGCATGAAAACACCTCTAAGAGGCGGTTAGAAAGTTAATCTATCTGGTAATGATCAAAGAATGGTAAGAAATCATAGAATAATTAATAAATATCCAGTATCACATTTTACTGGAAAATGGTATATTGGTTTTTAGTTGCTCATGTTTGTAGTTGCTGTTGTTTGGTACTAGTATGAAGATAAAGAGTCATGTTGGATGTTGGATGATCTGGTTAATGTGACAGAATGAATGCACCTATAATGAGGAGTGCTTTATTTAAATCACAAAACCAATATGGACCATAAATGAATCAAATCTATTATCTATTATCTATTATATATACTAAATCACAGTACATGACACAATAACTCATGTTCTATTCTGTTATTTCTTCTTGAAAATTGATAATTTAATTAATCTTTCAGGTGTATGAAGGTGTCGTCTATATGCATCAAGGGAAAACATATCTGCTGAAGAAGTTAGATTTATCAAGTAAAATTGCTTTATGTCAAGAAGCCGACTTGAAGTATTACACAAAAACTCGTTGATTACACTGATATTCACGTCATTGGTGGAAAATTGGTGCAGACAAGTTTTGAAAATGATTGGTGCGGATGAGAATCGTTAGGCAATAGCTTTTTGCCAAGTTTTGGTCCAAGTTTTGAAACTTTATTCCCTGGGTGTGTCCTAAATTTTAGATGCTAAGTTATTCAATCTATTTATCTTGTGCAGATGAGTAGAATCGATAAGATTTCAAATAGCTCTTTTTGCTTTTCTAATCTTTTGGTCCTCGGTGCTTTGTATAGAAACTTCAGTTCATGTACTGATGGATTCTAGTCCCTCCAATGTCTACTGAACATAAATTTTAGATGGAAAAAGGTAATTTATTTTATATTGGAGCATAACAAAAAATAAAAATAGTAGGCTACCATAAAGTTTAAACACTGCTGTAACATACCTGCCTTCATAACGGAAGTTTTATTTATAAATAAGATTGCTATTAAATAATAAATTTTAAAAAATTTATCTCTAAACATAAATTTAAGGAGTAGATGCGATAAGATTTCAATATTTGTAGTTGGTACAAGTTCAAAAAATTACAACTATAATAAAATTATTCATTTGACTTGGTATTTTTTTTTCTTGTGATTTGATATTTCTAATCTAGCTGAAAAATATATATCAAGTTTTTGGGTAATTATTAAATAAAAAAATTGCATAAAATTCTGTATAGAAATTGCATCAGTTCATGTGCTGATGGATGAATGCAGTGCACTTGTATCTCTATTCATGTTTTTTTCCTCGGTTACCTTCCTTTATCAGGAGGCCAGTTTTTGTTTAACCAATTAGAAGATGGTGCTTTATCCTTCCAATTTTCAGTTGTCCATATTTCAAATTAACTATGAAATGAGATGGCGTGTACCATTTTTTAAACTTGTATTTGCTGGTTGCTTTTAATTATCATATTGTGCATTGGGTTTATGCTATGTTTGGATTTGAAGGAAATGAATGGAATGAAATAAAAGTGGCCAAATTAACCATGGAGTATTAAATTACCTTATTTCTCCCCCTTTTCCATGTGATACAGTTGCCATTGAAAATGAAACCTATTTAATTTTGCCTACTTATCTATTGTTGACATTTTACTTTAGTAACATGGGAACAAGGGAACTGGGAACTGCAGTAATATATTTAGCTGTGAGAGGTTACCATTTGAAATGTCACTTTGATGCTTCTTTGCCTTTTTCTGGATATTGTTCACATGGGTTGGTATTACATATATTATATAATGTATTGTTTATAGAAACTTTCAAGCCAGTTTATTTTTGGAGGAATGTGTGGCCTTTTCAGAATTTCTTGGGACTAATTTGCATCAGTTCTGGAAGGATTGAGCATTGATTTCGTTGATGAACATTCTTTATGGACTAATTTGAGTTGTATGTGGTATGCATTCCGTGTTTGGATATACAATGATTTAATGATGTTGAATTTATTGTGTTCTTAAATGCTTAATATAATATA
Organism: Panax quinquefolius; assembly: GCA_020205615.1. Taxonomy (NCBI): domain Eukaryota; kingdom Viridiplantae; phylum Streptophyta; class Magnoliopsida; order Apiales; family Araliaceae; genus Panax; species Panax quinquefolius. The sequence goes on along the minus strand of CM035158.1, from coordinate 98,867,043 downwards.
TGTAGAGGATCTATTTTTTCTTTTTTTACCTCAGTTTAATCATTTAGATGTCTAATGTTGTAATTTAAATAAATATGTTAGAGATTGTGGGGTATCTTACATGCATGTATTATCATTAAGTAGAGTGGTCACACATTCTAGCACAAATATTTTCTTTGGTTTGTTGTAATGTTTGTCTATGGATTTCTATATCCCGTGCTTAGCAAATGTGCATTAGTTGTTGTGTTTTTGCGATCCGTTCATTTTCCATTAAACTAACTATGATTTTACACCTTTGAATCCTATATTCCTGCAGGTAGTTTACAATATTGAATAGCCTATTTCGAATAAAAACTCCAGAAATTGGGGAAATCAACCATAAGTAGAAGACAAGGAAAAACATGAAGAAATTTACTTAATAGGAAACATAACAAGTCAATAATGTCGATGTCCAACATTTCAAACGGTAATAAACGTCTACTATTTTCCTTACTAGATGTGCTAAACTATGAATACTCATCATAACCATAAATTTAATTATTTTATTCAGTTTGTACAGATCTCAGTATAACCTTTAATGTAGTAGATGCCAATCATCCTGAATCATGTTCTACTGAATCGATGAAAGCATCCAGGTTTAATCAACAATACACTTCGCATTCCAACATACATAATGTTACTCAAGCAAGTTCTGATGAGAGAGTTGGCGGAGGATGGATTAATCAAGCAGTGGTATATAGTTTATTTTTTAGTCCGATTAAGTAATCTTAGTTTTTGAATATGCTTTTGAAACTGCACTTGCTGATTTAATTGTAAGGATTTTTGAATAATTCAGAGGTGAATTTGTTTCATTTTTCATATGATCCGTTTGGTTGTTTTATTTTTCATTTTCATATGGTCTAAGAGTAGTAAGAGGGGGAGACTAATAATTAATAAAATAAAAAAGGGTTAAGAAGCTATGTTACAGAGAGAGCTCAAAGAACTGAAAAGTGGAATCAATTCGTGGAGATTTCGATATCCTCTGTTGTTTCTCTCTGCGGCAAGTATTTCGAACCCCATTAATATTTTAACTGGTTATAATTTTATATATTTGTTGTTGCTTCATTTTTGATGATTTGAAATTAGTTGCCCTTTAAATTAATTTTGAATTAATAAAATAAAAAGGATTGAAGAGCTGTGCTACAGAGAGAGAACTGAAAAGTGGAATCAATTCATGGAGGTTTCGATATCCTATGTTGTTTCTCTCTGCGGTAAGTATTTTGAACCCCATTAATATTTTAGCTGGTTATAATTTTATATGTTGTTGCTTCATTTTTGATGATTTGAAATTAGTTGCCCTGTAAATTAATTTTGAATACAGAAACTTCAGTTGTAAGTGGTTGCTTTCATCTAGAAACTGGGTTTTCTCTATTTCTAGGTGATTGATTTGATTATTGATAAAGTACCTAATCATGAAGTTATGTATGCCCATTGGAGAAATTATCAAAATTTGTAATCAAAAGGTTTCATCTTTATTTTACTGAACCTCATTTCAAATTATGTTGTGAATATGCATTACTAAATTTTGTTGTTGACCATTTGGTCCTTAACTTCATATGTTAACTGTACACTATTAATCTCTTTTATGAATACCTACATATTTTATACTCAAAGTTTGCTCATCTTTATTTGATACTCAAGGTTTATTCATCTTCTCCTAGGTAATGTGATATCCAACTACATGTTTACAATCTTTGTTACCAAGAAGATGTGAAAATTATAGGACTCAAACAGAAAAATCGCTTCCCTATTTATTTTTTAAGAAGCTCAACAACTTCATCAATGACTACCTACTTATATGTAAATATATAGACTCCATCTCTTTCTAAAACTGAACTCCACAATGAACTCTGGGTCTTTTAATCTTCGGTCTCTGAAGCGGTGAAATAAGCTCTCACTTTCAAAATTATTTTTTTCTTGCAATGGCGGTTGATTCAAGGGAAAAGTTGAGATTTATTACTCAATTCTACCTAGATTTCTCTAATTCTAAGTTGCATTTTAGTGTTTCTTCGTACCTATCAGCAATAAAAGTTTATTCCCCGATTCAACAAATCTCTTCGCATTTATCTTAAAAATCGTTCTGCTTTATTTATCTAGAATCTTAGTTGGTTTATTGAGCAATCACATTGTGTTAGTGGGCCCCGTTGTTTCCACTGAGATCACTACTACTAATTAAGAATAATTAGCATAATTTTGTTAAAATTGAAGATGGTTAATGATTGTACCACAACTCTAAACAATGAGTGGAAAAAAGGAATAATATTCCATCTGTCATATTTGCAAAATTTGCAAACTTTAAGCATATTTCCCCATGGTTATCCTTAAATAGAGTGAGTATTTAGTTTTTAGTAGTGGTGGCATGGTTGTAAAATTGTGATGTTAAATTTAAGGACATGTGTCATTTTATACAATTATCAACAACAACAAAAAGGCTTTTTTTAAGAACGGAAGGATAAACACTATTTACTGTTTTTAGTTGAATTTTGTGGGAAAGTATGGTTTTGGTGCCAAAGGACAATTTGTTCTTAGTGAATCTATTTTTGCTGAAGGAATGGAGAATGACATGATTTGTTTGGATTGGTTCTAAAACATTATTTTCCATATCATATCATGAAAAATCTCCAGTTCTCCATTAAAAAAATAACAGTGTTTTATGTACTACATCGAGACTCCACAAGATTTGTATGTGGGCAAGATTTGTTTCTCCCTTTTCTATCCTTTTATCCTTGTAAAGTGACCCTCTTATTTTCTTTTTCTTTCTTTCTTTCTTTATTTGTTTTGGTGGTTTGTAGGCAGTTGTTGTGGGAAAGTATGATTTACAGTTATTTTATTTTAACTCACATATTTCGATAATTTTTATATTTCAAATATTTTTAGGTATACATTGAAGGATACTTGGTGTAAGCTGTAAAGAATACTTTGTGTAATTTGTAAAGTAATGGGTCTTATGCTCAACATGTTGTTTTTCTATTTTTTGCATGTTCGTATTTTTTGTGTTCCGTCTTTTGTAAAGTTTACTAATTTTACATGGTTATGATAATTTTTGGGTATGGAATGATGGTTTTTTTGGTGGTTTGGATATGTATTGATGATTGTAAGTTTTGTAGGCAGGTTTTGAATTTTTTGGATATCTATTTTTAAAGGAAATTCTGTCGAAATTTCTTGAAATTAGTACTGATTAGCTTGATGTTTTGGTGGTTGGATGTGTTGATGATTGAGTATGTATTAATTGTTGTGGTGCTATGGTGAATTGTGGTGGGGTATGTTGTTTGCTTTTCCATGACAATTAATAAGAGTCAGGGGCAATCTCTCTCACATGTTGGACTATATCTGTCATGTCCAGTTTTTAATCATGTCCAATTGTATGTAGCAATATCACGAGTTACAAGCAAAAGTGGATTGAAAATATTAATTTGTGACAAGGATGAAAAAACATACAATACTACAAAGAGTGTAGTTTTCAAGAAAGTTTTTCACAATTTAATGTAGAAAGGTTTATCTTCTAGCTATTTATTTTTGCTGCTCATTATTAGTGTAAACTATGATTATTTTATTATTACATCTCCTGAAATTATTTGGATATAATGATCGTTATATCTAATAACTTACAACTGTGGTATCTATAGTTTAATATTTTATTTGTAGAACTACATGATCTAACTTATGTTATTTTATCTTACTACGAAAGGCATGGTCATACCATTATGATGTTGGTAATTGATACATCTTCTTAGATTCTTTGAAGCATGATCTTCACTTTAAATTTTAGCTTCTGAATTGATGTATTATTTTTGTGGGAACAATCTCTTTTCACACTCAGAAGCAATAGTCACCTACTTAGAGTGTAATGCACAAAACGGCAATAGTCACATACTTATAGTGTAATGCACAAATCGGTAAACTTTCACCACTATCCCCTACAATGTATATTCATTTTTTTTCTGTGTAAAATTTGATAGTCGCACAACAATTTACCATTATGATTTCAATTGTTTGTTATTATTTTTTAGCTTCTTTTATTTCATGTATTGAATTTTTTTCTTAACATGTTCAACATAATATTTGACAACAATATTACTTTTAAAACACATTTAAAATCCTAAGTTGTAAATTAAATAGATATCTGCTATAGTTTATTATACTTTTTATGTATGAGGAAATATTAACTATTTATTATGAATGGTACATTTAATTAAAAATAATGCTTTTATTTCATTATTGCAATCAAATCTATTTTTATACTTGGGAGCTAAAAAGTAAATATGTTAAGGCAAGAATGGAATGTAATATAACATTTTGTTAATATTTTGTGAAAAATAAATATTAAAGGTTGTTTTGGTTAATCCAATTTAATGAAATATGTTTTATCCAGAAAGAGATTTCAGAGAATTGAAAGTTTTAAGTTGTATTTTGTAATTAAGGACTCCATTAAGATATATTATGTATTTTAAAATTATATTACCAAAAATATTTATATTTAAATAAAAATAACACATTAATATTAGGTAAGATATTATGTATAATATCAAATTAAATAAGACAACCTATGGGAGAATATTATCTCTTTCCAAAGGTATACTTAATTAGCTATTGAGGAATATTGTTTGACCAAAACGGACCGGACTTATTATAGCAGGTATTGATGTATTTTAACCCATGTTTACAGGAATAATTTCCTAATTTCACCCATCCTAAAATTCGCCATATATAGCATAGTTAGATAATAAAATATAGATAAAAAATTTAATTGTAATAAATGTTGATAATAAAATATAGATAAAAAATTTAATTGTAATAAATGTTAATGGAAATAACATCGAGAATCGAGATCGATGCAAATTCAACTTCTACAATAGGAGCACATGAGATGACAAACTATGGAGCACATGAGATGACAAACACCTAAGCATGGGCTTTGTAAAATAAAAAATAGTAAAAGCTATAAAAAAAAATTATATATAAAAAAAACAACGTTTCTATAATTAACTATATTTTGGAAGATTGCTGATCGACCAGATTTTATATCTAGAATTCAGTTTTATAAGTAGTAAATTGAATTCTAATCGCATTAGTAATTCACCAAAAGAATTTTTTATTTTTTTTTCATTTTTTGAACCTTTTTCTTTTGCTAAATTACTAAGCGACTAGAGCTCATCACTAATCCTCGATAACTAATATTTATTTTAAGAACTTTATATTTGACCTAACAGTATTTATAGGATTTCATTTGGTCCCTTGGTGAGTATCAACCATAGGATGGTAATCTTAACTTTCAATCTTAGTCGTCCAACTTATGGTAACTTAATAAATACTATATCTATCCTATAATAAATGTCCTAATTTGACTTTCACGAATTTTAAATTAATATGTCTTAAAAAATAAAGATAGAGGCAGATGTGATCCTTTCCTACGTTGATCAGGGGGGATTTTTCTCTAATTACACTGGCTCCATTAATTAACCTCCTTACCCAGAACATTTAACTCTTCCAAATTTGATCGTACTGACTTTTTCAGTACAATTAAAACCAACAAAGTATAATCAAATTGAAGAGGATAATGAACACAAACATATAAAATTTGAAACTTTAGCCAAATAATGAACAAAAGAATTACTATAAGTTATTAGGTGGGTCAATAATTGTGACACTCAATTCGAATAGGTTGCTTTCATCGACCAAAATCGAAGAAAATCCATCTATAAGGTTTTTATAGAGATCTGAAAGAGAACAAAGTTCGATCAACAATAGAATCTAAATGTTAAAAAATAAAACCCTAAATTTGAACCGATCGTGGATTAAATTTGGTGGGTAAGAAGAATTATAGATGATGAACTACCTTTGAGCTATTTCTGAAAGAGACTGGCTTCTGATGGGAAGTCATTGATGAATTATAGTTGTTTTAGTTCGTCATAACAATTCCTCTTCCATATATTCTCTAAGTCAAGTAGAATCGCACTAAAGGAGCAGCAGAATCGTGCCCTAATTTGTTTCCCCAATTTGTGAATTTGTGTTGCTGCGTTCGGGTATATACAGGGTAATAGTCATGGGCTCCGCACATGATGATGCACATGGCAAAACTAACTCATACATCAAAAATTAAGCCTCACGTGATATGCCAAGTAACAAATTTCGTCACTTTTTTGGACAGAATGTTAATTAATGATAATTTTGTAATTTTTTTCGAGTATAGTGTCTGTAACAAAAAAATATTTGGTAACCACAATATAAATCGTTCCCTAGTATAGTGATTAAATGAAATTTTTCTAGGCAAACTTAGAAGGGGGGTTGAATAAGTGTGAAAGCAATCTATGACCAATTTTTGAACTTTAAATTAAACTATTAATTTCAGGCAACTATAATGATTGAAAGCAGCTTACTGAATTAATATAGCCTATTTAAGAGACTGATTATTTTAAGAAAATCTCCTACTGAATTTATAACTTAAATAAAATACTTGATGTTAAAGAATTATCTTAATATAATATAAGTATTCAAATTTTAATTATTAAGATAATTAAAATAGCTTATGTGATTTTAAAATAAAACAAATAATAAAATCAACACCAAGATTTTTTACGTGGTTCAGCTATTACCCTCTATAATAATAGCCTAGTCCATGTTCAATACCAACTAGTATTGGAGACTTACTTTATTTATTTCTTTATAAATAAATACAGATTACAAAACATATTCTAACAAAAAATTAATTAACACTTAATTTTCTCTTGAGCTCTCTTGCTCCTTGTGCACCTATGCACTCTTCAAGCACCTTTGCTTCCTTGAACCTGTTTGTAAGTTTTTTCTCTAATCCACTAGGATTAACACCTTTAGATTACACTTAGTCTAAACCAAAAAATCAATACAAATATAGAGGTATATGATCAATGAAAGAATAATCAATTAAATAATTAAAGGCTCAACTATATGTAATGATCAATTAGCACAAAAATAAATAAACAATTAATTTCTTACCAAATACCAGCTCAAATAATATCAAAAATTTAATTGCTTAACTGCTCAAATGTTGCACTGATTAAATCAGATTGCTCGTTAAGTAACAGTAATTAGTGCAAGTAGTAATTTCGTGAGTTGTGTCATTTTCTGTATAAGAAACACCATTTATATAGCCCCATAATCAAGTTACTGTTAATTCTAAAATAATCTGTTCCCAATAATCCACACAATAACCGGCTTGATAATATGGAGATACCCCACAACGGTAAAGAAGTGTATCTTTAATATTTATCCAGTTGCAAATCAATCTCTTTGTTAGTTATACAGTTTTGGATAAATCAAAAACACCTTTAAGAGATAACTCTTCATATAATAACTTTGACTTTATCTCTCCATATAAAAGTGGCGTGAAGCAACTAAAGTGGAGCAACTAAAATGACGTATGACATCATACTCTTTTTTTCCAATAAACAACATCTTCATAGTTCCAAGAAATTCATAATTACTTTCCTAGAAAACCACACTTAACATGTCAGTATTTAAACTCTATAAGCTACTTTCTTTTTAGCTTTTACTAGACATACTCATATATCCACGTGTGTAACTAAATTCAACATATAGTCCAAGTATATATATATATATACCAATAACATACAACATATATCAAATACATGTAACATATATCAAGTACATGTTAATTCCCATCTAATATTAATTTAATATTAGAAAAACTTTTTCCATTGGATTTATAAAAATATTTTTCATTTAAGACATATAATAAAAATGTAAATAATATGTCCTAGAGCCTTTAAATAAAAAATCAATTATTATGCAATTGACCTTATATTTATCTTCCTAGAGAAAGAGAAAATTCTTCGTCCAAATGAAAAACCCACCAATGATCTTTTATCAACAAATACCTGAAACACCATAAAATAATTTAGTATATAATCATTTCATCATCAAAACTTAAGGATGGAATATGACAAAGTCAACATTCTCCCCCTTTTTGATGATGACAACCCAAAATTGTTTAAATTTCATTAACTCCCCCCCTGAATATATGCATAACATAATTAGCTCCCCCTAAATCCATGCAACAACATCATTTCAGGTTACTGAAATTTGTTTGAAATTCGATTTTCAATAAAGTTACAAAATCCTGAATTTTGTAAACAATTCTAAACAACCTGTTACCTGCAGTAATTGTTAGTTCATCAAATATCAAAATATTTAATGCTAAATATATCAAATATTAAAATCTAAATCCCAAATTAAACATAAGTCTTTTGGTGATGAACACCGAACCAAAACCAACATTTTTTTTTTAAAATTCGTCTATAAACATCCAAAAATAATCATAAAAACTCTCCCCCTTTGTCATCAAACAAAAAGGAAAACAGTTCATTCGTCGAGATCTACCACGGCTGCACGCTGAGCTGCCCGTTGAGTGAAATAGGGGCGATGATTTGCACGATGTACCTTCTCAGCAATGCTTAAATCAGCAGCAAATTGGGGAGGTCTCGGAATGAAAGTTCCAGGGGGCAAGGGCACATCAAGGAATTCACCAATGTACTCAGCAAGCCAGTTGCAATGAACCCATTCCTTGACTATAGAATGTTTACGCTGCATATGGAGTTTAGATCCCACATCATTGAAACGAGTAAAAATGAACTCAGCCAACTCCCCGATTTGGTTACTAACAAACTTAAGCTCTTGACTTAACTGACAGGAATTCTGATTAAGCCTTCTCTGCAAAACCTCTGCCAAAGCAGTGGTTTGCAGTTCAAAGCCTGTCTGTAAGTCAATAAATTCATCTTCTAGATTATTTTACAGTTTGTTAATTTCAGGGGCACCCAAAGGTAATTTGCCTTTTTTCAACATTGTCATACGAGTGTTAAGGCCAGACATTTCACCCTGCATTTTTTCTTGATTATGAAGTACCAATTTCAACATATCAATGATTTCAGAAGAAGATTGAGTAGAGGACTAAACAGGAGAAGATGAAATTGAGATGGGAGGAACAGGAGTCTTAGGATGAACACGAACAAACTGACCATCAATCAACGTGATACGAGACAACTTCAAAGTATTGACATTGAGTGAATTATTCACAACCACGGAAAGTTCATTTTCAAAAGAAATCTTAAAATGATTGAAGAAAGTGGTGAGACTAGCACTATACGGCAAACAAGTTTTGGTTTTTCTCAGACAGCTTGTCATTTGATGAAGCAACATTTGGGCTAAATTAAAAGATAGAACTTTTAAAATCATGGCAACAATAATCAAATTCTGATAAGTAAAATCAGCACTACCACCTAAACGAGGCAAAAGATTAAACCTAACAAGATGATGAATCACACAAGCAAGGGGAGAGACATCTACAGTTTTTGGAGTACACTTAGCAGAGGATTATCCATTACAATTTTTAATTGTTCCAAAGGGGAAAAAGGAGAATGAACAACCCCTTTCCGAGTAAATGGACAATCACCAGTGAATGGAATGTTTAAAATGCTACCGAAATCCATGATAATGAAATATAAAGATTTTCCTTTAACAAATGAAGTATAAAACTCCCCATGACATTTCAGATTAGTATAGAACTGTTGAACTAATCTGGATATGCAATAGAAGGAGGAAAGAGCATGGAAGAGATACCACAAGATTCAAACAAAATTTTCAAAGAAGACTCTTGATAACATATTTGATCTACTGATTTTTCATAAACCAACTGTTTGGGAAAAATAACTGTTTTAAAACGCACCTAATACGCATTACTTCGAAAGAAGTTATCAGGCAGATCAAAAGAAAGGTTAGGGTTTACTGAAACCGGTGGAGGTGTAACCTCTGGCTTAAAAGATGGAGTCGTTGGTTGACGTCGCTGAGAGGGTCCAGATGATTTTGGCAAGGAAGGACTGAAAGTGGACTCATCAGAAGACGAAGAGTCCACGTACTCTGTTTCCTCAGACATAAATTTCTTCATTTTTCGCCGCTTGTGTGAAGGTCCGGCTGTTGATGGCGGTGGAACCGTCGTCTGATCGTCATCAAAATCGATCAGCGACCTCTTGTGCGTACGAGTTCTCATGGCGATTGAAGGTTTCAGATACAGAACAAGAGGAGCGAAAGGCAGAAGGAAATATGAGATATATCTGGTAAAAAGAATAGAGAGAGTTAGATAAATAGACTGACCAAATACATGTACTCCTACTCCTTTACGTCTCCCGAGAAACTCTTCTCCAGTCTAGTTTTTTCGGTTTTCAAAAATAATTATGATAGATGTGACGCCCCCAAAATAGGTATACAACACCCATTCCAAAGTAAATCAATAACATATGATGTAAACAACTACAACTTTATTAATACAACATAAAAACTGTGAGTTTAAATACAAATATTGTCTTCTAGACAATATCAACACTCAAATAAATCCTCATTACAATTATTGATATATTATTTTACAAAAATGGTGAGGACTACTAAAACAACTTTCTAGAACCTTCATCCCATACCCCGAGTAGTACTCGCTACATTCTCGCCTCCTGAGAAGAAAAATGGAACAAAAAGGAAAAGAGTGAGCTCAACTAGCCCAGTAAAGAATATTATGACTAAGATAATATAGAACAAATTATCATTAGTCTTCAACAGGAAAAATCGATAAAATACAATGACAACAAGTTTCAGATCAATATTCGCAATGAAAATAATAATTCATAGATGAGTTACGTAGAGAATGAAATCTACTATAATCTATGAATTTAAAAGTCCATCATCAATATTTTATCCCTGTAACATCAATCAATATATATCTTGAATCAAATATTCATATTTGCACTACAGGCCAAATATATTCATCAGTCGGTCATGTTCATCTTAACACCTGTTCATCTTTGCACTATAGGCAAAAAATATTCATCAAAAAATCATTCATCTTTGCACTACAGGCCAAATATATTTAGTAATATCATCATTTAGGACTGAGGATGATGAAAAATATTTTAAAGACAACAAATCCAGTGAAACAAAAGAATAAATACTAAGGATTCGTATTTCAAACAATCCAAGTTCAAAAATACTTCATAAATAACCGTAGTGAAGTAAAATTCAAGAATGATCAAAACATGGATACAATCAAAGCTAGTATCCATAATAGATATTTTGGACAAAAAACGAGAATTTAATTTTTTTGTGAATAGTGCCGTATTCATGAATAGTACCGTATACGTGAATAGTGCCGTATACGTGAATAGTAACCCCAACACTAAAAGACAAGAATTTCACAAGAAAAATACTATCAATATTCCGGCATAATAATATTGGAAGAAATAATATTATTTTTTAAAAAAATAATATCTCTTACCTCAAAAAGACGGTACTTCTGACTGGAATACTGGATATAGTGCTGAAGGGAACTTTCACCATATAACAACACTCAAAGTATCAAAATACTAACAAGAATACGCTCGATATTACAGAGAGAGAAAGAGAGAGAAAACTTCAGTTTCTGGTGTGATTTTCAATTCTAACCTAAGCACCCTATTTATAGGAAAATGCTTAGAACACCAAAGCAGAAAATTTAATAAAATATTAATATATAAATTAAGTTTTCTACCCCAACCTTTGAATCACCAAATTCAGCACCTTGCACATGTTTAATGAGGCCCAAAAAATGTAAAAAACATTTTTATTAATAAAAATAATTAAAACTTCCAAAAATCAATTATTTCGGAACTTCGGAACTTCAATAATTCATAATAAATAGCCCTTTTGTCAGAAAAAATTCAAACCTTATGTCTTTTCCATAGGAAATTTCATTCTCTAAAACTTTGCAGAAGAAAGGTTTTCCAAATTCCAAGCAAAATGGCAGAAATCCCACAGCAGACGCGATTTCTGAAGCTATAATCAAATTTCGATCAAGAAATGGGCCCACATGACATGTTTGACATGTTTTAAACAACTTTGCAACAAAATTCTCTTCCTCCTCATATATTCATATATCCCACATTCATTGTAAAAATATCACCATTATTATATTATTAAAATATAATAATATATTTAAATAAATTATTTTATCGAAAAGATAAAATATCAATTTTCAACAATTGTCACATTAAAATTTTCTCCATCTATAACCATATAAAATGAATATTTTTCTTATCATATAAATCAATAATTAATTATTCACAAATAATATTACTGAGAATCATATCATTTGTGATCGGTAGTTCCCGGAAAGAGGGGCTTTCTAATAAGGATTTCTCCTTCTTTGGTAGCAATTAATTAGGTGACCAAACCTCTCCTTGGCGAGAACTTTCTAGACATTGCCAATAATGTTATCTAATAATATTATTCAAACAATAAGAATTATTGATCTGATAATGAAAATACTGTGTAGTGACAATTATTGAAACAACAATAATATAAAATATCACGTAGCAATTATTGAATCAATAAAATAAAATATTGAACAGTAACTACTATAACAATTATTAAGTAGTGCCTTCTTACGTAAGAATCAATAATTGGTGTAATATCTTGTGCTACTGTGTTTTAACCACCGAGTATTCTAACAGCATTAACGGTAACAACTACGTCGTTATTTATAAATAACTTATATTTGTCATTTTCTTCATCCAATCGCTTTCCGTTATGGGGCCCACACAAGGCTGCGCCGTCGTACGAATATTCCCCGACAGTAAGAATATTCCACGACCAAACGAATATTTCCCGACAATAATGAATATTTTATAACCACTTGCTTATTTGAAATATTTGCGTATTTTACCCATAACTAACCACATTAATCAAATCAACTCTTACTATTTCAAAATAATAAATAGAGGAAATTTGATTTTATTTATAATAAGTTGGGGTCTTACAACCTCCCCTCCTTATGAAATTTCGTCCTCAAAATTGACGTACGTACCTGGTGTTTGGAAAAGGCGAGGATACCTCGCTTTCATTTCCGTTTCCAACTCCCAGGTCATTTCCTCAATAGCATGGTTTCTCCACAAAACTTTAACTTGTGGTATGACCTTTGTACGTAAGACATGCTCCTTCCTATCCAAGATCTTGACAGGTACCTCTTCGTACGTTAAGTCTTCGGCTATCTCGTCCGGTTTTAACTCAATAACGTGGTTCGGGTCTTTCACATATTTACGAAGCACAGATATATGAAAAATATTATGAACACGAGACATACTTTGAGGTAATGCGAGTCTATAGGCTACATTTCCTACTCGGTCAAGAATCTAAAATGGACCTATAAATCGTGGATTGAGCTTTCCTCTCTTCCCAAATCTTGTAACTCCCTTCCATGGAGCAACACGTAACAATACATGATCCCCAATACTAAATTCCACGTCCTTTCGATGAAGATCCGCATAACTCTTTTGTCGATCCTGTTCCGTTTGTATACGTTGTCGAATCATTTGGATCTTTTTCGTAGTCATACGTACCAACTCGGGTACCAACAATGTTGCTTCACCCACCTCATCCCAACATATTGGAGAGCAACACTTTCGTCCATCTGATGCTTGAATGGAGACACACCTATACTTGCACGATAAGCTTTGTTGTTGTAGGAGAATTCCACCAATGGTAAATACTTATCCCAACTCCTTTGAAATCTAGGACCACGAGTCTTAATAGATCTTCAAGAGTTTGAATAGTCCTCTCACGATTGTCCGTCCGTTTGAGGATTGTATGCGGCCGAAGATAATCGTAAATTCGTGCCCATAACTTTTTGCAAGCTAACCCAAAATCGTGAAGTGAATCTTGGGTCACGATCCGAAACTATGGATACTGGCATGCTATGCAATCTCATAATCTCATTTACATACATATGAGCAAGACGTTCAAGGGAATAAGTCTCCCGTATCGGCAAGAAATGAGCAGACTTGGTTAATTTATCAACAATAACCCAAATAGCATTTATACCTTGAGAAACCGTGGGAAGACCCGTAACGAAAACCATGGTAATGTGTTCCCACTTCCATTTCGGAATCTCAAGTGGTTGCAACGGACCCTTAGGTACTTTATGCTCCGCCTTTACATGTTGACAAGTTAAACACCTCGAGATAAACTTTGCAATCTCTCTCTTCATATTGTTCCACCAAAATATATGTCGAAGATCACGATACATTTTGGTACTTCCAGGATGGATTGCAAACGGTGTATTGTCTGCCTCCGTCATGATCTTGTATTTCAAATCGAGTTAGGAACACAAAGTGCGGGTGGACTCGAAGTATTCCTCTTCATCGATTCTCGCTTCCGGAATAGCACCTTCTTGTACTTTCTTTTTTATACGCATCAGCTCCGGGTCGGTGGCTTGAGCAACTTTAACTTCATCGATTAAAGTTGGTTCTATGCGTATAATTGACATCATCGCACTCGTTCCTGCATATGATCTTCTACTCAATGCGTCAGCTACCACGTTTGCTTTTCCAGGATGGTATTGAATGGTGTGGTCATAATCTTTAACTTAACTCGAGCCAAGCGTCGTTGCCGCATGTTGAGTTCCTTTTGGGTGAAGAAATATTTGAGACTTTTATGGTGCGAATATATCTTCACTTTCTCTCCATATAGATAGTGCCTCCGGATCTTTAGCAGAAAACATTGCGCTGACTCTAGATCATGAGTAGGATAATTCTCTCTCATACTCTTTAAGTTGTCGCGAGGCATAGGCTATGACTTTCCCACGTTGCATGAGAACACATCCTAACCCTTTGCTTGAAGCATCGCTGTAGATAACAAATCCATCCGAACCAGATGGTATTGTCAGAACAGGTTCCGAAATGAGTCTCCTCTTAAGCTCTTGAAAACTCTTTTCACATTCCTCACTCCATACGAATTTGGTATCTTTCCAAGTCAGCTGAGTTAACGGAGTAGCAATTCGATAAAATCCTTCCACGAATCTCCGATAATAACCAGCTAAGCCCAAAAAGCTACGTACTTTGGTTATCGACTTCAGTTGCTCCCAACTTTGTATTGCCTCAATCTTCGCCGGGTCAACAGATACTCCATGTTTTGACACCACGTGCCCAAGGAATGCTACTTCCTCAAGCCAGAATTCGCATTTCTTCAACTTGGCATATAGCTTGTTTTCACGAAGCCTTTGGAGTACCAGCTTCAAATGGTGCTCATGATCTTCATGGCTTTTGGAATATATGAGAATGTCATCAATAAAGACAACAACGAATTGATTCAAATAGTCCTTGAATACTCGGTTCATCATATCCATGAAAGCCGCAGGAGCATTAGTCAATCCAAAAGACATGACTAAAAATTCATAATGCCCGTATCGAGTTACGAAAGGCGTCTTTGGAATATCCTCGATTCTAATCTTTAGTTGATGATATCGAGCGAAGATCGATCTTTGAAAAGAATTGTGTTCCTTATGGCTGGTCAAACGGTCATCAATACGAGGTAAGCGGATACTATTCTTGATGGTGACATGGTTCGATTCTCGATAGTCAATACTGAAAGTCGCATACTCCCGTCTTTCTTCTTTACAAATCAAAGCAGAGCACCCCCGAGGAGATGTACTTGGGGCGAGATGAAAGCGATGTCCAACAACTCCCCGTAGTTGGACCTTTAACTCTGAAGTTCAATAGGAGCAATTTGATATGGGGTTTTAAAATGGGCTTTGTACTGAGTTCAAGATCGATAAAGAATTCAACTTCACGTGTGTAACTAAATTCAAACATATAATCCAAGTATATATATATATATATATATATATATATATATATATATATATATCTGAAATGATCAGTAAAGGATCTTACTTTCTTAAAATGAGGACTTTTTTTTTCTTTTTTTTTTTTTTTTAAACAACTAAAAAAGTTTAATATTTTATGGGCTGAAATTTTTCCATAATATAATGTTTTAGGCGTAATTTGGATACCTATATGCAAAAAATGTATATACGAGATGCATGCATATGTATATACCTATTTTATTATACGTATCCAAATTACATCCAAAAACACTTGTATTATATAAAATTTGGGCCCATAATAAATAAACTTTTTTTAGTTATTTAAAAAAAAAAAAAAAAAAAAAGTCCCTCATTTTAAGAAAGTAAGGGATCCCTTATAGGATCCGGACCGTATATATATATACCAATAACATGCAACATATATCAAATACATGTAACATATATCAAGTACATGTTAATTCCCATCTAATATTAATTTAATATTAGAAAAACTTTTTCCATTAGATTTATAAAATATTTTTATTTAAGACATAATAAAATGTAAATAATATGTCCTAGAGCCTTTAAATGAAAAATCAATTATTATGCAATTGACCTTACATTTATCTTCCTAGAGAAAGAGAAAATTCTTTGTCCAACAAATACCTGAAACACCATAAAACAATTTAGTATATAATCATTTCATCATCAAAATTAAGGATGGAATATGACAAAGTCAACATTAAAACATCAATTAACCCTAAATTTGTCAAACCAAGATTTAATATAAGTGACTAGCATTGATTGAATCACCGAAACCTAGAGGCTATTCCATGAAGGTAGTTTCCTTAATATTTCGATGAAGAAATGAGTTCTTCATGACTAGTTATGTAATTGCGATCTTTGAATTAATTTTATAGAGTTAATTGCATATCAAATCTCAAAATATACACCTTGTAAATAATGTTCGTGTATTTTTTATTTTATTTTTGTTCTTTTGTTAGATTACTAATGCGAGTATAGTTCAATTTACTACATACTAGATCAAAATCTAGATACAAGATTTGTTAGATCATCGGTCTACCAAAAAATGGTTAGAGAAACATTATTTCTTCATTGGTTCTTGATAAATCATTGCTTACGTTTTCATATTTATTAAGCTCGGGATTTTGTAATTGGCCATCTCATAATCTCATGTGCCCATATTATAAAAGGTCGATCTGCTTTAATCTTGATGTTATTCCCTATTAATTTTATTACATTTTAACATTTTTACTCTATATATATTTATAATATCTATCTATAATACATATAATAGGGCATATAAACGAGCTTTTGTTATCTGATATATCCAATGAGAAGTGTTATAAAATTATAACATATATATTTATGGATGTCTAGATTTATATTTAATTGTAATGCTCTTTGGTATTTTAGAACTCCCAAGTTCATTTAAGTAACTTCATGTTCATTAAGTTTTAAAGCTCATGACTTTTGAGTTTTGAAACTTCCAAGTCCATGTATCTATAAATAAGCGTGAGCGTTGTAATAGATGATGATGGATATATGAAAATATTATGAGACATACCTCTTTTCTCTAATCATTTTGTTCTTAATTTTTAGTAATCTTTTATAACACGTTATCGTAGCGAATTGCTTCTCACATTCATCTTGAAGATAATCATATTTGATTTGAAGGAGAAGGTATGTTTATCAATTATATATATATGGATACACAAATTTTTTTAGTATAACATATCTGCATGTTATTCCATTCATAATCTATTATTAGAGTTTGTTGTTCTTGATTCTAGCATGCTAATGATATGTCATACTCATATGTAAGTCATCATCATCACACCACCCTCAAGTTGTCTTGTTATTAAGCGGTGAAATATCTAACCTCAATTATTATGCGGTGTTTATTTTTATAGAAGTGTATTGTAATTTTGCATTTCTTCCAATCTAAATAAATCAAAAGGATTCGATAAAATACATGATGTTTTAGATCTTTTAGTTCATGTACTAAAACAATCTTTTGATATATTTCTAATGATTTTTGATATATTTCCTTTTGGCATGCATGATAGCATATTTGATATATTTCTAATAACCTTTTGATAAATTTTTGTATGAAGTTACAATGACAAATATGCTTAGTAATATTGGTTTGTTATTTTTAGTGGACAAATTTAGTTTCGTGTTTTTTGCATTTCTATAAATTGTTTCATTACAATTAAATCGAACATATATAATTATTTAATTTGATGGGGAATATGTTTAATTATTTAATATTTAAATCTTATAAATTTGAATTTGTTGCTCTTGATTTATATCGAGCAAGAATTATTTGTAATGGAATCTTGATCTTTGAGATTCATATAAAGGCAAAGAACCTTGGAGATCTGATTATAGTTGACAATCATGCATCCTGCTGAGGATCATGCAAAATTAATAATTTTTATTCGTTATCATCTCCATGAAAAATTAAAAGTTGAGTACATTACATGATAAAAGACTCACTTGTCTTATGAAATGATTTAAAGGAAAGATTTTAAAAGCTCATTATAATTGGTTTTTTTGAAGTTTGCAAGATTTTAAAAGTGTTGAGTGAAAATCTTGATGAAGACATGTTAGAAAATATTTATTATATTACATGCCTCGAATATGCTCCTACTGTAGCAATATCGAGAGCGTAAGTTACAAAATATTCACTGAGCGATAAAGGAAACTATGTTCCCGAAGTGATATTATGTCTTCTAATGGTTGTACAAAATAATGAGTTTTATTTGAAAAACCAACAATCTAGCAATGATTCTATTACATTCCACGAAGTGAATGGAACCTCATTTGATAATCATAGAAATTATGGTTGTAGTTGTGGTAGTGGACTTGAAAAGAACAATCAATATATAAAAGGAATGTACGTTATTATACTCCTAAACATTTGGTAGATTTGTACCAAGACTCCATAAAAAAAAAAAAATGGGTGATCTGAAGATCCATGAATTATTTTGACTTTTCAAATGGAGTGGATATAACTAATTTTGATATCTATGGTTTCCTTGATGATATGTTGATAGAAATGTTCATACCAATTAATTATTTTATTTCATTATATTATGACATTATAATAAGTATTTTTATTATATGTTTTATTTATGTTTCAAGTAATAAAGTTAAATTTATGTTTTGCATATCTGAAGTTGTATGGGCGAAGCTCATCGAACTTAATTAAAGGCTCTAGAAGAAGCGATTATTCATCAAACATAATTGAAAGCTCTAGAAGAGTGATTATTCATCAAACTTAATTAAAGTCTACGGAAGAGCGATTATAATGTTGTCAAAAGGGCACAAAACTTTGTATTGATGATTCTTTATATTCTTACGAAATGACGAAATTTGCTTAGTTTTAAGGATATCGTTATAATGGTTATCATATTGAAACCAACATTGAAGATAGTAAAGTAATTTCTTTAAATTACTTCTTAATACTATCAGACGAGAAGCTCGTATTAGAAAAAGCGTATATTTTTCTTACGGGATATATTATACTAAAATGAGAATAGTTGAAACAAATGTTGTAATACTCGGAAGTGTATAATACACGAAGTGTTCGGATCCAAAAGGTTTTTATGATTTGACATTCCGGGATCAATAATGTTGCGTTTAATTATTGAAAACTCCATGAACATCCGTAAGGAACGGAAGATTCATTTACTTGTTGATTATATCAAAGTAAATTAATTACCAATACATGCATGGGGTCAAGCTATTCATAACCTCGATAAGTGATATTTTTAAGGAATAATTTGAGGATTGTTATTTTAATGAAAGCAGTCTTCCCACCATTAGGGGAGAAAAGTTAGATTACTGAAACACGACATTAGATCGTTGCACTGAAAGCACGACGGAGATTAATTGGAATGTTTCAACATTATTTAATCACGATTCTCATACAAATCAATATGAACTAGAAGTTGAAGTTCAAGGATTATTCATTTACAATGAATTGCAAATCAATTACGTAATTATTCACCGATAATAAGAAAATTATGATATCTTACATTTTATTTGCTAATACTCTAGAAGAGATTGAAGTCCTTGTAGGACAATCATTATCTGATGACAAATTGAATCAAAATCACACTTGAAACATGGAAGAATGATGGGTGTTAAAGATAAAATTTTCCGAGGAAAGAAGAAAGTCTGAGAAAAACAAGTTGCTGATTTTATAAAGAGGCTATACCCATGAAACAAAGCTACAAAAGTTATTGATCTATCAAAACTTATGAACAAAAATCTCTTGTAAATAAAACTCTTGAAGAGTTATCTCTAAAGAGGATGAGTTATCCCACGAAGAGGATCGGTACACGAAAATACTTGAGATCTCGATACATTATGTATATCTGAGAGGCGAATATATTGGATAGAAATAAAATTGTTATTAAACAACATATTTTGTATAAAGTTGTTCTTGATATTACCGAAGTAATGATCATGAATATGAACCACAAATTGTTGATGAATGTAGAAATATTTGGCAAATGTGAAAAAAAAAGCGATTCAAATAGAACTAAATTCACAAAGTAAGCGTGAAATTTTGGACACAGAGAATAGAAACACTGAAGGTGTAATACTTATTAGATATAAATGGGTATTTATGCGAAATAAGAAAAATGAAATTATATGGTAAAAAAAGCGCGACTTGTAGCACAAGGTTTCTCATGAGAGACTGGTATTAATTATGGAGAAACATATGTTCTGTAATGGACTTAATTATATTCAAATTTTTTTAATTAGCTTGGTAGCGAAAAGAAAATTTGGATATGCGATTAATGAATGTTGTTACAACATATCTGTATGAATCATTAGATAATGATCATATATACATGAAAATCCCTGAAGGATATAAAATGCCCGAAGCATATAATTCTACATCTCGAAGTATGTATTTTAAGTTACAAAGATCTTTATATGAGTTAAAGCAATCCAGATGCATATTGTGGAATAATCGCTTTAAATAGATATCTTTTGAAAGAAGGATTTGAGAATAATCCAATTTGTGCATGCATTTTTATCAAAAGATCATAATATGGATTTGCTTATTATTCTTTGTATTTATTGATGAAAGATCTTGCTCGGAAGAGTTGACAAAAATAACAAATTTGAGATGAAAGACATTGGTAAGACAAATTTTTGTCTTGGCCTACAAATTGAGCTATGGAATTCTTGTTCATCAATCAACATACGAGAAAAAGTCCTGAAGTAACTTTACATGGATAATGTTAATCCTTTAAGTACTTGATGATAGATTGGTTACTTGATATCAAGAAAGATCCGTTTTGATCACAAGAAAATAATGAAGAAACTCTTGGTCTGAAGTACCATATCTTTGTACAATTGGTGCTTTGATATATATTGTAAAATTTCTCATGACTGATATAGCATTTGCGGTTAAATTATAATTATGGATCAAAACCACGATTAGTTGGATCTGGCGATGAGAGATTATCACAATTTATGAAGTAAGTTGTGAATGTATTTAGTTGAGATCGATAATTCAACATATTTGTGTGAAGCTGTGGATGATCATCAATCATAAATAGTCCAACGATATTATATGAAGATAATGTTGCTTGTATCACTCAAATTAGAGGATCTTTATATCATGGGTGATAGAACCAAGCATATTGCACCAAAATTATTTTGAGCCCCAGAAGAATGGCGATATTGATATCAAGCATATATGATCATGTGATAATTTGGTTGATAGATTCATTAAGTCATTACCAACTATGATTTTGAAGAAGATTGTGCACAATATTGACATATTTTGACTTAATGATATTTTTACCATGAATAATGGAAATTCTATGTACTTATGAAGGGGAGTAAAAAGGATATGTGCTGATTGTACTCTTTTTCCTTTGCTAAGGTTTTTTTTCCCACTGGGTTTTCCTTTGCAAGGTTTTAATGAGGCAATCTCAAGGCACTAGAAGTTATACAAGAATATTGTACTCTTTTCCTTAGCCAAATTTTTTTTCCCACTGGGTTTTTATTTGGTAAGGTTTTTAACGAGGCATATTCTTAGAAAATTGCTATAAAAGGACTCCATCTATTCTGTATGAAGACAATGCTGCATGTATAGCTCAATTAAAGGGATGATACATCAAAGGAGATAGAAGAAAACATATCTCACCAAAATTTTTTTTCACACATGACCTTGATAAGTGTGGTGACATTGAACAATCTATGATTTGTTCGAGAAGGCATTATCAACTACAATGTTTGAAGGATTGCGTCCGTAATATTGGAATGCAAAAGTGGAGGACTTAATGATACATTCATGAGGGGAGCTTATCGACTTGCACTCTTTTCCCTTAACCGATGTTTTTTCCCATTGGGTTTTTCTTGTAAAGGTTTTAATGAGGATTTTTTATGTCGTATGGTTATCAATAGACATCCAAGGGGAGTGTTATAAAATTATAACATATATATTTATGGATGTCTAGATTTATATTTAATTATAATGCTCTTTGGTATTTTAGAACTCCCAAGTTCATTAAGTAACTCCCATGTTCATTAAGTTTTAAACTCATGACTTTTGAGTTTTGAAACTTCCAAGTCCATGTATCTATAAATAAGAGCATGAGCATTGTAATAGATGATGATGGATATATGAAAATATTATGAGACATGCCTCTTTTCTCTAATCATTTTGTTCTTAATTTTTAGTAATCTTTTATAACAGCTTTAAGTTAGATAAACTTGGCAAGTTTTTTTAGTCTTACAATATGAGTTTAAAATATATCTATACATACTATATTTTAATCAAGTTAATGAGTCCACTAAAATTTGGTAACATGTTTACGCTAAATGGGGAATATAGTTTTAAGATAGAACAATCTCCTTATGTATATCACCTTACTTAATTTTATACTTTATAGTTATCAAAATATAAGTAAATTTATTGGAGTTTAAGTAGGATTTTACTATTACTTAAATAATATGATGTTAGCGGAAATAAGTTAAAGTATAAAAAACATCTTATGTAATATCAATGTTACTATTGGTAAAATATAAAAATCTTTTACAATATTAATTGTAATATAATTTTATAATAGCATTGTGAAAGAACAATTCATAACATAATATATTTTTAATAATTTAAAATTTACTATTGTATAATTTATTTACTATTAACAATTATATGCAAAATTATTATTAGGTAGATATTGTTATAAAACTTTAGCAAAGTGTAGAAATATATTCTTATAATTGTTGCATAAATTTAGAGAGAATAAGTAAGAAAAAAGAGAGAAAAAACTTTTTGAGAAGTTCACTAAATTTTCATTCAGCAACCTTGTCTTATATAGGCAAGGTGAAGGAGTCACGGGGGAGGGGAAGGAGTTCACGGGAGGAGGAAAGGAGAAGAAAGGAGAGTCACGGATTGAGGAGAAGAAAGGTTCCCCCCTTAGGAGGGAATCACATGCAATATAACACTTCTCCTGATTCCCTACGATAGAAGAATATGTCTCATTAAAAATCTTGTTAAGAAAATCCAGTGGAAAAAACTTAACGAAGGGAAAAAGAGTACATATCTTTTACATAAATATCTTAATTGACTGCCTCGTTAAAACCTTTTCAGGAAAAACCCATTGGGATAAAAAGCGTGACTAAGGAAAAAGAGTACAGTCTTCCCCTCAAAAGGAATTCATTACTCCTTGATGAAATGTTGTCATAAGTCTTTCAGTCGACATATTCCAATCTTTTTTTGAAGTTTTTCAAACGTTGCATTTGATAGCGACTTTGTGAATAAGTCGGCTAGATTATCACATGATCGAATTTGATGCACATCTATATCACCCTTTTTTGTAGCTCATGTGTGTGAAGAAGAATTTAGGTGAAATGTGCTTTTGTTCTATCTCCTTGATGTACCCTCCTCTAAGTTGAGCAATACATGTAGCGTTATCCTCATACAAATGTAGGAATGTCTTTGATCTTTGGTAATCCACATGATTTTGAATATCTTTGAATAATTGATCTCAACCAAACACATTCTCTGCTTGCTTCATGTATAGCGAGAATCTCGAGTGATTTGAAGATGTAGTTGTCATGGTTTGCTTTGTGGATTTCGGAGGATATAATTTGTATCACAATATGTAAATACAAAACACATTTGTGATCTTCCATTGTGTGGATCTGATAAATATCCTGCATCGTCATATCCAACCAATCGCGACGTTGAATCTCTTGGATAAAATAACCCAAGATCAATACTTCCACGGAGGTATCTCAAAATGTGTTTAATCCCATCTCAATGTCTCTTAGTCGAAGAAGAACTGTATCTTGCTAACAAGTTGACAGAAAAAGTAATATCAGGTCGTGTACAGTTTGTAAGATACATAAGAGCACCTATTGCACTTAGGTATGGAACTTCAGGTCCAAGAACTTCTTCCATTGCACTTAGGTATGGAACTTTAGGTCCAAGAACCTCTTCTCCACTTTTTAGAGGCCGAAATGGATCTTTATGAACTTCTAAAAATCAAACAACCATCGGGGTAGTCAAAGGATGAGCTTTATCCATATGAAAATGGCTGAGAATTTTTCAGCATATGTGGATTGATGAACAAAAATTTTAGATGCTAAATGCTCCACTTGTATTCCCAAACAGAATTTTGTTTTTCCAAGATCTTTCATTTCAAATTCATCTTTTAAATAAGTAGCAGTTCTTGTGAGTTCTTCAGGAGTACCTACAAAATTCAAATCATCCACATATACAGCAATGATGGAAAATCCACTTTTTGATTTCTTAATAAAAACACATGGACATAAATGATCATTTATATATCCATCTTTTATTAAATAATCACTAATTCGATTATACCACATACCACCAGACTGTTTCAACCCATACAATAAGCGTTATAACTTTATTAAATATATGTGACGTGGCCTTTGTGATTCAGCCATTTTCAATCCTTCAGGGATTCTCATGTAAATCTCACTGTCAAGTGAGCCATATAGGTATGCTGTTACAACATCCATCAGACGTGTTTCCAAACCTTCAATGGTTGCCATACCTATCAGAAAGCGAAAAGTGACTCAATCCATTACTGGAGAGTATGTATCCTAATAATCAATACCAGGTTTTTGTGAAAACCCTTGAGCTACAAGTCGGGCTTTGTATATCACAATTTCATTTTTCTCATTTCGCTTTCGTACAAATACCCATTTGTTTCCAACCAGGATTACACCCAGTGGTGTTTGTACTACTGGTCCAAATACTTCTCTTTTTAATAGAGATTGTAACTCAGTTTGAATAACATCTTTCCATTTTGGCCAATCTTTTCTTTTTCGACATTTTTCCACGTTTTGTGGTTTAGGATCCGTGTCAGGAATCAAAGTAATATCTGATGCTATAGAGAAAGCAAATATATCGTCAATCATGACTTTGTTTCGATCCCATATTTTCTCATCATGTACATAATTTATTGAGATCTCTTGGTGTTCATCTCTTATCCCTTCACTGAGATTTTGAACCTCTTCTGGGGCTATTCCCACTCATGGAATAAGTGCTACTTCTAAAGCGGGTTGTACCTCTTCTGGGGCTATTCCTACTCTTGGAATAAGTGCTACTTTTGGAGCGGTTTGTACCTCTTCTGGGGCTATTCCTACTCTTAGAATAAGTGCTACTTCTAGAGCGGGTATTCCTTCTGAGATTCCATTATTTGCTTTTGATTTTTGTGGTACAGTGTCTTTTGCACCAACCGGTCTTCCAGGCTTCTGGTGCGGTTTAGATTCTTCTATTACCTTATTTGTCAATTATCCAAGAATTGATTTTTCAATAGGTATTTCTATATCTGCTGGAGTAATCACTGCAGGTGTATATGGCTTTATCATTTTTCTAACATCATTAAATGCATCTGGCATTTGATTTGCAATATTTTATAAATAAATAATTCTTTGAAATTCAATTTCACATTGTCCTATACGAGGATCAAGTGAATTTAATTCTGATGCATTCCATGATATCTCAGACGGTTTTTTATTTAAAACTTTCCCTCCTCCTAATGGTGGAAATACAAATTCATCAAAATGACAATCTAGTAAAAACATCTCCAATTAAAAGCTCAAGATATCTGATAATAGAAGGAGAATCAAACCAACATAAATACCTATTCTTCGTTAGGCTCCCATTTTAGTTCTTTTATTAAAGATTCAGCTAAACCATTTTGTGTATGAATATGAGGAACAGAATGCTCAATGGAGATTCCAATAGTCATACAAAAATCATTAAAAGTCATTGATAAAAATTCAGCTGCGTTATCAAGTCGAATTGACTCGATTGGATTATCCGAGAACTGAGCCCGTAACTTGATTATTTGAGCAAGAAGTTTTAAGAAGGAAAAATTTCGAGAAGAGAGAAGACAAACATGAGACCATTTAGTTGAAGCATCTATTAAAACCATGAAATATCGAAATAGGCCAGACAATGGGTGAATAGGTCCATAAATGTCTCATTGAATTCTCTCTAAGAATTTTGGGGCTTCTTTATAAACTTTTACTGGTAATGGTCGAACAATTAATTTTCCTTGAGAACACACATCACAAGGAAATTCACTACTAGGAAAAACCTTCTTATTTTTTGAGAGGATGACCAATAGAATTTTCAATAATACGACGCATCATAGAAGTATCTGGATGACCGAGTCTTTCATGCCAAAGCATAAAGGATTCAGGATCTAGGATTTTTGGAATCATAACAGTATGAGACTCAATTGCTCTAATTTTCATAGTATATAATCCAAAAGAAATTGAATGAAATTTTTCTAGGATATTCTATTTTTCAGAAATAGTAGAAGTGATGAGAAGATATTCATTAAAGATGGTCTAACACATGTAAAAACATAAATAAAGAAAAGTTACATTTCATATATAATTTTATTCATGATAAACACATACCACTTATAGAATGAAACTAATAATATTATACATGCAGGGTGTTTAATTAAAACAAAAATTAAACGATATCCCTAAAGATACTTTCAGAAGGTTCAGTAATATCAACAACATTTTCCTCATTGTTGGTCATTGGTGGAACATCAACAATATCCAATTGATGATTAACAAAGTTTGTTTCTTCCTCCATTACTTTGTTCTTTTGAGACTCCTGGAATAAATTAACCAGATACCTCGGCGTACGACAGGTACGTGACCAATGCCCATTCATCCTACACCTAAAACAAACATCTGGTTTGTTCTTTATCTGTGTTGTATTTTCTTTATTTTTACCCGAATCAGACACTTGGCACTTTTGGTGGCCTGAATTGTCGCAGTTCTGGAATTTGTTGTTATGATGGCCTCGTTTATTCTTTCTCCCCAAGGCTTTTTATTATATGGCCATCTATTGTCACGTTTATTCTGCTGGAATGACGTGCTGTTAATATCCGGCAATGGGGTAGCACATGTTGGCCGTACTTGATGGTTTTTCAACAACAATTCATTATTCATTTCTGCAACAAGGAGGATAGACAATAAGTCACCGAGTTTTATGAACTTACTCTGTCTATATTGTTGTGACAGAATCATGTTGGTGGGATGAAAAGTTGAGAGTGTTTTCTCTAACATTTAGGTTTCAGAAACTGGATCTCCGCACAAAGCCAAAGTAGAGGTTATTCTATAAACATTGGAACTATATTCCGTAATTGATTTGTAATCTTGTTGCCTTAAATTAAGCCACTCAAATTTGGTATTAGAGAGAACAATCAATTTTTGGTGATCAAATCTTTCCTTCAGTTGTGTCCATAAAGATAAAGGATCTTTGACTGTTAAATACTCAGTCTTTAATCCTTCATCAATATGGTGACGAAGAAAAATTATGGCTTTTTCATTTTGTGCCGAAGTTGTTGTATTTCCTGATTCAATGGTCTTTTCTAACTCATTTGCACTAAGGTGCAATTCTGCATCAAGTGCCCAAGCCAAATAGTTGTCTCCAGAGATTTTTAAAAATAGAAAAATCTATTTTTGCCAAGTTTGCCATCTATTCTGGGTTAAAACACAATTATTATTTATTAAAATAATAAATAATTGCATGTATGATATATATAAAAAATAAACTAAATCACAACTTCAAGTGGTGATAAAGTGCAAATATAAATAATATAAATATTCTTATATTTATGTTATTAGCATATTATCTTAGTAAAAAGAATATGCTATCGTTAATGTATATATACAATTACAAATATATATATATACAAAACTGCAAATGGATCTTCATCCGCCATGTGGTAATCCACGTAGACAAATCATTCCAACAGAATAATAAAGAATGGAATAATAGAAGAATTCACCATGCATGCGATAAACCGCACATACATGTTATTCCCAACAGAATAATAAAGAATGGAACCAGGTCATGCGTAATCCACACAGACAGGATATGCCAACAGAATAATAAAGAATTGAACCAGGTCATGCGTAATCCGCATAGACAGGATATTCCAATAGAATAATAAAGAATTGAACCAGGTCATGCATAATTCGCACAGACAGGATATTCCAACAGAATAATAAAGAATAGAATACAACAGAATTCACCAGGCATGCGATAGACCGCACAGACAGGTTATTCCAACAAATTAATAAGCGGTAAAAAGGTTCAACTCTGATGTTGAACTGATAACTCGGATGCTCGTCAGCACAATATTCACATGTAACTGTTATCTCTCGAGTGCGTTGGGCTGCAAGAACATCCAACCTTTTTGAAAAGTGTTGCAATTTGTGTTGACAATGTAAAAAATACATTGAGTCCTTCAGTTCTGGTGTCCCTTGGTTGAATCATATTTGCATAAGGCTATTGATAAGCAAAGTCACCCATGATACCTGAAAAGAGAGAAATATAAGAAGATAATTAAAATAAAATAAAACTGTTTAAATTAAGACCAATTTGATTAAAATTAATGTTGGCAAACATTATTAAACTAATTCCCCGGCAACGGCGCCAAAAACGTGTTGGTCGTTTTACCGATCAATATATGCGTGCAAGTATACACGGTCAACAAGTAATAAAGAGTAAGTAAAGTATCGTTCCCACGGAGAATTAACTAATAATGTTTACTAAGTACTAACTCGTAACCGTTTCAGTCTTATTTAAACAAATTATTTGCTATAAATAAATTAAAACTATGAAATGAAATAAACCTTATTATCCTTAGAATAAGATTAGATAACGAAGACCTGAGATAATAATTTCATATATTGACTCATTTAAATCAACACACTCCCTGTTAAGCCAAACAAATTTTACCGGATTGTTAGTCAAGAACACGAAAGTAAAGTATAGCCATCTCTCAATGTACCATACACATATCACATATAATCCACAATTGATAGAATACACATGAACACCCACATTATCTAAACCACTATATGTCTATGTGATTTACAAATAATTAGGGTTTAAGCCCAAGTTCTCAATTGACTACGAATGGTGCTTGATTATATGCTCATCCTAAGCACAAATCATACATCCCAACACAATGTAGAATATACAATCATAAGCTATTAAGATCATATCCAAACCCATACTTCATCTCTCAAGTCCATATGGATTATCACAGTAATTGATGGCAAATCAACTAAGCAATTAGCATGAATCTAAATAGACAATCCTATAGCAATCAATAAGGCTAACAATGAAATATATCAGAATAAACTAATCCATAGAATCCATTGCAATCTCAGAATAGAGTTTAAATCATAGTTGAATCAAATCCACCATCCACATATTGAATAAACATCATAAAATTACAAATATGAATCAAAGAGAGGTTAAGAGTAGAGAATTGAAATGCAAATCTGTTCTCCTGCTCCAAGATAGAATCTTTGATGTTTTCCAATTGCTTCAAGTCTTCATATCTAATCAAATCTAGAAATCACTACTCTAATCTACTTATTCAAATTGAAGAAAGAAAATAACAGTAGCTTCTTGATCCCCCCAAGGGGTGGTGTCTTCTACATACTGATAATACCTCTCTTTTTAAGCCCTAATTGAACCCCCCTCCAAGTTACACTCCAATTCCACTGTTTAGTGAAAAAGTCAGCTCTAGTCAACTTCTAAAGTGGCGCGGTCACGCTGGGAATGGCCTAGAGTTAGGCGCCCCCACGCTTAAGTAGCAGATGGCATTTTTTTGGTGTAGGGACTTGCGCGGCCGCACCAAAAATACAATACAAATTCGCGAGCTCGCGCCGTTGGTTTTCTGCTGCAGTGTCCTCTGGTAAAACGACCATAATGTTTGATTCAGGAGGAGTTATGGGGTCTGCCACCTATCAAATCGAAGCTCTCAACGAGATATACAACTTTTATTCTTTAAGAATTGAGAAATGATGGACAGATGAAGGTAGAAATTGGGTTGCAAGTGACTGCTATGCAAATGGCTACCAAAAATAGTGAAGTTCAACACCCGTTGGTACAAAGGTCACAACTCTTGCATCCGAACTCTGATTGGAATGATTCAAGATGTTCTGGAAAGCTAAGAAGAAGCTCTAAAACATAATCCAAGTTCCAAGCCAAGAACATGTAATGAACATGAAAGCCCAAATGATGTTCGGATTGCTTTTACTTGCGTTTTCATACCAATAGTCTCTCACATAGCTCCCAAGCATATAATCTACAAAATGAACACAAAATGCATGAAAAGTAACTAAGAAACACGAGTTTAAGCAACTAGTTCAAGTAACAGATACTGGATAAGTAGGTATAAAACCTACTTATCACATGGATAGTGTTGTATATATCATAGTTTTGGTTGATGATTACTCGAGATTCACATGGGTTAATTTTTTGAAATTCAAAAATGAAGCTATAAATTCTTTCTTTGCTTTGTTTAAGAAAATTCAGAATCAAAAGGGAAATTTTATTATTTATATTCGGTTTGATCACGGAAGAGAATTTGAGAATTTTGATTTTATTATATTTCGTGATGAGCACGATATAAGTTATAACTTCTCTACTCCCTACACACCAGAATCAAATGGTGTGGTTGAAAGGAAAAAATTGAACCCTTCAGGAAATGACTAATACATTGTTAAATGAATATTGCATTCCTAAATACGTTTGGGTTGAAGCAGTAGCAACGTCCTGCTATATTTTAAACTAAGTTCAATTAAGACCTAATTTGCTTTAAACTCCCTATGAGCTTTATTATAAAAAAACCTCTAAAAATAAACTATTTTTGTGTTTTTGGGAGTAAATGCTTTCTTTTAAATACTAAAGGATATTGGCTAAAGTTTGATCTCAAATCTGATGAAAGAATCTTTCTGGGATATTCATTAAATAATAAAACATACAAAGTTTTCAACAAAATAAGCATATTTGCTGAGGAATCAATGAACGTAACTTTTGACGAGTCTCAGCTACCTCTCAAATACAAAGACTTAGTTGAAAATGACATTATCATTGAAGACATTTTCAAAAATATGGAGGAACCAAAACTAGAAAATACATCTCCTCCCGTAGATATAAATCCTCTTGAAAATCTTAACTTGTAGTTAAACGACTTACCCAAAGACATACATATTATCAAAAATCATCCTTTAGAAAATATGATTGGTGATATTGATAGAGGAATTCTTACTAGATCAAAAGCTCATAAATTGATTGGTCATTTATCTTTCTTGTCTCAAATTGAACCTAAAAATATAATTGATGCCTTATTAGACGAAGATTGGATAATAGCTATGCAAGATAAACTTGAACAATTCACCAGAAATAAAGTCTGGGAATTAGTTCCAAAACCTGAGGATACGTCCATTATTAGAACTTGATGGGTTTTTTTTGTAACAAGTCAGATGAAAATGGAACTAGTATTTGTAATAAGGCAAGACTAGTCACACAAGGGTATAATCAACTTGAAGGTATTGATTATGATGAAACATATGCTCCTATTATTAGAATCGAGTCTATACGTAAGTTATTAGTTGTTGCATGCCATAAAGATTTTAAATTATTTCAAATGGATGTCCAATCTGCATTCTTAAATAGTGTTATTGAAGAGAAAGTTTATGTTAAATAACCTCATGGGTTTGAATATATTGATAAGCCCGAATATGTTTATAAACTATGTAAAGTTTTATATGGTTTAAAATAGGCCCCCAGAGCATGTTATGAACGATTAAGTAAATTTTTATTAGAAAATGATTTTAAAAGGGGTAATGTCGACACTACTTTATTCACTAAATACAAAAATGATGATATTCTTATTATTCAAATTTATGTTGATGACATCGTTTTGGCTATACTGATATTACTATATGTAATGATTTTTTCTGAAAATATGAGTAAAGAATTTGAAATGAGCATGATAGGAGAATTAAATTTCTTCCTAAGATTGCAAATCAAACAAGGTGAAAGAGGTATTCATATTTCTCAATCCAAATACTACAAAGAAATGATTAAGAAATTTGGTTTAGAGTATATAAAACCTTTCAATACTTCTATGGCCAAAGACTACTGAGTTGTCATTTATCGAATCACATAGGACATTATCTTCTTTTTACTAGAAGTGGTAGATTCTTTGTTAACCATTCATTATCTGCATGTACAACTTATTATACCCAAGAATACCCTTTGATATACCCTAAGGGTCTTAAGGAATATGTCAAAGCATAACTCATTATACACAATGTAACAATCCGGAATTTTAAATTTTAATTTTAAATATTTATTGAATTATATAAATATTTATTTGAGGTGTTTATTGTTGAATAAATATTTTGTTGATGTGATAGTTGTTAGTAAATATTTATGAATCTAAATTTATTAGATAATATTCTAAATTAAATTAATTTATAATTTAGAGAGTTGTAATATGACATGAGTTGTTATGTTGTTGATTAATAATTTAAAATGGTATGTTAAATTATTAAATAAAATTATAATGAAATTATAATTTTGTGTTTTTATTTAAATGGTATATTTATTTAAAATATAATGTGTGTAATTAAATTATTTGAGTAATGTTGGGTATGGAAATCCAAATAAATAGTATATGACAATAAATAATAAACTAAATTGTTTATAAAAAATAAATTAAAGGAGTTTAATTTAGAGATTTGCCAAACAAGGCTTAGATATATTAAGTCTTTAAATTTTAAAATGGTTTTGCCAAACAAAGCCTTATGGCTTTTGGATTTTTTAATTTTTGAATTTAAATAAAATAAAATAAAATAAATAATAAATATAATATATTTATAACCTAAGTGTTATAACTGATATTGTGTTTAGTAGCGTATTAAGATTTAGCAGTTTTATTTTTATGCTTGGCCATATCAATTTTCTTTGCGCATACTTGGCTAAGTCTGAGAGTTCAGAGAATTGAAAATGAAGAGAAATTGAGAGAAAACCTAAGGATTACCAAGCAGTTTCAGTGGTTTAGCAAAGATTGTCTATAAGCAATTTGAAGGTATGTACTATAACCTTATTATACATATATGGGTTTTATGGCGAAATTCTATATACTCTGTGAATTCAAATTGTTGAATTGTTGATATAAATAACTGATAATTGTGAGTATATGTGTTTATGATACTAGAGTTTATGTTTAATCAAGGAAATTGCATGCTAATTTCAGACAACAGTAGGAAAAATTAATGACAGTGTAAGTTTGTATGAATATTTTCTCATATGGCTTATGAAGTACCAATTTTGATGGTCAATTTGTATGTTAAACTGTAAATTGTGGCTGGTTTATGCTAGTTCATTAAGAAACGAAGATAATGTAATTTGAACGAAGTAATTTGGACAAGAATTGTGTTTACAATGTTGATTTTCGTAAAGGATATCAAAAAATTGAGTTTTTATATGAAAACATGAAATTTGAGAAATTAAACTAGTTTTAGTTGATGTTAAGTTGTTCTAATTGGTTGAATATGTTAGCAAACATGTTTGTAATAGTTCTATAGAAATTGTTTGTGTTAAATTCACTGTTTGGTGGGTTAAATTCGTGTTAGTTGGCTTAAGAATACTGTCGTATTCATGTTCTGCAAAACTGGAACTGGTGCGTAGCACGGGCGCGCTGTAATTCAGTGAAGACTAAGGATAATTTGTTGTATATTATCTTAGTCATAATATTCTTTACTGTGCTAGTTGAGCTCACCCTTTTCTTTTTTGTTCCATTTTTCTTCTCAAGAAGCTAGGACATAGCAGGAACCAGTCGGGGTATAGAGTGATGGTCTTAGACAATTGTTTTAGCAGTCCTCACTATTTTCGTAAAATAGTGCATCAATAATTGTAATGGGGACTTTATTTGGGTGTGGATATTGTCTAGAAGACAATATTGTATTTAAACTCACAGTATGTGTTGTCGTATTTTGCACGACAATTATTTTAATAAAGTTATAGTTGTTTTCTGTACCATGTATTTTGCGACTTAGAATGGGAGATGTATACCTATTTTTGGGGCGTCACAAAGCTAGTCCAACTTTGGTGGACAGGGTGAAGAGCGCTCAACTACAAAATGAAGAATGCAGAAAAATAATGTAAAGCGTGGTCGAGGGTAAAGAAGTGAAGTATAAAGTTGACACGGAAGGGATGCTTAGTTTCGAAGGACGAATTTGGGTTCCAGCAGTACAAGATATTAAAGAAGAAATCTTGGCAGAAGCTTATAGCTCAAGATATTCGATTCATTCGGGAAGTACAAAGATGTATCAAGATTTGCAGCGACATTTTTGGTTGTCAAATATGAAAAGAGACGTTGTAGAATGCGTTGCAAAGTGCTTGACATGTCAGAGAGTGAAGGCAGAACATCAAAGGCCAAGCAGATTACTCCAACCGTTAGAGATACCAGAATGGAAATGGGAGCATATCACAATGGATTTCGTGGTAGGTCTTCTAACGACTCAGAAAGGATACGATGCGATATGGGTGATAGTGGACAGATTGACAAAATCTGCACACTTTTTGCCAATAAAGATTAGATTTAATCTTGATCGGCTGGCGAAGCTATACGTTAAAGAGATCGTCTCAAGGCATGGAGTTCCAGTGTCAATTGTATCAGACAGAGATCCGAGATTCACATCAAATTTTTGGAAGAGACAACAAGAATGCATGGGAACACAACTGAAGATGAGCACAACATATCATCCACAAACTGATGGGCAAAGCGAACGAACAATTCAGACGCTAGAAGATATGCTTAGAGCGTGCATCATGGATTTCAAAGGAAACTGGGATGATTTATGGAATGTTTAAAAGCTTTTTGCAGTTCATGCAAAATCAGACGAGGGAGACTCGTGTACAAAATCTGAGGTGGAAATGATAAGAACGCGTGCGGTTTGTCACTACCAAGCGATTCAAGGAGTTGGGACCACCAGATTTCTGGGGAAAGCCGAATCCGATTAAGGAAAAAATATGGGTCAAGCAAATTACCAAGATATTCGATGTCTTGGGATGCACGGAAGAACAAAAGGTTCCATTCGCCACCTTTATGTTCAGTGGTGAGGCAAATTACTGGTGGGAATCTGTGAAGCGTACCCAGCCAGCCTCACTCAACATGTCTTGGGAAAGATTTCAGAAACTGTTCAATGACAAGTACTTTTCTGAAAGTATTCGTCATATGAAGGAGGTAAAGTTTATTAGATCGGAATAAAACAACATGACGGTGTCCCAGTACGAGGCGAAGTTCGCGAAGTTATCCAGGTTTACACCTCATTTGGTAGAGAATGAGGAACGTATGACGCAGATGTTTCTGAGAGGTATAAAACCTGAGATTCGTCAATACCTTATCTCTCACAAATTTTCTCTGTATTCAGATGTTGTCAACATGGCTCAATTATTAGAGCGAGATAATGAGTATGTTCAACCGAGGACCCTGACCGAGGTCATACCGGTGGTGATGAGTCATTGGAGCGATGATAATCAGCGAGGAGGGAAAAATACGGACAAAAGCGGTAACCACTTGGGTGGTCATCGTGGCCATGATAATAGGAGAGGTGAGTCAAGTGGAAATTTCAAAAAGAGGAGATTCAACAATGACGGGAAGACATCAACACCAACACTAACAACAAATTCTAGGGGAGGAGAACGACCGCCAGTTAGATGCTACAAATGTGGAGAGGAGGGACACATAAGTCCAAACTGTTCACAGCCTTCCATGGTGTATTTCAATTATGGAAAAGACGGTCATATAGGCCAATTTTTTTCGGTAGCGAAATCAAGTCCAACTGGGAAGACGACACCAAAGGCGAATACGGACAAAATAAAGTCGGTGGTTCAAGGGAGGGCGTTTGTCGTGACTGGCCAAAATGTGAGAACCCGAACGAGGTGATCACGGGTAAGCTAATCTTGAACTCTTGCGAAGTTTATACCTTACTAGATACCGGTTCTACCCATTCTTTTATCTCTCTTGCTTGTCCTCAACGTTTAAACTTGACTCTAGAAAAATTGGACTTTAACTTATCTGTTGAAACTCCGTTGGGTAAAACCTTCGTTACATCTACAGTTTATAAATCTTGCTTGATCCAAGTTGGCACAATCACATTACTTGTTGATCTTATCTCTTTAAAGATACTTGCATTTGATGTGATTTTAGGGATTGATTGGTTAACCACTCATCATGCCAAAATTGATTGTTTTCATAAGGTTGTTAGTTTTCATATTCCTAACCAACCTGTTATATGAATTCAAGCAACAAAACCACTAAAATCAGTCACTGTCATATCAAGACATAAAGCTATTCGTTTATTAAAAAATAGATGCCAAGCTTTCTTAGCCCATATTATGGACTTGAACAAAAACAAGTCAGATTTGAATAATATTTCTATTGTTAGTGAATTTCTATTTGATGTATTTCCTGAAGAACTTCCTGGTCTACCCCCTGAACGTGAAGTTGAATTCTTTATTGATCTTGAATCGGGTACGAAGCCCATTTCTAAAACCCCATATCGAATGACTCATATTGAACTTCAGGAGTTAAAAGTCCAACTACAAGAATTGTTAGACATCAGTTTCATTCGTCCTAGTACATCTCCTTGGGGTGCTCCTATTTTATTTGTAAAGAAGAAAGACTGGAATATGCGACTTTGTATTGACTACCGGGAATTGAACCATGTCACCATCAAGAATAGGTATCCCCTACCTTTTATTGATGACCTGTTCGACCAGTTGCAAGGAGCACAATTCTTTTCAAAGATTGATCTTCGTTCTGGATATCATTAGCTGAAGATTAAAACTAAGGATAATCCAAAGACTGTTTTCAGAACTCGGTACGGGCATTATGAATTCTTAGTCATGTCTTTTGGATTGACTAATGCTCTTGCTACTTTCATGGATATGATGAACTGTGTATTTAAGGAATATTTGGATCAGTTCATTGTTATCTTTATTGATGACATCCTCATCTATTCCAAAAGCCGTGAAGATCATGAGCACCATTTGAAAGCCGGTACTTCAAAGACTTCATGACAACAAGCTATATGCTGTGAAGAAATGCGAGTTTCGGCTTAAAAAGTAGCATTCCTTGGGCACGTGGTGTCAAAACATGGAGTATCTCATTGACGACAAAGATTGAAGCAATACAAAGTTGGGAGCAACCGAAGTCGGTGACCAAAGTACGTAGCTTTTTGGGCTTAGCTGGTTATTATCAGAGATTCGTGGAAGGATTTTCTCGAATTACTACTCCGTTAACTCAGCTGACTTGAAAAGATACAAAATTCGTATAGAGCAAGGAATGAGAGAAGAGTTTCCAAGAGCTTAAGAGGAGACTCATTTCGGCACCTGTTCTAACAATACCATCTGGTTCGAATGGATTTGTTATCTACAGCGATGCTTTAGGCAAAGGGTTAGGATGTGTTCTCATACAACATGGGAAAGTCATAGCCTATGCCTCGCGACAACTCAAAGAATATGGGAGGAATTATCCTACTCATGATCTGGAGTTGGCAGCAGTCGTTTTTGCGTTGAAAATCTGGAGACACTACCTGTATGGGGAGAAAGTGAAGATTTATACGGATCATAAAAGCCTAAAATATTTCTTCACCCAAAAGGAACTCAACATGCAGCAATGACGTTGGCTCGAGTTGTTGAAAGATTACGACCATAGCATTCAATATCATCCTGAAAAAGCAAACGTTATAGCTGACGCATTGAGTAGAAGATCGTATGCGGGTACGAGTGCGATATTGTTAACACAAAGACCCATTTTGTATGACTTACAAAGGATGGAGATAGAGTTAAAGGCTCCAAGTACCCACATGATGATATCAAACATACGGGTAGAACTAACTTTAATCGATAAAGTTAAAGCTGCTCAAGCCACGGACCCAGAGATGATATATATGAAGAAGAAAGTACAAGAAGGTGTTATTCTAGAAGTAGGAATCGATGAAGAAGGAATACTTCGAGTCAACTCCAGACTTTGTGTTCCTAACGACTCTGACTTGAACCATAGAATCATGATGGAGGCACACAACACACCATTTGTAATTCATCCTGGAAGTACCAAAATGTATCATGATCTTCAACATACATTTTGGTGGAGCAATATGAAGAGAGAGATCGCGGAGTTTATTTCGAGGTGTTTAACCTGTCAACGTGTAAAGGCAGAGTATCAAGTGCCAAAGGGTCCATTGCCACCACTTGAGATTCTGAAATAGAATTGGGAACACATTACCATGGATTTCGTTACAGGTCTTCCCAAAGTTTCTCAAGGCATAGATGCGATTTGGGTTGTTGTTGATAGATTAACCAAGTCTGCTCATTTCTTACCTATACGTGAGACTTATTCCCTAGAACGTCTTGCTCATATATACGTGAATGAGATTATGAGATTGCATGGCATGCCAATATCCATAGTTTCAGATCGTGACCCAAGATTCACTTCACGATTTTGGGTTAGCTTGTAGAAAGCTATGGGCACGGATTTATGATTCAGTTCGGCATACCATCCTCAAACGGACGGGCAATCAGAAAGGTCTATTCAAACCCTTGAAGATATATTAAGACTCTGTGTCCTAGATTTCAAAGGAAGTTGGGATAAGTACTTTTCACTGGTGGAATTCTCCTACAACAACAGTTATCAAGCAAGTATAGGCATGGCTCCATTCGAGGCGTTGTATGGATGAAAGTGTCATTCTCCAGTATGCTGGGACGAGGTGGGAGAAGCAACGTTGTTGGGACCAGAATTAGTATGCATGACTACAGAAAAGATTCAAATGATCCGGCAACGTATAAAGACCTCACAAGATCGACAAAAGAGTTATGTTGATCTTCATCGAAAGGATGTGGAATTTAATATTGGAGATCATGTACTGTTACATATTTCTCCATGGAAGGGAGTTACAAGATTTGGGAAGAGAGAAAAGCTCAATCCACGATTTGTTGGTCCATTTGAGATTCTTTACCGAATAGGAAATGTGGTCTATAGACTCGCATTACCTCCAAGAATGTCTCGTGTTCATAATGTTTTTCATATATCTATGCTTCGTAAATATGTGAAAGACCCGAACCACATTATTGCGTTAGAACCAGACGAGATAGCCGAAGATTTAACATACGAGGAGGTACCCATCAAGATATTGGATAGGAAAGAGCATGTCCTACGAACAAAGGTTATACCACAAGTCAAGGTTTTGTGGAGGAATCATGCTATTGAAGAAATGACCTAGGAGTTGGATTCGAAAATATAAACGAGGTACCCTCACCTTTTCGAAACACCAGGTACGTACGTCAATTTCGAGGATGAAATTTCATAAGGAGGGGAGGTTGTAAGACCCCAACTTATTATAAATAAAATTAAATTTCCTATATTCATTATCTTGAAATAATAAGGAATTAATTTGATATAATACTTTGGTTATGAGTGAAATGTGCAAATTTTACAAATTAAGCAAGTGGTTATAAAATATTCATTGTTGTCGGGGAATATTCGTTTGGTCGTGGAATATTTTTGTTGTCGTGGAATATTCGTACGACGGCGCATCCATTTGTGGGCCCCATAACCGAATAATTGTTGGATGAAGAAAACGACAAGTTTGAGTTTTATAAATAATAACGTAGTTATTCAATTAACACTTGTTGGAATACCGGTGGTTAAAATACGATGTCTGGCGTGGTTGCATATTACACGGTATTTACACAATATTTTGAATTATTGATTCTTACGTAAGAAGGCTTTACTCAATAATTGTTACGAGTAATTACTATTTAATATTTTATTTTATTGATTCAA
Source organism: Panax quinquefolius (assembly GCA_020205615.1). NCBI lineage: Eukaryota > Viridiplantae > Streptophyta > Magnoliopsida > Apiales > Araliaceae > Panax > Panax quinquefolius. The sequence goes on along the minus strand of CM035158.1, from coordinate 98,827,140 downwards.
TAATTCTTTGCGTTGATATTTTATATTATTATTGTTTCAATAATTGTCCTTTACTGATATTTCCCATTATCAAATCAATAATTCATATTATTTGAATAATATTAGTAGATAACATTATTGGCAATGTCTAGAAAGTTCTGTCAAGGAGAGGTTTGATCACCTAATTGCGCCCCAGTAAGGAGAAATCCTTATCGGAAAGCCCACTCTTTCTTGGGAACGACCTGGGGCTGTCATTATTGTGATTCTGTAATATTATTTGTGAATAATTATTTATTGATTTATATGATAAGGAAATATTTGTTTTTATGTGGATATAATTGAAGTCATTAATGTTGAGGTGCTTTATCAGTATTTTTGTTGGAATGGAGGTATTAAAAATCAAATCAGTGTTCTTAAAGTTCTATTGCGTGAGTTATAATTTTAATCCGACCATTGGATCGTTGTGATTTTTGGATATGTTATACATATATAAGTTGAATATATGTCCATAAATTTTGAACCGTTAAAAATTAACGTATGATTTATTATAAATTTTATGAGGTATTAAAAACCATCCGTTTGTGGATTTCGGATATTTTCGGGTTGGAATTTGGAAAAACTTAAAGCTATAAGTTGTAGAGAATTCGATTTGTATGGAATGGACATAAAATTTGTATTTTTCTGATAAAATGGCTATTTATTATGAATTATTGAAGTTTCAGAAATTAAAATATTTTTATTAAAAATTGGGTGGGACCCACTTTTGTTTTTTAAAAACATGTGGGCTGCTATTTTTTTTTCCTAGAAATGGCATGCTAGATTTTTCAACAAAGTGTGCGTGGAAGATGAGAAAAGAAAAATTAATATTTTATTAATTTAGTCTCCTTTGGCGTTCTAGCATTTTCCTATAAATAGGCGCTTAAGTTAGAATTGAAAATCACACTAGAAACATAAGTTTTCTCTCTCTCTATATTGTCGAGCATATTTTTGTGAGTATTTAGATACTTTGAGAGTTGCTATTCAGTGCAAGTTTCCTTGACTTTACATCAGATATTAGGTCGGAAATATTGTTATTTTGAGGTAAGGGATGTTATTTTCTTCTTAAATGATATTATTTTCTTCAATATCATTATGCTGAAATATTGATATGAGTTTGATTGTGGAATTTCTACCTTTTTGTGTCAGGGTTACTATTCACGTATACGACACTATTCACGTGTACAACACTATTCACAAATACGACACTATTCACCGAAAAATGAAATTTTCTCTTCTTTGTCCCAGATGTCTATTATGGTTACTATATTTGATTGTATCCATGTTTTTTATCTTTATTCTTGAATTTTACTCAATTATGATTTATTATGGAGTATTTTTAAACTTAAGTTATCTAAAGTACGAATCTCTAAACTTTATCCTTTTATCTCACCGAATTTGTTCTCTAAAATGTTTTTCATCATCCTCAGTCCTTAATGGTGATACTTGATGAATATCTTTGGCCTGTAGTGCAAAGATGAATGATTACCTGATGAATATAATTGGTCCGTAGTGCAAAGTTGAACAGGTGTTGAGATGAACATGACCAACTGGTGATACAAATGAATATCTTTGGCCCGTAGTGTAAAGATGAATATTTGATGCAAGATGTATATTGATTGATGTTACAAGGATAAAATATTGATGATGGACTTTTAAATTCGTAGATGATAGTAGATTTCATTCTCTACTTAACTCTTCTAATGAATTGTTGTTTCCGCTGCAGTTGTTGATCTAAAACTTGTTGTCTATTATATTCTACCAGATTTTTCCCTGTTGAAGACTAAGAATAATTTGTTGTATATTATCTTAGTCATAATATTCTTTACTGGGCTAGTTGAGCTCACCCTTTTCCTTTTTGTTCCATTTTTCTTCGCAGGAAGCGAGAACATATCAGGAACCAGTCGGGGTATAGAGTGATAGTCTTAGATAATTGTTTTAGCAGTCCTCACTATTTTTGTAAAATTGAGCATCAATAATTGTAATGAGGACTTTATTTGGGTGTAGATATTGTCTAGAAGACAATATTGTATTTAAACTCACAGTATGTGTTGTCTTTTTTTTGCACGACAATTGTATTAATAAAGTTGTAGTTGTTTTCTATACCATGTATTTGGCGACTCAGAATGGGAGATGTATACCTATTTTGGGGGCGTCACAAAGCTAGTCCAACTTTGGTGGACAGGGTGAAGAGCGCTCAACTACAAAATAAAGAATGCAGAAAAATAATGTAAAGCGTGGTCGAGGGTAAAGAAGTGAAGCATAAACTTGACACGGAAGGGATGCTAAGATTCGAAGGACGAATTTGGGTTCCAGCAGTATAGGATATTAAAAAAGAAATCTTGGCAGAAGCTCATAGCTCAAGATATTCGATTCATCCGGGATGTACAAAGATGTATCAAGATTTGCGGCGACATTTTTGGTGGTTAAATATGAAAAGAGACGTTGCAGAATGCGTTGCAAAGTGCTTGACATGTCAGAGAGTGAAGGAAGAACATAAAAGGCCAAGCGGATTACTCCAACCGTTAGAGATACCAGAATGGAAATGGGAGCATATCACAATGGATTTTGTGGTAGGTCTTCCAATGACTCAGAAAGGATACGATGCGATATGGGTGATAGTGGACAGATTGACAAAATCTGCACACTTTTTGCCAACAAAGATTAGGTTTAATCTTGATAAGCTGGCGAAGCTATACGTTAAAGGGATCATGTCAAGGCATGGAGTTCCAGTGTCAATTGTATCAGACAGAGATCCGAGATTCACATCAAATTTCTGAAGATGAGCATAGCATATCATCCGCAAATTGATGGGCAAAGCGAACAAACAATTCAGAAGCTAGAAGATATGCTTAGAGCGTGCATAATGGATTTCAAAGGAAACTGGGATGATCATCTACCATTGGTGGAATTTGCATACAACAACAGTTACCATGCAAGCATTGGTATGCCGCCATACGAGGCATTATACGGTAGGAAATGCAGAACTCCATTATGCTGGGATGAAGTTGGAGAACGTCAACTACTAGGACCATAACTGGTACAGAAGACCGCTAAAATTATCAAACTCATCAGAGTAAGATTGGTAGCTGCTTAAGATCGACAAAAAAAGTATGTTGATCAACACAAGCAGAATCGTGAATTTGAAGCAGGAAATTTCGTGTTCCTGAAAGTTTCTCCTTGGAAGGGGAACATTCATTTCGGCAAGAAAGGAAAGCTAAGCCCAAGGTTTATTGGACCTTTCGAGATTTTACGCAGAGTGGGAGAAGTAGCTTATGAGGTAGCTTTACCTCCAGAATTAGAACATGTGCATAACATTTTTTATGTGTCGATGTTGCGACCGTATAAACCCGATTACAACCATGTGATCGAGTATAAACCGTTGAAGTTCAGTAAATATTTATCTTATGAAGAGATTCCTATCTAGATAGTAGACAGGAAAGAACAAGTGCTCAGGAATAAAGTGATACCTTCTGTGAAGGTGATATAGAGGAACCACAATGTCGAAGAGGCTACGTGAGAACTCGAAGCTGAAATGATGAAGAATTATCCTGAGTTATTTGTTTAATCTATGTCTTAGATTCTGGGGATAGAATCTTTGTAAGGAAGGAAGAATGTGACGATTTAATTGTTTGAATTGTGATTCTGGGGACATAATCCTTGTAAGGAGGGAAGGATGTAATAATCCAAAATTTCAAATTATAATTTTAAATATTTATTAAATTATATAAATATTTATTTGAGGTGTTTATTGTTGAATAAATATTTTGTTGATGTGATGGTTGTTAGTAAATATTTATGAATCTAAATTTATTAGATAATATTTTGAATTAAATTAATTTATAATTTAGAGAGTTATAATATGACATGAGGTGTTATGTTGTTGATTAATAATTTAAAATGGTATGTTAAATTATTAAATAAAATTATAAAACAATTATAATTTTGTGTTATTTGTTTAAATGGTATATTTATTTAAAATATAGTGTGTGTAATTAAATTATTTGATTAATGTTGGGTATGGAAATCCAAATAAATATTATGTGACTATAAATGATAAACTAAATTGTTTATAAAAAATAAATTAAAGGAGTTTAATTTAGAGATTTGCCAAACAAGGCTTAGATATATTAAGTCTTTAAATTTTAAAATGGTTTTGCCAAACAAAGCCTTATGGCTTTTGGATTTTTTAATTTTTGAATTTAAATAAAATAAAATAAATTAAATAATAAATATAATATATTTATAACCTAAGCGTTATAACTGATATTGTGTTTAGTAGCGTATTAAGATTTAGTAGTTTTTTTTTTTACGCCGCCATATCGGTTTTCTTTTATGATACTTGTCTAAGTCTGAGAGTTCAGAGAATTGAGAATGAAGAGAAATTGAGAGAAAACCTAAGGATTACCAAGCAGTTTCAGTGGTTTAAAAAAGATTGTCTATAAGCAATTTGAAGGTACTATAACCTTATTATACATATATGGGTTTCACGACAAAATTTTATATACTCTGTGAATTCAAATAGTTGAATTGGTTATATAAATAACTGATAATTGTGAGTATATGTGTTTATGATGCTAGAGTTTATGTTTAAACAAGGAAATTGCTTGCTAATTTCGGACAACAGTAGGAAAAATTAATGACAATGTATGCTTGTATGAATATTTTCTCATATGGTTTATGAAGTACCAATTTTGACGGTCAATTCGTATGTTAAACTATAAATTATGGCTGGTTTATGCTAGTTCATTAAGAAATGAAGATAATGTAATTTAAACGAATCAATTTGGACAAGAATTGTGTTTAGAGTGTTGATTTTTGTAAAGGATATCAAAAAATTGAGTTTTTATATAAAAACATGAAATTTGAGAAATTAAACTAGTTTTAGTTGATGTTAAGTTGTTATAATTGGTTGAATATGTTAGCAAACATGTTTGTAATAATTATATAGCAATTGTTTGTGTTAAATTCACTGTTTGGTGGGTTAAATTCATGTTAGTTGGCTTAAGAATACTATCGTATTCATGTTCTACAAAACTAGGCTAGTGCGTAGCGTGGCGCAATGACCCCTTAGCGTGGGCGATATTGTAATTGATGTAATCTTGGCAATAGCGCTTGAGAGTAATCATGAGCACGATGAATTCTGCTACTTCTACAGACTTTGGACATCTAATGTAACCTAGCTTAATGTTATGATCCATGTAACAACAAGGTTAAAATAGAGTCATGCTATGTGTGGTTAGTAAATTCAAAGTTATAAAAATGATTAGTAAGTTACGAACGCGTTATGTGATAACTTAGTATACACAATGAATGTTAGACAAGTGTTGTGAAGTCAACACTTGGAATTTCTGAAATGTGAATGGTAATGTAAGACTTGTACTAAAATAACAATTTTAGCTAGAAATGCGTGTTATGTTAAAAAATGAATATTAGTATGTCTAATGGATGTTGTGGTTTTAATACTATGTATAGGTGAACGTGAGTTTTAATATTATAGCTTTCGCTTGAGGCAAGTTTTGTAACTCTACATTTACGTTGAGCAAGTTTCTTACTTTAAAGTTTCATTAAGCGAACTCTTGTAGTCCTAATCATTATTTGAACAAGCTAGTTATGATCTTATCTTTATTCGAACAAGTTTTGAGTTCCAATATTTATTGATGTATTCCAACTTGTTTATTGTTAGACAAGTTTCTTTATTGTCCTTTAGGTACTATGAATGTAATTTTCTTGAATTTTAATTTCTAATGTTGAACTATCTTAGTTCATTTACTTGACACGAGCTATTCTCATAATGAACAAGCTTTATTTTTAGCTTGCTATTACTGAATATATATTAAATAATTCATAGTCCTAGCTTAATATTATTCAAGCAAGGTTTATTGTCATTTAATACTTATGCTTTGTAGTTGTTTCTAAGCATGAGATCAAAATATAGTTAGTTCGCTTACACTTATTCATTGTTCTATATTATGTTACTATTGATCAACTGTTGTTTTATTAAACACTATTGATTTAACTAGTTCTCTAGTTGATGATTGTTAAACTTCAAATTTCCCTTGAAAGCTTATCCAAACCAAACTTTCTTTGGTACGGACTTGTACTCTAAATACTGAGATGAACAACCCTATTATTATGGGAAATTTATGCTTAGCGTTGAAATGTTTGTGCACAATACATTGTACGAAGGGCTGATCCCCCTAAGTATGAGGAGTCCTTATAGTCTTATGACTATTAAAGTTGGAGTTGAAAGATTACTTGCAACTATGGACATAGTTCGTGGTCTTACGACCCTTAGATATATATTTCATATTTTGATTCCAGTCTTTGGCTATCATTGGTAGAGTACTATTCTGTTTTGATGAGCCTATTCATTGGCAGTTATTACATTTTTGTTGATTCATTGCTATATCTAGTGAGAAATTATTTTGCTCACTCTTTCTTAAATATTATTATTGCAACTAAAGTTGAGAAGGTAGATGAACCTATAACTAGCAAAGGAAAGGGGAAACTGTATAAGTGACGAAGACTTGTAATTTTGATTATTGTTATGATGTTAGACTTTTAATTTGATGATAGACATATATTTAATGATGTGATGTAATAATTCTATTTCCGCACTTATATGATGTTAAGGTTAGACAACCTGGGATGTTTTTAGATTAAATGATGTAACCCTATTTAAAGGGAGGATTTATGATTTAATTTTATTATATTTGGGTAGATAGATATGAATGATTGAAAAGTGAACACCAAGTCTTGTGGAAATGAAGTACCTAGATTTGGGGGTGTCACACACAAGATACTATGATGATCTCAAATCCAAGGATCACTTGTACTACTATCACTATAGGAATTCCTATTGAAAGGTGAGTAAAACTCCATTAGGTATTCTTTAAGCGAGCCACGTTTAGTAAACTTATTCTCCAAAAAACACCTACATACTTGCTTTAGTGTCTCCACATAAATGATTATCAGATCCATCATTCTTATCCAATGAGCAAGTAACATATGTACTAATCTATCCGAATTCACTAATTCTTTTTTTAGTAATGCATCGATTGTGAACTATTTTAGTTTTAAGCTTTCTAAGAATTTAGATCTCATTAGCCATCATGATTCTAAAAGCATTGCTTAAAACTATGGGTTTATCACATTTTATTTAACAGCACCATGTAGATAAATTAAAAGCTTTTAATTAAATAATTCTTTTATTAATAAATGAATAAGATTATTACAAATTATATGCTTTATCATATCAAATATGATTGGCTTGTATGCATACTACTTTCCATCTCCCACTTGCATTAAAGTCAATCGTCATGGTATTTAATACCCTTCTTCTCTAAGTGACAATCATCCTGTTGTTTGATAAAGCTTCAGTAAATGGATATGTTATGTTGTTATTAAAAGTACACTATATCTATAGTGACTTTTCTTCTTTCAATGATTTCTCTAATCAAATGAAAGTGTCGAAACACATGTTTAGATCCAAGATGAGACTTAGGAATTGTTCCTAGTTCAGCAATGAACTTTTCATCTAAACAATCAACTTGTAGATTCATTTATAGCTATATACTTTGTCTTTATCACTAATCCAGCAACTCTTTGCTATTTGGAACCTTTCCAATTCACTGCACCACCACACAAGGTAATGATTTACCTTAAAGTGGATTTTATGTCGTCTTGGTCAGTCTGAAAAAACTTGAGTATATTTAGCCCTTTAGTTTTAATTCAGACCCGTCATGAATTATGATCACATCCTTACTGCCAGTTGAGAAATTTAAGATGTTTTTCATTGTCCTATAGTGATCTTCTCCAGAATATGACTGATCAACATCATGTCATGTATATTTTATTGCATACATGATAGTAACTCATGCAATCTCTCTTTCATTGAGGACAATTTAGAGAGATACCTTCCATATCTCATCTTCATGAGACTTATCTTGAAGTTTGTCATGCTAAATGCCTTTAGTATCGAATGAATATACGTTCTTTGGGTTAAGCCGAGCATCTCTATTAAATCTATCTATATAGATTTATATCCCCAATCTATGGGATGCTCTCCCCAAATCATTCATGGAGGAATTATTTAGGCAACATTCTCTTTACTGATTGTAGCACTGGTATGTCATTCCTTATCAGTAGCATATCATCATATAATAATAAAAATGTCACAGCGCTCCCACTGACTCTTTAGTACACGCTAGGTTCATTATCATTTTTTGATAAAATCAAACTCCTTTGATTATTTCATCAAAATGAATCTTCCATCCTTGAGAAGATTTCTTCAATCCATAAATGGATTTGTAACTCATATACATGATTTGTTTCAACCATTAAAACAAATCCATCTGGCTGTATCATACATACATTTTCCTCTAATAATTTATATTTGAGGAAAGGCGTCTCCACGTCCATTTGCCAGATTTAGTAATAATAAACTATAATCACATAGAGATGATGTATTTAGGAATGTATGTGTAATATTTCCTATCTATTGCATCCTATTATCATTTATCATTGTCATTTATCATGACACATGCATTGTGTCATGGATATGCACTCATATAGGTGAGTTTAGCATTGACCCCTAGATGGTCTCATGATACGATTCTACAGATGTCTTCATCTACCGTAAGTCGGATTGAGCACACACCACCCACATTGATAGCCTCTTCTTTGAGATCATGGTATGATAGTCTGCCTCCCACAGATCGGGTGAGAGTTGATCAGATGTTGAGACATTCTATGACCATCCTGACATTTCAGGTACCATTGGGCTTTGTAGAGGGCATGCTATCTTGTTGGATACCTGAGAGACAGGTCTTCAGGTTTGATATCCAGGAGCTGACTCCTACGTTAAAGGAGTATGAGCGCATTAAAGATTTGCCCTTGGATCGGCTTTATGCTAGGATGGCTATTGGAGATATGAGACGGCAGTTTATGACACTGACTGACTGGCGTAGAGTTATCGAGAATGAGATCACTTTATAGCTCGAGATATTCAATTCATCCTGGAAGTACAAAAATGTACCAGGATCTTCGATAACACTTTTGGTGACCAAATATGAAGAGAGAGGTCGCATAGTGTATTGCTAGGTGTCTAACGTGTTAGAGAGTCAAAGCAGAACACCAGAGACCAAGTGGTTTGTTACAACCATTGTAAATTCCAAAATGGAAGTGAGAGCATATTACGATGGATTTCGTGGTAAGTCTTCTAACGACTCAAAAAGGCTATGACGCGATATGAGTTATTGTGGACTGACTAACGAAATTAGTGCACTTCTTACTGATCAAAGTTAGATTTAATCTCGATCAATTGACGAAATTATATGTTAAAGAGATAGTTTCGAGGCATGGTGTTCCAGTGTCAATTGTGTCAGACCGAGAACCACGATTAACATCAAATTTCTTGAAGAGTTTGCAAGAATGCTTGGGAACATAGTTGAGAATGAGCACGACATACCATCCTCAAACCGATGGCCAAAGCAAAAGGAAGATCAAGATATTGGAAGATATGTTAAGAGCTTGTGTCGTTGATTTCAAGGAGAATTAGGATGACCATTTACCTTTAGTCGAGTTTTCACATAATAACAATTATCACGCGAGTATTGGCATGTCGCTTTATGAAGTGTTGTACGAAAAGAAGTGACGAACTCCACTATACTGGGATGAGGTCGGTGAAAGATAACTTCTAAGACCTGAAATGGTACAAAAAAATGCAGAGATTGTCAAGGTGAGAAGAGCCAGATTATTAGCTACTCAAGATAGGCAAAGGAAATATGTTGATCAACACCGATAGAAATGAGATTTTGATGTCGGAAGTTTTGTTTTTCTAAAAATTTCTCGCTGGAAGGTGAAGATAAGATTTGGGAAGAAGGGTAAGCTGAGTCCAAGGTTTATTAGACCTTTTGAAGTGTTGCGAAGAGTGGGAGAGGTGGCGTATGAAGTGGCTTTACCTCCAGAGTTAGAGCACATTCATAATGTGTTTCACGTTTCAGTGCTACGACCGTATAAACCTGATTACAAGCATGTTATAGAGTATGAACCGTCGAAGGTAGAAAAATATTTATCTTATGAAGAAGTTCCTATTCAGATAGTTGACAGGAAAGATCAAGTTCTCAGAAATAAAGTAATACCTTCTATTAAGGTAATGTGGAGGAAACAACACGCTGAAGAAGCTACGTGGGAACTCGAATATAAGATGATGAGAAATTATCCTCAGTTATTTGCTTAATTTTTGTATACTAATTCTGGGGACATAATACTTTTAATGAGGGAAGAATGTAACGGATGAATTAATTGTTATGATTCTAGGGACATAATCCTTTTAAGGAGCGAAGAATGTAACTATTGTGAATTTTGTAAATAATTAAAAATATTTATTAAATGAAATAAATATTTTAGCTGTTTTATTTATTAAATAAAATAAATAATTGATGAAAGTTATTATGGGATAATTTATTTAAGATTGACAATGTTGATTAACTTTATGTTAAAATATTTTATAATTTGTGCGTATTTTATTGCACTAATGTGTTAGTGATGTCCTAGTTTAATTAAATAATTAAATTAAAGGATTAGTGAGTTGTTAAATAATTACGATATAATTTAATGGTAATATTCTAACTTAATTAAATAATTAAATTAGAGGGTTAATGATTTGTTAAATAACATTGGAATTATATTGATTAAATAATTAAATTAAATAATGGTGTGAAATAAGAATCTTATGGTAAAGGAATATTAAAATAAATTCAAAAGGGTTATTTGGGACTAGCCAAACATGGCCTTGTGACTATTTGCCTTTGTAAAAGCTGATGACCCTTGTGTGTATAACTGATAAACCACGTTAAGTTATATTCATCAATTTATTTTTTTACGTTCATTTTCTAAGTTTGAGAGAAGATAGAGTATAAAGAGGGTTGTGAGAGACAGAGAGAGATTCTGTGTGGAATTGAGAAGAGGTTCTGTAAATTCAAGAAGAAGTAGAAGATTTAACCAAGCTCTCTTATTTATCTAACTAATCAAGAGGAAATAATCAAGCTCTAAGTTTCTTAGCCTATGTTTTCTAAAGTTTACTTCACTGTAATTAGATTTGATGATTGATTGGTTGAGAAATCTGATATATGTGTTATGGATGTTTATAATTTGTTTTATATCATCTACAATTGGTTTTTAAGTAATCAAATCCATGAAAACATGTTTTAGAAGAGGAAATTTGATTTTTGTTGATATATATATATATATATATATATATGTTTTGGTCTATTTGGAGGCTAAAATTGATGGTTAATTCTTATTATAATCTATAAATTGATGGTAGATGTTGTTAGTATGTTGAAATACAAAAACAATGCAAGCTAAACAGATTGAATTGATTGGATAACGAATTCGTAGTGAATGAATTCGCTAAATATGATGGAATATGAAAAACTAGCATGAACTTTGATTTGTTTGAGACTCTAAATTGGTTGTTAAAATTGTTTATGTTGTTAGAATTAATTTATATATGTTGGGTTTTGTTTTTACAAAGTTTATATCATCTGGGTGTGTTTAATTTGTTGTTTAGGTGAAAAATTGGGAGTTTTTGGGTAGGAGCAAAGTTGTGTTGTGAACTCCAAAAATTGATTCTGGGTTACGACGCTGTCGCGCCAACTCAATGAATAAATGGAGCGTTATCGCGCCATGTTCGAAGGCCAAAATCGACGCTGCCGTGCCAGTTGCCAGTCAAACCCAAAAATAAGTTTTTGACTGTACAGTCTTGTAAATGTAATCTTAACCTATTCTAATGATTATAGTAAGGCTTAAAACATGTAGTGAGACTTAATAATAGATTGTAATTTTAAAATTGATTATTATAAGTTATGGGTTAGTAAGTTAAGAGAAACTTAAACTCGATGTTCGGGATGTTTAAGGTGTTGTGCAAACATCAAGTCGCTTGTTGTGTGTTAACAAGGAATTCAGGTTTGTCTTATGTGAGTAGTTAGTATCTTTGGATCTTGAACCAAGATAACCAATTTAAGAAAAATGAGAAGTAAACTAATGAAGTTGGTATTAAAGTAACTAATTGGCAGTGTGATCCAAAATGGTATGTGTAGGATACTTGAAAAGCGTGTGTTATAAATATGTAGCAGGCGCACGAGGCAAGTTTCTAAACCCTACCTTTTCATTAAGCAAGTTTTCTAACCTTTGCTTTTATAATTCAAGCGAGGTTCTTTTAATGTCCAATGCCTATGTTTTGATTAAGCTTTCTAATTCTTTCTAAAAGCATAACTTCGATATATGATGTTTATTCACTTATGATTCATTGTTATCCTATCATTGATAAAGTACCCCTTTACAATATTATGTTGTTATCGAACTCTTGAATGTTATTGAATCCTTTATGATTCAACTAGTTCTTAGTTGATGAGCTTTCTAAAGATTTAAATTACCTTGAAGATAATCCAAACCAAACTTCATTTGATGCAGATTTTAATGTCAAAGTTGAGATAAACAACCCTATTATAGGGAATTATATTATGCAATGGCGTTAAAATGTTTGTGTAGAATATATTATACGAAGTGTTGATCCCCCGGAGTACAAGATGGATTGTGACGCCCCCAAAATAGGTCCACACAATCCATTTTGAGTCGTCAAATACACACTACTAAATACAAATACAAATCTTCCTATTTACAACCATTAAATTGTCGTGTAAAATATGACAACACATAAGCTATGAGTTCCAATACAAATAACAGTTTTCATACTCCAAACCAATGATACTTTACATAAAGGTACAATCGATAATTATTTTAGGAATTAAAATCTTTGGAAAATGCTCAAGGAAGCCTTCATACATGGGAGGCCATGCATCTAAGTTATAATAGATATCATAGGACTTGAGAATTAACCTTGGTTGACCCAATAGACCGCAAAGAAGAACGAGAAGATTACTATCTTGTTCATTTCAATGGTGTGTATCTTCTTATCATATAATTATCTCTATTTTCTCAAACTGAGGATTATATTCCATCCACACTCTAAGATTATATAGATAATGCTCATAGATATAATCAGTAAGTGGATACGCACAACCATATCTTATGATAACATGAATTTGTATGTGGTTAGACATCGTGTAAGATAGTGGCAACACACCCTTTAAGCTCTCAGTAAAATTATGTCCTCCTCATTCTAATGAGGTGCATTTTTGACGCTTTCAAAGTTGGGTTGTCATCACCCTATTGTTGTTCACCAAAATTAAATATTTTATTTATTAAATTATCACCTTACTATTTAGAATAATATTTATAAGAAAAATTGAATAATTTTATTTCATAAAATTTGAGGTCTTACATGGATGGTCCATATAGTCTATAAGAATGTTAAAGGTTACGATAGAGATACTTCCTAACCTAGAACATAGTTTGTGGTCTTGTGACCCTCAGATATACTTTTGGACTTGCTTTCTAATCTTGATTCAAAAGCCGAGTTTTTTATTGAGCTTTTAGTTCTTGATTATCGTTGACTGATTTCAGGAAAGATTATATTATTCAGTTGAAATCTATTCATTGATTATTCATATGTTATTATTATCCTTGAGGGCAATTGTTTTGCTCACCCTTGCATAAAACATTACAACTAAGATTGAGAAGTCTAATGAGTCGTCCACGAGCAAGGGCAAGGGCAAGATGAACAAATAACGAAGAATAACTTACTTTTATTTGTTAAAACTTATGTAGCAAGACTTAATTATTATTATGTTTTTATTCCACAAATGATGTTATAAAATTTAGATGACCTGGGATTTTATTTATGTAACCCTTTAATGGGATGATAATTTATGAAGTTTATTATTATCCTTTGTTGTGGGTAGTTAGATGTGATTGTTTTGGACAGTGAGCACCAAATCTGTGGGACTGAAGTACAGATTCGGGGGCGTCACACCTACAACCATCATCACTGACCAAGATAAAGCCATGAGTAATGCTATTGTTACGATACTTCCTTCTTATTATCATTTATTGTGTTCTTGGCATATTAGCAATAAATATCCTCATAAATTACATTATGTTTATTCTGAGCACCCATCATTCAAAGATGATTTTTAACAATTGTGTGTATAATTCATTCTCCATCGGGGAGTTTGAAGAGCGTTGGCATATTCTGATAAGGAACTATGAATTTTATAACAATAAGTGGCTTGGACGTTTGTATGATGTACGAGAGAAATGGATTCCAGTGTATACAAAGAGATATTTTTCCGTTGGAATGACAACCACCGGAAGAAGCGAGAGCATGAACAAAAGAAATGTTTAGACGTTTTCAACGTTAATTCGTCGATTCCATGAAATACAATGTTAGTAAAGTTAGTGAGTTGTGTGTCACTGATACTAAGGTCACCAAACTGTCTCATCACGCGGTTCGGCATCTGGAATTCCACAATATCAAAATAGATCAAAGGGACCCTACCAAATCCCAACAACCTCCCTTCAAAATTAAATCTATTGAGTTTATCATCCCACCACATGTAAGGTCGCCAAACCACCTCCCATACAGACTCAAAATCTAACTCCCCTTGGTAAAATGACAAATGGTGATGGGAATTCTCTCGTCTACCAGGGTAACTGTGGGTTCTAGAATATGTCCATGCTAAGGCCTTAGGTAACCATAAGTTTGATTGTGGCCAAGGGTTTGGCCTTCTAATATGTACACATTCATAGGCCCAAATTTATAATACTGTTACACAACCATTAATATATTTAACTCCTTTCCTACTAGCAGTATATAAAGCCTTATACAAATATCCTAACATTGCCGCCCCCAGGAGTACGTGACACAATCTTTATAGCTGGCAATAAAAGACATATCTTGGGTGCACAATATTCTTATTTCTATTTGGGAATATTATTACCTCACACAACCACAACATATAAGCCTTTGTGTGTCTACCTACGACATCTTTACTTGCTTTCTCGGGACAATTATTAAAATGTTCGTGCAACCACACTAATGAAACTGCACTTCATTTTTTGAGCTAACATATTCAGCAGCTAATTCATCTCCAAAATAATCCCTAAAATAAGTCAACGGGGTGTCAAATAGGGGACAAGTTAAGGGTTTGCCCACCACCAGCAACCCAAAAATAAAGTGGACATTCTCTAACGTTATTGTTATTTCTCCACAATTTAAATGAAAAGTATTGGTCTCCGACCGTCATCTCTCTACCAGGGCAGATATCAGACCAAGGTCAGTTTGGTGTACAACCTTTGAAAATTTAAAAACACCAAACCCACATTTATCTTTAGAAGAATTTTTTGTGCTTTTATTAAGTTCCATTGATTGTATTTTTCTTCGGTATATTAACCCGAGCCTAGATTTCTCCTATCTTTCCCTTTATATGCGTCATCTGAGGCATGATTTTATTGATCATGAAGAACATTTTGGTCCATTGGTTCATAATCCCAGTTGTTCATCTTTTACCTAAAAATACAACACTAATCCATTATTAATATTAACACTAATAATAATAATAATAATAATAATAATAATAATAATAATAATAATAATAATAATAATAATAATAATAATAATAATAAGAGTAATAAATAACAACAACAACAACAACAATAAATAATAATAATAATAATAATAATAATAATAATAATAATAATAATAATAATAATAATAATAATAATAATAATAAATAACAACAACAACAATAATGATAATAAAAATAATATTAATAGTATTCCTATTAGTATTAAAAAATAATAACAATTATATTAATATTAATATTAATAAAAATAATAATAATAATAAACTGTAATAATAAATAACAACAACAACAACAACAACAATAATGATGATGATAATAAAAATAATAATACTAAATAATGACAATAATAACAACAACAACAACAACAACAACAACAACAACAACAATAATAATAATAATAATAATAATAATAATAATAATAATAATAATAATAATAATAATAATAATAATAAATAACAACAACAACAACAATAAATAATAATAATAATAATAATAATAATAATAATAATAATAATAATAATAATAATAATAAGAGTAATAAATAACAACAACAACAACAATAAATAATAATAATAATAATAATAATAATAATAATAATAATAATAATAATAATAATAATAATAATAATAATAATAATAATAATAATACATAACAGGAAAAAAATCTTACAAATATGT
Organism: Panax quinquefolius; assembly: GCA_020205615.1. Classification (NCBI taxonomy): domain Eukaryota; kingdom Viridiplantae; phylum Streptophyta; class Magnoliopsida; order Apiales; family Araliaceae; genus Panax; species Panax quinquefolius. Next base: position 98,810,894 of record CM035158.1, on the reverse strand, counting down.
TGGTAGAAAATCTAGCTGCAACAAGTTGTTTCTTTCCTCCTCTAGTCGTCTGAAATGTTTCCTTCTTTCTCTCTTCTTTATGTTGATTTGGTTAATGTGAAAATTTATGGGCTAGGTTTGGTTGAATGTAAAAGTTTATGGGGGAAATCGTTGGAAAAAGAAGATTTAAATAAAGATGTCTACCCACTACAACATGTAGCGGTTATTGTTCAAATTGACTTCAATTCCCATGTCCATTCAAGATATATTTTTTTCCTTTTTTTCCAAATGCTCATTCCCGAGGAGGTAGGTGTAAAAAATAGTCCAGTCGCTACAACATGTAGTGGCACCAATAAAAATATTAATGGGTTAGTTTATTAAAATATGAGGAGGTTAATAAATTAATGGGGGTTGCAGACACTCGAAATTTTGTTTTCCTATTACTAAATATGCAGGAGGACAAAAGCGTCTCTTTCACACTCCAAAGATAACCCTGAAGGACCACAACATCAATTCGAACCCCGGAGATAGCCCCGGGAGATCCAGTTTCCAACCTTGGAGATAACCCCGGGAAATTCAGTTTTAACCCCGAAGATAACCCCCGAGAATCAAGTTTAAAGCCTGAAGATAACCCCAGGAGGTCAATCCAACCTTAGAGATAACCCTGAAGATAGTCAGAGTCAATAGCAGGCCAACCTTAGAGATAACCCTGAGAAAAGACGGCTACAAATGTGCGAAAACTAGAGATAACCCTGGGAGGGGCAAAATGGTCATTTTACCAACCCAAATTCAACTTAAATCAAATAAACTCATTTCAACTCATATTGCTTCAAAAGAAGTCCTACAAGGACCATATCTTCACTTCCAAGTGCAAACTACGCAAAACAGCTCAACGGACTGCTTGCCGAAGACTCAAAAATGCTATTTTGGTCAGGAACCCATCTTCCCAGAATCAAAAAAGGGGCAAATACTATGTCATTACATAGCTCTCAGAAAGATCTTTCCGGAATGGTATGACACACTTCCATCGTACTCCCGAATTAAAAGTTATGAAGGTTTAAGCAAATAATGCGTTGTCCGAGTGCACGTACTTCGAGACGGCAGGACCCACATTGCTCGGGGCACCTTCGAAAGCCGCAGGTACACCTGTGGCTCCCCCATCTATAAATAGAGGGCTTGGGGTGGCCATTTTAGCAAGAGAAAAAAGTGATGAAACCCTATCCAATTTGCTTTGTACACACTATAAACTGAGTGATTTCTCATTTTATACACTTGTGAGCTTATATTTTGCTATATTTTTACCAGTGGGAACCGAGTGTTCATCCATTTAAAGCTATTGAAGTCTTCTTTGGCTGTCCACTGTAAGCCTTCTTACACTTTTAAAGCCTTTCTCCACTACTGTGCACACACACACACACACACACACACATATATATATATATACTTATAAACTGTTATAGAAATCTGTTCGATGAGCCTGGAATTACATCTGGAGCATTTATTACTTATATATATATATATACTTATATATAAACTATTGTCGAACTCTGTAATCAGCTTGTACATTATTTACAGTGTTTGAATTTCCTTAGATGGCTTGCATGCCCACAAAGAATTCGGCATTGCTGTGTATATTATTTTCTCGAAGATGTTTCGCATCTCGAAAATAATAGAAATCAATCCAAACATATAATAAAATGAAGGTATCAAAGGCCTTAATTACTATTGAGCATAAGGGTTTGAAAAACCTCTTTTACAAAACATCACTGCTATATCTTGTTAAAACTGAATTTTTACATAAATTCAAAGCCTTTGTATATAGGTGTAAACTAGGCATATCACTACTTCCAAATAACTGCACATTGACCCAAACACACACACACACACACACACACATTCATATAACAGTTTAATTGAAAAGTGGAGGTCACCGTGGTAACACGGATGTCGGGGGGTGCCTAACACTTTCTCTCCGTATAATCAAGCCCCCGGACCCTAACGAATCTCGGTTTCACATACCAGTTTAGCAGTGTTACATCACGTGGTCAATGTGCAAACCTTTTCTCGGTTGAGTTGGTGCAACCATTTAAAAATACCAACTGGTGAATCTTACAGTCTAATCGTCGACATGTACATGTCGAACCTTTTTACAACTTGTTTTTTCAAATAAATCCCACCTAACATGAGAACACCAAAAGACAAGAACAAAAAAGGGACAATAAAAATCCCGACGTCGACAGGTGGTGACTCTGCTGGGGACTTCAGTAAGAGGGCTTAAGCCGCTATTACAAGCTTTTCAAAACTGTTATATGCTTGTGTGTGGATGTTGCATTTACATTTATATAGATGTGTACGAATGCATTTACTTACTACACTTAATGCTTCGCACATGTCATCATTTTCATACGGTGAGACACGTTGAATGTGAATGAATGTTATATGGTTCCTCCACCAGGAGGCTATCCTGTCGGTGTTTGATTACTGGACTCGTAGGGAGACTAATTCCAACAAGGCTCACGAAAGGCACCACCCAGATTCGCTCTAGTTGAAAGACTGGATTAACTTCCCGTTAAGTAAATTGCGATGATCTGGGAAACTTCATGCCAAAAAGCCGCGAGAGTAACCTAAGATAGCTTCTTAGCCTCTGATAAACCAAATGCGGAGGAAAGTCTCTTCATGCTTTTCCATTTCAATTACTTGTAATTTCATTCCATGTCAATCTCTATGTAATGGAAAATATGAAGGAATATGTGTACATGCATTCCCTTTTATATCAAAACCTGACGTGCTATCTTACAAACAGCAAACATCCGTTTTGTAGGATAATACTCCTAAAACGGTTACATCACATAACATGTAACATTTCCACATTCCCTAAGACTAAACTACATAAGTCTTTTTGTAGGGAAGAAATTGGTCTCATTTCCCGTTCAAAGTTTAGAAAGGCATTAAGCCCACAGCCAAACATGGCTAAAAGTGGTCCACCTAATCCTACTCCTGTCTCTCGAGAGGAGTTCGAAGGATTAAGGAATCAGATAGCAGAATTAGCTGTCTTTCTAAAAGAACAAAGTAAAAACACTCGGGGCCAGACAATGCCTACTCAACCAGAGTCGTTCACACCAGGATGCAGTCAGGGTATTGGCAAAAAGATGGAAACCCAGATACCTGAACCTCGTTCCAATAAAGGAACCAAAAAACCCCCTGAAATCACAAAACTCAGGGATGATCTAGAAACTGGGGATATAAGAAAGAAAGTCCAACAAATGGAGGAAACCATCTTGTCATTCAAAGGGACTGGAAACTATGGTAGTGCCACCTATTCAAATCTCTGCATATTCCTAGGGGCTCGATATCTTGACAAATTTAAAGTCCCAGAGTTTGAAAAGTACCATAAAAAAGCGATCCTATATACGATAAAAAGTATATATTGGTAGTGGGGTCTTATCTTTGTCAAGATGAAAGCCCTCGAATGCAACTTTTCCAAAAGAGTCTCACTGGAGAGGCTAAAGCCTGGTATGCCCGACTTGACAATGCCAAAATCCACAACTGGGAAGAATTGGCCCATGCCTTTCTCAATCAATACAGTTTTCAGTCACAAATGGCACCGGATCGATACCAAGTGACTAAAGTCAAAAAACAAAGTACTAAATCTTTTCGAGAATATGCCCAAATGTGGAGACATCTAGCAGCACAAGTCATTCCATTAATGACAAAAACTGAGATGGTAATGACGTTTATTGATATCCAAGAAGCTTCTTACTATGAGAGGATCCTAGCAGGCATATGAAAGCCATTCTCAAAAATGATCAAACACGGCGAAATGGCAGAGATGGGCCTGAAGGCAGGCAAGATTAAAGACTTCACTACCTTGGAAGCAGTCGCTAGACATATACAGACTGGCAAATATGCGAGCGATCCTAAGGGGGTACCCGATAAAGGCAATAAAGATGTATCCCTTGTTGTATAAGGGAAAGCTAGGAGACCAACCTATAGTCCCCCTATTTGGAAAAAAACAAGACAATCTGCTATCTCAACAATAGGCTGCATTCAGCCAATGCCAAGACAGAAAGAGAAAATTTGAAAGAACAGAAAATCAGGTGTTCACTCCACTAGGTGATTCCCTTGAAAATGTATTGGCGATATTAATGGATCACAAGAAATTACCAAATTGGCTCCACCTCTGGAACCAGGGAGTAAAAGATACAATCCAAGCCAAAGATGTGTTTACCACTCAGGGTCTCCAGGACATGATACACAAGATTGTTGGTCCTTAAAGCATAAAATTCAAAATTTGATCGAAAGTGGCAATATTGTGGTCCAACAACCTGACCAACAAAATGTCAACACCAACCTTCCGTTGTAACATGATACGGAGGAAGTATTCATGATCGGGTCAGGAAGCGCTAAAATATATCCAAATCGTAAGTACATACGAAGGATTGAGAAATACCCCCAAAGGCACTGAACAAATGTCTTAGAGTGGGAAAACTCAGAGTAGGGTATGACAGTAATGTAAAAATTAGAGACGATCCAGAATCAAGTAAATCTGCTAGCTAAGCTGATCGTGCGCCAACATCAAGAAACAAGGTAGTTTTTCACTCAACTATCAGAAAGCCAAGAGAAAAAAGAGGTTAACCATAATGCAAACCCATATCTCTCCAGGATGAGCCAACTAAATGAAGAAAATCAAAGCAGGCTGAAAGGAAAAGAAAAGGGGGATGATAAAATTTTTAGAAGATCTCACTAACGAAAAAATCGCTCGGGGGAATGCGAATTCTCAAAGAAGAAAGATCAAAAACAACCTCCAAAAGAGTCCGAAAATTCACCCCTCTGAATAAATTAAATGAAGAAATACTACACTTTCTGATAAGCGAAGGAAGGATTATTGAGTTATTGCCTCCTATAAATCCCAAGATAAAGAGTTATGATTCCACTAAGATGTGTCTCTATCATTCTAACTCACTTGGACACACGACTGAGGAATGTTGGTCTTTGCGACATAAAATCCAGGATCTCATTGAAAATGAAGATCTGAAGATAGAATTCCTCATAACCAAAGAAAGCGAAGAGGAAATAAAAAGCTTAAGATATCCACTCGAGACATGTAGTTCAAAGGAGGTGAAGGCTATAAGCACCAATCCTTATAGAACACAAGATGGACTAATCCTAATGCAGGGAATGACAAAGGAGACAAGGGAATCCCCAAGGGAGATTCCTCCGCCAATATCAAACATCATGTGGTCCAAATATAGCAACCACATTCCTAATTTTATCATCCTGGATAATGCGGAGGAAATACTAATCCTTTCCAAGGAAGAAAAAGACAAAAAGGAAAGTTCCTTGCAAAATATGCGACAACAGTTTGAGGGAGATTTCATGGTCGAATCCTCTCTAGCCCAGGAAAAAGGTGAAGGAACAGATGAAGGAAAAGGTGGTGAGGTTATCGGAGAAACCAACCCATTAAAGAATCAGGAGTTTATACCTTTTTGCGATGAGTCCAATTTGAGTGTCCCTGAGGAATGTATTGAATCAGGAAGTGATAAAGTTATGGATATAAGTGAAGATATTCAGAATCAAGAGGTAACCTCTATCGCGAGCCTTGAAGGCAACATAACCACTGACAACTGGACTATCAAGCCTTAGCTAGACAAGAAGGTGTAGATCTAGAGGATACAATTGTGAGTTCCAAGAGATGGTGGGACGGTATCACTTTCTTTGCAGTATGCCTTTTATTTTCCATGCATGTAAATATTGAATAAAAAAACAAAAAAGAAAAGAAAGAAAAAGAAAAAGAAAAAGAAAAAGAAAAAAATGAAAAAAAGAAGAGAAAAATCAAAAATCAAATCAGTCAGGTTTCAGCTCATCACGCCTGAACTACGAAAGACCTGATATCCCTTCATCAATGGGAGTACGTAAGCAGCCATTAGTGGTGCGATTTGACCTTCTAAAGAAACATCCAATCCCAAACATTAATCCCAAGACACCAAAAAACAACCCTCTAAGTCAGCGACCCATGTCGAGAAGAACCAATAACACTTCAATGTCATTCCATCAATTTTGGAAAAAATCCTAGAAAAGAAGAAACAACGATACAATAAGACAACCAGCAGCGAGGACCTTCAAAGAGTCGACACCTTCAATCACAAGTCTTCATCAAATCAGAAAAAAACCATCAAAGTCGATTCCGCGAATAAGTCAGGAACAATGATTGAGGGCATCAAAGCCTAAATCCACTACCTGCTCACCATCTGGTATAGAGGTAAAAGCCTCTTGTGATCTCAGCATCTTATTATCCCATCTATCAAAGCAACGATCCCAGATAATAAGCAAAGCTGGGGCAATTTCAAAATTGGTGACAAACCGATAATGGGTCCCTTATGTAAGACCCCAACTTTTATGAATAAAGATGAATTTTTTTTTTCTAAATATTATTTTGAATATTATGGTGTGAATTTGATATAATGTTATAGTTATGGGTAATATTTATAAATTTTGCAAAGTAAGCAAGTTGTTATAAAATATTCGGTTGGTCGGGGAATATTCGTTTTGTCAGGGAATATTCGTACGATGGAACAATTATTGGTGGACCCCACAACAGAATTATTGTCGGAGTTAGAAAACGACAAAAATATCTTTTTTTAAAAAAAATAACGACGAAAGTTTTACCGTTAACTGTTGAAATAACCATTGATAAAAGTACAGTAATACGTGTGGTTGCATAGTAGCACATGGTATTGTACAGAATCTTTGATTATTGATGCTTACGTGAGAAGTCACTCAGTTTTATTCAATAATTGCCACAGTAATTGTTGCACAGTATCTCATATTATTGATTCAATTATTGTCACAGTTTCATCCGTACAATATTTTATATTATTAAATCAATAATTGACGCAACACAATTATTCATATTATTAGTTTGCATTATTGACAATGTCTAGAAAATTATGTCAAGAAAAGGGGTTTGGTCATCTAATTGCGCGCCAATAAGAATAAATCCTTATCGGAAAGCCCCTCTTTCCTAGGAATGATCTGGTTGTTGATATTGTGAGCTTATAATATTAATTATTATGTGGTGGATATTGGTTTAATTTCTATATAAATAAAGGAATTTAGAATGAGATATTTGTTGAAAGTTTGGCATATTTTATGTGAAATTATAATTATTTTCTCCGATAAAATATTCATTCAAATACATTATTATAATATATTATAATTGTTTAAATAATAGTAATTATTATTATATATATATATATATATATATATATATTGTCGACGTCGGGATTTTTGAGTGTCCCTTTTCGTTACTTGTTCTTTGGTGTTCTCATGTTAATGTGAGATTTGTTTGAAAAAACAAGTGAAAAAGGTTCGACATGTATAATGTCGATGATTTGACTTTAAGAGTCGCCAGTTGGTGTATTTAACTGGTTGCACCAACGCAACCGAAAAAGGTTTGCACATTGACCCAATGATTTGACACTGCTAGACGGGTCTGTGAAACCGAGATTCATTTTGGGTCCGGGGGCTTGATTATGCGGAGGGAAGGTGTGAGGCACCCCCCGACATCCGTGTTACCACGGTGACCGCCACTCTTCAAAGAAATTGTTATATAAATATGTGTGTTTGTGTGTGTGTGTGGATCAATGTGCAGTTATTTGAAAGTAGTGTGAGGCCTCGTTCGCACCTATATACAAAGGGTTTGAATTTATAGAAAAATTCAGTTTTAACCACAATATAGCAATGACGTTTTATAAAAGAGGTTTTTCAAACCCTGTGCTCAATAGGAATTGAGACCTTTTCATACTTCCATTTTATTATTAAATGTTCAGCTTGCTTGCTTTTATTTTCTAGATGCGAAGCATTCTCGAGAAAATAATATACAACAATGTCGAACTCCTTATGGGCATGACAGCCATCCACGGAAATTCGAGATAATCGTAAAATAATATACAGTCGCATACAATTTGAAAAATGTCTATCATTGGAACCGAATCTAGATTCAGTAAACTGAACCTGTGATCACATGATTCCTAGTGTGACGCCCCCAAAATTAGGTATACGTCACCCATCTTGGGTCGCCACTTACATGGTACATAAATTCAAATACAACTTACTAATATAACTATCGTGTACAATACGACATAAAGCTGTGAGTTTGAATACAAATATTGTCTACTAGATATTATACAAACTCAAAAGGAGTCCTCATTACAACTATTATCACACTATTTCACGAATAGTGAGGACTACTAATGCTATCCTCTCGGACCATTACTTCGTTTCCGACTTCGTCCCGGCTATGTTCTCATTTCCTAAAGAGAACGGTGAAAGAAAGGTGAGCTCAACTAGCCCAAGAAGAAATATTATGACTAAGATAATGCGAGAATAAATTATCATTAGCCTTCAATGATGTTAAACCGATAAAATACAATAGACAAACCGGTTTAACCGCAGAATGAATAAGCAATCCATTAAAAGAGTCAAGTAGAGAATAAAGTCTACTATCTTTTAGGTTTTAAAAGTTTTCATCAATTTTTATCACGAGACTCGACTTAATAAATAAACCACCACATCTAATCATCCACGTACCACGGTCAAGGATTTTCATCAAATTATCAATGGTCATGACTATACCGAATCACCCCCGGTCATAATCATACCAAAAACTATCCATCAACGTGCATTACAGGAGCCATCGAGGACTTTTGTCACATCATTTATATCAAGTCATGATTATACCGAATGATCCTGGTCATAATCATACTAAGTTCATCTATGCACGTAAGCCAAAGATAACATAATATAACATGAGGATGATGACAATGACATAATAATTCAATAAAACAAGTTCAAGAATTATTTAATCCATGAATTATTAACGCCCAAATTGTCAACACGATCTTTGTTTCGTAGAGTAAAATTCAAGAATGATCGGAAGAATATTTCCATGAAAAGATCTTTGGATGAAACGCAAATATCAAGGATATTCTACTAATTTCATGGAGTATAGAAGTCAAAGATTTAACCAACTGGGTAAAATAAAGAATGGAATAACAAAAGAAATCACCGTGCATGCGGTATTGATTGCATGGACAAAGTTATTCAACAGAATAATAATAACGGAACGTGTAAGGTGAAATTCACACACCGCATGGGATGTTCCAACAGAATAATAAAGATGGAACCGGATCCGGTGTAAAACACACGAGATAGGATATTCCAACAGAATGATAAAAGAGCGGAACCGAGTCCGGGTGTAAAACACATGCATGAGGATGTTCCAGCAGAATAATAAAAAGCGGAACCAGTCCGGTGTAAAACACATGCAGCAGGATGTTCGACGAATAATAGAAGAATGTCACCAAGTATAGGTAAAGCCAGATTATCTGAGTTATTCCAGCAGAATAATAAGCAATGGAATAACATAAGGATTTCACCAAGTATAGGGTATCTGGCATGTATACGAGTTATGTATAGGTATGCCACTTTTACAAAGTTATTCCAGCAGAATAATAGTGAATGGAATAATGAAGTTCTCTTCAAGAAGAAAGAATAACACCCACCTTAGTAAAAAGAACCTGAATATAGAAGTAGTGAAGTAGCGAGAATACTCTTCTTCTTTCTATAATTTTCTTTCTATAGCTTCTCTCTATAATTTCTCTCTAGAGTTTCAATGAATTCGTAAGAAAATAATAAAGGAATGAGCTTCTATTTATAGGAAAATGGAATGCATAGTAACTAATCCATGAACGGTCAGATTGATTTACTTTAATCGACGGTCCATATTTAAAGAAAAATCTTTTAAATAAAATATAATATATTCTATTTATATAAAAACATTTTACTATGCAAACACTATGCAATACTATGCAAAATACTATGCAAAAAACTATGCAACACTATGCATAATAAAATATAATATATTCTATTTATAGAATAACTTTAATAAAGTATTCTATTTTATATAAAAGATGTTTACATTTTATTACGTTAATAATACGAATAAAACAAAAGCGTCATTATCATTATAATAATTCATATTATTAATAAATAATAATGGAATCAAACTGAGTGACTTATCACATAAGCATCAATAATCAATACCGTGTGCTACTATGCAATACGCGTATGACATCGTATTTTTTACTACTGAAAGTAGTTCAACAAAGATCAACGGTAAAACTTCCGCCGTTATTTCAATAAAATATTTTTGTCGTTTTCTCAATCCGATAATAATTACATTGTGGGGTCCACCAATGATTGAGCCGTTGCGAATATTCCCTCGCTAAACCGAATATTCCCAGACCAATCGAATATAATATAACCACTTGCATACTTTGCAAAATTTATAAATACTACCCACAACTATAATATTATCTCAAATTCACACCATAATATAAAAAAATTATTTCGACAAAATTTAAATCTTTATTGATAAAAATCTGGGGTCTCACAATCTCCCTCCTTATGGAATTTAAGCCCTCGAAATTAGGGCACGTACCTGGTATGATAAAGAGGTGAGGACACCTTGAATACCTTTATCGTTGAAAACATTAAATTCTTCTTCTTAATCCGCCAAAGATATTCATTTACAATTCATCTTTGCACCTACAAAGCTAAAGATATACAACCGAAAACCAATAATCCGAGACTCAAATTTTAATAGTATCACAACCATGAATTATCCATGCACTCTTGGCTAAGGATATTCGTGTTTTCAATTACTGATCATGATTATACCGAATAATCCGTGGTCATAATCATACCAAGTCTATCAATGCACTACTACCAAAGATGACTTTTACCACATCCATGAATTAATATTTCATTCACGAGACTCAAATTTCAATAATTAATCCATATCATCGAATCATCCCCGCACTACGTGCCAAGGATATTCATTAGTATCATGACCACGAATTATCCATGCACTACTACCAAAGATAATCGTGTATTCATTAAGTATCAACGACCATAAATTATCCATGCACTACTACCAAAGATAATCGTGTATTCATTAGTATCACGACCACAAATTATCCATGCACTACTGCCAAAGATAATTGTGTATTCATTAGTATCACGACCACAAATTATCCATGCACTACTGACCCAAAGATAATTGTGTATTCATTAGTATCACGACCACAAATTATCCATGCACTACGACCAAAGATAATTGTGTATTCATTAGTATCACGACCACAAATTATCCATGCACTACGGCCAAAGATAATTGTGTATTCATTAGTATCACGACCACAAATTATCTATGCACTACGGCCAAAGATAATTGTGTATTCAATAGTATCACGACCACAAATTATCCATGCACTACTACCAAAGATAATCGTGTATTCATTAGTATCACGACCACAAATTATCCATGCACTACTACCAAAGATAATTGTGTTTTTCAATTCTGATTATGATTATACCGAACAATCCACGGTCATAATCACACCAAGTCCATCTATGCACCAGTGCCACGATGACTTTCAACATAATATAAACATGAGGATAATGATATAAAGCATCAATCAAATGAGATAAAGGATAAATATTAAACATTTATAATATAATTTATCCAGATTCAAGAATATTCCCATGTTATCAATCACTTAATAATCTCATAATCTAATAACATTAATATTATAACAATATTTTAATCACTTCTTAAATTTATAAACAATTTATCTCAATTGTTTACGCTTTACCATATAATGCATTTAATCATTCAAAAATGCCATACTCATAAGATATCATCACCAATTATCAAATCCCTCATCAAAAAAAAAAAAATAAAAAAATATGCATATACTCTATATAGGATTCTCTAGCCATAAAATCCTATTTTCAACTTTGTTACTTCACATAACATATTTAACTCATATGTTCGTAACTAAACTATTTTCATGAAAAAATACCAAATTAGTCTCAAAAATATTTCTTTTCTGGGATTTAGCATAATATAGTCCCATAATGAAAATATATTTTTCTCGAAATTTTAAAATTCATTTACTATTTTTCAAAAATCAATTTCTAATTAATTCCTTAAGAAATTAGTTACCTCAAGTTTAACTCCAAAATTCCCAAATCTTGGCAGGACCTTACACATGTTAACGTGAGCTTCTAGTTTAAATTTCATGGTCATCTGGAGTTATAGAACTCCGGTTATAGCATTTTCGCGTCGGAAAACCTAAATATTAAAATAGTCATAACTTGCTCATTTTAAGTCGAGAATGAGCTCATTTTTGGACAGGAGGTACTTTATACCATATACTTTCATGTCCCAAAAACCCAGAATTTTTCTCATAATTTAAGTGGCCGAAACAGTCCCTTAAAGTTTACAGCAAGTAGCATTTTCAAAATTTACAGCTTTGGCCTCCTTTGCTAAAATCAGTCCACACAAAAATCTACAACACCTTTTCCAGTAATTCCACTTGGATTAGTTAGGTAACTCGTAGATCTAACTCTAGGACTTGACCACATTCAAAAATTCAAAATATAATAAGAGATATGGTCAATTGAATTTCATGTTACGTTTTCACCAAAATCGATTTTCAACTCTTTGTGATTTCTAAGAAACTTTCATGTTTTCACATACTAACCAACATAACTCATTATAACACTTACTAATACCACGATACCCATGATTTTCATTAGTCCAATGCTTTTATTATGACTTTCATCATAATCCACGTAAATGCATCCTTTTAGTTGAAGAAATATTTGAGGGTTTAAGAAATGGGTTTTTATACTGGGGTCAATACAAAATTCGATTTCACGCTCTAAGTAGGCTAAGATGTAAGACCCCGAATTTTATGAAATAAAAGTATTCAATTTTTCTTATAATTACTATTCAAGTAAATGGTTAAATTGATAAAAGTTAAAGTTAAGGGTGATATATGAATTTTTTTTCAAAATACACAAGTGGTTATAAAATATTCATTGTTGTCGGAGAATATTCGTTTGGTGTCGTGGAATATTCTTTCTCGGGAATAGAATATTATGACGATTTGACAGCAGCCATTTTTGGGCCCCATAATGAATAAGCATCGGATGAAGAAAACGACAAAATTAAGTTTTTATAAATAACGGCGTAATCGTTCTGAATTAACAATTGTTGGAATACCCGGTTGGTAAAGTAAAGTAAAATGCTGTTGTTGTTAAAGAGAGCGATACACGACAGTATTACAAGATATTTTTTCAATTATTGATTCTTACGTGAGAAGGCACTACTCAATAATTGTTACTGATAATTCTTGTTCAATATTTTATTTTATTGATTCAATAATTCCGTGTTGATATTTTATCATTGTTGTTCAATAATTATCATCGCACAAAGTATTTCCCATTATCGGATCAATAATTCATATTATTTGAATAATATTATTAGATAGCATTATTGGCAATGTCTAGAAAGTTACGTCAAGGAGAGGTTTGGTCACCTAATTAATTGCGCCAAGAAGGAGAAATCCTTATTGGAAAGCCCCTCTTTCTGAGGCGCACTGGTTGTCATTATTGTGATTACGTAATATTATTTGTGAATAATTAGTTATTGATTTATATGATAAGAAAATATTTATTTGATGTGGATATAAATGATGGATTTATTTATGTATTTATAAGTGAAGGAATTAATGATGAGGTGTTTTATCAGTATTTGTCGAAATGGAGAACAAAATATGGGATTTTCAGAAAAATTAGTTTATTACTTGATTTTGTAAAATCCATAACTCTTTGTGTATAATGAGTTAAGAGATGAGCCATATATCAAAAGAAAGCCCTAGAAGTAAGCTAACTGTAGAAATTTGAATCACCCAAAAATTCTTTGTAGATATTTCGTGGTGAAATTTTGAATGAAACTGGTCCGAAGGACTAATAGTCCGAAAAATCAGTGTTCTTCAGCTATATTGCGTGAGTTATAAATTTTGATCCAACCGTTGGATCGTTGTAATTTTTGGATATGTTATACATATATAAGTTGAGTATATGTCCACAAATTTTGAACCGTTAAAAATGAACGTATGATTTGTTATGAATTTTAAGAGGTAACTGATTCGGAAATTAGGTTTTGGTGGAAAATTCTAGAATTGAGTGGGTCCCACTTTTGATTGTTGGGGAAGATGGCTGATTTTTGGTGGGTGTAATAGTAATAGGTAAAGCCATCAGGTAGCAGGTCAAGTCTGCTTCGGCGTGCTAACATTTTCCTATAAATAGAGGGCTAAGTTAGAATTGAAAATCACACCAGAAACATAAGTTTTCTCTCTTTTTCTCTCTAGATTATCGAGTGTATTTTGTGAGTATTTAGATACTTGGTGAGTTGCTGTTCAGTACAAGTTTCATTCAGCATCACTTCCGACCTTTCCTTTCGAAGTACTGATTCTTTGAGGTAAGGGATAGTAAGGGATAGTAAGGGATTATAAGGGATGTTATTTTCTTCATAATGATGTTATTCTTTCAATATCATTATACTGAAATATTGGTATGGATTTTATTGTGGAATTTCTACCTTTTTTGTGTCTGAGTTACTATTCACGATATGGTATTATTCACGATATCAAAGACTATTTATGTATGTGGCAAGATTTATGTATATGACATTATTTACGATATCTGACTATATGTACAAATACGAGTACTATTCATGAGTTACTATTCACGAGTTACTATTCACGAGTTACTATTCATGAGTTACTATTCACGAGTTACTATTCATGAGTTACTATTCACGAAGTTACTATTCACGAGTTACTATTCATGAGTTAGTTACTATTCACGAGTTACTATTCACAATAAAATTGGTTTCTTTTTTCGACCAAATTATCGTTGATTTATGAATCTTACTCTTAAAATTAAAACCATGTTTTGATTATATTGTTTTATATAACATTCTTATAACCCTAATGATGATATTTCTCTTTGACTTGAGTGTAAAGATGGGTAGATTATTGGTATGATCGTGACCATAGGTTCTCTTTGGCGATGGTGCAAAAGTTGAATTGTTGGATTGGTATGATCATGACCATTGAATTTACAATTGAATATTTTTAGCTTAAGTGCAAAGGTGAATTGATCAACATGGTTATAATTATGTTATATAACTTCCGAAATGATTATGTATTTCGTTGATATATGAATATCTTTGGCTCGTTGTGCAAAGATGACTGTTGTTGAATATCTTTGCTTTGTAGTGCAAAGATGAATTATTGATGAATATCTTTGGCTCGTAATGCAAAGATGACTGTTGTTGAATATCTTTTGCTTTTGTAGTGCAAAGATGAATTATTGATGAATATCTTTGGCTCGTAATGCAAAGATGACTTTGTTGTTGAATATCTTTAGCTTTGTAGTGTAAAGATGAAGCTGTTGATGAATATCTTTGGCCCGTGGTGCAAAGATGAATTTATTAGTATGATTATGAGCAGGAGGCGTGATTTGGTATAACCATGATATTTGATGTTTCAGGTAAAGACAGGTGATGAAAATTATCTTCGTCCTGGATGAGAAGAGGAATTTAGAATTACAATTATGATTATGAGTTATTCATATAATTGTGGAAAGGAACTGTTGATTGATGTTACAGGGATAAAATATTGTTGGTGGACTTTTAACGTGGAGAAGACAATAGACTTTATAGTCTATTTGACTCTTTTAATGGATTGCTCGTTCCGCTGCAACTATGGTTGAAAAGTTTTATCATCTACCATATGTTCTAAATCTCTGATTCATTACTGATGAAGACTATTGATAATTTATTTATCTTTAGTCATAATATTCTTTACTGAGCTAGTTGTGCTCACCCTTTTGTTTCACAATTCCTTTCGTGTAATAAAAGTGTAGTATTTGGGTTGTTGGGGATAACAAGGAATAGAGCGGTGGTCTATAGTTGTTGAGGTTCTCCTAAAGAGTATGAAAATAATTTTATTGAGGGCTTTAGTGTGTTGTATTTTATACATCATTTAATAGTTATTTTTGGTGAATTAAATAGGGTGAAGCGAACCCAACTTTGGAAGGGTGTTTTGTCACTATCATACAAGATGTCTAATGACATACAAACTCGTGTTATCATAAGACATGGTTGTGCTCATCCACTTCTTTGAGTATATTTACAAGCACTACCTATATAATCTTGGTGTTTGTTTGGAGTATAATACCAAATTAGAGGCAGTGGAGATAATGATATGTCAAGAGAAGACTCGCCATTGGGAAGAATATGATAGTAATCTTCTTGTTTTTCTTTGGGGTCTATTAGGTCAACCAAGGATAATTTCGTGGCCATATGATATCTACCATAACCTAAAAGCATGGCCTCCCATGTATGAAGGTTTCTTGAGCACTTCCCAAAGATTCTAATTTCTAAAAGCAGGTTTTTGTTGTGCACCTTTATGTAAGGTGTCATGGTGACGTGTTATCCAAGTTGGTGTCCGAGTTACATTTGGTATATATTGGTATCCAAACTCATAGCATATGTGTTGTTGTATTTTGCACGACAATTGTTGTAATAAAGTTGTAGTTGTTTTTCATACCATATATTTGGCGACTCAGAATGGGTTGGATGGAATGGACCTATTTTGGGGTCGTCACATAAGAAGTCTTCAAGAATACGCCAGGAAATTTATTAATAATAGAAATATCATTCAATACTGTGACTCTTATCCAAGACTTGGATAGTACATCACATTGATACCAACTGTGACTTCTATCCCTTAACCTAGATAGCACCTCACAATGATACCTATAAACTTGCCATCTTCATTCACGATGTTGTCTACAGAAAGTCTGGCTTCGGTGCATTCCACACAAGGAAGTCAACAACGAAAGGATCGGGGCTCTTTACTTATGGCTTGATATAACAGTGATTAACTTTAGGGTTTGGTTACTTTGAATTCGTATAACAGGTTGGTTAGGAATATGAAAGCTAACAACCTTACAAAAAGAATAATGAGTAGTTAATCAATCGTTTTCAAAAATTACCTCAAAGGCAAGTATTTTCAAAGAGATAAGATCGACAGGTAACGTGAAAGTGTTTATTTGAAACAACAAGATTAATAAACAGTGGAGGTAATGAAGGTTTCTCCCAACGAAGTTTCAATAGATAAATCAAAGTCTAATTTCTCCGGAGTCAAATTTAAACGTTGAACGCAAGCAAGAGAGATAAAAGAATGGGTAGAACCGGTATCTAATAAGGTATAGACTTCGTAATTTATAATTAACTAACCCGTGCTAACTTCGTTCGGTTTACTCGCTTTTTGAGAAGTCATGAAAAATGCACTTTCTAAAACCAACGACTTTGTTTTGTCCATATCCACCTTTGGTGCCACCGTCCCAGCTAGACTTGACTTTGGTGCACAACAAAATTGAGCTAAATGACATTCTCTTCTTGCAATTTCCACTTCTATTATCTTTGCCATGATTACCAATCAAGTGGTTACCATTCTTGGCATGATAATTTCCCCACGATGGTTATCATTGTTACGATAGCCGTTGCCACCGAAGATGATTATTATCGTATTGTTGGTCGTTACCTTTTGTTTGAAATTTGAATCAACACTCTCATGTGCTTCATTGCTTATCTCAAAGCATTTTCGGATGTCATTCTCAAACACTTGTCACAAAATAAGGGTTAATTAACATATCACATATTATCCCTATACTCTGACCGATCAATTAAATACCAAATAAATTTAGGTAGGTCATACTAGCGAAGGAATTCCCGTCTCTCCCTCCTAGTTCTTATCTCGCATCTCAACCAAGGATCATATCCTAAGCTCGATACCAACCGTGACGCCCCAAAATTAGGTATACGCCACCCATCTTGGGTCGCCACTTACATGGTACATAAATTCAAATACAACTTACTAATATAACTATCGTGTACAATCGACATAAAGCGTGAGTTTGAATACAAATATTGTCTACTAGATATTATACAAACTCAAAAGGAGTCCTCATTACAACTATTATCACACTATTTCACGAGAATAGTGAGGACTACTAATGCTATCCTCGGACCATTACTTCGTTTCCGACTCGTCCCAATTTATGTTCTCATTTCACGAAGAGAGCGGTGAAAGAAAAGGTGAGCTCAACTAGCCCAAGAAGAAATATTATGACTAAGATAATGCAGAATAAATTATCATTAGCCTTCAACAAATGTTAAACCGATAAAATACAATAGACAAACCGGTTTAACTAGCAATGAATAAGCAATCCATTAAAAGAGTCAAGTAGAGAATAAAGTCTACTATCTTTTTAGGTTTTAAAAGTTTTCATCAATTTTTATCATTTGAGACTCGATTTTAATAAATAAACCACCACATCTAATCATCCCCTGCACTACCACGGTCAAGGATTTTCATCAAATTATCAATGGTCATGACTTATACCGAATCACCCCCGGTCATAATCATACCAAAAACTATCCATCACTGCATTACAAGCCACTAAGGACTTTTGTCACATCATTTATATCAAGTCATGATTATACCGAATGATCCCTGATCATAATCATACTAAGTTCATCTATGCACGTAAGCCAAAGATAACATAATATAACATGAGGATGATGACAATGACATAATAATTCAATAAAACAAGTTCAAGAATTATTTAATCCATGAATTATTAACGTCCAAATTGTCAACATGATACTGTTTCGTAGAGTAAAATTCAAGAATGATCAGAAGAATATTTCAATGAAAAGATACTGGATGAAACGCAAATATCAAGGATATTCTACTAATTTCATGGAGTATAGAAGTCAAAGATTTAACCAACTGGGTAAAATAAAGAATGGAATAACAAAAGAAATCACCGTGCATGCGGTGATTTGCATGGGACAAAGTTATTCAAATGTAATAATAATAACGGAACGGTCGTGAAATCACACACCCAAGCGAGGATGTTCCAACGAGAATAATAAAGATGGAACCGGATCCGGTGTAAAACACACAGATAGGATATTCCAACGAGAATGATAAAAGCGGAACCAGTCCGGTGTAAAACACATGCACAGGATGTTCCAACAGAATAATAAAAAGCGGAACCAGGTGTAAAACACATGACAGGATGTTCCACGAGAATAATAGAAGAATGTCACCAAGTATAGGGTAAATCACAGCGTATCAAAGTTATTCCAATGTAGAATAATAAGCAATGGAATAACATAAGGATTTCACCAAGTATAGGTATGCTGCGATCTGAGGTTATGTATAGGGTATGCCACTTTTTACAAAAGTTATTCCAATGAATAATAGTGAATGGAATAATGAAGTTCTCTTCAAGAAGAAAGAATAACACCCCTTACGTAGTAAAAGAATGAATATAGAAGTAGTGAAGTAAATAGAATACTCTTCTTCTTTCTATAATTTTCTTTCTATAGCTTCTCTCTATAATTTCTCTCTCTAGAGTTTCAATGAATTCGTAAGAAAATAATAAAGGAATGAGCTTCATTTATAGGAAAATGGAATGCATAAGTAACTAATCCATGAACAGTCCAGATTGATTTACTTTAATCGACGGTCCATATTTAAAAGAAAATCTTTTAAATAAAATATAATATATTCTATTTATATAAAAACATTTTACTATGCAAACACTATGCAATACTATGCAAAACACTATGCAACACTATGCATAATAAAATATAATATATTCTATTTATAGAATAACTTTAATAAAGTATTCTATTTTATATAAAAGATGTTTCTATTTTATTACGTTAATAATACTGAATAAAACAAAAGCGTCATTATCGCTATAATAATTCATATTATTAATCGACAATAATGGAATCAAACCGAGTGACTTCTCACATAAGCATCAATAATCAATACTAAGTGCTGCTTCTTATGCAACCACACATTATTCATCGTACTTTTTACTACCGAGTAGTTCAACAAGATCAACGGTAAAACTTCCGCCGTTATTTCAATAAAATATTTTTGTCGTTTTCTCAATCAAAAATAATAATTACATTAATAGGGTCCACCAATGATTCGAGTTGTACGAATATTCCCCACCAATCGAATATAATAAAACCACTTGCATACTTTGCAAAATTTATATATACTACCCACAACTATAATATTATCTCAAATTCACACCATAATATAAAAAAATTATTTCGACAAAATTTAAATCTTTATTGATAAAAATCGGGGTCTCACACCTAGGCTCGGCAATCATTGCAATTTGTATGGAAAGCGATGGCAGATTATATATATTAAACATATATATATATATATATATATATATATATATATATATATATATATATATATATATATATATATATATATATAACAACCCCAAAATAGGTCCATTCCATCCAACCCATTACGAGTCGCCAAATATATGGTAGTAAAAAACAACTACAACTTTATTACAACAATTGTCGTGCAAAATACAACAACACATATCTTTGTGAGTTTGGATACAAATATATACCAAAGCAGTGTGAGCGTCACAATGACACCTTACATAAAGGTATAGTCAAAAAGCTGTTTTAGAAATTAGAATCTTTGGGAAGTGCTCAAGGAAACCTTCGTATATGGGAGGCCATGCTTTTAGGTTATGGTAGATATCATATGGCCACGTAATTATCCTTGGTTGACCTAATAAACCCCAAAGAAAACGAGAAGATTACTATCATATTCTTCCCAATGGTGAGTCTTCTCTTGACATATCATTATCTCCACTGTCTCTAATTGGGTATTATACTCCAAACAAACACCAAGATTATATAGGTAGTGCTTGTAAATATACGGCAAGTGGATGAGCACAACCATGTCTTATGATAACACGAGGTTGTATGTCATTAGACATCTTGTATGATAGTGACAAAACACCCTTCCAAGTTAAATTCACCTCACCCTCAACATCTATAGACCACCAATCTATTCCTCGCTATCCCCGCTTCGACAAATTGACTACACTTTTATTACACGAAGAAAGGATTGTGAAACAAAAGGGTGAGCACAACTAGCTCGATAAAGAATATTATGACTAAAGATAAATAAATTATCAATAGTCTTCATCGGTAATAAATCGAGATTTAAAACATATGGTAGATGATAAAACTTTTCAACCATAGTTTGCGTGAATGAGCAATCCATTAGAAGAGTCAAATAGACTATAAAGTCTATTGTCTTCTCCACGTTAAAAGTCCACCAACAATATTTTATCCTGTAACATCAATCAGCAGTTCCTTTCCACAATTATATGAATAACTCATAATCATAATTGTGATTCTAAATTCCTCTTCTCATCCGGGAACGAAGATAATTTTCATCACTGTCTTTACACGAAACATCAAATATCATGGTTATACCAAATCACAGTTCTGCTCATAATCATACTAATAAATTCATCTTTGCACCACGGTCAAAGATATTCATCAACAGATTCATCTTTACACTACACTCTGGTAAAGATATTCAACAACAGTCATCTTTGCATTACGAGCCAAAGATATTCATCAATAATTCATCTTTGCACTCTGTGCTAAAGATATTCATCAACAAGTCATCTTTGCATTACAAGCCAAAGATATTCATCAATAATTCATTTTTTTTGCACTACAAAGCTAAAGATATTCAACAATGGTCATCTTTGCATTACGAGCCAAAGATATTCATCAATAATTCATCTTTGCTTTCTGGCTAAAGATATTCATCAACAAGTCATCTTTGCATTCTAAGCCAAAGATATTCATCAATAATTCATCTTTGCACTACAAAGCTAAAGATATTCATCAACAAGTCATCTTTGCATTCTGAGCCAAAGATATTCATCAATAATTCATCTTTGCACTCATGTGCTAAAAGATATTCATCAACAAAGTCATATCCATATTTATAACACCTTAATCCAAATGTTATAAATCACTTAGAAATCTCATAATCTAATATTATTAATATTATAATAATATTTTAATCATTTCTTAAACTTATAAACGATTTAATTAAATTGTTTACACTTTACTAATTAATGCATTTAATCATCATAAAATGCCAAACTCATAAAATTTCATCACCAATAACCAAAACCCTCATCAAAAATCTGATATACCTCATATATGATTCTCAAACCATAAAATCATATTTTCTAATTTTCTTACTTCACATAACATATTTAATTCATTTACTCATAACTAGAACATTTTCATGAAAAATACCAAATCGGTTCAAAAATATTTCTTTTCCGGGATTTAGCATAAAATAGTCCCATATTGAACATATATTTTTCTCGAAATTTTAAAAATTCATTTACTATTTTTCATATGGCCAAAACCAAGAATATTTAAACATTTATCATAAATTGTACTTTTATCCAAAATTTCGAAATTCACAGTATAATCGATATTATATAGATGTACTCTCAATAAAAATTTCATCAATTTTGGAGTTAACCGCAAGGAGTTATAAATAGTTACTTTTAAAATAGTCTTTTCTCATAAAATTCATAACTCTCAATCTATACATCCAAAAATACCTCAAAATAATCATAGTGGTGTAAAATTCAAGAATGATCAAAACATGGATACAATCAAAGCTAGTATCCGAATAGATATTTTATTTAAAAGAAAAATTTTCATTTTTCGGTGAATAGTCCGTGATTCGTGAATAGTGTCAGTATCGTGAATAGTCTTAGTATCGTGAATAGTAACTCCGACACCAAAAGATAGAAATTTCACAAAAAACATCTTCACGCTTCATGAATAGTACTCGTGAATAGTAACTCGTGAATAGTAACTCATGAATAGTAACTCGTGAATAGTAACTCATGAATAGTAACCCGACATGAAAAAGTTCCAAATTTGATAAAAACTTCAGATCAACATTTCAAAGATAATGATATTGAAGAAATAATATCATCCGAGAAGAAAATAACATCCCTTACTATCCCTTACCTCAAAAAAAGCAAAGACTTACGATTGGATATCGGATATGATTTGAAGGAAACTTGCAGCGATGAATATCAACTCACCAAGTATCTAAATACTCACAAATTACACTCAATAATCTAGAGAGAAAGAGAGAAAGCTTATGTTTACGGTGTGATTTTCAATTCTAACTTAGCCCTCTATTTATAGGAAAATGTTAGCCCACCAAGCAGACTTGACTCGCTGCACACGATGGCTTTTACCGCTACTATTCCACCCACCAAAAATCAGCCATCTTCCCCAACAACCAAGAGTGGGGCCCACTCAATTCTAGAATTTTCCACCAAAACCTAATTTCGAATCGATTACCTCTTAAAATTCATAACAAATCATACATTCATTTTTAACGGTTCAAAATTTGTGGACATATACTCAACTTATATATGTATAACATATCCAAAAATTACAACGATCCAACGGTCGGATCAAAATTTATAACTCACATAATATAGTGAAGAACACCGATTTTTCGGACTATTAGTCTTTCGGACGATTTCATTCAAAATTTCACCACGAAATATCTACAAAAAGAATTTTTGGGTGATTCAAATTTCTACTGTTAGCTTACTTCCAGGGCTTTCTTTTGATATATGGCTCATCTCTTAACTCATTATACATAAAGAGTTATGGATTTTACAAAATCAAGTAATAAACTAATTTTACGAAAATCCCATATTTTGTTCTCCATTTCGACAAATCTTGATAAAACACCTCATCATTAATTCCTTCACTTACAACCACATAAATAAATCCATCATTTATATCCACATCAAATAAATATTTTCTTATCATATGAATCAATAATTAATTATTCACAAATAATATTACGAGAATCACATTTATGACAACCGGTAGTTCCGGAAAGAGGGGCTTTCAATAAGAATTTCTCTCTTCTTTGGCGCAATTAGGTGACCAAACCTCTCCTTGATGTAACTTTCTAGACATTGCCACTAATGCTATCTAATAATATTATTCAAATAATATGAATTATTGATCCGATAATGGGAAATATTGTGCGTTGATAATTATTGAACAATGATAATATAAAATATCAACACAAACAATTATTGAATCAATAAAATAAAATATTGAGCAGTAATTATGTAACAATTATTGAGTAGTGCCTTCTCACGTAAAAATCAATAATGGAAAAAAATCTATGTGCAATCTGGTGTGCTCTTGTCTGCAACAACGCGTATTACTTTACTTTACCAATAGGGTATTCCAGCAAGTGTTAATTGATAACGATTACGCCATTATTTATAAAAACTCAAATTTGTCGTTTTCTCCATCAAAGCAGTTATTACATTATGGGGCCCTAAATGATCTAGGCCGTCATTACGAATATTCTCTCCGATGGAAAGAATATTCCACGACCAAACGAATATTCAAGACAACAATAAGTATTTTATAGCCACTTGCTTATTTTGAAAAAATTCATATATCACCCTTAACTTTAACCTTTTATCAATTTAACCATTTCTTGAATAGAAAAATTGAATACTTTTATTTCATAAAATTTGGGGTCTTACAATCTCCCCTCCTTATGAAATTTCGTCCCGAAATTTACGCACTGGTATTTCAAAGAGTTGAGAATACCTTATTTTCATTTCGATTCTATCTCCCTGTCATCATGATTTCTCCATTGCTCATCTCCGTATTTGAGATATCATTCTAGAATACTGACTTCAAAACAAAGGTTAATTAAGCAAATTAACATATCACATAATATCTCGATATTATGGTGACCAACAAATAAGCTTAGGTAGGACACACTAGCGAAGGATTTACTCATCTCTCCCTCCTAGTTCTATATTCCCGATCTCGCCGGAGATCATATCCCTAAGCTCGATACCAAATGTAACTCATGTCCCAATAGTGGGACAAAGACCTCACGATGGTACCTATCGGTTTGCCACATCACAGAAGCGGCGCCCCTACGGAGAGTGCGGCGGTGCATCCCCCATCAACAGAAGTCACCAATGAGAGGCTCGGGGCTCTTTACTTATAGCTCGATACCAAATGTAACAACCCCAAAATAGGTCCATTCCATCCAACCCATTACGAGTCGCCAAATATATGGGTACGAGAAAACAACTACAACTTTATTACAACAATTGTCGTGCAAAATACAACAACACATATCTTTGTGAGTTTGGATACAAATATATACCAACTGTGATGTACGTCACAATGACACCTTACATAAAGGTATAGTCAAAAGCTGTTTTAGAAATTAGAATCTTTGGGAAGTGCTCAAGGAAACCTTCGTATATGGGAGGCCATGCTTTTTAGGTTATGGTAGATATCATATGGCCGCTGAATTATCCTTGGTTGAATCTAATAAACCCCAAAGAAAAGCGAGAAGATTACTATCATATTCTTCCCAATGGTGAGTCTTCTCTTGACATATCATTATCTCCACTTTGTCTCTAATTGGGTATTATACTCCAAACAAACACCAAGATTATATAGGTAGTGCTTTGTAAATATACACGGCAAGTGGATGAGCACAACCATGTCTTATGATAACACGAGGTTGTATGTCATTAGACATCTTGTATGATAGTGACAAAACACCCTTCCAAGTTAAATTCACCTCACCCTCAACATCTATAGACCACCAATCTATTCCTCGCTATCCCCGCTCGACCCGGCTACACTTTTATTACACGAAAGGAATTGTGAACAAAAAGGGTGAGCACAACTAGCTCGATAAAGAATATTATGACTAAAGATAAATAAATTATCAATAGTCTTCATCGGTAATAAATCGAGATTTAAAACATATGGTAGATGATAAAACTTTTCAACCATAGTCAACGTGAATGAGCAATCCATTAGAAGAGTCAAATAGACTATAAAGTCTATTGTCTTCTCCACGTTAAAAGTCCACCAACAATATTTTATCCCTGTAACATCAATCAACAGTTCCTTTCCACAATTATATGAATAACTCATAATCATAATTGTGATTCTAAATTCCTCTTCTCATCCAGAACGAAGATAATTTTCATCACCTGTCTTTACCTGAAACATCAAATATCATGGTTATACCAAATCACAGTTCCTGTTCATAATCATACTAATAAATTCATCTTTGCACCACGGGTCAAAGATATTCATCAACAGTTCATCTTTACACTACAGGCTAAAGATATTCAACAACAGGTCATCTTTGCATTACGAGCCAAAGATATTCATCAATAATTCATCTTTGCACTACAGGCTAAAGATATTCATCAACAAGTCATCTTTGCATTACAAGCCAAAGATATTCATCAATAATTCATTTTTGCACTACAGGCTAAAGATATTCAACAACAGGTCATCTTTGCATTACGAGCCAAAGATATTCATCAATAATTCATCTTTGCACTACAGGCTAAAGATATTCATCAACAAGTCATCTTTGCATTACAAGCCAAAGATATTCATCAATAATTCATCTTTGCACTACAGGCTAAAGATATTCATCAACAAGTCATCTTTGCATTACAAGCCAAAGATATTCATCAATAATTCATCTTTGCACTACAGGCTAAAGATATTCATCAACAAGTCATATCCATATTTATAACACCTTAATCCAAATGTTATAAATCACTTAGAAATCTCATAATCTAATATTATTAATATTATAATAATATTTTAATCATTTCTTAAACTTATAAACGATTTAATTAAATTGTTTACACTTTACTAATTAATGCATTTAATCATCATAAAATGCCAAACTCATAAAATTTCATCACCAATAACCAAAACCCTCATCAAAAATCTGCATATACCTCATATATGATTCTCAAACCATAAAATCATATTTTCTAATTTTCTTACTTCACATAACATATTTAATTCATTTACTCATAACTAGAACATTTTCATGAAAAATACCAAATCAGTTCCAAAAATATTTCTTTTCCGGGATTTAGCATAAAATAGTCCCATATTGAACATATATTTTTCTCGAAATTTTAAAAATTCATTTACTATTTTTCATATGGCCAAAACCAATAGAATATTTAAACATTTATCATAAATTGTACTTTTATCCAAAATTCGAAATTCTGAGTAGAGTACATCGATATTATATAGATGTACTCTCAATAAAATTTCATCAATTTTGGAGTTAACCGCAAGGAGTTATAAATAGTTACTTTTAAAATAGTCTTTTCTCATAAAATTCATAACTCTCAATCTATACATCCAAAAATACCTCAAAATAATCATAGTGGTGTAAAATTCAAGAATGATCAAAACATGGATACAATCAAAGCTAGTATCCGAATAGATATTTTAGACTTAAAAGAAAAATTTTCATTTTTAATTGAATAGTGCCAGATTGATGAATGAATAGTCAGATATCGTGAATAGTCTTAGTATCGTGAATAGTAACTCAAACACCAAAAGATAGAAATTTCACAAAAAACATCTTCACGCTTCATGAATAGTACTCGTGAATAGTAACTTCGTGAAATAGTAACTCATGAATAGTAACTCGTGAATAGTAACTCATGAATAGTAACCCCGACATGAAAAAGTTCCAAATTTGATAAAAACTTGGATCAACATTTCAAAGATAATGATATTGAAGAAATAATATCATCGAGAAGAAAATAACATCCCTTACTATCCCTTACCTCAAAAGAGCACTTACATTTGGATATCGGATATCGGATATGATTGAAGGAAACTTGCAGCGATGAATATCAACTCACCAAGTATCTAAATACTCACAAATTACACTCAATAATCTAGAGAGAGAAAGAGAGAAAGCTTATGTTTACGGTGTGATTTTCAATTCTAACTTAGCCCTCTATTTATAGGAAAATGTTAGGCCGTCAAGCAGAGACTTGACTGCTACACGATGGCTTTACGCTACTATTCCACCCACCAAAAATCAGCCATCTTCCCCAACAACCAAGAGTGGGGCCCACTCAATTCTAGAATTTTCCACCAAAACCTAATTTCGAATCGGTTACCTCTTAAAATTCATAACAAATCATACATTCATTTTTAACGGTTCAAAATTTGTGGACATATACTCAACTTATATATGTATAACATATCCAAAATTACAACGATCCAACGGTCGGATCAAAATTTATAACTCACATAATATATTTGAAGAACACCGATTTTTCGGACTATTAGTCTTTCGGACGATTTCATTCAAAATTTCACCACGAAATATCTACAAAGAATTTTTGGGTGATTCAAATTTCTGATTAGCTTACTTCCAGGGCTTTCTTTTGATATATGGCTCATCTCTTAACTCATTATACACAAAGAGTTATGGATTTTACAAAATCAAGTAATAAACTAATTTTTACGAAAATCCCATATTTTGTTCTCCATTTCGACAAATCTTGATAAAACACCTCATCATTAATTCCTTCACTTACAACCACATAAATAAATCCATCATTTATATCCACATCAAATAAATATTTTCTTATCATATGAATCAATAATTAATTATTCACAAATAATATTACGAGAATCACATTTATGACAACCAGTAGCTTCCGGAAAGAGGGGCTTTCAATAAGAATTTCTCCTTCTTTGGGCGCCGCAATTAGGTGACCAAACCTCTCCTCGATGAGAACTTTCTAGACATTGCCACTAATGCTATCTAATAATATTATTCAAATAATATGAATTATTGATCCGATAATGGAAAATCTTTATGCGTTGATAATTATTGAACAACAATAATATAAAATATCAACACAAAGAATTATTGAATCAATAAAATAAAATATTGAAGCGATAATTCTATCGTAACAATTATTGAGTAGTGCCTTCTCACGTAAAAATCAATAATGGAAA
Organism: Panax quinquefolius; assembly: GCA_020205615.1. NCBI lineage: Eukaryota > Viridiplantae > Streptophyta > Magnoliopsida > Apiales > Araliaceae > Panax > Panax quinquefolius. The sequence continues at coordinate 98,782,129 of CM035158.1, read as the reverse complement.
AAAAATCTTCATGCAATACTGCAGTGCTCTCGTTGCAACAACGCGTATTACTTTACTTTACCAACCGGTATTCCAACGATTGTTAGCAGTAGCGATTACGCCGTTATTTATAAAAACTCAAATTTGTCGCTTTTCTCCATCAAGCTTATTTATTACATTATGGGGCCCACAAATGATCGCTTGGCATGCATAAATGCGAATATTCTCAAGCGGAAAGAATATTCCACGACCAAACGAATATTCCCAAACAACAATAAGTATTTTATAGCCACTTGCTTATTTTGAAAAAAATTCATATATCACCCTTAACTTTAACCTTTTATCAATTTAACCATTTCTTGAATAGAAAAATTGAATACTTTTATTTCATAAAATTTAGGGGTCTTATATATATATATATATATATATATATATATATATATATACATACTTGATCAACCACCATGAAAGCAACTCCATGGGGGATCGAAATGTAAATATATAAAAACGGTAATATATATATATATATATATATATATATATATATATATATGGACATGATCACCTCCACGAAAAACCTCCACGGGGATCGAGAAAAGTAAATAAAAGCAATAAATGCGAACAACCGCCACGAAGTAAACTCTAAAGGGACGAAATGTAAAGAAAGCGGTAAAAGCGATCAACCACCTCAAGTAAACTCCAAAGGAGACGGAATGTAAATAAAAGCGGTAAAAGGCCACAAAGTAAACTCTAGGCGCACGTAAATATATATATATATATATATATATATATATATATATATAAGCGATAAATGCATCGGATATAAATCCGGGCTCATCGGATATGTCCGACAACAATTATATATATATATATATATATATAAAGCAATTAAACATATATAGAATATAAAATCCAGGCTCATAGGAGAGATATATATATATATATATATATATATATATATATATATATATATATATATATATATATATATATATATATATAAAAGCAAGTAAACACTCCTGACATATAAGTTCAGAAGCTCAATCGAGGCATAACTCGATAATATTAGTCCGTATAAAAATATATACATATATATAAGTATATATATATAGACAGAAATAAAAGCCACGGACCGAAGTCCGGGCATACGCACACAACACGACTCTTAATGTGAGAGGCTTTATAGAGTGTAAGAAGGCTTACAGTGGGCTGCCAATGTAGACTTCTATGACTCTAAATGGATAAACACTCAGCTCCCGCCGGTAAATATATGACTGTATATGGGCTATCATGTGTTTAAAAAGAGCAAGCACTCAATATAGGGTGTGTATAAAGCCAATTGGACATGGCTTCCTCGCCTTTTCTCTCTCTCCTTCTTCAAATGGGTCAACCCCATGGCTTCATATATATAGATTTAATGGCAGTAGTGTTTCTGCGCAGACTGTTGCCATTGTATACTACTGGTGGTCGTGGGGCATCCGAGCCTCACGGGTCCCGTCATCTCATAGTACGTGCACTATAATGTCCGCTCGAACTTACAGAACTTCAATCCAAGCATTCGAACGAGGTGTACAAGACCATCTTCGGACTTTGTTTGTCAAAAGTTACGCAATGACATGGGATTTCCCCTTTTTGATTCCAGGAAGATGGGTCCATGACCAAAATAACATTCCCGAGTTCCTGTCAGGCAATCCGGTGAGCTGTTTCGCGTAGTTTTCACTCCGAAGTTAAGATATGAGTCTTATGGGACCAATTTTGAATCAATTTGAGCTGACATGAGTGTATTTGATTTGAAGTGAAGTTGAGTTGGTAAAATAACCATTTTGCCCCTCCCGGGGTTATCTCCAGTTTTCGCACAGTTGTAGCAGGTTTTTCCCAGGGTTATCTCTAAGATGGTCATGTTGTTGACTTTGAATGTACTCAGGGTTATCTCTGAGGTTGGCTTGACCTCCTGGGGTTAACTCTGGGGTCAGGAAATGATGTTGTAGTCCTCCAGGGTTACCTCTGGATTGTGAAAAAGATGCTTTTGCCCTCCTGCATAGTTAGTAACAGGAAAAGAAAATTTTGAGTGTCTATAGATGCCCCTCTTTATCATGTTCATTCAATGCAATGGGATGGACATGATAAATATTAGTAGACACTTGAAACATGACAATGTATTTTCAATGATGCAGATTGCAATGTAGTGAATGTGTTGATGAATGTTAAAAATGTTTTCGCAAATCGCAGTTTGCAAATCACACATTGCATTTCGCACTTTGCATTTCGCTTTTGGCCAATCGCACCTCGCAACTCGCAACTCGCACATCGCATTTCGCATATCGCAAATCGTAAATTGCAAATCGCAAATCGCAAATCGCAATGTAATGAATGTTATGATGCATGTTTAAATTTTTTTTTTCTCAAATCGCTTTACCTTTACCGATCATTGTTGATGCCTATGCTGGTGTTGACTCCAATGGTTTGGCATTTAATCGCCGACGCTTGTTTAATAAAGATAAGTTGAGATGTTTTCCACATCTTTGATGGGGATGACGTTCTGAAATCACCAGACCTTTTCGATGTATACGATGGTAGTTTGCAACGGTGTCTACCCTGTTGGTAGTTGAATACATTGACATTGTCCAATTGTTTCGGTTCCCACTCAAACAGTGGTATTCAAAACTTTCATCGCTGAATTGTCTTGATGTTGCACTGATTTGAATATAATGGTTTTGAATACCGGATCTTCCTATACCTTTGCTGAAGTAATATTCAAAGGTTTGCTTCGCCAGACTCTGCCTGATGTTACACTGGATAGAGATGTACGTTGATGTAGCGCCTCACCCTTTTTGAGGTGCTTTGTAGTTTCCTTTTGCTGTTGGGTGATGGTGCCCCATTTCCTTGAATATTTGATTCACAACCCGACTGAACTGAGGACCTGAATGCCGTTGATATCCCTGAAGGGTGCAACTCACTTTTTTGCTGTCGAACTTTTGAACTTCAATGTAGAGGCCTTAATTTATGAGGATTTGACGCAAATTAACACATTTATCGGTGTAGATTTCATTCGTCAGACCTTTTGTCGTTGGCCTTGAGTTAAGAACTTTTTGAGAATTTTTCCCTTCTTTCGTAGGGGCACGCTAATGTCGCCATGATTTCTTTCAGGAGTTTTCTTTCTTTTGATGAGAGGCCTGATCCCGCCTTAAAATCTTTCGCTTTCCTAGAATCGGAAAATGCTCCAGTCTTTTCGCATACTTATGTCGAGGATTCATACGAGAAACTCTCTTTGTTGATGAAGTCGCAAGTGAGTAATATCCAAATCGCTAATGAGCTGATGTGTGGGAAGCTTTGATGATGATGGACCATGCTGATGGTGTTGACTTGGGCATTTTCCTCTTTAGGATTTTGATAAATGCCCCAGTGTTGAGTTATCGCTGTTTCCGAGATTGCCCAAGTTTTGTTGTAGTTGTCGCAATATCGGTTTGTCGTCGATTTTGAAATTTCCCCAGCCTTGCTTGTTGTCTGGGATAGTCGCTTTAACAGATGGGCTGATAAGATGCTGAGATCGTAAGAGACTTTTCTTCTGTACCATATGGTGAACAAGTATAGGACTTGGATTTTGATGCCTTCAATTATTATTCTTGACTTGTTATTGCAATCAGTCTTGATTTTCTTTTGATCTGATGAAGACTCGTGATTAAGGGTGTCAAATCTTTGAAGGTCCTCACTGTTGGTTGTCTTGGCATATCATTGTTTCTTCCTTTTTGGGATTTGTGCCAGATTTAATGGAATGACATTGCAGTGTTGTTGGGTCTTCTCCACATAGGTCGCTGACTTGGAGGGTCGTTCTTGGGATCGACGTTTGGATTTGGATGTTTCTGTTGAGGGTCAGACCGCACAACTGATGGTTGCCTACGTACTCCCGTGAGTGTGGGAGATCAGGTATGCATAGTTCCTACTTGATAAGATAAACGGTTTGACAAATGTTTGTTTGAGAAGCGTTTGTTTGAGAAGTGCTTGGTTTGAGAAGTGTTTGGATTGAACGCACCATAAATGGCTGCCTACGTACTCCCACTGAAGAGGGGAGATCAGGTCTTTCGTAGTTTAGGCTTGATGAGCTGAAACCTGAATGACTTGATTTTTGATTTCTTTTTTCTTTTTTCTTCCTTCTTTTTTTCTTTTTTTTCTTTTTTTTTTCAATATTTACATGCATAGAAAATAAAAGGCATATTACGAAGAAAGTGATACCATCCCAACATCTTCTGGAACTCGCAACTTTATCCCCTGGATCTACATCTTTTTGGCTAGTTAAGGCCTGATAGTCCAGTCATCAGTGGCTATGTTTCCTTCAAGGCTCGCGACAGAGGTTACTTCTTGGTTTTGAATGTCTTCACTTATGGCCATGACTTGATCGCTTCCTGGTTCAGTACATTCTTTAGGGATGCTTGAGCTGGACCCATCGCAAAAAGGTATGAAATCTTGATTCTTTGATGGGTTGGTTTCCCCGAGAATCTCACCACCTTTTCCTTTATATGTTCCTTCACGCTTTTCCTGGGCTTGAGAGGATTCGACCATGAAATCTTCCTCGAACGGTTATCACATTTCTTGCAAGGAACTTTCCTTTTTTGCTTTTTCTTCCTTGGAAAGGATCAGTATTTCCTCTGCTTCATCCAAGGTTATAAGATCTAGAATGTGGTTGTCATCTTTGGACAACAGGATGTTGGATGTTGGCGGAGGAATCTCCTTTGGGGATTCCCTTGTCTCCTTTGTCATTTTCTGCATTAGGATTATTCCATCTTGGGTTCTGCCAGGATCATCGCTCATAGCCTTTACCTTATTTGAACTACCTATCTCGAGTGGACATCTTAAGCTTTTTATTGCCTTTTCGCCTTTTTTGGTCATGGGAATTTCTATCTCCAGCTCTCTATTTTCAATGAGATCCTAGATTTTATGTCGCAAAGCTCAGCATTCCTCAGTCGTATGTCCAAGTGAGTTAGAATGGTAGAGACATATCTTGGTGGAATCATAGTTCTTTATCTTGGGATTTACAGGAGGCAACAACTCAGTAATCCTTCATTCGCTTATCAGAAAGTGTAGCATTTCTTCATTGGATTTGCTTAGAGGGGTGAATTTTTGTACTCTTGTGGAGGTTGTTTGATCTTTCTTCTTTGAGAGTTCACATTCCCCCAAGCGATTTTTCCGTTGGCGAGGTCTGCTAGCAATTTTATCATCCCCCTTTTCTTGGCCTTCTGATAGTTGAGTGAAGAAATGCCTCGTATCCTGATGTTGGCGCATTATCAGCTTAGCTAACAGATTTACTTGGTTCTGGATCGTCTCTAATTTTTGCATTACTATGATACCTTCCTCTGAGTTTTCCCACTTTAGGACATTTGTTCTGTGCCTTTGGGGGTAGTCCTCTATCCTTCGTATGCACTTATGAATTGGATACATTTCAGCGCTTCCTGACCCGATCATGTTTACTTCTTCCATATCATGCTGCAACGGAAGGTTGGTGTTGACATTTTGTTGGTCAGGTTGTTGGACCACAATACTGCCACTTTCGATCAGATTTTGAATTTTATGCTTTAAGGACCAACAATCTTGTGTATCGTGTCCTGGAGATCCTGAATGGTAAGCACATCTCTGGCTTGGATTGTGTCTTTTGCTCCCTAGTTCTAGAGGTGGAGCCAATTCGGTAATTTGCATATGATCCATCAATATCGCCAACACATTTTCAAGAGAATCACCTAGTGGAGTGAACACCCGATTTTCCGTTCTCTAAAATTTTCTTTTCCTGTCCTGGAATTAGTTAAAAGCTGCCTGTTGTTGAAATGGCAGATTGTCTCGCTTTTTCCAAATGGGGGGACTGTAGGTTGGTCTACTAGATTGCCCCTGTACAACAAGGGATACATCTTTAGTGTCTTTATCGGGTACCCCCTTGGGATCGCTTGCATACTTGCCGGTTTGTATATGCTTGGCAACTGCTTCCAAGGCAGTGAAGTCTTTAATCTTGCCGGCCTTCAGGCCCATCTCTGCCATTTCACCGTGTTTGATCATTTCCTAGAATGACTTTCCTAGGCCTGCTAGGATCCTCTCGTAGTACGGAGCCTCTTGGATATCAATAAACGTCATTACCATCTCAGTTTCCGTCATTGATGGAATGACTTGCACTGCGAGATGCCTCCACCTTTGGGCATATTCTCGGAAAGATTCAGTACTTTGTTTTTTGACTTTAGTCACTTGGTATCGATCCGGCGCCATTTATGACTGAAATCTGTACTGATTTAGAAAGGCGTGGGCCAATTCTTCCCAGTTGTGGATTTTAGCATTGTCAAGTCGGGCATTCTAGGCTTTAGCCTCTCCAGTGAGACTTTTTTGGAAAAGTTGCATTCTGAGGCTTTTATCTTCAGCATAAGACCCCAGTTCGCCAATGTACACTTTCAGGTGCGTATAGGGATCGCCTTACCCATTGTACTTTTCAAACTCTGGGACTTTGAATTTGGCAGGATAGCGAGCCCCGGGGAATATGCAGAGATATGAATAGGTGACACTCCCATAATTTCCAATCCCTTTGATTGACCGGATGGTCTCTTCTATTTGTTGGACTTTCTTTCTTAGATCCCCAGTTTCTCAATCATCCCTGAGATTTGTGATTGCTTTATTGGAATGAGGTTTAGGTATCTGGGTTTCTATCTTTTTACCAATACCACTGGCGCTTTTGGTATGAATGACTCGAGTTAGACGCATTGTTTTATACTGGGTTCCTCCATGTGCGTGGGATTCTATGTGTGGATGGGTATTTATGGATATTTGAGTAGATTGGTGTAATTCTTTGAATATAACAACCAACTCTGTAATTTGATAGCTTAATCTTTCGAATTCCTCGCGAGAGACAGGAGTAGGATCAGGCTGGGCACTTTTATCCATGTCTGACTGTGGGCTTAATGCCCTTTTGGACTTTGAATGGAAAATAGGATCAATTGCTTCCCTACAAAAACTTATGTAGTTTAGTCTTAGGGAAATGTATAAAAATTTTACATGCTATCATAACATGTCCATTTTAGGAATATTATCCTACAAAATAGGTGTCATTTGATAGCATGTCAAGCCTTAATATGCATTCACATATTCTTCATATTTTCCATTACATTGAGATTGACAAGTAATTGAAATGAGAGAGTATGAAGAGACTTCCCTTTGCGTTTGGTTTATTAGAGGTTGACCTATCTTAGGGTTACTCTCGCGGCTTTTTGGCATGAAGGTTCCCAGATCATCGCAATCTACTTGATGGGAAGTTAATCCGGTCGTTCAACTGAAGCGAATCTGAGTGGTGCCTTTCCTGATCCCTGGAGAATTATTCTTCTCACGAGTCCAGTAATCAAACACCGACAGGATAGCCTCCTGGTGGAGGGACCACACAACATACATTCACATAAAACGTGTCTCGCCGTTTATGAAAATGATGACATGTGCGAAGCACTAATATCATCGTAGATATTTAGCAGTACAGTAAGTAAAATTCATTCGTACACATTCATCATAAATGTAAATGCAACATTCACACACAAGCATATAATATTTTTGAAAAGATTGTAATAGCGGCATAAGCCCTCTTACTGGAGTTCCCAGTAGAGTCACCACCTATCGACGTCGGGATTTTTGAGTGTCCCTTTTCGTTACTTGTTCTTTGGTGTTTTCATGTTAATGTGAGATTTGTTTGAAAAAACAAGTGAAAATGGTCCGACATGTATAATGTCGACGATTTAACTTTAAGAGTCGCCAGTTGGTGTATTTAACTGGTTGCACCAACACAACCGAAAAAGGTTTGCACATTGACCCAGTGATTTGATACTGCTAGACGGGTCTGTGAAATCGAGATTCATTTTGGGTCCGGGGGCTTGATTATGCGGAGGGAAGGTGTTAGGCACCCTCCGACATCTGTGTTACCACGATGGCCGCAACTCTTCAAATAAATTGTTATATGAATGTGTGTGTTTGTGTGTGTGTGTGGATCAATGTACAGTTATTTGAAAGTAGTGCGAGGCCTCGTTCGCACCTATATACAATAGGGTTTGAATTTATAGAAAAATTCAGTTTTAACCACGATATAGCAATGACGTTTTGTAAAAGAGGTTTTTCAAACCCTGTGCTTAATAGGAATTGAGACCTTTTCATACTTCCATTTTATTATTAAATGTTAGAAACTTGTTTGCTTTTATTTTGAGAGATGAAGCATTCTCGAGAAAATAATATACAAAGAATCTTAGAACTCCTCATGGGCATGACAACCATCCACGGAAATTCAGACACTGTAAAATAATGTACAGGCTGCTTACAGCTGAAAAATGTCCATCATGGGAACCGAATCTAGATTCACTAAACTGAACCTGTGATCACATGATTCCTAGGCTCACATGATACTGCAATTTGTATGGAAAGCGATGAAGCGTTATATATATAAAAAGTCAATATATATATATATATATATATATATATATATATATATATACTTGATCAACCACCACGAAGCAACTCTATGGGGGATCGAAAATGTAAATATATAAAAGCGGTAAATATATATATATATATGGACATGATCAGACATCACGAAGCACCTCCATGGGGGATCAGAAAAGTAAATAAAGCAATAAATGCGGTCAACCGCCATAAGTAAACTCAAAGGGACGAAATGTAAAGAAAGCGGTAAAAGCGATCAACCGCTTCAAGTAAACTCCAAAGTGACGGAATGTAAATAAAAGCAAATTAAAAGGCCACAAAGTAAACTCGGGCACTGACAGAAATATATATATATATATATATATATATATATATATATATATATATATATATAAGCATAAACACATCGAGATATAAATTGGACTCATCGGATATGTAAAACAATAATATATATATATAATATATATAAAAGCAATTAAACGCACCCTGGATATAAAATCCATGCTCATCGAGATATGTTTGACAACAATTATTATATATATATATATATATATATATATATATATATATATATATATATATAAGTATAAAAGCAAGTAAGCGCTCAGGATGTAAAATCCGGGCTCATGATGACAGTAGACAACGATTCATATATATATATATATATATATATATATATATATATATATATATATATATATATATATATAAAAGAATGTAAACGCTCTCGCACATAAGTTCAGGCTCAATCGAGGCATAACTTTCGATAATGTTAGTCCAAGTATAAAAATATATACATATATATATATATATACGTATATATATCTGAGATGTAATCGAAAAGCCATGCATCAAGTCTGGCATACTTATACACAACACGACTCTTAATGTGTAGAATAGTGTGTGCCAATATGAAAAGAGAGGCTTTATAGAGTGTAAGAAGGCTTACGATTACGCCAATGCAGACTTCTATGACTCTAAATAGATAAACACTCAGCTCCCGCTGGTTAATATATGACTGTATATGGGCTAACAGGTGTTTAAAAAGGGCAAGCACTCAATATAGGGTGTGTATAAAGCTAATTGGACAGGGCTTCCTCGTCTTTTCTCTCTCTCCTCCTCTTCAAATGGCTGACCCCAAGGCTTGTATATATAGACAGATGGTCATGTAAAATACGCTGCATGGCGGCCATGGTTGTATACCTGCTATTTGGTCATGGTGCATCCGAGCCTCGCGGGTCCCGTCGTCTCATAGTACGTGCACTCGTGCACTGTAATGTCTACTCGAACTTCCAGAACTTTAATCCAAGCATCCGAACAAGGTGTACAAGACCATCTTCGGACTTCTTTTGTTGAGAGTTACGCAATGACATGGGATTTGCCCTTTTTGATTCCAGGAAGATGGGTCCATGACCAAAATAGCATTCCCGGGTTCTTGTCAGGCAATCCGGTGAGCTGTTTTGCGTAGTTTTCGCTCTGAAGTTAAGATATGAGTCTTATGGGACCAATTTTGAATCAATTTGAGTTGACATGAGTGTATTTGATTTGAAATGAAGTTGAGTTGGTAAAATAACCATTTTGCCCCTCCCGGGGTTATCTCTAGTTTTTGCACAGTTGTAGCAAGTTTTTCCCAAGGTTATCTCTGAGATGGTCATCTTTGTTGACTTCTGAATGTACTCGTGGTTATCTACGAGGTTGGCTTGACCTCCTGTGGTTAACTCAAAATCGGGAAATGATGTTGTAGTCCTCCAGGGTTACCTCTGGAGTGTGGAAAAGACGCTTTTGCCCTCCTGCATAGTTACTAACAGGAAAAGAAAATTTTGAGTGTCTATATATATATATATATATATATATATATATATATAAATGCATGTGACAAAGTGATGGGTGGCGGAAAAAAAGTGTTGCTTGCAAAGTTAACCTTTGAAATAATAAGAGTTAGGCAAAAGAAAAGAAAAGGAAAGGTTAGGCATTGAATGAAAATGTTAGGCGGAGAAAGTTAGGCAGTGTTAGGCAGGTTTTCTTATTTTTTCCCCTTCCATATTACACTATAAAAGGAAGGCAACCCTCCATCCTAAATCACACCAAAAATCTCAAGCATTTTTACTATAGTATTGTGAGTATTTCTTTTGAGTATAAGAATACTTTGAGCGTAGTTTTCTGCAAGATTTTCTCAGAATAATATCTGATATTCCTGTCAAATCCAGTTTCTATTAAGGTAAAGGATATTATTTTATTTTAATACTCATAAGAAATATTATGTTCTTTCATACTCCATAGTATGGAAGGGATATTATTTCATTTCATATTCCTAAATTTAAACTTACTATGGTAAGTATTGCTTCTGTAATTCCTAAAATTAGTAGAATATCCTTGATATTTGCGCTTTATCCAATATCTTTTCATAAAAATATTATTCTGAGCGTTCTTGATAAGTTTTAACCTTTTTATGCTGGAGTACTATTCACGGGATACTATTCCCGAAGTACTATTCATGGGGTACTATTCACTCGAGTACTATTCACCTGTGGTACTATTCATGATAAAAATTTATTTCTTTTCGGTCCAAATCATTTTTGATACAATATTATTCTTGAATTTTACTCCACAAAGCAGTATCATGTTGACAATTTGGACATTATTGAATTCTGGATAAATTAAATTATAAATCTTTAGAATTTATCCTTTCCTTGCATTTAATTGAATTCTTATATCATTGTCATCATCCTCATATTTATATTGTTATGAAAGTCATCTTTGGCCTGTAGTGTATAGATGGACTGTTGATTGGTATGATTATAACCAGGGATTATTCAGTAAAATCATTACCCGTAATGTTAGAAATGATGTGATAAAAGTCCTCATTGGCCTGTAGTGCATTGATGGACAGTTGTTGGCACGATCATGACCATTGGTGATAATAATGAATATCCTTGGCCCGCTGTGCATGGATAATTCAGTGATGTGGATTATTTATTAAGCTGAGTTTCAGCGTAAAATTGATGATAAACTTTTAAATCATAGAAGATAGTAGATATCATGCTCTACTTGACTCTTCTAATGGATAGTTTGTTCCGCTGCAGTTAAACTTGTTATTTATTATATTCTATCAGTTTAACCCTGTTGAAGGCTAACGATAATTTATTCTGCATTATCTTAGTCATAATATTCTTTACTGGGCTAGTTGAGCTCATCCTTTGCTTTCATTGTTCTCTTCAGGAAATGAGAATATAGGGGGGACTAGTCGGGGAACGGAGTGACGGTCCAGATGGTTGTTTTAGTAGTCCTCACTATTCTATAAATAGTGTGATAATAATTATAATAAGATTGAATTTGAGAGTGGATATTGTTTAGAAGATAATATTCGTATTAAAACTCTTGGCTTATGTTTTGTCGTATTACATGACAGTTGTTTTAATTAAGTTGTATTTGAATTTTGTACCATGTATTTGGTGACCCAAGATGGGTGATGTATACCTATTTTGGGGGTGTCACACCTTACAACAAGATTGGGGAAATCTCAAAAACAACAAAAACTTAACACTGGGGCATTTATCAACCATCCTAAAGAGGAAAATGCACCCGTCAGTGCCATCATCATGATACATCATCATTAGAGCCACCCTCACATCATCTCACTGGCAATTCGGTATGATCATTTGGTCTTTTCCAATCATACTATTCTTAGAATGAATAATCCACATGTGAGGATATTATTCACTCGCTATTTGGTTAACAAAGGGAGTTTCTAATATGAATTCCTGGCAACAACATGCGACAGGTGTGACACACCTAAAATAGGTATACATCACCCATCTTGAGTCACCAAATACATGGTACAAAATTCAAATACAAACTTAATTATACAACTGTCGTGTAAAATACGACATAACATAGCTGAGAGTTTTAACAGGAATATCGTCTTCTAGACAATATCCAAACTCAAATTCAATCCTCATTACATTTTTTATAACAGTAAATAGTGAGGACTACTAAAACAACCATCTCGGATGGTCACTCAATTCCCCGACTAGTCCCGGCTATGTTCTCATTTCCTGAAGAGAACAATGAAAGCAAAAGGGTAAGCTCAACTATCCCAGTAAGAAATATTATAGTTAAGATAATGCAGAATAAATTATCGTTAGCCTTCAACAGTGTTAAACTGATAAAATATAATGGACATCAAGTTTAACTACAACGTAACAAGCAATCCATTAGAAGAGTCAAGTAGAACATGATGTCTATTATCTTCTATGATTTAAAAAGTTTATCATCAATTTTATCGCTGAGACTCAGCTTAATAAATAATCCACATCATCGAATCATCCCTGCACTACGGCCAATGATATTCATTAGTATCACGACCACGAATTATCCATGCACTACGGGCCAAGGATATTCGTATTTTCACCAATGGTCATGATCATGCCAACAACTGTCCATCAATGCACTACGACCAATGAGGACTTTTACCACATCATTTGTAACATTACGGTCACGATTATACCAAATAATCCCTAGTCATAATCATACCAATCAACAGTTCATCTATGCACGTAAGCCAAAGATGACTTTTATCACAATATAAGCATGAGGATGATGACAATGATATAAGAATTCAATTAAAAGAAAGCAAAGGATAAATTTTTAAAGATTTATAATTCAGTTTATCAAGAATTCAATAATGTCCAAATTGTCAACATGATACTGCTTTGTGGAGTAAAATTCAAGAATAATAATGTATCAAAAATGATTTGGACCAAAAAGAAATCAATTTTTGTCATGAATAGTACCACGGGTGAATAGTACTCGAGTGAATAGTACCCCGTGAATAATATTTCTAGAATAGTGCCCCGTGAATAGTACTCTGGCATGAAAAGGTTAAAACTTATCAAGAATACTCATAGTAATATTTTCATTAAAAGATACTATATGAAGCGCAAATATCAAGGATATTCTACTAATTTCATGGAGTATAGAAGCCAAAACTTAGCAAAATGAGTGTAGAATTTTGAATCTGAAATGCAATAATATTATTTACATACTATAGAGTGGAAAAAAAAAATTTATACGAATATTCAACAAAAATAATATCCCTTACCTTAAAAAGTAGAGTATTCCGACTGGTATAGCGGGGATATTCTTGAAGAAAACTTTCACTATTTTCTACGCTCAAAGCTTCTTAAAACTCTAAAGAAATACGCTCAATATTATAAAAGAAGAATTCTCTAATTCCGATGTGATTTTAAATTCTATCTAATCATTCTATTTATAGGAGAATGAAAATGATATTATTTGAATTTTAGAATAACAGACTGCACGGTTGCCCAACTCACGGGTACAACCGGCGAATGAAAATAATTTTTTGATTTACTATGCAAATACTATGCAGCCACTATGCAAGCACTATGCATAATAAAATATAATATATTCTATTTTTCATAAAAAACAAAACTTATAATATATATATATATATATATATATATATATATATATATATATATATATATATAATAAAAACCACAATCAAGACAATTTTCCACCACCACCCGTGACATTCATTTTTTCTCCCCGACAATTTCATTTTCAACATACGTGGGCCCCACATGTGGCCCCTCTCCTTTATATATATATATATATATATATATATATATATATATATATATATATATATCTTGAATAACTTTCAACCGATTATTTTGAAAAATGGGTAAATGGAGGCCCAAATAATAAGCAAATTTACAACAAATACTTCATAAAAAAAATCCACTCAATATTTTTACTAACATTTATTTATCATTATTATAACCCGCAATATTAACAACCAGATCGTTCCCAGTAAAGATGGGGCTTTTCGATAAGGATTTCTCCCTATTAGCGCACAATTAGGTGACCAAATCCCTTTCTTCGACCAAACTTTCTAGACATTGTTAATTATGCAAATAATAATATGAATAACTTGTCATCTCAATTATTGATTTAATAATATAAAATATTGACAATAATTGAATCAAATAACGTGAGATACTATGCAGCAATTATTGTAGCAATAATTGAATAAAACTGAGTAACTTCTCATGTAAGCATCAATAATCAATACCGTGTGCTACTATGCAACCACACGTATTTTTGTACTTTTACCGCCATATATTTCAACAGTTTAACGGTAAAATTTTGCCGTTATTTTTATAAAAAGATATTTCTATCGTTTTCTCATTCCGATAATAATTTCGTTGTGGGGTCCACCAATGATTATGTCGTCGTACGAATATTCTCTGTTAAAATGAATATTCCCCGACCAATCGAATATTATATAACATCTTTCTTACTTAGCAAAATTTATAAATATTACCCACAACTATAACATTATATCAAATCCACACCATAATATTCAAAAATATATTTAGAGAAAAATTAATCTTTATTCATAAAAGTTGGGGTCTTATAACCTCCACTTCTTATGAAATTTTGCCTCGAAATTGGTGTACATACCTGGTATGTCGAAGAGGTGAGGATACCTTGATTTTATTTCAGATTCTAACTCCCAGGTCATTTCCTCAACATCGTGGTTTCTCCACAAAACTTTGATTTGAGGTATAACCTTGGAGCATAGAATATGCTCTTTCTTATCTAAGATTTTAACAGGTACCTCTTCATACGTTAAATCTTCCGCTATTTCGTTCGGTTGTAACTCAATAATGTAGTTCGGGTCTTTCATATATTTACGTAACATAGATATGTGAAAAACGTTATGAACACGAGACATACTTGGCGGTAAAGCGAGTCTATAGGCCACAGTTCCTACTCAATCGGGGATTTCAAATGGGTCAATGAATTGAGGATTGAGCTTTCCTCTTTTTTCAAATCTTGTAACTCCTTTCTATGGAGCAACATGTAACAACATATGTTCTCCAACATTGAATCCCACGTCCTTCCGATGAAAATGAACATAACTCTTTTGTCGATCTTGTGAGATTTTTATACGTTGCCGGATCATTTGAATCTTTTTCGTTGTCATGCGTACCAATTTCAGTCCTAACAATGTTGCTTCACCCACCTCATCCCAGCATACTGGAGAATGACACTTGCATCCATACAATGCCTCAAATGGAGCCATGCCAATACTTGCTTGATAACTATTGTTATATGAGAATTCCACCAATGGCAAAAACTTGTCCCAACTGCCTTTGAAGTCAAGGACACAAAGTCTTAATAGAACCTCAAGAGTTTAAATAGTCCTCTCCGACTGTCTGTTTGTTTGTGGATGATATGCCGAACTAAAACATAAATCTGTGCCCATAGCTTTTTGCAGAATAACCAAAAATCGTGAAGTAAATTTTGGGTCTCGATCAGAAACTATGGATACTGGCATACCATGCAGTCTTACAATCTCATTTATGTAAATACGAGCAAGACGTTCAAGTGAATAAGTTTCTGGTATAGGTAAGAAATGAGCAGACTTGGTTAATCTATCAACAATAACCCAAATTGCATCAATTCCTTGAGAAACCTTGGGAAGACCAGTAACGAAATCCATGGTAATGTGCTCCCACTTCCATTCTGGAATTTCAAGTGGCTGCAATGGACCTTTTGGCACTTGATGCTCCGCCTTGACTCGTTGACACATTAAACACCTTGAGATAAACTTTGCTATCTCTCTCTTCATATTGCTCCACCAAAATATATGTTGAATATCATAATACATTTTGGTACTCCCAGGATGGATTGAAAATGGTGTGTTGTGCACCTCCATCATGATTTTATACTTTAAATTCGGGTTGTTAGGAACACAAAGTCTGGAGTTGACTCAAAGTATTCCTTCTTCATCAATTCTTTCTTCCGGAATAGCACATTCTTGCACTTTCTTCTTCATACGCATCAGCTCCAGGTCTGTAGCTTGAGCAGCTTTAATTTTATTAATTAAAGTCAGTTCTACACATATATTTAACATCATCACGTGGGTCCCTTGACTCTTTAACTCTATCTCTATCCTTCGCAAGTCATACAAAATGGGCCTTTGCATTGACAATATCGCACTCGTACCCGCATATGATCTTCTACTCAATGAGTCAGTTACCACATTCGATTTTCCAAGATGGTATTGAATGGTATGATCGTAATCTTTCAATAACTCGAGCTAACATCATTGTCGCATGTTGAGTTTCTTTTGGGTGAAGAAATATTTGAGGCTTTTATGATCCGAATAGATCTCCACTTTCTTCCCATACAGGTAATGCCTCTAGATTTTAAGCGCTAAAATGACTGCTGCCAACTCTAGATCATGAGTAGGATAATTTTTCTCATATTCTTTGAGTTTTCGTGTGACATAGGCTATGAATTTCCCATGTTGCATAAGAACACATCCTAACCCTCTGCTTGAAGCATTGCTATAGATGACAAATCCCTCCAAACCAAATAGTATTGTCAGAACAGGTGCTGAAATGAGTCTCCTTTTGAGTTCTTGAAAACTCTTTTCATATTCCTTGCTCCAACTGAATTTTGTATCTTTTCGAGTCAGCTGAGTTAATGGAGTAGCGATTCGAGAAAATCCTTCTACGAATCTCCGATAATAACCAGCTAAACCCAGAAAGCTACGTACTTTGGTCACTGACTTAGGTTGCTCCGAGCTTTGAATTGCTTCAATCTTTGCTGGGTCAACAGATTTTCCGTGATTTGATAGCACGTGACCAATGAATGCTACTTCCTCAAGCCAGAACTCGTACTTCTTCAACTTGTCATAAAGCTTGTTTTCACGAAGCTTTTGGAGTATAAGCCTCAAGTGTTGCTCATGATCTTCACGGTTTTTAGAGTAAATGAGGATGTCATCAATAAAGATAACTACAAAGTGATCCAAATATTCCTTGAATACTCGGTTCATCATATCCACGAAGGCAGCAGGAGCATTAGTCAATCCAAAAGACATGACTAGGAATTCGTAATGCACGTACCGAGTTCTGAAAGTAGTCTTTGGAATGTCATTGATTTTGATCTTTAACTGATGATATCCAGAACGAAGATCGATCTTTGAAAAGAATTTAGTGCCTTGTAACTAGTCAAACAGGTCATCAATGCGTGGCAATGGGTACCTATTCTAGATGGTGACATGATTCAACTCCCGATAGTCAATACAAAGTCGCATACTTCCATCTTTCTTTTTTACGAAGAGAACATGAGCACCCCAAGGAGACGTACTAGGGCGAATGAAACCGATGTCTAACAATTCCTGCAATTGGGTTTTTAACTCCTGAAGTTCAATAGGAGTCATTCGATATGGGGCTTTGGAAATGGGTTTTGTACCGGGTTCAAGGTTGATACAAAATTCGATTTCACGCTCCGGGGGTAGGCTAGGAAGTTCTTCAGGGAATACGTAACGAAATTTATTAACAATAGAAATATCATTCAAAACTGACATATTTTTATTTAAATCCGTGACATGAGCTAAGAAAGCTTGACATCTGTTTTTCAATAAATGAATAGCTTTATGGCTTGAGATGATAGTGATTGACTTCAATGGTTTGGTTACTTGAATTCGCATAATACGTTGGTTAGGAATATGAAAGCTAACAACCATACGAAAATAATCAATTTTTGCATGATGAGTAGTTAACCAATCAATCCCTAAGATCACATCAAATGCAAGTATTTTCAAACAGATAAGATCGACCGATAACATGCGGTTACCGATTTGAATCAAACAAGACTTATAAATAGTGGATGTAATGAAGGTTTCTCCCAATAGAGTTTCAACAGATAAGTCAAAGTCTAATTTCTCCGGAGTTAAATTTAAACGTTGAGCGCAAGTAGGAGAAATAAAAGAATGGGTAGAACCAGTATCAAATAAGGTATAAATTTTGCCAGAGTATATGATTAGCTTACCCGTGATGACTTCGTTCGGTTTCCTCGCTTTTTGGGAGGTCACGATAAATGCTCTCTCTTGAACTACCGGCTTTGACTTGTCTGGGATGGCCTTTGGTGCCTCCATCCCAACTGGACTTGACTTTACTGCACTATAAAATCGGCTAGGTGACCTTCTCTTCCGTAATTATAACATGTTTTGGACTGATGCATACAAATTGGACTGATGTGTCCCTCCCCTCTGTATTTGAAGCATACGATCGGTGGTCGTTCTCTTTCTTTAACAACGGTTGCTGGTGTTGACGTCTTTCCATCATTATTGAATCTCCTCTTCTTGAAATTTCCACTTCTATTATCTTGGCCAGAATTTCCACCGAAGTGGTTACCATTTCTGGCATGTTGATTCCCTCCACATTTGTTGTCACCGCTTCGATGACTGCTACCACTGGTAGTATCATTTTTCCGAATGCTCTCTCTTGGTTGGGTTGACTCATTATCTCACTCCAATAACTGAGCCCTATTTACAACATCTGAATACAAGCAAAGTTTGTGAGAAATGAGGTATTAACGTATCTCGGATTTCAAACCTCTTAGAAACATCCGCGTCATTCTCTCCTCATTATCAACCAAGTGGGACGCAAACCGAGACAACTAGGCAAACTTAGCTTTGTACTACGACATGATCATATTATTTTGTTCCAGCTTGATGAACTCCACCTCCTTCATGTGACGAATACTTTAGGGAAAGTACTTGTCGTTGAACAGTTCTTGGAAGTTCTCCCAAGACATCTTTAGTTTGGCAGGTTGAGTACACTTTACAAATTCCCACCAGTAATCTGTCTCTCCTCGCAACATGAAGGTGTCAAAGGGAACGTTTTGCTCCTCGGAGCATCCCAAGACATCAAATATCTTGGTGATCTGCTTTATCCACGTCTTCGCCTTAAGTGGTTCTGGCTTTCCCCAAAACTCCGGTGGTCCCAGCTCCTTAAACTGCTTAGCGGTGACCATCTGAGAGTTGCCAGTGTTTCCACCTACATTTTGCACACGAGTCTCTCTCGCCTGATGTTGCATGAATTGCAGAAAGCCTCTGAACGTCCCATCGTTCATCATTTGGTTAGTGTTGTTGTTTACCTGAGGATTGTTACCATCTTGATGCACATTATCCTGGTTATTGATCTGTGCTGACTCAACAGTCTCCTATGCTTCATTGCTTATCTCGACATTTTCAGATGCCATTTTCAAACACTGCCAAAAAACAAGGGTTAATTGACATGCCACATATTACCCCTTTATTCTGACCGACCAATTAAATAACAAATAAACTTAGGTAGGTCATACTAGCGAAAGATTTTCCCGTCTCTCCCCCCTAGTTCTTATCTAACATCTTAGTCAGGGATCATATCCCTAAGCTTTGATACCAACTGTGACACCCCCAAAATAGGTATACATCACCTATCTTGAGTCACCAAATACATGGTACATAATTCAAATACAAACTTAATTATACAACTGTCATGTAAAATACGACATAACATAGCTGAGAGTTTTAATAGGAATATTGTATTCTAGACAATATCCAAACTCAAATTCAATCCTCATTACATTTATTATCACACTAAATAGTGAGGACTACTAAAACAACCATTTTGGATGGTCACTCCATTCCCCGACTAGTCCCGGCTACGTTTTCATTTCCTAAAGAGAACAATGAAAGCAAAAGGGTGAGCTCAACTAGCCCAGTAAGAAATATTATGACTAAGATAATGCAGAATAAATTATCGTTAGCCTTCAAAAGAGTTAAAATACAATAGACATCAAGTTTAACTACAACGGAACAAGCAATCCATTAAAAGAGTTAAGTAGAACATGATATCTACTATCTTATATGATTTAAAAAATTTATCATCAATTTTATCGTTGAGACTCAGCTGAATAAATAATCCACATGATCTAATCATCCCTGCACTACGGCCAATGATATTCATTAGTATCACGACCACGAATTATCCATGCACTACGGGCTAAGGATATTCGTGTTTTCACCAATGGTCATGATCATGCCAACAACTATCCATCAATGCACTATGGGCCAATAAGGAATTTTACCACATTATTTGTAACATTACGGTCTTGATTATACCGAATAATCCCTGGTCATAATTATACCAATCAATAGTTCATCTATGCACATAAGCCAAAGATGACTTTCATCACAATATAAGCATGAGGATGATGACAATGATATAAGAATTCAATTAAAAGAAAGCAAAGGATAAATTTTTAAAGATTTGTAATTTAATTTATCAAAAATTCAATAATGTCCAAATTGTCAACATGATACTGCTTTGTGGAGTAAAATTCAAGAATAATAATGTATCAAAAATGATTGGAACCGAAAAGAAATCAATTTTTGTCATGAATAGTACCCCGGGTGAATAGTACTTGAGTGAATAGTACCCCGTGAATAGTAATTCGGGAATAGTGCCCCGTGAATAGTACTCTGGCATGAAAGGTTAAAACTTATCAAGAATGCTCAGAGTAATATTTCCGTTAAAAGATACTGGATGGAGCGTAAATATCAAGGATATTCTACTAATTTCATGGAATATAGAAGCCAAACTTGACAAAATGAGTGTAGAATTCTAAATATGAAAAGAAATAATATTACTTACATACTACATAGTTTGGAATAAAATATTATTTCATACGAATATTGAACAAAAAAAATCCCCCTTACCTTAAAAGAAGAGTATTCCGAGTGGTATAGTGGGGATATTCTTGAAGAAAACTTTCACTGTTTTCTACGCTCAAAACTTCTTAAAACTCTAAAGAAATACGCTCAATATTATAGAAGAAGAATTATCTGATTTTGGTGTGATTTTCAATTCTAACTAAGCATTCTATTTATAGGAGAATGGAAAGGATACTATTTGAATTTTAGAATCACGGACTGCACAGTTGCCCAATTCACGGGCGCAACCGGTGAACGAAAATAATTTTTTGATTTACTATGCAAACACTATGCAGCCACTATACAAACACTATGCATAATAAAATATAATATATTCTATTTTTCATAAAAAAAACAAAACTTATAATATATATATATATATATATATATATATATATATATTATAATAAAACATCACCATCACCACAATTTTCCACCCACCTGTGACGCCCCCAAATTCGGGTATCTTTCAACCCGACAGATGGTGCTACACGGTACTCATAACTATACATTCATTCTATTGAAACAACATTAAAATATGTGCATCAACAACATTCTTATTACATTAATAATAATACATCCCGTTCCCAGGTTCTGAAACCATTACATTCTTTGTTCTTTGTAATATAATTTATACAAACATACTAGTCTATTACAGAATAAACTAATCATACATCTTCGCCTTGCCTTTATCTTTACTGGAACCCTCGGTTCATTTGACCTTAGCTGCAATCATATGATTCAAGCAAGAAGTGAGCATAACTAGCTCAACAAGTCTAATAATATATTATAAAGATACCACTTCGAGAATCATATGATTATTCTTCATTAATTGAACAATAGTTATGAAGTACTATGAAACATTGAATAACACTTCTCATCTCATAAAACAATTCTGAAGTACATATAGTAGCTTGGAAATTCTGAGTAGGTCCATAGACCATGAGCATTCTCTTTAGCTTTTATTCATGAAAAGGACAACCCGGTACTTAGACCGTAAGTCTGACATTTCTTACGAGCACTTCTAGGTGATCAGCCTATAGTACTCTATGTTGATCAACACTCATCCATTAAACATATTTACGTTTATGTTTTGGTAACCTCGCGTGGCCATCGAATAATCGATGTAAAATACATTTGTTTATTCATACTCAGGCTTACCTTGAATCCGTACCAAACAATTGGCGTAGGATAGCATTATCAATTCTATATTAAAAGACTTATAAATAAATAAATAAATCTTTTCAGATTAGTCTAGCCGAGTTAAAACTTGCATCAACTCTTTCTTTAAAATAATTCATGCATCTCATAACATGAATCACTGAAAACCTGTCTAACACGAAGGTTAGACAAGCGTTAAGAAAACTTGCCTTCAACGTCTGCTACAGTAAAATTACTTTCCCTTTGAATCTTTACGATCTCTACAACACATAACCACATAACATACCACATTAGATCATGAATGAACATACATGGTTCCTAATGAATCTTACCCTTCTTCTTAATCTAATCATGTATAAGATTTGTTATTATTGGTTCCGGCTTGCCGTATTACATTGTTCTTACCAACTTCTTTCTCTTCTATGACTTAAGTGAATTCACTTTGTTAATACAACTCGTTTTGAGTTAATCATTCTTCCTCACGGCTTACTAACATTCTTACGTTATTAATCAAAACTCGATCGTCCTTGGTTAAGTAAACTTATTGCATACCGTTCACGTTCACGTAATATTCAACAACTTTAGTTGTAACCCTCAATGTTATAGTCATCATCATTATTGGATACATTTCACTTTCTTATACTTTACATTCTTCGTTTAACTACTTATTAAACAACATTAAATTCCTAAAGTCATCACTATAAAATTAAGCGATTTAGGAAGGGTCTTATCATGTTCATTAAGTAATTACATGTCCCATACTCGTCTTGCAAACCATTGGGTTCACAATCAACTTGGTCAACAAACTTTCCCTGCCAGTGCCACGACGCGGCATCCCTTTACTATAGTATTTGTATTTCCTCCTCAAAGCACCTACCTCATGTACGTATACGGCGTCATGGCGTGAGTATTATGACTGGAGTTGGCACCGCAAAGACTAAACTCCAAGAGCTATCCCTTCGCTTCGCGAAGATGGGCAGCGATTCATAAAGCTCGTCAAAGTGCATGGCGCTGCACATCGCAAGCATCGTAAAATTTTTTACAGATAATTTCTTAGGTGAGATTCCCTGGCTCATAACTTCTTCGTTATAAGTCCGAATTGGCTCGTTCAAAAGCCATTAGCTAACAAATTAAATACTCTACGTGTTCATGCAAGAATTTTCCATTTTTGGATCCGTTAACTAAAAATTCACCTATTAGTTCATTTTAATGAAAATGATAAACGTTCATGAACGTTCAACGCTCGTTTCTTCGTTCTAAGTCAAAATTCGGTCATTTTCGAGTCCGCAACTCTAAAATGCCAAATGAGACTATACTCCATCGAAAACCAATGTTTCCGAGCTCAAAGTCAAAATTTGACTTCCACTCCAAGAATTTTACGATTTCAACGATTATCGTCCGAATTCGTGAATTTCACCATAACTTCGTTACTTATGATTTGTTCATCATTTCAAATAGATTCTATCCATCATACTAACATCTTAACATACATATTTCATTAACTTATTTACATGATAAGTTATTACTTGTTCTTCATGAGTTTATAACTTATAAACGTATAATTTACTTATGATTTCATTTCACATGACTTATAATGGTTTAAGTCTTCTAACCATCATTCTTACATCCTTTTATCATACCAACTTCATTCATGTAAACATTTTACAAGTTCTTACAAGTTCTTCCTTAGTTCATAACTTATATATGAACGAAGTGCTTATTCACGGCTTATTAAGAATTAAGTCCTTTGATTAATCATTCCTACTTCTTCTTAGCATACATGTTCTACCATTACTTACTTCTCTAACAATTGAAGAGAAAGAGAATCATGGTTTAGGTTCTTACCCTTGAAGATCACTTGATTAAGCTTTGATCTCCTTCTTGAACTATGAAAGACTAGCTTTTCTAGCTTTTTCTCTCTAACCAATAAGCACTTAAGATGTTATATGAAGAACACTTAGAAGGGGGGTTGAATAAGTGTGGATACAAACTATGACCAATTTAAAATTTAAACCAAAATATTGAATATAGCCTACTATATTGATGAATGCAGCTTGCTAAATGAATATAGTCTACCGAATTGAATTTTTGTTTAAGAAAATATCTTGGTGATTTTATAAGTTTTAATAACAAAATTTCTCACGATGAAACAAATAATTAAATTAAAAAAATTAATTATCTTGAGTGAAATTAAGTTAAAGCAGGTAATAAAAATAACACCAAGATTTTTTACGTGGTTCAGCTATTACCCTCTATAATAATAGCCTAGTCCACGTTCAATACCAACTAGTATTGGAGACTCACTTTTATTTCTTTAAATAACTCTTATTACAAAACAGACTCTATTCAAAATTGAATTACAATAATTCACTTGAGCACTCTTGCTCCTTGTGCACCAATGCACCCATTAAGCACCTATGCTTTCTTGAACCTATTTGTAAGCAATCCTTAATCCACCTGGATTAAATTCTTTTAGACAACACTTAGTCAAAAAATATAAGATTACAAATGTAGAGGTCTAATGATCAAAGCAAATAAGCAATTTAACAATGCAAGGCTCAACTAATGAATGCAATGATCAAGTAGAAAAAATAAAAGATATCACCAATATTATGCCCACAAAAATTGCTGATTATTAATCTGAGTTATAAAAGCACAGTAGCTGGAAATATTGCACCAAAAATAATGAAATAGCTTCTCAAGTATGTGAGTGCAATAATTGATTCAAGTGATGTAAGTGTTGTAAATTATCATTGATCTTAGTTCTTCTTATATAGCCCAAATATTACCGTTTGTGAAATAAATTATTTTCCATTGCTAATTTTGTTCCGTTATCAGACTTTGTTTACGTTCCCAACTGATAAGAAACGTTCCAACAATACAACCATTGATAACAAATCCAATTATCTTTGATAGTTACAAATATATGTTGGACTCTTCAAACAGTAATCCATAAAGAGACTAAGTCAGATACAAAGCACTTCTAGACTTTTCAATTCCTATAGCAATAAAATATGCCGCCAGTTGTTATATCACAATTCGAAACAGAAGATATCATGATAATATATAGGAGTATCATAACAAATCTCAATTCTCAAGGATAATCATGATTTTATATTTCCAAGGTTTGTGCTCATTTAATTTATTAAAACTCTACCGCCATATATACTGCCTTTTCATTTACCAAGATATGTATTCTTTCACACGTGTTACACAAATATTATAACATCAATACACATGGAGAATTAAATTAATTCGGACAATACTCTTATGCATGCATGCTAACAAAATAAAATTAGTTCTCTTAATAACAGTTAGCAATGAATAACATATTTTAGGCATGCACAAAATATTAAATCACATTTTAATGCACACATAAAATGTCCTAGAGCCTTGTATTGAAAAATTAAATATTTGCAATGACCTTACATATTTTTCTTAAGACACAATCCTTCAAAGTCTTTTGACAATATTCTTTTCATCAACTTCCTGAAATTTCACAATAAACAAATTAGTCCATATAATCAAGTCATCATCAAAACAAAAAGATCAGAATATTAACAAACCAACATTCTCCCCCTTTTTGATGATGACAACATAAGTAAATGAAAACTCCCCCTAAATTCATGCATATAGCTTATTTCAGGAAAATTTTGTATTACCTGCATGTGTTAGTATCATGCCAAATAATAATGTAATTCAACACAGATCATAATATTAACATGTTTAAAACTAAATGAAACCATCAGACTTAACATGCAGGCAGACATGCCTATCAAAAACCAAATGAAACCATATGACACCATAGTCTTTAAAACAGAAGTTTAAAACGATTAAATGATACCAAAAGAACTGAACGAACTGACTTTTAAACTAATTCTCCCCCTTTGTCATCAGGCAAAAAGGATAGAAGATATGGTTAAATTCAGTCAATTTCCTCAAGGTTAGCCCTCAGTCCAGCATGGGTAGTGAAGTAAGGATGATGGAGAATGCGATGAAGAATTTTTTCTAAAGAGTAATCAGTTGCAAACCGAGGAGGTCGTGGTATAAAAGTTGTAGGAAGAAGTGTCATGTCAAGAAAATCACCCTTGTATTCTGCCATCCAATTGCACATTGGCCATTCCGGGATTGGGGAATACATTGTCTGAAAATGTAACTTCTGTCCCACATCATTGAATCTTGTTGCCATAAAATTTGCAAGCTCTTCGAGTTGATAACTAATAAACTTAACCTCTTGACTCAACTGACAGGTGTTCCTATTGAAATTTCTTTGAAGTGCTTCAACCATAGCCATTGTTTGTATCTCAAAATCTGCTTGGAGATCAATGAATTCATCTTCAACATGATGATATAACTTATAAATTTCTGGAGCATCCATCGGTAGTTTTCCTTTCTCAAGAATCACAAGTCAATTTCTGATATCGACCAAATCAGTTTTCATAGAATCTTAATTTTGTAGAATCTCATTTAGAACATTCATAATGTCAGGCCCATGAGAATTTGGCAAAGAGGATGAAGACGAGTCTTGATTAGGAGAGATAGGAGGAGGATCAGGGAGAAGACGAACAAACTCACTAGCAAGAAAAGTAATATGAGATTGTGTCAAATTAGCAGTATCTATAAACTCATTACTTGAGATAGAGATTTCATCATCAAAAGATATTTTGAAATGTTGGAAGAGTTTTGTTAAAAACTTGCTATAAGGAAGACACTTTTTGGTTTGACGAATACAGCTTAGCATATGAGACAACATCATTTGAGAAAGATTGAAAGATTTTTCCTTAAGAATCATAGCCACAACCACTAAATCTTGATAGGTAAAATCTGCTCCACCACCAAGTCGTGGAAACAAATTATACCTAACCACCTTATGTAACACACAGGCAGTAGGACACACATTCACAGTTTTTGGAAGAAATAGAGTTGTAAGAGAATAATCATTCATAAAATATAAAGTTGTTCCAATGGAAGAAAAGGGATATTAGCAGCACCTTTAAGAGTAAAAGGACAAGGTCCAGCAGAAGATATACTAAGAATGGTACCAAAATCAATACTAGTGAAAATAAGGAGTTTCCCTTAACATATGTTGTAAAAAAATCCCCGTAGCATTCAAGATTAGTGTAAAACTGTTGAACTAATCTAAGATAAGCAATATTAAGAGGAAGCATCATAGAGGATATTTTGCAAGCACTGAAGAGTTTTTCCAGAACAGAGTTTTTGAAATAAAATAGATCCAGAGATTTTTCATAAACAAATTGCTTTGTAGCAATTGAATTTTTAAAACGAGTTTCAAAACTATACCATCTGAGAATTTTTTTTGCATATCAAGGGAAGATGAAAATGGATTTACCAGATTTGAAGGAGACTTTGGCTATGAAGAGATATGTTCTTCATACATTGACTGCTTCATCTTTCCCCGTTGAGATGGTTCTGCTTCTGAAACCTTTAAGAAAGAAAAACTGGAATCCGAATCGTCCGATAATATTGTGGCATCAGACAACACATACACAAAAGATTTCTTTTGCACTCGTTTGGATTTCATTTTTAGTCCAGTGACGTTCTTCAACGAAGATCCTTCGTCGTTTGATTTACCAGACAATCGCTTGTTAGCCCTGGTTTTCATGGTGTTACAGATTTGTGAAAATGAAACGTAGGGTTTTTGGTAAATGATGGAGATGTAAAATCTAATTTAAGAAGAAGGCTGAAGATATAAAGACACAAGAAATAGAAGTCAATTAAGAGTCTGTCACCGAAAGACGTGCATCTTTTTAATTTTAAAAGTCTGTTCGGCTGTTGTTTCGTATTTCAAGGTAAAAATCTTTACGTTTCCCAATTAAATGATATCCGGCGATAGACATTGATCATTAATAGAACCGTGTATCTAGAATATAGTTTAAACAGATAAGGAATGTCAAACAGATATATTTTATCAGATATCATGAAGAAAATAAATGGTACATATATGTATAAAATATAAGCTGCATGTCATAAAGTTTTAAGTACGTAAATCACAATTATACCATGAACATTCCAAGTTTTCTCCTTAGCATACAAAACCTTTCCTCACTCAAAGGTTTAGTAAAAATATCAGCTAATTGTTTTTCTATAGAAATAAAAATTAATTTAACTAACCCTTTTGAAACATTATCCCTTAAAAAATGATGCCTTACCTCTATATGTTTTGTACGTGAATGCAAAACAGGATTCTTTGATATGTCAATAGCACTAGAATTATCGCAATATATAGGCACATTATTGCATATTATATCAAAATCACATAAAGTTTGTTTCATCCATAATATTTGAGAGCAACAACTCCCTGCAGCTAAATATTCACCCTCAATGGTTGATAAAGCAACTGAAGTTTGCTTTTTACTATGCCATGAAACAAGACTTTGTCCTAAAAATGTACAAGAACCACTTTTACTTTTCCTATCAATTTGAAACCCTGCATAGTTAGCATCTGAATAACCCATTAGTTCAAAATGATTACTTATTGGAAAAAATAACCCTAAATTTATAGTACCACTTAAATATTTAAAAATTCTTTTAACCGCTTGTAAGTGGGATTCTTTGGGTTTTGCTTGAAATCGAGCACAAAGACATACACTGTACATTATATCAGGTCTAGATGCAGTTAAATATATCAAAGAGCCAATCATACCTCGATATTTGGTTAACTCTACATCTATACCTTTATCATCTGATGTGAGCTTTATTTATGTACTCATTGGTGTAACCTTAGGATTGGACCCTTCAAAACCAAATCTTTTGAGTAGCTCTTTTGTGTACTTGGTTTGATGAATATAGATCCCTTCCTTTGTTTGCTTGATTTGAAGTCCCAAAAAGTAATTTAGCTCTCCCATTAAGCTCATATCAAATTCCTTATGCATACACTTTGAAAATCACTCACAAAGAAAATCATTAGTAGCACCAAATATTATATCATCTACATATATTTGAATAATGATTATTTCTTGTTTTTTATGTTTAATAAATAATGTAGAATCTATTTTACCTCTAGTAAAACCACTTGAAATAAGATACTTACTCAACCTCTCGTACCAAGCCCTTGGAGCTTGTTTGAGACCATAGAGAGCTTTCTTTAGCTAAAAAACATGATTTGGATATTTTTAATGTTCGAATCCAGGAGGCTGTTTGACATAGACTTCTTCATTGATGTATCCATTAAGAAACGCACTCTTTATATCCATTTGATAAAGCTTGAATTTCTTGTAAAAAGTAAATGCTAACAAGATTCGAATAGACTCTAGTCTTGCAATTGGAGCATAAGTTTCTTCGTAGTCGATCCCTTCTTGTTGATTGTAACCTTGAGCCACTAGCCTTGCTTTGTTGCGAGTGATTGTCCCATGCTCATCAAGCTTGTTTTTAAACACCCATTTTGTTCCAATGACATAAACATCTTTAGAAGGAGGCATTAATTCCCAAACTTGACATCGTTCAAATTGTTGAAGTTCCTCTTGCATTGTCATTAGCCAATTTTCATCAAGTATAGCTTCCTTAGCATTCTTTGGCTCAACTTGTGATAAAAATGCAGAGATTTTGTAGGCTTCTCTGTGTGGTAACTTCTTTATTTATCTATCTGATAATATTTACTAGGGGATGATCCTTGAGATATTTTGCTGTCTTTGGAATTTGGACATCGTGTATTACCTCTTCTTGTTGAGGAAAATTTTCTTCAAGATCTTATGTTGCTTCTTGTTCATTTTCATGCGTATTGTTCAATTCAGCCTGTTGAATTTTTCCATTTGGTCTGCTAACTGGTTCTCTTCGGTTTACTGGATTTGTGAAAATCTCCAAATTTCTGCATCCCTCTCTCTTTCTTTTGGAAGATCATTGTTAGTCTCATTAAAAGTTATATGAATAGATTCTTCAACACATAACTTGTAAATATTAAATACACGATATGCCTTGCTGTTATGTGAATAACCAATGAAAATACCTTCATAGGATTTAGCATTAAATTTTCCTAAGTTATCACTAGTATTTAGTGTATAACATTTAGACCCAAATACTTTGAAATAACTTATATTAGGAGTTTTGTTATTCAAAAGTTCATAAGGAGTTTTCAAAATAATAGGACGAATAAGAACTCTGTTTAACACATAACACGAAGTGTTTACAGCTTCGGCCCAAAACTTTTTAGGACGTTTACTTTCCTATAATAGAGTTCTAGCTGTTTCTTGCAATGTCCTATTTTTTCTTTCTACAACTCCGTTTTGTTGAGGTGTTCTAGGGGCTGGAAATTCATGACTTATTCCCTTTTGATCACAAAATATTATAAAGTCTTTTTGAAATTCAGTACCATGATCACTTCTTATTTTTACAAGTTTGAGATTATATTTTGTTTCTAAGTTTCTTATTAATTTCTCAAACTCCTTAAATGCTTCATCTTTTGTTCTCAAAAATAATACCCATGTATATCTAGAAAAATCATCTACTATTACAAATGCATAAAATTTACCATTTATATTAGGATGTCTTTCTGGTCCAAATAGATTAAGATGAAGTAGTTGTAAGGGAGAAGAAGTTGATACCATGTTCTTTGTTGTAAATGATGTTCTTACTTGTTTCCCGAGTTGACAAGGAACACAAATTCCCTTCTTTTCGTACTTTATCTTTGGTAATCCTTTGACAAGACTCTTTGAGGATAATTTTTTGGTTAAATCCATGTGAACATGTCCCATCCTCTTGTGCCATAAATTAGCCTCATCTTGTGCAGATGCAAGACATAATTCTTTATCCTGTTGCTCAAAATCAATAGTATATATATTTCCTTCTCTTTGTGCAACTAGAGTAACATTGTGAGTACCATGAAAAATAGTGCATTTTTCTTTATCAAAAATGACTTGGTGACCATTATCCATTAATTGAATGATACTAATAAGATTAAATTCAAGTCCATTAACAAGGTGTACATTATCAATATTTACCTTACCATTTCCTATTTTACCTTTTTCGATTATCTCGCAGGTTCGATTATCTCCAAATGTAACTGTACCATTTTTCTTCTTGATTTTTAGCTCCACAAACTTTGTTTTGTCACCAGTCACGTGACGTGAACATCCACTATCAAGAATCCACTTTTGAGATGGAACCCTTGCCTTGAGACATACCTGTCAAGAAAAGATAATTCATCCTTTTGGTACCCACATCTTTTTGGGTCCTTTAGTGTTAGTTTCAAGTAAATCATCCGTTTTAACCCATACCTTTTAAATCTTATTTTTCTTAAAGCAATTTATGTCCAAGTGTCCTTTAATACCACAATTTTTGCATGTTGTGAAAGGAGAACAATAATTTAATTTAAATCGTGATTTTGATTTTAGCATTTTCATATTACCCTTTTTATGCATAGGATCATAACCAATTCCTTGTCTTTCAAAACTAGGTCTTTGTTTACCTAATATGACATTTAAATTTTCTTCACCTTGAACGAATTTAGCAAGAGATGATTTTAGTGAATCTATTTCTTTTTGAAGTTCGTAATTAGGAAATGTTTTAACAGGTGATTTATCAATAAATGCATCAATACATACATCTCTCATTTTCAGTTTATTAGTTAATTTGTGGATTTCATTATTCAAAATATTTACCTTATTAAAAAGTATTTTGTTATAATTATCTAAATAATCAATTTTAGCAATCAAAACCTTTTCTTCTTTACAAATAGATTCCTTTTCAATATCTTTCTTTTCATCTATTAAAGAATCTACTTCACCCATTAATGTATTTACTAAGTCTTTCAAATATGCATTCTTTTCTTTTAATTTAGCATTTTCTTGTTTCAAGGAATCAATATCAAAATCAGATACCTCGTTTGATTCACCTTCTATTCCCATGAAGCATACTTGAGCTATCTCATCGTTAGCGTCGACCTCAACCTCAGATTCTTCTTCATCACTCCAAGTGACCAGTGCTTTGTTTCTCTTATTATCCTTGAAGCCTATTTTTCCTTTATTCTTTAGTTGAAAATAGTCCTTCTTGAAATGCCCTGGACGTCCACATTCAAAACAAGTCTCTTCAGTTTGCTTTCCTTTGCCTTTATTTGAGTTGAAGATATTCTTTCGTTTATTCTTCCTTTGTAGAAGTCCTTTGAGTCTCCTTGACATCATTTATCTCTTCGTAATCATCATCAAGTTCTTCTTCATTTCTGCATTAAGAGCTAGAACCTTTCTACGAGGAGTTTCCTCCTCATCGTCATACCTCGATGTTCATATTCTCAAGTTCACCAAAAAGGTTAGTGTATCCATAGTAGATATAGTAGAGGAATCTTGAAGAGTAGTAATTTTAGACGCAAAACCTCTTAAGTATATGGCAAGTAACTTACGATTAATCTCACTTTGTGGAATAGATTTGTCCAAGAGCTTAAGGAGTTCGGAAGAACAATGAACCTTGCTTGAGCCATCTTTATAGTTTCATCTTTCTCGAGTTTGAATATTTCATAATCATGCATGAGCATGCTTAGTTTAACTTAACTTCTCGAACTTTTGATGTTCCTTCACGACTCACCACCAGAGTGTCCCAAATGTCCTTAGTTGTGTTGCATGAGGATAATTTGTCAATCTCTTGACCGCACCATGATGCTTAGTAGAGTATTCATAGTCCTTGAATCATAGGAAACCGTGAAGATTTCAATTGAATGCATCTCTAGCAGAGTCTTTGGAGTATTGCCATCTTTCCTTGGAATAACTGGTCCATTCTCCACAACCCACCATTCCCAAGGATCTCTTTTAATGTAGATCCTCATTCGGAATTTCCAAGAACTTGTAATTTGCAGAGGAGGTCTATTGGTTGATTGACCTTCTTGATTATTGTTCCTGAACTGTGCCATATCCGAATCTTTCCCTACAAGTCACCTTTAAGACCAAGTAAGTATAGCCAAGCTTTGATACCAAATGAAATTTAGATAAGGCACACTTAGAAGGGGGGGGGGGGTTGAATAAGTATGGATACAAACTATGACCAATTTAAAGTTTAAATCAAAATATTGAATATAGCCTACTATATTGATGAATGCAGCTTGCTAAATGAATATAGTCTACCGAATTGAATTTTTGTTTAAGAAAATATCTTGGTGATTTTATAAGTTTTAATAACAAAATTTTCTCACGATGAAACAAATAATTAAATTAAACAAATTGATTATCTTGAGTGAAATTAAGTTAAAGCAGGTAATAAAAATAACACCAAGATTTTTTACGTGGTTCAACTATTACCCTCTATAATAATAACATAGTCCACGTCCAATACCAACTAGTATTGGAGACTCACTTTTATTTCTTTAAATAACTCTTATTACAAAACAGACTCTATTCAAAATTGAATTACAATAATTCACTTGAGCACTCTTGCTCCTTGTGCACCAATGCACCCCTTAAACACCTATGCTTTCTTGATCCTGTTTGTAAGCAAACCTTAATCCACCTTGATTAAATTCTTTTAGACAACACTTAGTCTAAAAATATAAGATTACAAATAAAGAGGTCTAATGATCAAAGCAAATAAGCAATTTAACAATATAAGGCTCAACTAATGAATGCAATGATCAAGTAGAAAAAATAAAAGATATCACAAATATTATGCCCACAAAAATTGCTGATTATTAATCTGAGTTATAAAAGCACAACAGCTGGAAATATTGCACCGAAAATAATGAAATAGCTTCTCAAGTATGTGAGTGCAATAATTGATTCAAGTGATGTAAGTGTTGTAAATTATCACTGATCTTAGTTCTTCTTATATAGCCCAAATATTACGGTTTGTGAAATAAATTATTTTTCGTTGCTAATTTTGTTCCGTTATCAGACTTTGTTTACGTTGCCAACTGATAAGAAACGTTCCAACAATACAGCCGTTGATAACAAATCCAATTATCTTTGATAGTTACAAATATATGTTGGACTCTTCAAACAGTAATCCATAAAGAGACTAGGTCAGATACAATGCACTTCTAGACTTTTCAATTGTTATAGCAATAAAATCTGCCGCCGATTGTTATATCATAATTTGAAACAGAAGATATCATGATAATATATAGGAGTATCGTAATAAATCTCAATTCTCAAGGATAATCATGATTTTATATTTCCAAGGCTTGTGCTCATTTAATTTATTAAAACTCTACCGCCATATATACTGCCTTTTCATTTACCAAGATATGTATTCTTTCACACGTGTTACACAAATATTATAACATCAGTACACATAGAGAATTAAATTAATTCGGACAATACTCTTATGCATGCATGCTAACAAAATAAAATCAATTCTCTTAATAATAGTTAGCAATGAATAACATATTTTAGGCATGCACAAAATATTAAATCACATTTTAATGCACACATAAAATGTCCTAGAGCCTTGTATTGAAAAATTAAATATTTGCAATGACCTTACATATTTTTCTTAAGACACAATCCTTCAAAGTCTTTTGACAATATACTTTTCATCAACTTCCTGAAATTTCACAATAAACAAATTAGTCCATATAATCAAGTCATCATCAAAACAAAAAGATCAAAATATTAACAAACCAACTATAAGCACTTTACTTAGCCCTTAGGTTTACTTGCTCATCACTTATAAGCACTTTACTTAGCTCTTAAGTTCACTTTCTCATCACCTATAAGCACTTTACTTAGACATTAAGCATAAGTACTTTACTTGGCAATTACTTAACTTATCCCTTGCTTAGCTACTAAGTACTTTACTTGGCCACTACATTGGGTCACCCATGGTTTATCTTTACCCAGTGGATCGATCCACGTATCTGGTTCTTACTTTGGGCTTTTAGCTTAATTAACTTAACTTATACTTTGGGCTTGTATTTAAACAAACATTGGGCTTGTTCATTAATTCATATTGGACTTATCCATTCCTACACTTGGGCTTTATCATAATTCCAATTGGATATTACAATTTCCTACACAATCCTACAAGTCCATTACATTTAGCTTAAAGCCTTATAACGTATATGTGACGCCCCCAAAATAGGTATACAACTGAAAGTAGTATGCACACAAGCCAATCATGTTTGATGATAAAGCATATACTTTGTAACAATCTTATTCATTTATTAATAAAAAGTATTAATTTATTAAAGGCTTTTAATTATCTACATGATGCTGTTTTATAATATGTGATAAACCCATAGTTTTAAGCAATGCTTTTAGAATAATGATGATGATCATTCTAATGAGATCTAAATTCTTAGAAAGCTTAAAACTAAAATAGTTCCCAATCATTGGATTACTAAATTGGGGATTAGTGAATCCGGATAGATTGGTACATACGTTGCTTGCTCATTGGATGAGGATGATTGATCTCATGATCATTTTGTGTGAGACACTAAAGCAAGTATGTAGTAGTGCTTATTAAAGAATAAGTTCATCGAACGTGGCTCGCTAAGGAATACCTAATGGAGTTTTATTTACTTCGCCAATAGGAATTCAGTAGTGATAGTAATACAAGTAATCCTTGGACTTGAGATCATCATAGTATCTTGTGTATGATGAGTTATACTTTGACTTATTCCTTAAGACCCTTAGGGTATATCAAAGGGTATGCTTGGGTATAATAAGTCAGACATGGAGATAATGTATGATCAATAAAGAATCTACCACTTCTAATAAAAGAAGAGAAATGTCCTATGTGATTCGATAAATGACAACCCAAGAGTCCTTGGTTAAGGCAGAATGAAATTAGAAAGGAGTTTCTAATTTGCATTATTTGAGTTGTGCATTTAAGGATCGAAATACATATAATTAAATAAAATAAGACTTGATAAAGAATTCCATGTCTTATATTTAATTGGGACATTGTATGGTGGAAGGATTGAATTGTACGGTAACTATTTACTCAAAGGTTCTTTAATGATTAATGTTGAAATCTATATTATCTGGAAAGTCGTTGATCGCTAGGGAGGCTTATCCCTATTGTAGAATAAATATTATTTATTTAAATAAATTAATTATTTAATTTATTTATTTAAATAAGATTAGAATTGTTCTAATTGATTTATTCACAAATAGGTTTAATATGGAGAACCTAAAGGGTCACACCATAAAAGGAAGAATAATTATTTAAGAAGTTAATGGCATAATCGTAATAATATGTTATGTATATTTAATTTAATCTATGGTGATAGAATAAATTAAATAGCTTACTATTTATTATTTAATATTTTAGAAATATTAAATATAAATTAATAAGAGGAGTCTTATTAATATTATTACAATTATTATTATTTTAATTTCTAAAAGAGTTTAGGAATTAATTTAATATAAGTACTCTCATTTATTCCTAATTGGATTAGGAAGAAAAATTAGTTAAAGGAGTTTAATTAATTATCCCTAATAAGATTAGGAAGCTTAATTAATTAAAAGAATTTAATTAATTAAATAAAACTCAATTCCTTAATTGTTAAGATGGGTTGCCCACATCTATAAATAAGAGGAGTCTTATTATGGGTGTAGGGGGTTGTTGACTTTTTCAACATACGACATAATTCTAATTTGTTGGAGAGTACGCCCTTTTTCTATAGAGATAGAAAAACTAGGGTTTGAGCCAATACCCCTTCTTCTTGAATTTTCTTCTTCCTTGGTGGATCACCTCTAGAGGCCAAACATTTGGGTGGCTAACGTTGATCAAAGGAAGGAACAAAACCCCGGTGGATTCAAGTTGAACGCGAAAGGATTTGGAGGTGAACTTGTACCTGAGGAAGCTCGATCTTCAGGGTATGATTTTATTCTTTATCTTTTCGTTTAATTAATAATTGTGCATAAAGGGTGATCCGGGTATATGGTTTGTAAATTTTTTTAAACTCTGATTTTACACGCTTCCGCTAATTTTTGCAATTTGATTGCGTTATGAATATTACAAACCTAACAACAACACCCATTCTGAGTCTACAAATATATGGTACAGAAACAACTACAACTTTATTAATACAATTGTCGTGCAAAATACGAAAACACATAAACTGTGAGTTTAAATACAAATATTGTCATCTAGAAAATATCCACACTCAAATAAGTCCTCATTACATTTATTGATACACTATTTTACAAACTAGTGAGGACTACTAAGATAACTTCTAGAACCATCATTCCATACCCCGACTAGTACTCACTACATTCTCGCCTCTTGAGAAGAAAAATGGAACAAAAAGGAAATGGGTGAGCTCAACTAGCCCAGTGAAGAATATTATGACTAAGATAATATAGAACAAATTATCATTAGTCTTCAACAGGGAAAAATTTGATAGAATACAATAGACAACAAGTTTTAAATCAATATTCGCAGCGGAAATAATAATTCATAGAAGAGTTACGTAGAGAATGAAATCTACTATTATCTATGAATTTAAAAGTCCATCATCAATATTTTATCCCTGTAACATCAATCAATATACATCTTAAGTCAAATATTCATCTTTGCACTACAGGCCAAAGATATTCATCAGTTGGTCATGTTCATCTCAACACCTGTACATCTTTGCACTACGGGCCAAAGATATTCATAAAAAAATCAACCATCTTTGCACTACAAGTCAAAGATATTCAGTAATATCATCATTTAGGACTGAGGATGATGAAAAAATATTTTAAAGACAACGAATCCAGTGAAACAAAAGAACAAATATTAAGGATTCGTACTTTAAACAATTCGAGTTCAAAAATACTTCATAAATAATCATAGTGGAGTAAAATTCAAGAATGATTAAAACATGGATAAAAGCAAAGCTAGTATACATAATAGATATCTTGGACAAAAAACGAAAATTTAATTTTTTTTGTGAATAGTGCCGTATTCGTGAATAGTGTCGTATACTTGAATAGTGCCGTATACGTGAATAGTAACCCTGACACTAAAAGACAAGAATTTCACAAGAAAAATCTTACCAATATTATGGCATAATGATATTGAAAGAAATAATATCATTTTAAAAAAAATAACATCCCTTACCTCGAAAAGACAGTACTTCTTATTGGAATACTGGATATAGTGCTGAAGGGAACTTGTACCGTATAACAACACTCAAAGTCTCAAAATACTCACAAGAATACGCTCGATAATATAGAGAGAGAAAGAGAGAGAAAACTTATTTCTGGTGTGAGTTTCAATTCTAACCTAAGCACCCTATTTATAGGAAAATGCTTAGAACACCGAAGCAGAAAATTTAATAAAATATTATTATATATAAATTTTTGTCACGCCCACCTCTTGAATCTGAATTCAACACATTTATATCACATGTGGGACCCACTCAACTCACCAAAAACGTTTTTCTTAAAAAAATAATTAAACTTCAAAAATCAATTATTCTGGAACTTTAATAATTCATAATAAATAGCCCTTTTATCAGAAAAATTCAAACCTTATGTCCATTCCATAGGAAATTCTATTCTCTACAACTTTGTAAGTTTAAGTTTTTCCAAATTCTAAGCAGAAATTGACCGAAATCCACATACAAACGATTTTACAGGCTATAATCAAATTTCAGTCAAGAAATGGGGTCCAGAAACTTGAAAAACATGTTTTAAATATTTTTAGTTACAAAAATACTATTCCTCCTCATTTATTCATATATCCCACATTCATTGTAAAAATATGACCATTATTATATTATTAAAATATAATAATATATGAATTATTTTATCGAAAAAGATAAAATATCAATTTTTAACAATTATCACATTAAAAATTTTCTCCATCTATATCCACATAAAATGAATATTTTTCTTATCATAATAATCAATAATTAATTATTCATAAATAATATTACAGAATCACAATATTGACAACCAGGTCGTTCCCAGAAAAGAGGGGGCTTTCCAATAAGAATTTCTCTTTACTGGCGCGCAATTACGTGACCAAACCTCTCCTTAGACAGAACTTTTTAGACATTGTCAATAATACTATCTAATAATATTATTCAAATAATATGAATTATTGATTTGATAAAGGAAAATACTGTGCAGTGACAATTATTAAAACAACAATAATATAAAATATCAACGTAGCAATTATTAAATCAATAAAATAAAATATTAAACAGTAATTATTGTAACAATTATTGAGTAGTGCCTTCTTACGTAAGAATCAATAATTGGTGCAATACCGTGTTCATCCGTGCATCCCAAGACATCGAATATCTTGGTAATTTGTTTGACCCACGTTTCTGCTTTAATCGGATACGGCTTTCCCCAGAATTCTGGTGGTCCGAACTCTTTGAACTGCTTGTCTGTGACAAATCGTGCGTTGTTATCATTTCCACCTGTATTTTGTGCACGAGTCTCCCTCGTCTGATTTTGCATGAACTGTAAAAAGCTTCTAAACATTCTGTCGTTCATTATCTGCTCAGTGGTGTTGTTCACAGGAGAAACATTGTCAGCCTGTTGCATGTTCTCCTCGTTGGTGAGTAAAGGTGTCTCCGCGGTCTAATTTACTCCACTGTTAACATTCTCAGTCGACATTCTCAAATACTGCCATAAAACAAGGGTTAATTAAAGAAATCAACATATCACATAATATCCCTATAACTGACCAACCAACAAATAAGCTTAGGTAAGACACACTAGCGAAGGTTTTACTCGTCTCTCCCCTCCTAGTTCTATTCCCCGATCTCCGCCAGAGATCATATCCCTAAAATAGGTATACATCACCCATTTTCAGTCGTCAATAACATGGTACAGAAACAACTACAACTTTATTAATACAACATAAAAACTGTGAGTTTAAATACAAATATTGCCATCTAGACAATATTCTCACCGAAATAAGTCCTCATTATAATTATTGGTACATTATTTTACAAAAATAGTGAGGACTACTAAAACAACTCTCTAGAACCATCATTCCACACCTCGACTAGAACTCACTACATTCTCGCCTCCTGAGAAGAAAATTGGAACAAAAAGGAAAAGGGTGAGCTCAACTTGCCCAATAAAGAATATTATGATTAAGATAATATAGAACAAATTATCGTTAGACTTCAATGGGGAAAAAATCGATAAAATACAATAGACAACAAGTTTCAGATCAATATTCGCATCGAAAATAATAATTTATAGATGAGTTACGTAGAGAATGAAATCTACTATAATCTACGAATTTAAAAGTTCATCATCAATATTTTATCCCTGTAACATCATTCAATATTCATCTTGAATCAAATATTCATCTTTGCACTATAGGCCAAAGATATTCATCAGTTGGTCATGTTCATCTCAACATTTGTTCATCTTTGCACTATGGGCCAAAGATATTCATCAGAAAATCATTAATCTTTGCACTACAGGCCAAGATATTCAATAATATCATCATTTAGGAGTGAGGATGATGAAAAATATTTTAAAGAAAATGAATCTAGTGAAATAAAAGAACAAATATTAAGGATTCGTACTTTAAACAATTTGAGTTCAAAAATACTTCATAAATAATCATAGTGAAGTAAAATTCAAGAATGATCAAAACATGGATACAATCAAAGCTAGTATCCATAATCGATATTTTAGAAAAAAGCAAAAAATTTAATTTTTTTGTGAATAGTGTCGTATACGTGAATAGTAACCCCGACACTAAAAGACAAGAATTTCACAAGAAAAATCTTACCAATAATCCGGCATAATGATATTAGAAGAAATAATATCATTTTTTTTAAAAAATAAAATCCCTTACCTTGAAAAGAATAGTACTTCTGGCTGGAATATCAGATATAACGCTGAAGGAACTTGCACCGTATAGCAACACTCAAAGTATCAAAATACTCACAAGAATACGCTCGATAATATAGAGAGAGAAAACTTCAGTTTCTGGTGTGATTTTCAATTCTAACCTAAACACCCTATTTATGGGAAAATGCTTAGAACACCAAAGCAGAAAATTTAATAAAATAATATTATTTAATAAAATTTTCATATGCCCACTTTTGAAGATCTGAATTCAGCCATTAACATGTGTAAATGGGGCCCACAAAAGTGTTAAAAACGTTTTTATTAAAAAAATATTTAAAACTTCAAAAATCAATTATTCTGGAACTCCGGAACTTCAATAATTCATAATAAATAGCCCTTTTATTAGAAAAATTCGAACATCATATCCTTTCCATTGAAAATTTCATTCTCTACAACTTTGCAGAAGGAAATTTTTCCAAATTCAAAACAGAAATTGACCGAAATTCACAAATGGGCGATTTTACAGGCTATAATCAAATTTCAGTCAAGAAATGGGGTCCACAAACATGAAAAACATGTTTTAAATATTTATTGCAATAAAAATACTCTTCCTCCTCATTTATTCATATATCCCACATTCATTGTAAAAATATCATCATTATTATATTATTAAAATATAATAATATATTTAAATAAATTATTTTATCGAAAAAGATAAAATATCAATTTTCAACAATTGTCACATTAAAAATTTTCTCCATCTATATCACATAAAATGAATATTTTCCTTATCATAAAAATTAATAATTAATTATTCACAAATAATATTATGTAATCACAATATTGGCAACCAGTTGCTCCTGTGAAAGAGGGGCTTTCAATAAGGATTTCTCTCATGGCGCGCAATTAGGTGACTAAACCTCTCCTTAGATGTAACTTTCTAGACATTACCAATAATGTTATCTAATAATATTATTCAAATAATATGAATTATTGATCAGATAATGAAAATATTGTGTACTGACAATTATTGAAACAACAATAATATAAAATATCAACGTAGCAATTATTGAATCAATAAAATAAAATATTGAATAAAGAATTCATTGTAACAATTATTAAGTAGTGCCTTTTTACGTAAGAATCAATAATTGGTGCAATACCGTGTGCTACTGTGTTTTTAACCACTAAGTATTTCAACAGTATTAATGGTAACAACTACGCCGTTATTTAAAAACAACTTATACTTGTCGTTTTTTTCATTCAATCGCTTTCCGTTATGGGGACCACACAAGGCTGCGTCGTCGTACGAATATTCTCCGAAAGTAAGAATATTCCACAACCAAACAAATATTCCCCGACAACAATGAATATTTTATAACCACTTACTTATTTGAAATATTTGCGCATTTTACCCATAATTAACCACATTAATCAAATCAACCCTTACTATAATAAATAGAGGAAATTCTATTTCATTTAATAATAAGTTGGGGTCTTACAACCTCCCCTCCTTATGAAATTTCATCATCGAAATTGACGTACGTACCTAGTGTTTCGAAAAGGTGAGGATACCTCGCTTTCATTTCCGTTTTCAACTCCCAGGTCATTTCCTCTATAGCATGGTTCCTCCAGAAAACTTTGACTTGTGGTATAACCTTTGTACGTAAGACATGCTCCTTCTTATCCAAGATCTTGATAGGTACCTCCTCGTACGTTAAGTCTTCGGCTATCTCGTCCGGTTCTAACTAAATAACGTGGTTCGGGTCTTTCACATATTTACGAAGCACAGATATGTGAAAAATATTATGAATACGAGACATACTTGGAGGTAACGTGAGTCTATAGGCCACATTTCCTACTCGGTCAAGAATCTGAAATGGACCAATAAATTGTGGATTGAGCTTTCCTCTTTTCTCAAATCTTGTAACTCCCTTCCATGGAGTAATACGCAACAATACATGATCCCCAATACTAAATTTAACGTCCTTTTAATGAAGATCCGCATAACTCTTTTGTCGATCATGTGCCGTTTGTATACGTTGTCGAATCATTTGGATCTTTTCCGTAGTCATACGTACCAACTCTGGTCCCAACAATGTTGCTTCACCCACCTCATCCCAACATACTGGAGAGCGACACTTTCTTCCATACAATGCTTCGAATGGAGCCACCCCTATACTTGCCTGATAACTGTTGTTGTAGGAGAATTCCACCAATGGTAAATACTTATCCCAACTCCCTTTGAAGTCTAGGACACATAGTCTTAATAGATCTTCAAGAGTTTGAATAGTCCTCTCTGATTATCTGTCTGTTTGAGGATGGTATGCCAAACTAAATCGTAAATCCGTGCCTATAGCTTTTTGCAAGCTAACCCAAAATCGTGAAGTGAATCTTGGGTCACGATCCAAAACTATGGATACTGGCATGCCATGCAATCTCACAATCTCATTTATATACATATGAGCAAGACGTTCAAGGGAATAAGTCTCCTGTATCGGCAAGAAATGAGCAGACTTGGTTAATCTATCAACAATAACCCAAATTACATTTATGCCTTGAGAAACCGTGGAAGACCAGAATCTAAATCCATGGTAATGTGTTCCCACTTCCATTTCGGAATCTCAAGTGGTTGCAACGGACCCTTAGGTACTTGATGCTCCGCCTTTACACGTTGACAAGTTAAACACCTCGAGATAAACTTTGTAATCTATCTCTTCATATTGTTCCACCAAAATGTATGTCAAAGATCACGAAACATTTTGGTACTTCCAGGATGGATTGCAAACGGTGTATTATGTGCCTCCGTCATGATCTTATATTTCAAATCAGAGTCATTAGGAACACAAAGTCTGGAGTGGACTTGAAGTATTCCTTCTTCATCGATTCTCGCTTCCGGAAAAGCGCCTTCTTGTACTTTCTTCATCACGACGCATCGGCTCGATTGATTGGCTTCGAGCAACTTTAACTTTATCGATTAAAGTTGGTTCTATGCATATACTTGACATCATCGCACTCGTTCCTGCATATGATCTTCTACTCAACGCGTCAGCTACCACGTTTGTTTTTCTAGGATGGTATTGAATGGTGTGGTCATAATCTTTTAACAACTCAAGCCAACGTCATTGCCGCATGTTGAGTTACTTTTGGGTGAAGAAATATTTGAGGCTTTTATGGTCTGAATATATCTTCACTTTCTCCCCATATAGATAGTGCCTCCGGATCTTTTGTGCGAAAACGACTGCTACCAACTCTAGATCATGAGTAGGATAATTCCTCTCATACTCTTTAAGTTGTCGCGAGGCATAGGCTATGACTTTCCCACGTTACATGAGAACACATCCTCACCCTTTTCCTGAAGCATCGCTGTAGATTACAAATCCATCCGAACCAGATGGTATTGTCAGAACAGGTGCCGAAATGAGTCTCCTCTTAAGCTCTTGGAAACTCTTCTCGCATTCCTCGCTCCATACGAATTTTATATCTTTGTGAGTCAGCTGAGTTATTGGAGTAGCAATTCGAGAAAATCCTTCCACGAATCTCCGATAATAACCAGCTAAGCCCAGAAAGCTATGTACTTTGGTCACCGACTTCGATTGCTCCCTACTTTGTATTGCTTCAATCTTTACCGGGTTAACAGATACTCCATGTTTTGACACCACGTGCCCAAGGAATGCTACTTCCTCAAGCCAAAACTCGCATTTCTTCAACTTGGCATATAGCTTGTTTTCACGAAGCCTTTGGAGTACCAGCTTCAAATGGTGC
This sequence comes from Panax quinquefolius, assembly GCA_020205615.1. Classification (NCBI taxonomy): domain Eukaryota; kingdom Viridiplantae; phylum Streptophyta; class Magnoliopsida; order Apiales; family Araliaceae; genus Panax; species Panax quinquefolius. The sequence continues at coordinate 98,737,501 of CM035158.1, read as the reverse complement.
TCATGATCTTCACGGCTTTTGGAATATATAAGGATGTCATCAATAAAGAGAACAACGAATTGATCTAAATATTCCTTGAATACTCGGTTCATCATATCCATGAAAGCCGCATGAGCATTAGTCAATCCAAAAGACATGACTAAGAATTCATAATGCCCGTACCGAGTTCTGAAGGCAGTCTTTGGAATATCCTCAGTTCTAATCTTCATTGATGATATCCGTAAGCGAGGATTGATCTTTGAAAAGAATTGTGCTCCTTGCAACTGGTCAAACAGGTCATCAATACGAGGTAACGGATACCTATTCTTGATGGTGACATGGTTCAATTCTCGATAGTCAATACAAAGTCGCATACTCCGATCTTTCTTCTTTACAAATAAAACAGGAGCACCCCAAGGAGATGTACTAGGATGAATGAAACCGATGTCCAACAACTCCCTGTAGTTGGACCTTTAACTCTGAAGTTCAATAGAGCTATTCGATATGGGGTTTTAGAAATGGGCTTTGTACCAGTTCAAGATCAATAAAGAATTCAACTTCACGCTCGGGGTAGACCAAGGAAGTTCTTCAGAAACACGTTAGGAAATTTACTAACAACAGGAATATTATTCAAATTTGACGTGTCTTTATTCAAATCCATAACATGGGCTAAGAAAGCTTAACATCAGTTTTTTAATAAACGAATAGTTTTACGACTAGATATGACAGTGATTGATTTTAATGGTTTAGTTGCTTGAATTGCACAACAAAGTTGGTTAGAATATGAAAACTAACAACCTTATTTAAAAACAATCAATTTTGGCATGATGAGTAGTTAACTAATCAATCCCTAAAATCACATCAAAAGAAAGTATCTTTAAAGGGATAAGGTTAACAGGTAATGTGATGGTGCCAACTTGGATCAAACAAGATTTATAAACAGTGGATGTGATGAAAGTTTCTCCTAACGGAGTCTCCACAGATAGGTCAAAGTCTAATTTCTCTGGAGTTAAGTTTAAACGTTGAGCACAATCATAAGAGATAAATGAATGGGTAGCACCGGTATCTAGTAAGGTATAAACTTTGCAAGAATTTATGATTAGCTTACCCGTGATCACCTTGTTTGGGTTCCACGTATTTTGACCAGTCACGATAAACGCTCTTCTAGGAACCGTTGACTTTGACTTTTCTGGGACAACCTTTTGAGTCACCATCCCGAGCGATATGTCCTTCCTTTCCATAATTATAGCATACCTTGAACTGTTGTGGACAGTTTGGGCTGATATGTCCCTATTTTTCGTATTTATAGCATACGACCGGTGGTCGTTCTCCTCCCTTAGAACTAGTTGCTGCTGGCGCTGACGTCTTCACATGGTCGTTGTTGAATCTCCTCTTTTTAAAATCTCCTCCCGACTCGCTTCTTTTATTCTCATGGCCATGATTACCACCAGAGTGGTTGTCGCTTTTGTCCGTATTTTTCTTTCTCCGCTGGTTATCATTGTTCTGATGACTGTTGTCACCGGTATGATCCTAGTTGTGGTCCCTCGGTTAAACGTACTTGTTATCTCGCTCTAATAATTGAGCCCTGCTGACAACATTTGAATAGAGAGAAAATTTATGAGAAATGAGATATTGACGTATGTCGAGTTTCAAACCTCTCAGAAACATCCGCGTCATACGTTCCTCATTCTCCACCAAATGAGGTGCAAACCTGGATAACTTTGCAAACTTCGCCTCGTACTGGGACACCGTCATGTTATTTTGTTCCAATCTAATAAACTCTACTTCCTTCATATGTCGAATACTTTCAGGAAAGTACTTGTCATTGAACAGTTTTTGAAACGTCTCCCAAGACATGCTGAGTGCGGCTGGACGGGTACGCTTCATAGATTCCCACCAGTAATCTACCTCATTACGGAACATAAAGGTGGCGAATGGAACCTTCTGTTCCTTTGTGCATCCTTAGACATCAAATATCTTGGTAATTCGTTTGACCCACGTTTCTGCTTTAATCGGATCCGGCTTTCCCCAGAATTCCGGTGGTCCCAACTCTTTGAACTGCTTGGCTGTGACAAATCGTGCGTTGTTATCATTTCCACCTGTATTTTGTGCACGAGTCTCCCTCGTCTGATTTTGCATGAACTGCAAAAACCTTCTAAACATTCCGTCGTTCATTATCTGCTTAGTGGTGTTGTTCACAGAAGAAACATTGTCAGCCTGTTGCACGTTCTCCTCGTTGGTGAGTAAAGGTGTCTCCACGGTCTCATTTACTCCACTGTTAACATTCTCAGTCGACATTCTCAAATACTGCCATAAAACAAGGGTTAATTAAAGAAATCAACATATCACATAATATCCCTATATATTGACCAACCAACAAATAAGCTTAGGTAAGACACACTAGCGAAGGTTTTACTCGTCTCTCCCTTCCAAGTTCTATTCCCCGATCTCCGCCAGAGATCATATCCCTAAGCTCTGATACCAACTATGACGCCCCCAAAATAGGTATACATCACCCATTTTCAGTCGTCAATAACATGGTACAGAAACAACTACAACTTTATTAATATAACATAAAAACTATGAGTTTAAATACAAATATTGCCATCTAGACAATATTCACACCCAAATAAGTCCTCATTACAATTATTGGTACATTATTTTACAAAAATGGTGAGGACTACTAAAAACAACTCTCTAGAACCATCATTCCACACCCCGACTAGAACTCGTTACATTCTCACCTCCTGAGAAGAAAATTGGAACAAAAAGGAAAAGGGTGAGCTCAACTAGCCCACTAAAGAATATTATGACTAAGATAATATAGAACAAATTATCGTTAGTCTTCAACAGGGAAAAAATCTGATAAAATACAATAAACAACAAGTTTCAGATCAATATTCGCAGCGAAAATAATAATTCATAGATGAGTTACGTAGAGAATGAAATCTACTATAATCTATGAATTTAAAAGTCCATCATCAATATTTTATCCCTGTAACATCATTCAATATTCATCTTTGCACTACAGGCCAAAGATATTCATTAGTTGGTCATGTTCATCTCAACACCTGTTCATCTTTGCACTACGGGCCAAATATATTCATCAAAAAATCATTAATCTTTACACTACAGGCCAAAGATATTCAATAATATCATCATTTAGGACTGAGGATGATGAAAAATATTTTAAAGAAAACGAATCCCGTGAAATAAAAGAACAAATATTAAGGATTCGTACTTTAAACAATCCGAGTTCGAAAATACTTCATAAATAATCATAGTGAAGTAAAATTCAATAATGATCAAAACATGGATACAATCAAAGCTAGTATCCATAATCGATATTTTAGAAAAAAAACAAAAATTAAATTTTTTTGTGAATAGTGCCGTATACGTGAATAGTAACCCTGACACGAAAAGACAAGAATTTCACAAGAAAAATCTTACCAATAATCCGGCATAATGATATTAGAAGAAATATTATCATTTTTTTTAAAAAAATAACATCCCTTACCTCAAAAAGAAAAGTACTTCTGGCTGGAATATCAGATATAACGCTGAAGGAACTTGCACCGTATAGAAACACTCAAAGTATCAAAATACTCACAAGAATACGCTCGATAATATAGAGAGAGAAAACTTCAGTTTCTGGTGTAATTTTCAATTCTAACCTAAGCACCCTATTTATGGGAAAATGCTTAGAACACCAAAGCAGAAAATTTAATAAAATAATATTATTTATTAAATTTTTTCTACGCCCACTTTTGAAGATCTAAATTCAGCCATTAACATGTGCAAGTGGGACCAACAAAAGTGTAAAAAACATTTTTATTAAAAAAATATTTAAAACTTCAAAAATCAATTATTCTAGAACTCCGGAACTTCAATAATTCATAATAAATAGCCCTTTTATTAGAAAAATTCAAACCTCATGTCCTTTCCATAGGAAATTTCATTGTCTACAACTTTACAGAATGAAGTTTTTCCAAATTCCAAACAGAAGTTGACCGAAATCCACAAACGGGCGATTTTACAGGCTATAATCAAATTTCAGTCAAGAAATGGGGTCCACAAACATGAAAAACATGTTTTAAATATTTATTGCAACAAAAATACTCTTCCTCCTCATTTATTCATATATCCCACATTCATTGTAAAAATATCACCATTATTATATTATTAAAATATAATAATATATTTAAATGAATTATTTTATCGAAAAAGATAAAATATCAATTTTCAACAATTGTCACATTAAAAATTTTCTTCATCTATATCCACATAAAATGAATATTTTCCTTATCATATAAATAAATAATTAATCATTCATAAATAATATTACAGAATCACAATACTGGCAACTAGGCTGTTCCTAGGAAAGAGGGGGCTTTCCGATAAGGATTTCTCCTTAGCTTTTAATTCCACAAGCGAAAACTTCATTTGCCATAACTGAAATATTATTGGATATTCTATCTCGTCTTAGAATTCTATCATTACGCGTTTCTCGGAAGTTCAAAAATAATTCCTGAGCAGAAATCAATGAATAGTGTTTTTACGGAAATTTCTCGGAAAACTTTTATTTTCGTCTTGGAAATTCAAACACTTTAATTCTATCACGTAGCCAAAATCCTAACCAGATTCGCACATTCTAGGTCATAGAATGACCTTCACATAGCTTACTCACATAAATAATCAATTAAATTTATTTAATCCACATAATCAAATAAAAATTTAATTCTCATAAAAATCCGATTTTCTCGGACGTTGCACCACCCGTGACATTCATTTTTTCTCCCCTGACAATTTCATTTTCAACATACATGGGCCCCATATGTGCCCCCCTCCTTTATTGTATATATATATATATATATATATATACTGAATAACTTTCTACCAATTATTTTGAAAAATTGGTAAATGGGGGTCCAAATAATAAGCAAATTTACAACAAATACTTCATAAAAAAAATCCCCTTAATATTTTTAACAACATTTATTCATCATTATTATAACCCACAATATTAACAACCAGATCGTTCCCAGGAAAGAGGGGGCTTTCCGATAAGGATTTCTCCCTATTGGCGCGCAATTAGGTGACCAAACCCCTTTCCTCGACAGAACTTTCTAGACATTGTTAATTATGCAAATAATAATATGAATACCTTTTTATCTCAATTATTGATTTAATAATATAAAATATAGACAATAATTGAATCAAATAACATGAGATACTATGCAACAATTATTGTAGCAATAATTGAATAAAACTGAGTGACTTCTCAGATAAGCATCAATAATCAATACTGTGTGCTACTATACAACCACGCGTATTACTGTACTTATACCACCGGGTATTTCAACAGTTTAACGGTAAAACTTTTGCCGTTATTTTTATAAAAAGATATTTATGTCATTTTCTCATTTCGACAATAATTTCGTTGTGGAGTCCACCAATGATTATGGCGTTATACGAATATTCCCTGTCAAAACGAATATTCCCCGACCAATCGAATATTATATAACAACTTGCTTACTTTGCAAAATTTATAAATATTACCCATGAGTATAACATTATATCAAATCCACACCATAATATTTAAAAATATATTTCGAGAAAAATTAATCTTTATTCATAAAAGTTGGGGTCTTACAAAAGGACTGGGGCATTTTCCGATTCCAGGAAAGGAAAGGAGTTTAAGGCATGATCAAGCCTCTCATCAAAAGAAATGGGAGAATTCCTGAAAGAAATCATAGCGACATTAGCTTGCCCCTACAAAAGAAGGGGAAAATTCTCAAGAAAGTCCTTAACTCAAAAGCAGAGCCCAATGAAAAAAGGTCTAGCGAAGGAAATCCTCATCATCAAATGTGCCAACCAGTGTCGAATCCTCACAAGTCGAGGCCTCTACACCAAAGTTCAAATATGGGCAGCGAAAAAATGAGCTGCACCCTCTAGGGACGTCAGCGGCATTCAGGTCATCAGTTCAGTCGGGTTGCGAATAAAACGCTCAAGGAAATGGGGCACAAGCACCCAACAGCGAAAGGAAACTCCAAATCACCTTAAAAAAGGTGAGGTAAAATTCTACTCCAGACAATTTATGATATGCATAACCAAGGACAATAGACTCCTAAGGATAAATTTAGATCATCACATCATGCATGATCTGCACATGTACAAATGCTCTACATCAACGTACACCTCTATCAAGGTTTAACATAAATCTCCAGTAGATTTAAATATACGTGTAAGTTAATTTCCTAGATTAGAGAAAAATTTTGTCGTAGACATCTAGTTGTTGTCATCAATCCAGCGTAACATTAGGTAGAGTCTGGTGAAGCAAACCTTTGAATATTACTTCAGCGAATGTATTAGAAGATCTGGTATTCAAAACCATTAGCATCAATTCAGCACAACATGAAAACAGTTCAGCGATGAAAGCTTTGTATACCACCGTTCTAGTGGGAACTGAAACAGTTTAGCGATGTCAGCATATTCAACTAGCAGGGTAGGATCCGTTGTCAAAGTACCATCAGGTAGGCACCATTGTAAACTACCAAGCGTATACATCGAAAAGGTCCAGTGATTTCATAACGTCATCCCCAGTAGAGATGTAGAAAACATCTCAATTTTTCTTCATCAAAAAGGCATCGGCGACACCGACAAAAAGCCAAACTGTTGCAGTCAACACCAGCATAGGCATCAGTAATAACCGGTAAAGGTAAAGTGATTTTCTATGTGCAAAGTGCGACTTGAGATTTACGATATGCAAAATGTGATATGGGAAATGCGATGTGCGAGTTATGAAGTGCGATTGGCTAAAAGCGAAGTGCGAAATGTGATGTGTGATTTCCGAACTGCGATTTTCGAAAACATTTTAACATTCATCATAACATTCATTACATTGTAATTTACATAATTAGATATACCTTATCATATTTCAACTGTCTAGTAATCTTTATCATGTCCATTCCATTGCATTACATAAACATGATAAAGAGGGGCATCTGTAGACACTCCAAATTTTGTTTTCCTGTTACTAACTATGCAGGAGGACAAAAACATCTCTTTCACACTCCAAAAATAACCCTAGATGAACACAACATCAATTCGAACCCCGAAGATAGCCACGGGAGATCCAGTTTCCAGCCCTAGAGATAACCCCGGGAAATTCAGTTCCAACCCCAAAGATAACCCCCGAGAATCAAATTAAAAGCCTGGAGATAACCTTAAGAGATCAAGCCAACCTCAGAGATAACCCTGAGGATAGTTAGAGTCAACAGCAGGCCAACCTCAGAGATAACCCTGAGAAAAGACTGCTACAACTGTGCAAAAACCGGAGATAAACCCAAGAGGGGCAAAATGGTCATTTTGCCAACTCAAATTCAATTTAAATCAAATACACTCATTTAAAATCATATTGATTCAAAAGAAGTCCTACAAGAACCATATCTTCACTTCCGAGCGTAAACTACATAAAACAGCTCAACGGACTGCCTGACGGAGACCTAGAAATGCTATTTCGGTCATGGACCCATCTTTCCAGAATAAAAAGAGATCAAATCCTATGTTATTGCATATCTCTCGGAAAGATCTTTCCAGAATGGTATGGAACGCTTCCATCGGACTCCCGGATTGAAAGTTATGAAGGTTCGAGCGAATAGTGCGTTGTCCGAGTGCACGTACTTTGAGACGGTAGGACCCACATTTCTCGGGGCACCCCGGGCAGCTGCAGGTACACCTGCGGCTCCCCGCTCTATAAATAGAGGGATTTGGGTGGCCATATTAGCAAGAGAAAAAGGCGAGGAAGCCCTGTCCAATTTGCTCTGTACACACTATAAACTGAGTGCTTTCTCATTTTATACACTTGTGAGCTTATATTTGGCTATATTTTTATCGGTGGGAACCGAGTGTTCATCCATTTAAAGCTATTGAAGTCTTCTTTGGAAGTCCACTGTAAGCCTTCTTACACTTTTTACACTTTGAGAGTCGTGTGGCGTGTGTATGCCCGGACTTTGGTTTGTGGCTTTTTAATTCTTATGTGTATATATATATATATATATATATATATATGGACTAACATTATCAATTTATGCCTTGATTGAGCCTGGACTCACGTTCGGAGCGTTTATTGCTTATATATATATACTTATATATAAATTATTGTCGAACTTTGTTCGATGAGCCTGGATTTACATCTGGAGAGTTTATTTCTTATATATATATATATATATATATATATATTGTTGAAATGATAAACCGAGCCTGGATCGATATATATCCGGTGCATTTACCGCTTATATATATACACACACACACACATTTCTGTCAGGCCTGGAGTCTACTTCTTGGCCTTTTATTGCTTTATTTATATTTCATCCCGCTTGGAGTTTTCGTGGCGGTTGATCGTCTTTAATGCTTTATTTACATTTCCGATCCCCCGTGGAGGTGCTTCGTGGTGGTTTATCATCTCCCTCTCTCTCTCTCTCTATATATATATATATTTATAGCTTTTATATATTTATATTTCCAGTCCCCCATGGAAGTGCTTCGTGGTGGTTGACAGTCTATATATATATATATATATATATATATATATATATATTTACAGCTTATATATATATATATATATAACTACTTATAACTTTCATATAAATTGATACATCATGTGAGGCTAGGAATCATGTGATCACAAATTCAGTCTCCTGAATCTAGATTCGGTTTCCGTGATAGACATTTTCAGCTGTAATCAGCTTGTACATTATTTATAGTGTTCGAATTTCCTTAGATGGCTTTCATGCCCACAAGGAATTCGGTATTGTTGTGTATATTATTTTCTTGAAGATGCTTCGCATCTCAAAAATAAAAGCAATCAAGCCGAACATATAATAAAATGGAAGTATCAAAGGCCTCAATTACTATTGAGCACAAGGGTTTGAAAAACTTCTTTTACAAAATATCACTGCTATATCTTGTTAAAACTGAATTTTTACATAAATTCAAACCATTTATATATAGGTGTGAATGAGGCATATCACTACTTCCAAATAACTTCACATTGAACCCCCTACACACATACATTCATATAACAATTTAATTAAAAAGTGGCGGTCACCGTTGTAGCACGGATGTCGGGGGGTGCCTAACACCTTCCCTCCGCATAATCAAGCCCTCAGACCCTAACGAACCTCGGTTTCACAGACCAGTTTAGCAGTGTTACATCACGTGGTCAATGTAAAAACCTTTTCTCGGTTGAGTTGGTGCAACCATTTAAAAATACCAACTGGGGACTCTTCCAGTCCAATCGTCGACATGTACATGTCGGACCTTTTCGTAACTTATTTTTTCAAACAAATCCCACCTAACATGAGAACACCAAAAGACAAGAACAGAAAAGGGACAATAAAAATCCCGACGTCGACAGGGTTTATGATTACATTAATGGTTAATAAATTAATGGGTTAAGAGGGAGTTTTAAAAGTAAGATATCAGAATTTGATGGTCAGTCGCTACATGTTGTAGCAGCACACTCAGAATTAAAAAAAAAAACACCTAACCCATTTGTTTGGAAATGTTTGAACAGGTGGGAGTTTTAAAAAAGAAAAATAATAAATTAATAGCCCATAGTAAATTAATATTAGAATTTAATGGGTTAGTCGCTATATGTAGTAGTCGAACATAATAAAATAAAAAAGTGGGACCCATTCACACTTTATGTTGACCAGGTGGGACCCATTATTTAAATAGAAGCGGGGATATGTTGTTTTATGTGTCGCTACAGGTTGTAGCAGTTGGTAATTTATTTCTTTTAGTCTCAGCCTTCCATGTTATTGATCAACGGCTCCGATGTTGGTTGCTGGAATAACGACTCTAGCAACTGATTATCATGGATTGAAACCCATATATATATATATATATATATATTGATAGAAGATTGTTTGATAAAACTATTTTTCTTTAGTTTCATATAATAGAAGTTTATTTTATTTTGGAACAAAAGGAAATTAGTGAGACTATTCAAATTCTATTTAACTCCTAATTATTACTAATATGTAACTTACATAATTAGTACTAATAAGTATAGTTAAATATATAATTGAATAGTTATAATGTTACTTATATATATGTGTGTTTGTTGAAATATATATATAAGAGATATGCATATGATATATAGAGAAGTTACATGGAAGATTTCCATAAGTGAACTTTTCTTCTATCTTCTCCATTCTTCTTACAAACAAATAACTACTACAAAGTAGTGTTCAATTGGAATTTTCTGTAAATTTTCTATCACGGATTATTCACCCAGGCTTGACATATATCTTGAAGGTATATCGTATGTAACTCTTAGCAAACTGATCGTGGTGGGGGCGATAAAGACCTTAAGGACATGGATTACCCGTGTCATGTCCTCAACAATAATTTTGACTCTACGAAGCTACAGTTCTAACACACACACACACACAGATATATATATATATATATATATTTATATATATATATATATATGAACTGTCATTAAAACTGTCGTTATAGGGTCTGAACCATCGTCATAGCCGAGAACCGTCACTATATAAGTAATTCTCATTATTGTTATAATGCGGATGGATGTATGTATGTAAATCATTACTGTGTGAATTCAATTAGGGAAGTAAGGTTATATTAAATTAGAAGATTACAGACTGTAATTCTCATTATTTTTTATAAATGATAATTGTATCATTTTGTATGTATATATACTTGAAAGTATATGTTTTATGTATTATATCATGTGTAAATGATATTGTATGCTCGAGTAGTATTTTACCTACATTTTGTTGTAATAAATTATTTAATTAGTTTTGTGGGATAAGAAAATTAATTAAAATTTTGTTCATGATGGAATAAATTTAATTTTGTGCATATATATATATTTTGGTTGTAATATTTTATGAGTAGATAAAATATTATGATGTGTGTATATATATATGTATGAAATTTGAGACAATTATTTTTCTTATACAATGATTAAGATTAATTTATTATGAGAAAGTTGTAGTAAAATTTGAGAAGTTTACTTGTCTCTATGTATAACAAATTAGTTATAAATTAATTTATTTTGAGAATAAGGTAAATTTATGTTTTCTTGAATAAAATTATGCATATAAAGTTTGAGATAATATTTAGTGTGTAATATTACTTGGTATTTGTATGCATGAATTTTGAGATAAATTACTTTGTTTGTGGATAATAAATTAATTATCAACTAATCATTAGAAGAGATATTGTAGAAGTAGATTTGGTTGAGTAAATCTTTTATACAATATGATTTTGATGTTGACAAAACACTTAGAAATGATATTCATAGTGTTTTCGGGATAATCGTAATTGGTATATGTTGATTTATTTTTATGTGTACTTCTTGTCCAAGAAGTAGTAAATTTTAATGTGATTATATGAATTTTGTATATTCTAATTGAGGTAAATATTTTTTATTTTTGACTTTTTATAAATATAGTGAAGTTCAAGTATTTCATATTATTATGATAATTTTCTTGAATTCTATATTTATAATTTTCAAAAGATATAATGTTAATAGTATTTCGTGTCTAAGTTGGGATAAGAAAACACTTGAGGATATACTAATTCATCATGTGTGTAAATTTTATTTGTTTTCTACATAAATTAATTTTGTTTGTGATAAATTAATTTCTTAGAAAGTAAATATAAATTTTATATTTTATTATTTATATACAAATAAATTTGTGCAATATGATGAGTTGTGCTATAATTTATATATAATGAATTTTATACTATTTACATAGAGTCAAGTGTTACATATTGGTATACTTGAAAATCGTACATGTATAATTTTAAGTTCTCAAGTTAAATAATTTTTGGATTTGAGATTTTATGCAATTCAGAAAATAATAGCTTGTTTTCTTATGTCGGGGTATTCTAAAAGATTCTTAAGTTGAAGTAATCTATATATGAATAACTAATACATAAAATGTACAAGAACTTATTTTTTATTTTGAGAAGTGTTCCTTAATATTCTCACGTGGAAGTAATATTTATCAGAACATTGTCACATAAAATGTCAATTAATCTAAAATTTATTTTAAGTGGTGTGCATAATATTGTTAAGTGAAATTATTCAATGAGATTTTAATTATTTAAAAGTGTGGGGGTGATTCTTTAAGATTTTTATTTTGGTCTTTGAACTATTTGGAGCATAATTTTATTTATGTAAGAAATAGTAAGGCTTATGAATTTCTTGTTGTGAAATTCAATTTGATTGTGTAGTTCTGTGAAATGAAAGTCTTTGAAACAGAAACTTTTGAATAATATTGAAGTGTGAACTTATTTCACTTAATTAATTATCTAAGGTTCAACAAAGTTATAAACTGAACCTAGAAAGAGCAATATTGATTTGGTGAAGGAAAACAATATAATAATTTGGTAAATAAAATACCTATTTTATTAGCCTAAATATGATCCAAAATATTTATTGTGATTTAGTTCAATAGTGAGATTGAAACTAAGTTATAAATATTCAAGTAGATACATATTAGGTGATAATATGTGCATATTAACCATGAGATTCTATCGAATATAGAATTATTTGTGTAAAATAATTGTATAAACTATAATGTGATAGTTTTTGTGTATATTAATGATATGTTGATCATTTTACATAGTATTGTTAACGTTAACGAGTTTAAGAAATATCTATTTTTGTCTTTATGTTGAAAGACTTGTGAAATAGATGTTATCTTATTATCATGTGAAAACATAGTGAGGATTCCAACTAAACCAATTAAATTGTGTGGGCCCAAGTGTAAAATTAGGGTTCACATGACCTAATTGAATTAAATACACAATTAGGGTTCCATGACCTCATTAAATGTGCAAATTAAGATTCACATAACCTAATGGAATGAAGACAAAAAAGCCAAAAATAAATAGGCGAGACCCGAGAGAAACCTCCACGGGTCTCGAGGCAGAAGGCTCGTGGAGGTAGCTCGTTTTGGGAATTAATTGAGGGATTGGATTCGTAGCTAGAAGGACAGGATGATCTAAGCATTACTCTAATGATTAAAGGCTATTTCTGGAATTTTCATGAAAGCATGTGCCTGGCAGGACTTGGACTCTTAGAAGGACAGGACTTTACAGAAAACCCTATAAATACCTCTTTCATTCCATTGGGAAGGGGACCTCTTTTTAGACACATGACTTGGACTCTTAGAAGATTGAAGGACTTGGGCATTCTCTCTCAACACTCAAGAAGACTCTTGGAATCCCAATAACCCTAACAAGGTTTCTGGATTATAGGAGTGGAAGGACTCAAGAAGAAGGCTCTTGGAATCCCAATAACCCTAACACGATTTCTGGATTCTAGGAGTTCTGCCATGCGTCATTGGAGTAATCACCCACCTTTCGTTCACCCCTCTTCAACCAATCAATCAATTCAGTGCTCTTCGTGGATTTTTCTCCTCCTCAGGGAACACGAAACCCTAATCCTAGCAAGGTATGATTTCATTTCCAATATTTCTTTGGCGACTCTACTGCGGAGGTGTAGAATTCATGAAGGGTATGCCCACAACTCAAAGTGGGAGAACTACAGAAAGAGCTTCACCAACAAATAGCATTACCTCACCGGATCCAGTTCCAAGGCAAGAAAATCAAGCTTTCCAGGGCGTGAATCTAGATCTTGATCAACCCATCCTTGAAGACGCCTCATAAGGAAGTTCAACATCACCATACATGGCTGATCAACAACTAACAAATGTCAGACAGACAGGTGCGGGAAGGCAAGACGAGGAAGAAAGTGGAGAGCAGGCAAATGCTGTGCAACTGGAGATGCTCAAGGCGTTGAAGGAAGTACAAGAAAGACAAGAGATAATGATGGTTATGATGCTGGAGATGCAGAGGAAGCAAGATGCCAGGTTTGTGGAGTCAATGTCTCCATGGTTCGGATATGATGAAATGAAAAATCATAATTTATTGATGAGGGAATTCAATAAGACTTTGACGGATAATGCCTTCAGTTGGTACCACAACATGTGCAGAAATAGGTAACCATCGTAGAGCTCATGAGATTCATGCAGAAGCCAAACGAGGAGCTATCAGATTACATGGATAGGTTCAGGGCCCAAGCACAGAAGTGTGCAGAGCCAATTGAAGAAAAGAACTTGGTTAGCATATGCAACAATGGTGCTTTAGACGCTTTTAAACCCCACCTCATTACCAAAACTTGTGATTCATTTGCGACCCTCTCATATTTTGCACAAGACTTGGGAGGAATCATGACATTACCCACCATCCATGCGATGGTTATATGGAAGGGCAAGAGGACAAAAACTGTGGCTTTGGTGGATTCTCAATCAAAACCACAAGGGGGCAAGAGGGAGAAGAATGAGAAATTTAAGCGAAGCAGAGAAAATAAGGGGGCAAGTATACCAGAATGTCAGTTTTGGAGGCTATCACATGCAGCGAGGAGGTATTTAGGAGCTTGTACGAACAATGGGTTGAGCACAAAGTGATGAAGCCTCCAAGGCCCCGATTGGTTGTAACGGAAGAGATGAAAAAAAGATCGGACTTCTGTGTATACCACCAATACGCATGACATTCCGCTATGAACTGTTACAGTTTGCGGAGGATATACCATGAGAAGCTGGCAGTCGGGGAGATTGAACTAGGAAAAGAAAAATGCAACACTATCACCCAGGGTACAGTCCCAGAAATCAAGAACCCAAATACTGACTCTACCATCGAAAGAACTCTGAACTACATATACAAGAATTGATGAATTAAAAATCCACCCAAGATGGTGGTCCACCAAAAATGGTGGTTCAAGTCCTCAAGAGTATCCCTTGCCAAGTAATTAGATGACCACGGGAGGAGGCACAAGAATTAATGAAATAAAATTAAAAAAAAATTTCACCCAAGATGGTGGTCCACTCTAAATGGTGGTCAAGTCCTCATAGATCGCACTTGCTAAGAAATTGGACTACCCAAGTGACGAGGCACCCAATTTCAAGTCCTCGTAGACTGCACTTGCCAAGAAATTGGATGACCCAAGTGACGAGGCACCCAATTTTAAGTCCTCGTAGACTGTAATTGCCAAGAAATTGGATGACCTAAGTGACGAGGCACCTGAGTGTTACACTTTATCATCAAAAGTGAATGAGGCACCTGACTATAAGTCCTCAGACCCAAAAAGTTATACTTTCAACTTCAAAAGTAATCAAGGCATCTGACTATAAGTCCTCGTAAGTTATACTTTCACCTTCAAAAGTAATCGAGGCACCTGACTGACAGCCCTTGAAAATTAAACTTTCAACTTCAAAAGTGATTGAGGCACCTGAGTATATGCTCTCAACCCCAAAAGTTACCTTTATCTCTAAAAGTGGTGAACATTATGCTTTCTCTGACAAAAAGCATGATTTATTATATAAAATGTTATGCTTTTTATTAAAAGCAATTTGATTATCAATAAATTTGTCAAATCTTCACTTATACTTGAATATTTTTTCTAATTTATTAAAAAGAAAAGTATAGATTCAAGTGTTGGTTTGCATGAAAAAAAATATGTTTTCTCTTTAACAAAATTTATGAGGCCTATTGTTATCTTAGAGTATTAATTTGGACAACTTAAGATCCAATGTTGAATATTGAGTTTTAAGGAATCGTTCAAATTAAAGGCAATCAATAAGGATAAAAGAAATTATAATTTAATGAATGAAATATATGCACATGAATTTTCTTATACAGAAAATGGAAAAAACTACGAAAGCTCATGATCTAAAGGTCATGACCTATCGAACTGAAGACAGTGGAATAGCTAAAGTTTGGTCTTCAAGGCTATCAGGCCTTCAATGCTATTAGGCCTTCGAGGCTATCAGGTCTTCAATGCTAGCAAGCCTTCAAGGATATCAGGCCTTCAAGGCTATCACGCCTTCAATCCTATCAGACCTTCGAGGCTATCAGGTCGTCAAGGCTATCAGGCCTTCTAGGCTATCAGGTCTTCAATGCTATCAGGCCTTTAAGGCTATCAGGCCTTCAAGGCTATTAGGCCTTCAAGGTCTTAGACAACTAACTCAATTTCCCAAAAGCTTGGTCTTCAATATATCCATGACATCTTGAAGCTCCTAAAGCTTTACATAAAGTAAGTCATTCTCATGGTGATGTGAAGTGACTTCCGAACGAAGTGCAACAACATGATGATTGAAAATAAAGAGATCCAACCTAGCATGGAAGGGAGACATGTCCAAGGAGAGTTAGGAGATGCTATGGGAGATGGAAGTTCATTTAACCCACCCAAAGTACTATCCACAATACCCTCCCGATCAATCACCAACTCGGCGAAATCCTCCTTGGGAGGATGAACATCAGTAATAGTCACAGAAGGATTCCGCCTCAAAGAAGTATGAGTCTCAAAGCCCAATGGGATTGGATGGAAGATTTTCAAAATATTCCAGGAGAGCTCCTTTAAGGCTCGCCCTTCTAGGGTTTGCTCACCTAGAGGCTCCCTCTCCTAGGACTTTCATTTTTGAGGCTTGCAAAACATCAAGCTCCGTAACGTGTTCAGAACCTGGAATCAAGACTTCAACACTTAAAATATTATGCGCGATCATCTCACCAAAGGCGTGACTCGCACGCAGGGAAAAAAATGCTTACTGTTAGATGACATAGACATCCTCCAGCGTAGAGGTGCATTCCCTCTCAGGCAGTTACGAATGTGCAAGTAGAGGAGCACCATCGTGAGATCAATACAGCAAGGGCGTTATGGTCCTGTTAGATACGTAGTTCTCTGCATAGTTGAACACAACAAAAGATGCCCGCACTCTTGAGTATATCCACGTAATCAAAGTTTCCAAGGATCTCGTTGGTCCAATCCTGCCATCCTTGAAGGTGACCAGATGAATCAGATAGGAAACGAAGGGGACTAA
Organism: Panax quinquefolius; assembly: GCA_020205615.1. Classification (NCBI taxonomy): domain Eukaryota; kingdom Viridiplantae; phylum Streptophyta; class Magnoliopsida; order Apiales; family Araliaceae; genus Panax; species Panax quinquefolius. Next base: position 98,720,591 of record CM035158.1, on the reverse strand, counting down.
AAGGGTATTCTTGCTTCTCTATGCATATGCAGGGAATGCGATAGGAATGGGGAAAGTCATCCCAACCTCCATAAGCCGCTGCATATAGAAACAAGCCTTTCTTCTCTGACAGATGAAGAGTTATACGGTCATAACTCTGGACTCGCTCCCAAAAGACGTCAAAAAGACCAAAAGAGGGGAGCCCTTCCCCTATCACTGAGAAACGGGGCCTCCTTGGTGGTTCCTAGGTTTATAGAATGTTCAACAGAGAGTGCCTGCAAGCAAGAAGAATTCAGCATAAGGGGTATAAAGAGCAAAGAAAAGATGTCAAATAAAGTGCTGGAGCTTGAAGTGTTCACCAGGGCAAAGATAAAAGTCTGAGAGTTAAGCTTCAAAACACCTAAAAAGAAGAAGAAACAATATCAGAAAGAGTTAGGAATCACAATTATGGAAGAAAAAATTTCCCAGAAATTTTCAAAAAAACTCCAAACGGCCAAAAGGCATCCTTCAGAGCCTTTTTTGGACTTATAATGGCATATGTCATCGCTGTTGACGATGAATTTTGTAGGGCTCGTCTCTAGCTTCATTTTGATATATTATGGGCCCCAAAACTCCAAACGAGTCAAAGGTTATGATCAAAATAGTGACTGCTCCTCCAAAACTTTATTTTTTGCATTTAAACTTCAATTTCCCCCTGGGGTTCGGCCCCCTAGGGTTCGGCCATGTAGGCTTCGGCCACTTAGGGGTTGTTCCTTTTTATCCTAAAAAAAATCCTCTATAGGGTTCGGCCATGTATGTAAGACCCCAACTTTTATGAATAAAGATGAATTTTTTTCTACAAATATCATTTTTGATTATTAAGGATTGAATTTGTTATAATGTTATAGTTGTGGGTAAAATTTATAAATTTTGCAAAGTAAGCAAGTTGTTATATAATATTTGGTTGGTTGGAGAATATTCATTTTTACAGGGAATATTCGTACGACGGCAAAATCATTGGTGGACCCCATAACGTAATTATTGTCGGAATGAGAAAACGACATCAATATCTTTTTATGAAAATAACGACGGAAGTTTTACCGTTAACTATTGGAATAACTGGTGTTAAAAGTACAGTAATACGCATGGTTGCATAGTAGCAAACGGTATTGATTATTGATGCTTATGTGAGAAGTCACTCAGTTTTATTCAATTATTGCTACAGTAATTATTGCATAGTATCTCACGTTATTTGATTCAATTATTGTCGATATTTTATATATTATTAAATTAATAATTGAGACGACAAAGTTATTAATATTATTATTTGCAATATTGACGATGTCTAGAAGTTCTGTCAAGGAGAGGTTTGGTCACCTAATTGCGCGCCAATTGGGAAAAATCCTTATTAGAAAGCCCCCTCTTTCCTAGGAACGACCTGATTGTTAAATATTGCAAATTATAATAATGAAGATAAATGTTGAGGTGATTTTTATGAAGTATTTGTTGTAAATATTGACGTATTATATGGACCCCCATTTACCCATTTTTCAAAATCGTCAAAAAAAGTTATCTCAGTTTTGTTTATATATATATATATATAAAGTTTTGTTTTATTAAATTATAAATAGAATATATTATATTTTATTTAAAAGTTTTCGTTTTATTAGAATATTTTATTGCATAGTGCTGCATAGTAAATCAAAATTTTTCAAAAGTTTCGCCAGCTGAATTCGCCCGTGAATATAGCCACTGTGTGTTCGTAATTTTAATATTCAAACAGTATCCTTCCATTCTCTTATAAATATGATGCTTAGTTAGAATTGAAAATCAGACCAGAGTCAGAGAATTCTTCTTCTATAATATTGAGCGTATTTCTTTAGAGTTTTAGAAAACTTTTAGCGTAGAAAATAGTGAAATTTTTCTTCAAGAATATCGCCGCTATACCAGTTGGAATACTCTTCTTTTCAAGGTAAGGTGTGAGACCCCAGATTTTATCAATAAAGATTTAAATTTTGTCGAAATAATTTTTTAATATTATGGTGTGAATTTAAGATGATATTATAGTTGTGGGTAGTATTTATAAATTTTGCAAAGTATGCAAGTTGTTATAAAATATTCGTTTGGTTTGGGAATATTCTTTTTGTGGGGAATATTCGTGACGACGGACCAATCATTCAGTGGACCCTATGGCGGAAGTATTGTCGTAGTTAGAAAAGCGACAAAATTATCTTTCTATAAAAATAACGGCAGAGGTGTTACCGTTAAAACCTGCATTGAACTACCGTGTAGTAAAAGTACGATGAATACGCGTGTAGTTGTATAGTAGCACACGATATTGATTATTGATGCTTACGTGAGAAGTCACTCAGCTATGCTCAATTATTGCTACAGTAATTGCTGCATCATATCTCTTATATTATTGATTCAATTATTGTCACAGTATCATCTGTATAATATGTTATAGTATTAAATCAATAATTGAGACGACAAGTTATAAATGATTAATAATTGTTGAAAGATTAAATATGTGTTGATTAAAAATAAAATGATTTGTGGTAATATTTATTCAATCCTTGATGTGTATAAAGAGTCTGTTATGAGACATTTGTGGTAAGTTTGATTATTTTATGGGGGGCCCATATGTCATCATCTAAGAGTCTCTTCGTCAATAGTAATTACTTTCGTCAATAGTAATTACCTTTGTGAATAGTAATTATCTTCGTCAATAGTAATTACCTTCGTCAATAGTAATTACCTTTGTGAATAGTAATTATCTTCATCAATAGTAATTACCTTCGTCAATAGTAATTACCTTTATGAATAGTAATTACCTTCGTCAATAGTAATTACCTTTACCAGGCGTCGAACCACTTGTCGTTTCACATTACAGGCGTCGAACCACTTGTCGTTTCACATTACAGGCGTCAAACCACTTTTCTTTTCACATCACCAGTCGTCAAGCCACTTGCCTTTTCACATGGCGGCAAAAAGCTAGAAATCTTCTATAAATAGAGGCCTAGTGCTTCATTATTTTTCACGAATTCTTTGAAACTCTAGAGAGAGAAACTATAGAGAGAAAGAAGAAAAGTATTCGCTACTTCACCGCCAATATTCGGTTCTTCTAAGGTAAGGGATATTATTTGTTGTAATTCGTAAGGGGTGTTATTCTTTCTTATTCATGAAGAGAACACATTATTCCATTCATTATTATTACGTTGGAATAACTTTTGTAAAAGTGGCATACCCTATACATAACATGTATACGTGGCATACCCTATACTTGGTGATCTTCTTACGTTATTCCATTCTTTATTATTCTATTGGAATATCACATCTCGTGTGTTTTACAATTTGGACTGATTCCATTATTTATTATTCCGCATTTATTATTCTGTTGGAATATCCTGTATGTGTGTTTTACACCGGACCTGGTTCCCTTGTTTATTATTCAGCATTTATTATTCTGTTGGATCATCCTGTCAGTGTGAATTTCACCTGACCTGGTTCCGTTATTATTATTCTATTGGAATAACCTGTCTATGCGAAGTACCGCATGCATGGTGATTTCTTTTGTTATTCCATTCTTTATTATACCCAGTTGGTTAAAACTTTGACTTCTATACTCCATGAAACTAGTAGAATATCCTTGATATTTGCGTTTCATCCAGTATCTTTTCATGGAAATATTCTTCTAATCATTCTAGAATTTTACTCTACAAAATAGTATCATTTTGCCAATTTGGACGTTAATAATTCCTGGATAAAATAATTCTTGAACTTGTTTTATTGAATTATTATGTCATTGTCATCATCCTCATGTTATATTATGTTATCTACGGCTTACGTGTATAGATGAACTTAGTATGATTATGACCGAGGATCATTCGGTATAATCATGGCTTGTTATAAATGATGTGATAAAAGTCCTCGGTGGCACATAATGCGTTGATGGATAGTTTTTGGTATGATTATGACCGTGGGGGTGATTCGGATATAGTCATGACCATTGATAATTTGATGAATATCCTTGGTCAGTAGTGCGAGGGTGATTCGATGATGTGGATAATTTATTAAAATTTGAGTCTCAAACTATAACAAATGATGAAAACCTTTTAAAACCTAAAAGATAGTAGACTTTATTCTCTACTTGACTCTTTTAATGGATTGCTTATTCACCGCAGATTAAACTTGTTGTCTATTGTATTTTATCGGTTTAACACTTTGTTGAAGGCTAATGATAAATTATTCTACATTATCTTAGTCATAATATTTCTTCATTGGGCTAGTTGAGCTCACCCTTTCTTTCACCTTTTCTCTCGTGAAATGAGAACATATTTGGGGACGAGTCTGGGAAGCGGAGTAATGGTCCAGGAGGATAGCATTAGTAGTCCTCACTATTCGTGAAATAGTGTGATAATAGTAGTAATGAGGACTCTGTTGAGTTTATATAATATCTAGTAGACAATATTTGTATTCAAACTCACAGTTATGTCGTATTGTACACGACAGTTATATTAGTAAGTTGTATTTGAATTTATGTACCATGTAAGTGGCGACCCAAGATGGGTGACGTATACCTAATTTTGGGGGCATCACATAAGGGGTATTATTTATTTCACATTCTGAAGAGATATTATTTTTCGTATTCGTATGAATATTATTTCCGTTCAATATTCATAAGAAATTTTATTTCGTTCAATATTCACAAGAAATATTACATTCGTTTAATATTCGTAATGAATATTATTTTTTGTTTAATATTCGTAATGAATATTATTTTCGTTTAATATTCGTAAGGGATGTTATTTTTGTTCAATATTCGCTTAAAATAATATTTTCTTCCATACTCTGTAGTATATAAGTAATATTATTTCGTTTCAGATTTCGAATTCTATACTCATTTTATTAAAGTTTTGGTTTCTATACTCCATGAAATTAGTAGAATATCCTTGATATTTGCGCTTCATCCAGTATCTTTTCATGAAAATATTATTCTGAGCATTCTTGATAAGTTTTAACTTTTTCATGTCGGAGTACTATTCACGGGATTACTATTCCCGAAGTACTATTCACGGGGTACTATTCACTCGGGGTACTATTCATGATAGAAATTGATTCGTTTTCGGTCCAAATTATTTTTGGTACAATATTATTCTTGAATTTTACTCCACAAAGCAGTATCATGTTGACAATTTGGACATTATTGATTTCTAGATAAATTAAATTATAAATCTTTAAAAATTTATCCTTGAACCTGTTTTATTGAATTCTTATATCATTGTCATCATCCTCATGTTTATATTATGTTGAAAGTCATCTGTGCCATGTAGTGCTTAGATGAACTTGGTATGATTATGGCCAGGGATTATTCGGTATAATCATGACCGTTATGTTACAAATGACGTGGTAAAAGTCCTCATTGGCCCGTAGTGCATTGATGGACAGTTATTGGCATGATCATGACCATTGATGAAAACATGAATATCCTTGGCCCGTAGTGCTTGGATTATTTGTGGTCGTGATACTAATGAATATCCTTGGCTGTAGTGCAGGGGTGATTCGATGATGTGGATTATTTATTAACCCGAGTCTCAATGATAAAAGTGATGAAAAATCTTTTAAATCATTGAAGATAGTAGATATTATGTTCTACTTGACTCTTCTAATGGATTGCTTGTTCCGCTACAGTTAAACTTGATGTTTGTTATATTTTATCAGTTTAACACTGTTGAAGACTAACGATAAATTATTCTGCATTATCTTAGTCATAATATTTCTTACTGGGCTAGTTGAGCTCACCCTTTTGCTTTCATTGTTCTCTTCAGGAAATGAGAACGTAGCCGGGACTAGTCGGGGAACAGAGTGACGGTCTAGATGTTTGCATTAGTAGTCCTCACTATTCTATGAAATAGTGTGATCATAAATGTATTAAGGACTCCATTTGAGATTGAATACTGTCTAGAAGACAATATTCGTATTAAACTCTCAGTTTATGTTTTGTCGTATTTTACACGACAGTTGTATTATTAAATTGTATTTGAATTTTGTACCATGTATTTAACGACTTAAGATGGGTGATGTATACCTATTTTGGGGGCGTCACAGTTGGTATCAAAGCTTAGGAATATGATCCCTGGCTAAGATGTGAGACAAGAACTAGGAGGGGAGAGACGGGGAATTCCTTCGTTAGTATGACCTACCTAAGTTAATTTTGTATTTAATTAGTCGGTCAAAGTTTAGGGATAATATGTGATATGTCAGTTAACCCTTGTTTTGTGGCAGTATTTGCAAATGACATCCGAGAATATTGAGAATAGCAATGGAGCACAGGAGACCGTTGAGTCACCACAGATCAATACCCAGGATAATGTACAACAGGAAGACAATAATCCTTAGGTAAACAACAACACCGATCAAATGATGAATGATGGGATGTTCAGAGGTTTTATGCAATTCATACAACATCAAGCGAGAATGGCTCCTATTCAAAATGCAGGTGGAAACACTGGCAACTCTCGGAAGGTCACTGCTAAGCAGTTCAACGAGCTGGGACCACCGAAGTTTTTGGGAAAGCCAAAACCACTTAAGGTAGAGACGTGGATAAAGCAGATCACCAAGATATTTGATGTCTTGGGATGCTCCGAGGAGCAAAAGGTTCCCGTTGCCACCTTCATGTTGTGAGGAGAGGTAGATTACTGGTGGGAATCTGTAAAGCGTACTCAACCTGCCGCATTGAAGATGTCTTGGGAGAAGTTCTAAGAACTGTTCAACGACAAGTACTTTCTCGAAAGTATTCGTCACATGAAGGAGGTGGAGTTTATCAAGCTGGAGCAAAAAAATATGACCGTGTCACAGTACGAAGCTAAGTTTGCCGAGTTGTCCCAGTTTGCGTCCCACTTAGTTGATAATGAGGAGAGAATGATGCGGATGTTGCTAAGAGGTTTGAACCCCGAGATACATCAGTACCTTATCTCTCACAAACTGTGTTTGTATTCAGATATTGTAAATAGGGCTCAGTTATTGGAGCACGATAATGAGTCAACCCAACCAAGAGAGAGCAGCCGACAAGTCGATAATACCAGTGGTAGCAGTCATCGAAGCGGTGACAACAAACGTGGAGGGAATCAACATGCCAAAAATGGTAACCACTTCGGTGGTAATCATGGCTAAGACAATAAGAATGGAAATTTCAAGAAGATGAGATTCAACAATGATAAAACGCGTCGACAAGATTTTTGTTGTTTAGGAAGGAGAACGACCACCTATCATATGCTTCAAATGCGGAGGGAGGACATATCGGTCAAGCGTATGCAATGATCTAAAACGTGTTATAATTATGGAAGAGAAGGTCACCTAGCTCAATTTTTTCATTCAGGGAAGCCAAGTCCAGCTGGGATGGAGGCACCAAAGGCCGTTCCAGAAAAGTCAAAACTAGTAGTTCAAGGGAGAGCATTTTTCGTAACCTCCCAGAAAGCAAGGAACCCGAACGAGGTCGTCACAGGTAAGCTTATCATAAACTCTAGTGAAGTCTATACCTTATTTGGTACCGGTTCTACCCATTCTTTTATTTCTCCTACTTGCGCTCAACGTTTAAATTTGACTCTGGAGAAATTAGACTTTGACTTATCTGTTGAAACTCCGTTTGGAGAAACCTTCATTACATCCACTGTTTATAAGTCTTGTTTGGTTCAAATCGGTACCCTCACATTACCTGTCAATCTTATTTGATTGAAAATACTTGCATTTGACGTAATTCTAGGGATCGATTGGTTAACTACTCATCATGCAAAAATTGATTATTTTTGTAAGGTTGTTAGCTTTCGTATTCCTAACCAACCTATATGCGAATTCAAGCAACCAAACCATTAAAATCAATCACTGTCATCTCAAGCCATAAAGCTATTCGTTTATTAAAAAACGGATGTCAAGCTTTCCTAGTTCATGTCACTGATTTAAACAAAAATACGTCAGTTTTGAATGATATTTCTATTGTTAATAAATTTCCTGACGTATTCCTTGAAGAATTTCCTGGCCTCCCCCCAGAACATGAAATTGATTTTTGTATCGACCTTGAACCCGGTACAAAACCCATTTCCTAAGCCCCATATCGAATGGCTCCTATTAAACTTCAGGAGTTAAAAATCTAACTGCAAGAATTGTTAGACATCGGTTTCATTCGTCCTAGTACGTCTCCTTGGGGTGCTCCTATTCTATTCGTAAAGAAGAAAGATAGGAGTATGCGATTTTGTATTGATTATCGGGAGTTGAATCACGTCACCATCAAAAATCGGTACCCATTGCCACGTATTGATGACCTGTTTAACCTGTTGCAAGGCGCCAAATTCTTTTCCAAGGTCGATCTTTATTTCGGATATCATCAGTTAAAGATTAAAACCGATGACATTCTAAGGATGGCTTTCAGAACTCAGTACAGGCATTACGAATTCCTAGTCATATCTTTTGGATTGACTAATGCTCCTGCTGCCTTCATGGATATGATGAACTGAGTATTCAAGGAATATTTGGATCATTTTATGGTTGTCTTTATTGATGACATTCTCATATATTCCAAAAGCCGTGAAGATCATGAGCAACACTTGAGGCTGATACTCCAAAAGCTTTGTGAAAATAAGCTTTATGCCAAGTTGAAGAAATGCGAGTTCTGGCTTGAGGAAGTTGCATTCCTTGGGCACGTAATATCAAATCACGAAATATCTATTGACCCAACAAAGATTGAAGTAATTTAAAGCTGGGAACAACCTAAGTCAGTGACCGAAGTACGTAGCTTTCTTAGCTTAGCTGGTTATTATCGGAGATTCATGGAAGGATTTTCTCGAATCGCTACTCCATTAACTCAGCTGACTCAAAAAGATACAAAATTCGGTTGGAGCGAAGAATGTGAGAAGGGTTTTCAAGAACTCAAGAGGAGACTCATTTCAGCACCTATTCTGACAATACCATCTGCCTCGGAGGGATTTGTTATCTACGTGATGCTTCGGGCAAAGGGTTAGGATGTGTTCTCATGCAACATTGGAAAGTCATAGCCTATGCCTCTCGACAACTCAAAGAATATGAGAGGAATTATCCTACTCATGATCTAGAGTTGGCAGCAGTTGTCTTCGCACTAAAAATTTGGAGGCATTACCTGTATGGAGAGAAGGTGGAGATCTATACGGATCATAAAAGCCTCAAATATTTCTTCACTCAAAAGGAACTCAAAATGTGACAATGACGATGGCTTGAGCTATTGAAAGATTATGATCATACTATCCAATACCATCCTCGAAAAGCGAACGTGGTAGCTGACGCATTTAGTAGAAGATCATATGCGAGTACGAGTGCGATATTGTCAACACAAAGGCCCATCTTGTATGACTTGCAAAGGATGGAGATAGAGATAAAGACTCCAGGAACCCACGTGATGATGGAAAATATACGAGTAGAACCGACTTTAATCGATAATGTTAAAGCTGCTCAAGCTACAGACCTGGAGCTGATGCGTATGAGGAAGAAAGTGCATGAAGGTGCTATTCCAGAAGCAAAAATTGATGAAGAAGAAATACTTCGAGTTAACTCCAAACTTTATGTTCCTAACGATTCTGACTTAAAGTATAAAATCATGATGGAGGCTCACAAAACACCATTTGCAATCCATCCTGGGAGTACCAAAATGTATCATGATCTTCGACATACATTTTGGTGGAGCAATATGAAGAGACAGATCGAAGAATTTATCTCAAGGTGTCTAAATTGTCAACGAGTCAAGGCGGAGCATCAAGTGCCAAAAGGTCCATTGCAACCACTTGAAATTCTAGAATGGAAGTGGGAACACATTACCATGGATTTCGTTACTGGTCTTCCCAAGGTTTCTCAAGGCATAGATGCGATTTGGGTCATTGTCGATAGATTGACCAAGTCTGCTCATTTCTTACCTATACGAGAAATTTACACACTTGAATGTCTTGCTCGTATGTACATAAACGAGATTGTAAGATTTCATGGTATGCTAGTATCTATAGTTTCTGATCGAGACCCAAGATTCACTTCAAGATTTTGGGTTAGTTTGCAAAAAGTTATGGGCATAGATTTACGATTTAGTTCGGCTTATCATCCTCAAACGGACGGGCAGTCGGAAAGGACTATTCAAACTCTTGAAGATTTATTAAGACTCTATGTCCTTGACTTCAAAGGAAGTTGGGACAAGTTCTTACCATTGGTGGAGTTTTCCTACAACAATAGTTATCAACCAAGTATTAGCATGGCTCCATTTGAGGCGTTGTATGGAAGAAAGTGTCGTTCTCCAGTATGCTGGCCCCATTTTGTATGACTTGCAAAGGATGGAGATAGAGATAAAGACTCCAGGAACCCACGTGATGATGGAAAATATACGAGTAGAACCGACTTTAATCGAAAATGTTAAAGCTGCTCAAGCTACAGACCTGTAGCTAATGCGTATGAGGAAGAAAGTGCATGAAGGTGTTATTCCAGAAGAAAAAATTGATGAAGAAGAAATACTTCGAGTTAACTCCAAACTTTATGTTCCTAACGATTCTGACATAAAGTATAAAATCATGATGGAGGCGCACAACACACCGTTTGCAATCCATCCTGAGAGTACCAAAATGTATCATGATCTTCGACATACATTTTGGTGGAGCAATATGAAGAGACAGATCGAAGAATTTATCTCAAGCAGTCTAAATTGTTAACGAGTCAAGGCGGAGCATCAAGTGCCAAAAGGTCCATTGCAACCACTTGAAATTCTAGAATGGAAGTGGGAACACATTATCATGGATTTCGTTACTGGTCTTCCCAAGGTTTCTCAAGGCATAGATGCGATTTGGGTCATTGTCGATAGATTGACCAAGTCTGCTCATTTCTTACCTATACGAGAAATTTATACACTTGAACGTCTTGCTCGTATGTACATAAACGAGATTGTAAGATTGCATGGTATGCCAGTATCTATAGTTTCTGATCGAGACCCAAGATTCACTTCAAGATTTTGGGTTAGTTTGCAAAAAGTTATGGGCATAGATTTACGATTTAGTTTGGCTTATCATCCTCAAACGGACGGGCAGTCGGAAAGGACTATTCAAACTCTTGAAGATTTATTAAAACTCTATGTCCTTGACTTCAAAGGAAGTTGGGACAAGTTCTTACCATTGGTGGAGTTTTCCTATAACAATAGTTATCAACCAAGTATTAGCATGGCTCCATTTGAGGCATTGTTTGGAAGAAAGTATCGTTCTCCAGTATGCTGGGATGAGGTGGGTGAAGCAACGTTGTTGGGACCAGAGTTGGTATGTATGACTACGGAAAAGATTTAAACGATCCGGCAACGTATAAAAGCCTCACAAGATCGACAAAAGAGTTATGTTGATCTTCATCGAAAGAACGTAGAATTCAATATTGGAGATCATGTGTTGTTACGTGTTGCTCCATGGAAAGGAGTTACGAGATTTGGAAAGAGAGGAAAGCTCAATCCTCGATTCATTGGCCCATTTTTAATCCTCGATCGAGTAGGAACTGTGACCTATAAACTCGCTCTACCGCCAAGTATGTCTTGTGTTCATAATATTTTTCATATATCTATGTTACGTAAATATGTGAATGACCCGAACCACATTATTGAGTTAGAACCGGACAAAATAGCAGAAGATTTAACGTATGAAGAGGTACCTGTTAAAATCTTGGATAAGAAGGAGAATATTCTACGCTCCAAGGTTATACCTCAAGTCAAAGTTTTGTGGAGAAACCATGATGTTGAGGAAATGACCTGGGAGTTAGAATCTGATATGATATCAAGGTATCCTCATCTCTTCATCATACCAGGTATGTACCCTAATTTCGAGGGCGAAATTTCATAAGAAGGGAGGTTGTAAGACCCCAACTTTTATGAATACAGATGAATTTTTTTCTATAAATATCATTTTTGATTATTAAGGTTTGAATTTGTTATAATGTTATAGTTGTGGGTAATATTTATAAATTTTGCAAAGTAAGCAAGTTGTTATATAATATTCGGTTGGTCAGGGAATATTCGTTTTAACAGGGAATATTCGTACGACGACACAATTATTGGTGAACCCCACAACGTAATTATTTTCGGAATGAGAAAATGACAAAAATATTTTTTTATGAAAATAATGGCAGAAGTTTTACCGTTAACTAGTTGGAATAACCAGTGTTAAAAGTACAGTAATACGCGTGGTTGCATAGTAGCACACGGTATTGATTATTGATGCTTACGTGAGAAGTCACTCATTTTTGTTAAATTATTGCTACAGTAATTGCTACATAGTATTTTACGTTATTTGATTCAATTATTGTCGATATTTTATATATTATTAAATCAATAATTGAGATGATAAAGTTATTAATATTATTATTTACAATATTGACGATGTCTAGAAGTTACTGTCAAGGAGAGGTTTGGTCACCTAATCTTGGCTACCAATAGGAGAAATCCTTATTCGAAAGCCCTCTTCCGAGAGCGACACGGTTGTTAAATATTGCGAATTATAATAATGAGGATAAATGTTTAGGTGATTTTTATGAAGTATTTGTTGTAAATATTGGCGTATTATATGGACCTCCATTTACCCATTTTTCAAAATCGTCGGAAAAAGTTATCTCAGTTTTGTTTTATATATATATATATTAAAGTAGGTCACGAGGGTAATGGGGGGGGGGGAATAAATAGGCAGGAAAGGATTTTACTAGTATAATATATATATACATATAGGCATGTGCCGATTTTATATATATATAGCCAGCAGATCCAGTCCGGGAGTCCGTACTGGAGTAAAATATGGACCCAATTTTTTTTGCTTTTTTGTTTTTTTTTTAAAACAACTAAAAATAAATAAAATTATGGAACTAGAATTTTTACATAATACACTGTTTTTGGTGTGATTTGGATACATATAATAAAACATGTCTATACAGACTGTACAGTCTGTACATACATATACATATATATTTAAAAAAAAAGCAAAAAAAAACAATCCGTATTTTAAGAAAATGCGGGAGTCCGGATAGGAACCGGACTCTATATATATATTATAAGTTTTGTTTTATTAGATTATAAATAGAATATATTATATTTTATTTAAAAGTTTTCGTTTTATTAGAATATTTTATTGCATAGTGCTGCATAGTAAATTAAAAATTTTCAAAAGTTTCTCCAGCTGAATTAGCCCGTGAATATAGCCACTGTGCCGTGATTTTAATATTCAAATAGTATCCTTCCATTCTTCTATAAATAGGATGCTTAGTTAGAATTGAAAATTACACCAGAATCAGAGAATTCTTCTTCTATAATATTGAGCGTATTTCTTTAGATTTTTAAAAAACTTTGAGCGTAGAAAACAGTGAAAGTTTTCTTTAAGAATATCCCCGCTATACCAGTTGGAATACTCTTCTTTTCAAGGTAAGGGGTATTATTTAATATTTCAAATTCTGAAGAGATATTATTTTTTGAATTCGTATTATTATTATTTTCGTTCAATATTCATAAGAAATTTTATTTCGTTCAATAGTCGCAAGAAATATTACATTCGTTTAATATTCGTAATGAATATTATTTTCGTTTAATATTCATAATGAATATTATTTTCGTTTAATATTCGTAAGGGATGTTATTTTTGTTCAATATTCGCTTGAAATAATATTTTCTTCCATACTCTGTAGTATGAAGTAATATTATTTCGTTTCAGATTTTGAATTCTATACTCGTTTTGTTAAAGTTTTGGTTTCTATACTCCATGAAATTAGTAGAATATCCTTGATATTTGCGCTTCATCCAGTATCTTTTCATGAAAATATTATTCTGAGCATTCTTGATAAGTTTTAACTTTTTCATGTCGGAGTACTATTCACGGGATTACTATTCTCGAAGTACTATTCACAGGGTACTATTCACTCGTGTACTATTCATCCGGGGTACTATTCATGATAAAAATTGATTCGTTTTCGGTCCAAATTATTTTTGGTACAATATTAATCTTGAATTTTACTCCACAAAGCAGTATCATGTTGACAATTTGGACGTTATTGATTTCTAGATAAATTAAATTATAAATCTTTAAAAATTTATCCTTGAACTTGTTTTATTAAATTCTTATATCATTGTCATCGTCCTCGTGTTTATATTATGTTGAAAGTCATCTGTGGCCTGTAGTGCATAGATGGACTTGGTATGATTATGACCATGGATTATTCGGTATAATCATGACCGTAATGTTATAAATGATGTGGTAAAAGTCCTCATTGGCTTGTAGTGCATTGATGGACAGTTGTTGGCATGATCGTGACCATTGATGAAAACACGAATATCCTTGGCCCGTAGTGCATGGATAATTTGTGGTCGTGATACTAATGAATATCATTGGTCTTAGTGCAGAGGTGATTCGATGATGTGGATTATTTATTAAGCTAAGTCTCAGCGATAAAAGTGATGAAAAACCTTTTAAATTATAGAAGATAGTAGATATCCTATTCTACTTGACTCTTCTAATGGATTGCTTGTTCCACTGCAGTTAAACTTGATGTTTGTTATATTTTATCAGTTTAACACTGTTGAAGACTAACGATAAATTATTCTGCATTATCTTAGTCATAATATTTCTTACTGGGCTAGTTGAGCTCACCCTTTTGCTTTCATTGTTCTCTTTAGGAAATGAGAACATAGCCGGGACTAGTCGGGGAACGGAGTGACGGTCCAGATGTTTGCATTAGTTGTCCTCACTATTCTATGAAATAGTGTGATAATAAATGTATTGAGGACTCCATTTGAGTTTGAATACTTTCGAGAAGATAATATTCGTATTAAACTCTCAGTTTATGTTTTGTCGTATTTTACACGATAATTGTATTATTAAGTTGTATTTGAATTTTGTATCATGTATTTGGCGACTCAAGAAGGGTGATGTATACCTATTTTGGGGGCGTCACAATGTAGGCTTCGGCCACCTAGGGGTTGTTCCTTTTATCCCTTAAAAAAAATAAAATGCCTCTATAGGGTTCATCCCCCTAGGGTTTGGCCATGTAGGCTTCGACCACCTAGGGGTCGTGGCCCCGTAGGCTTCAGCCACCTAGGGGATGTTCCTCTTCATACCTTTGAGGTCCTATTGCTCTACCAATCAACTTCTCGGAATGAATGCTCCTTCACCGCAAAGATTATAGCCTTTTTTCTAATGAATTTCAAGGGAAAAAACCAAGATATGATCAAGGTGATGGGGCTCGAAAAACAGAAGAAAGGCTATAATTACATGAAAAGACAAATAGATGAAGTAATCAATAAAAATTCAAATATAAAGAAGTCTGTTTGTTTTTCTTTTATTTGGAACACAATTTCTAAACACGTGGCAAGAATATAACATGAAGTAAGGCCTACTACGAAAAGTAATTGCATTAGGAGCATCAGCGTCATGTGGGTTCAGGAAGATGGAATCATATGCCTAATGGATTCTAGTAATTCCGTTCATTGACAAAGTTATTGGCATGAATACATAGAAAATCTAACAGATTGGTTTCATAACAATTATAGAAGACATGGTATCCAGTCTTAAATTATAAGCCCAATCGTCCCCAAATAACTTCAGAGGATTATTCACATAAGAAGTTAAAAATTACCTTACACGATTAAACTTTGTAGCGTGACAATTGATCGAGAAAATGATGCGTTAAATTTGCAAAACAAGGGTAAAGAAAACAAAGAGCTTCAGAGGAATACCAGGTTCCGAGTTTGTCAGTACAAACGAGTAAAAAAGTGTTAGATAGAAAGGTTCAATGGGTCCTTTCTTATGGCAAATAAAAGATGCACCCAATTAAGTAACGTGGCAACAGAACTTCCTACTTCAGTTTGGATGCAAGACATGCTCATGGATTATGAATATCGACTCCTTACTTCTCAAAAAAATAAGATAAAAAAAATAAGGAAACATATCTTGGGCAAATTATGGAAAAAAAATTTATGAGGACTTCCCAATATGTCCAAGGAAGAGCTCTGCTAGGTTTTGCCTCCTTAGGGTTTAACCATAAGGGTTTGGCTCCCTAGGGGTTCCCTCTACTAGGACCATTGTCTTCAAGACCTGTAAAGTGAAGTCCCGCAAAATCGTTTAATGGCTTGAAGTATTCTTGCATGATCGTCTATGTGGCAATGCAACTCGTGCGCAGGGGGCAAATGTGGGCCCAAGTGTAAAATTAGGACATGACGTAATTGAATTAAATACATAATTAGGTTTCCACGACCTCATTAAATGTGCAAATTAGGGTTCACATAACCTAATGGAATGAAGACGGAAAAGCCAAAAATAAATAGGCGAGACCCGAGAGAAACCTCCACGGGTCCCGAGGTAGAAGGCTCGTGGAGGTAGCTCATTTTGGGAATTGATTAAGGGATTTGATTGGTGGCTAGAAGGACAGGATGATCTGGGCATTACTTTGATGATTAAAGGGTATTTCTGGAATTTTCACGAAAGCATGTGCCTAGCACATGACTACTTTCCAGAAAACACTATAAATACCCCTTCCATTCCATTGGGAAGGGGACCTCTCTTTAGACGCAGGACTTGGACTCTTGAAGATCAAAGGACCTGGGCATTCTCTCTCAACACTGAAGAAGACTCTTGGAATCCCAATAACCCTAACAAGATTTCCGAATTCTAGGAGTGGAAGGACTCAAGAAGAAGGCTCTTGGAATCCCAATAACCCTAACACGGTTTTTGGATTCTAGGAGTTCTGCCATGCATCATTGGAGTAATCGCCCACCTGTCGTTCTCCCCTCTTCAATCAATCAATCAATTTCGTGCTCTTCGTGGATTTCTCTCCTCCTCAGCCAACACAAAATCCTAATCCTAGCAAGGTACGATTTCCTTGCCCACAAATTGTATTGAGAGGTTATACTAAACTATGTTTGATATACCTTGAGATTGAAGAATTTAATAATTCTTTAATAGTAGTGGTACACTAAAAGTTAATTCTGATATAGTTATTGTAAAGCTGAAGTACACATTTGCTAGTGGGAACCTTGTGTTTGATATGCAATGCACGAGATTAGATATTACATACAGTTTTAAACTTAGTATACTAATGATTTACATTGGTTTTTGTTAGATCTTTCAATGTTTTAATAGATCACATAAGTGTCACTTCTATTTTAGTGAGGAAAATTATAAATTTACAAGTAGGTGAATTTTCACTCAATCTTGGGTTTTGTTTCTTAAGTGAGTAAGCAACAAATGAGTATTTCCCATTTTACAATATGAATCTAATGTTATTAATCTTTCATAGTTGGTTGTGATCTTGATTAATTAAGTAATAAAATATTCATAAGTAGATGAATATATTCTTATATTTCCACAAGTAGGTGGATATATTATTACTCTATGTGAAGGGTATAATTTACTTCAAGTAATACTATTGCTTTATATGATGGAGAAAGCAATTGGAATCGAAATTTGTTGTTGAAACGTAACATCAAATTGTGGTCACTTCCAAAATTGTTTTGTTCATTATATTGTGATAATGAAATTGTTCTTGTATAGCTAGAGCATATGGGATTACCTTTATAGGTAAGTCTTGACATGTTGGTCATAAACATTTTTGTTAGATAATTGATACAAGAAGGTATCATAATTTTTGTCTATGAGGAAGCCAAGTGATGACTTGACATATCTTTTTACTAAGACTTTGACGAAAGCTTAGTAAGTTTAACTATTTGTGATATGGAACTTAAACCACTTTGAGTTAGGGGTGATGGGAACCCAACCTATTCCTAGGTTACCCCAAGTTTATAGGTTCAATGGAAAAAAAAGTCACAGTTGTTGACTGTGTTACTATCGATGTGGTTCCATATGTAGTTTAAGATAGTAACGTCTGTTGCATGACCGAGGCTGAGTTATACTCTTAACAAAGTTATTGTATTCTTAGAAACAGAAACACTTGTGAAACACTTTGCCTGTATGAACTAGGAGTGGAGTCGCTTCTTATAGAGGGTTGTGGTTTACTCTCTTAGAGGTTCATGAAACAGGGTATTGCGCATGGTCATATTAGCGCAAAGCAATTGAGAATACTCATCGTGGTAGGAGGATTTTATGTGTGTGTGACAATTCCGGTCATATCATATAGAAGTAGAGGTTCAATCTACGGACACCTTCAACTTTGATGTGACTTTGAGTTGTTTACACTAAGGGAAGGTTCAATGTTTGTCACACTCTCCTTTATGCACGCATGCCTTGGAGTTGTTTGATAGAAAGTTGTTTAGATGAAAAGTAATTTTTCCAAACAAGTGGGGGATTGATAGAAGATTGTTTGATAAAACTATTTTTCTTTAGTTTCATTTAATAGAAGTTTATTTTATTTTGGAACAAAAGGAAAGTAGTGAGACTATTCAAATTCTATTTAACTCCTAATTATTACTAATATGTAACTTACATAATTAGTACTAATAAATATAGTTAAATATATAATTGAATAGTTATAATGTAACTTATATATATATATATATATACATATATATATATATATATATTTGTGTGTGTGTGTGTTTATTGATATATAGATATATATATACATAAGAGATATGCATATGATATATAGAGAAGTTAAATGGAAGATTTGCATAAGTGAACTTTTCTTCTATTTTCTCCATTCTTCTTACAAACAAATAACTACTACAAAGTAGTGTTCAATTGGAATTTTCTGTGAATTGCTATCACGAATTATTCCCCAAGGCTTAACTTATATCCTAAAGGTATATCGTCTGTAATTCTTACCAAATCGATCGTGGTGGGGGCGTTAAAAACCTTAAGGACAGGGATCACCCATGTCAGTCATGTCTTTAACAACAATTTTGACTCTACGAAGCTACAATTCTAACACACACACACACACAGATATATATATATATATATATATATATATATATATATATGAATCATCGTTAAAACTGTTGTTATAAGGTCTGAACCGTCGTCATATCCGAAAACCCTCGCTATATAAGTAATTCTCATTATTGTTATAATGCGGATGGATGTATGTAAATCATTACTGTGTGAATTCAATTAGGGAAGTAAGGTTACATTAAATTAGAAGATTACAGACTGTAGTCCTTGCAAATTGGGATAATAAAGTTAATGCATCAATTTAATAATTAAACATGCGTATGTAGCTTTGTTGATTTTGCGCGTGTATGTTAAATTGTATTTATGCTAATTTGTCCCATAAGTTGAAATATATCTTTTTATGATACATTAAAGAATGTATAATGTTCATCAAAATTTGGACTAGTTTCTTAAAGTTACCATCATAAATGATGATTCCTACAGTTTGAAGGAATAAATTAGTATAATTATTCTGCTTAGATAAAGGTAAAATGTCTTTTATCTTAACCTCTTCTTGTTGATGGGGTATTTCAGAAATATCGACATACGGATTAATAACCAAGAGTTTTAAATTTTCATTTCCTGGACTAAGTTCAAGAGACTTAGGAGGGGGATGAATAGATTGAATAATGCTTCCACTTGTAGTAATCCAATCCTTTTGAATTCTAGTTAAAACATTCAGTTGACTTTCAGTATAAAAATCAGATTTTGGGAAACAATCATAATACCATTTAGTAAATGATAGAATACACTAGTTTTTATTTAGATAAGCATAATAATTAGCTTTAATATCAGCTAAATTTTTATTATCATGATTTTTAAAATACCAATTTCTAAAGTTTTGGTATTTTTCCTGCATAAACTCCTGGTTTAAACATTGACGAATTTTACTATTAGGAGAAAAATCCATTAACATTCAAAGTTCATGTCACTAGCAGTTGGACTCTAAGGTCTTCTGTTTTGAGGAGTATTAGCTTCATAAATACCATGAGGTATTTGATTTTCAGAAATATGAATTCCTCAAATTATATCTTCATTTTTAATAGACTCATTACTGGGATTTTTAGACTCTTGGTAAACAAATTCTAAAGGATCAGACACAAAATGTCTAGATGATTCAGGAAAATCAATAATATAATAGAAATTATTTATAGATCGACTTCGGGTAAAGGGTCTTTGGAATTTTAAATAAACATTTCCATTACTGGTTTGGACAACATCCTCAATGGATTGTCGAATTATTGGCCTGGTAGGGACAGCATTTGTAAATTGTCATTGTTTTGGAAAAGTAATTTCTTCCCAAGGGATAATCCTGGGAATAGCCACTTGACTACTAAAAAGATTAGTGTCTATAAGGACAGTATGTCCTTGTTGGCTTTATTTTCGAATATAAGGGTTTAAGGTTGTTAAAACTTTAAGGTGAATACGAAATAATATGGCAAAAGGAGGAGATCCGGGTAGATAGTCATAACCATGAGATATAATTCTCATTTCTAAAACTTTTAACAAATTATTATCAATTAAAGCAATACTTAAATTCGGGTAGATATTGAAATATACTGGTCCATGAGCAAGACTGGTTTCAATAGCGCCCATAAGAAAGGCTTTCCAGTTAAGACACTTACCATCTCTAAGTGTGCACTGAATACTGGTATTTTGACCAAGTAAAGTCAAAGGTTTGAAAGCTACCTGGACAAGTCCTATATGAACATATTTATATTTTTGCAAAAAAGGGTACAAATCTTCAACATGCAATAAATATAAAATTTCATCATTATTCTGTAAAGGAGCAGCATGTTCAAAGGTTTTAATAATTCTTCTACTGATAAAATCAAAGGTTCCAATTTTATAAATTGTTTCTGGTTTGATTTTAGGAATAGTCTATTTATCTAAGGCTTCCTTAACATCCTGATAGGCTATAAGTTCAATTGCTTCCATGGTAGAAGCTGATGCATTAGCTACGGTTGAAAGAGAGGTTGAAAAATCAGTCATTTTTAAAGGTGATCATATATGCGTAATTTATAGGTAATATATTATTTAATATGTCAACAAACTAACATGGCTCTGATACCAACTAGGGCAGGATCGGATCAGGTTTGATCAAGCACGTCTATCAATGATTTACAGGAAATAAAAGCCAACACGCCACAACACGGCTAAAGGCAAAGTTTCAAAATGCGACTTGGGTGACGTTCCACTTAATCAAGCATTAATCCTAATCTGACTTAATTAATAAAATGGCCTGAAATTTTGAAGGCATATTAAAAATATACTAACAAATAAATTATCACATATATGATCTCAGGATCGGATCAGATTTGAACAAGCACGTCTGTCTACGATTTACAGGAAATAAAAGCCAACCCGCCACAACACGGCTAAAGGCAAAGTCAAAACACGACTTGGGTAACGCTCCACTTAATCAAGCATTAATGCTAATCTGACTTAATTAATAAAATGGCATGAAATTTTGAAGGCATATTAAAAATATACTAACAAATAAATTATGACATATATGATCTCATAAGATTATTGTTGATTTGGGAGTTTACCCAAAACTATAAGCCTGCAGGTTTCTTCCTGTATAGCATTTTTAGTTGAAACAATAAATTGTTCTGATTTATAAAACTGTTCTAAAAAATAAGAACAATTATGGTTGTCTGTTGAAGTTTGATATGCTGTTCTATAACGATTACTATTTTCAGTATGATAATCTAAAAGCTCAAGCAAAGAAACATAATAATTAACGGAAGCAATAATTAAAACTTACAGTAGAGCTTTGCAGATCTTTAAACTTTAAACTTTTTATAAATATCAAATATTTTACACAGAGAGAGAGGGTACAAAGAGAATGCAAAAGAAGTTCTACCTCAACAAAGGGTGAGGTCTCCCTATTTATACAAGAAAGAAGATGAGAAAGGATCTGGTGTATCCTTGGTAGTGGAGTCGGTCTGTAATCCTTATCTTTTCTTCATTAATTCTCAACCGTAGAAAGTGGAATGGCATGAGACAAACTGTCAGTCGAGCGCATTATTGAGGACAGCTGGTGGCTTCTTCTGATAATTGAGGGGTAACTGGATATGCTTTATTGCTGGTGGAGACACTGTGGTTGTCATTTTCTGATTATTGATGCTGTAATGGAGAATAGCTTTATGCTTTTCCTTTTACTTTTTTGTCCTGTTCCATTTTTTCAGAGATCATTGAGGTGAGAGAATCCCAGAAGTCTCCCATAGTAGGCTCCGGTTCATGACTTTCTCTTGCTAAGACACTGAACTGATTATCATCCTGTTCAGATCCTTCATCACTGTTAACAGTTTTTATGGAAACATCATCATCCTGGACTAAGGATTGTAAGAATTATGTTTTCATATAATCCATAGTTTTAACTAATAATTCTGTTTCAGTTAGGTTTGGAAACTTTTGTTTTAAATCTGTTTGAATTTTAACGAAAGGATTAACTAGTGTTGGTGCTGGAAGGCTCTGAGGGATAATATCTAAGCAGGCCTGGGTATGATTCTTTATGGTCTTAAGGAGTTCTAGTAGTGTCGGATTAAGTCCTTTATCCCACCACTTGGTAAAAAATACCCTTTTAAGGTGAGGGATTTTATTCTGATAATTACACTGGAAATCCCACTTCCAGATCCAAGGGATTCCGAAACGGATTATGAAATGGGCAAGTAATTTTAGCATAGATAGATCTTTATTTACTGGTATATGGGAATAAGCTACTTGCCATTCCTTAAATGTTGTTTGAACTGATTCTGGCAAGGTGTCAATAGTGATACCGATTTTATCCCACCAAACGAAAAACTAATTGGGAATTTCGTTTTGTAAAACATCAGGACAGATACGGATGAACCAAGTATAGTTATGAATAGGATTCTGATAATAAAATACTTGCGTAAAGGAATCAATATAATCCCAATAGCTGTATCTGGTTTCTGTTAAATGGCTGGATTCAATGGTACGGGTAGTATGAGGATTAATACCCCAATTAACAAGAGGTATAATGCTCTTAATGGGTGTTTTACTATATTGAATTGGGCTTGTTGGTTTTGATGGATCATGAAGCGTATGCTTTATGTCCATGGATGTTGTTTCAATGATGATCTGCTCATACACACAGCGATACTAGTTGAAGCGAGGAGGAGACTGTTGAGTTGTTAAATAACGTCTTTTGATCTCCCATGGATCTTTCATCCATTTTTCATCATTCTGTTCAATAAATAATACTGTTTCTTCCACATATTTGTTTGGAATGTACTGTTTTGTTAAAAGAAGAACATCTTTTATTGTAGGTTGGCTGGAAGAAGTCGAAGAATTACTGGTCGGAGTATTCAGGCTAGGAAATTCTGTATAGTAAAGGTTAGCTCTACCTCGGCCTCGCTGACCACGGCCACGGCCTCTACTGGTCATTCCTGCAAATTTTCTTTGGTTAGAAAATCTGGTAAAGAATTCTGTTTTCCTTTGATATACTCAATATCAAAGTCAAATACTGATAAAATACTTTTCCAAGTAGCAAATATCTGTTTGGATGCTAAATTTTGAACATCCTTTTTAAATATCTGTTTTGCAGCCGAACAGTCACCTCTAATTAAAAAGTGTTGATTTAAAAGATCATCCTGAAATTTTAAAACACATTTAACAATTAAAAGGCATTCTTTCTTTATGGTTGGATAATTTAAAGAAGGTCCTTTCCAAGTTCCTAAAGTAAAGAGAATAAGATCTTCTTTTTTACTGTTAGGATTAAATTGTTTTAAAATACCACCATATCCTGTATTAGAAGCATCAATTTGAACTATCTTTTTCCATTCGGGATTTGGTAGGAATAAACATGTAAGACCCCAACTTATTATTAATGAAATTTAATTTTCTCTATTTATTATTTTGAAATAGTAAAGGTTGATTTGATTAATGTGGATAGTTGGGGGTAAAATACGCAAATATTTCAAAATAAGCAAGTGGTTATAAAATATTCATTGTTGTTGTCAGAATATTCGTTTGGTCGTGGAATATTAAATCGCTTGGGAATATTAAATGACGACGCAATGACCATGTGTGGGCCCCATAACGGAAAGCGATTGGATGAAGAAAACGACAAATATAAGTTCTTTAAAAATAACGGCGTAGTTGTTACCGTTAACACTATTGGGATACCCGGTGGATAAAACACAGTAATATGCGTTGTTGCATAGTAGCACACGGTATTGCACCAATTATTGATTCTTACGTAAGAAGGCACTACTCAATAATGGTTATGATAATTTCGCTCAAAGATTTTATTTATTGAGTTAATAATTCTTTGCGTTGATATATTATATCATTGTTGTTTCAATAATTGTCATTACACGGTATTTTTCATTATCGAAGCAATAATTCATATTATCTCGAATAATATTATTAGATAACATTATTGGCAATGTCTAGAAAGTTACATCTAAGGAGAGGTTTGGTAACCTAATTGCGCGCCAGTAAGAAGAAATTCTTATTGGAAAGCCCCCTTTCTTGGGAAGCTGCACGGTTGTCAATAATATTGTGATTCTGTAATATTATTTGTGAATAATTAATTATTGATTCATATGATGAGAAAAATATTGATTTTATGTGGATATAGATGGAGAAAATTTTAATGTGACAATTGTTAAAAATTGAAATTTTATCTTTTTACGATAAAATAATTTATTTAAATATATTATTATATTTTAATAATATAATAATGGTGATATTTTTACAACGAATGTGGGATATATGAGTATACGAGGAGGAAGAGTATTTTGTTGCAATAAATGTTTAAAACATGTTAAACATGTGGTGGACCCCATTTATTGGTGAAATTTGATTATACTTTGTAAAATCGCCTTCGTTTATGGATTTTGGTCAATTTCTATTTGGAATTTGGAAAAACTTTCTTACGCAAAGTTGTAGAGAATTGAATTTCCTATAAAACTTGCGATATTCGAATTTTCCGATAAAAGGGATATTTATTATGAATTATTGAAGTTCAAGTTCAAATAATTGATTTTTGAACGTTTTAATTAATTTTAATAACAAAAACGTTTTTTTTTTTTGTTTTTGTCATTATTAGTGGCTAAATTCAGATGGTCGATGGTCGGAGTGGGCGTAGGAATTTAATATATATTATATTAATATTTTATTAAATTTTCTCGCTTTGGTGTTCTAAGCATTTTCCTATAAATAGGGTGTTTAGGTTAGAATTGAAAATCACACTTTAAACTCAAGTTTTCTCTCTATATTATCGAGCGTATTCTTGTGAGTATTTTGAGTATACTTTGAGTATTGCTATACTGGTGCAAGTTCGTTCGTCGTTATTATTCCATGTAAGCATCGCTCTTTCGAGGTAAGTGGATGTTATTTTCTTCTCAAATGATATTATTTCTTCAATATCATTATCTTTGAAATATTGGTTGGAACTTTTATCAAATTTGGAACTTTTTCATGTCGGGGTTACTATTCACGAGTTACTATTCATGAGTTACTATTCACGAGTTACTATTCACGAGTACTATTCATGAAGTGTGAAGATGTTTTTTATGGAATTTCTATCTTTTGGTGTCGGAGTTACTATTCACGTATCAAGCACTATTCACGATATCTGACACTATTCATAGAAAAATAAAATTTCTTCTTTTTGTCCAAAATATCTATTCGGATACTAGCTTTAATTGTATCCATGTTTTGATCATTCTTGAATTTTACACCACTATGATCATTTTGAGGTATTTTGAACATGGATAAAACAAAGTACTAATCCTTAATCCTTAATCCTTGTCATTTTGTTTCAATTGGATTCGTTTCTTTAAAAATATTTTTCATCATCCTCGATCTTAAATGATGATATTATTGAAGAATATCTTTGGCACGTAGTGCGAAGATGAATGATTAAGAAGAATATCTTTGGCTCAGTAGTAAAGATGAGCAGTGTTTAGATGAACATGATTAATCGATGAATATCTTTGGCTCAGTAGTGCAAAGATGAATATTTGATTCCAGATGTATATTGATTGATGTTACAGGGATAAAAGATAGACGATGAACTTTTAAATTCATACATAGAAGATAGTAGTTTGCATTCTCTACTTAACTCTTCTAATGAATTATTATTTCCCCTGCGAATATTGATTTAAAATTTGTTGTCTATTGTATTCTATTAAATTTTTCCCTGTTGAAGACTAACGGTAATTTGTTGTATATTATCTTAGTCCTAATATTCTTTACTGAGCTAGTTGAGCTCACCCTTTTCCTTTTGTTTCATTTTTCTCGGGGAGGCGAGAATATAGCGAATACTTAGCCTGGGTATGGAATGAAGGTTTTAGAAAGGATTGTTTAGTAGTCCTCACCATTTTTGTAAAATAATGTATCAATAAATGTGATGAGGATTTATTTGAGTATAGATATTGTACAGAAGATAATATTTGTATTCAAACTCACAGCTTTCTTGTTGTAATAATAAAGTTGTAGTTATTTACTGTGCACCATGTATTGACAACTCGGAATAGGTGATGTATACCTATTTTGGGGGCGTCACAGATTGGTATCGAGCTTAGGGATATGATCTCTGGCGGAGATCTGGGGAATAGAACTAGGAGGGAGAGACGAGTAAATCCTTCGCTAGTGTGTCCTACCTAAGCTTATTTGTTAGTTGGTCAAGATATAGGGATATTATGTGATATATTGATTTCCTTAATTAATCCTTGTTTTATGACAAATTATTTGAGAATGTCGATCGAGAATATTAATAATGGAAATGAGACCGTGGAGACGCTGTACTCACCAACGAGGAGAACGTGCAACAAAGTTAGCAATGTTCCTCCAATTGAACAACACCATTGAAAGCAGATGATGAACGAGGGAATGTTTAGAAGCTTTTTGCAGTTCATGCAAAATCGCAGACGAGGAGACTCGTGTTCAAAATACAGGAGGAAATGATAGCAATTCATGGGTTGTCACTGACCCAAGCGATTCAAAGAGTTGGGACCACCGAATTTAAGGGAAAGCGGATCCGATCATGGCGGAAACATGGGTCAAACAAATTACCAAGATATTTGATGTCTTGGGATGCACGGAGAACAGAAGGTTCCATTCGCCACCTTTATGTTCCGTGGCGAGGCAGACTATCTGGTGGGAGTTTGTGAAGCGCATCCATCGGCCCGCAGACTCAAAGATGTCTTGGGAGACGCGTTTGAAACTATTTAATGACAAATACTTTCCCGAAAGTATTCATTATATGAAGGAAGTGGAGTTTATTAGACTGGAACAAAATAACATGACGGTGACTCAAAGACGAGGCAAAGTTTGCAGAGTTATCCGTGTTTGCACCTCATTTGGTGGAGAATGAGGAACGATGACGCGGATGTTTTGAGAGGTTTGAAACCCGAAGATACGACAATATCTCATTTCTCATAAATTTTCTCTATTCAGATGTTGTTAATAGGGCTCAATTGTTAGAGCGAGATAACGAGTATATTCAACCAAGGGACCATAAACGAGGATCGCGTCGGAGATAGCGAATCAATGTAATAATGATAACCAATGGAGAAAAAAACAGACGGACAAAATGGTAACCACTCTGGTGGTAATCATGGCCATGAAAATAGAAGAAGCGAGTCGAGGAGAGATTTTAAAAAGGAGATTTAACAACGACCATGTGAAGACGACAAAGTCTTAAGAACAACCGGTTAAGGGGGAGAGAGAACCACCACCCATTATATGTTACAAAATGCGAAAAAGAGGGACATATCATCAAACCGCCCACAACAGATTCAAGGTATGCTATAATTGTGGAAAGGAAGGACATATCGCTTCGAGATTGTACGATGTGAAACCTAGTTCAATGGGGACGGTGACTCAAAAGATCGTCCCGAGAAAAAGGCAAAGTCAACGATTCCGGAAGAGCGTTTGTTGTGGATCGGTCATAATGCGAGGAACCCAAACGAGGTGATCACGGGTAAGCTATTTATAAATTCTTGCTAAGTTTATACCTTACTTGATCTGGGGTGCATACCCATTCATTTATCTCTCCTGCATGTGCTCAACGTTTAAACTTGACTCGGAGAAATTAGACTTTGACCTATCTGTGGAAACTCCGTTAGGAGAAACTTTCATTACATCCATTGTTTATAAATCTTGTTTGATTCAAGTTGGCACCATCACCTTACCGTTGACCTTATCTCTTTAAAGATACTTGCTTTTGATGTGATTTTAGGGATTGATTGGTTAACTACTCATCATGCCAAAATTGATTATTTTCGTAAGGTTGTTAGTTTTCATATTCCTAACCAACCTTTTTATATTTAATTCAAGCAACTAAACCATTAAAATCAATCACTATCATATCTAATCATAAAGCTATTCGTTTATTAAAAATGGATGTCAAGCTTTCTTAGCCCATGTTATGGATTTGAATAAAGACACGTCAAATTTGAATAATATTCTGTTATATGACTTTCCGACGTATTTCTGAAGAACTTCCTGCCTACCCCCGTAACGTGAAGTTGAATTCTTTATTGATCTTGAACCGTCACAAAGCCCATTTCAAAAATCCCATATCGAATGGCTCCTATTGAACTTCAGGAGTTAAAGGTCCAACTACGAGAATTGTTGGACATCGGTTTCATTCGCCCTAGTACATCTCCTTGGGGCCCCCTGTTTTATTTGTAAAGAAGAAAGACATGAGAGTATGCGACTTTTGTATTGACTATCGGGAATTGAACCATGTCACCATCAAGAATAGGTATCCTCTACCTCGTATTGATGACTTGTTTGACCGATTTGCAAGGGGCACAATTCTTTTCAAAATCGATCTTCGATTCGGATATCATCATTTGAAGATTAGAGGCGAGGATATTCCAAAGACGACCTTTAGAACTCCCCAGACGGGCATTATGAATTCTTAGTCATATCTTTCGGATTGACTAATGCTCCCGCTGACTTTCATGGATATGATGAACCGAGTATTTAAGGAATATTTGGATCGGCTTTGTTGTTGTCTTTATTGATGACATCCTTATATATTCCAAAAGTCGTGAAGATCATGAGCACCATTTGAAGTTGGTACTCCAAAGGCTTCGTGAAAACAAACTATATGCCAAATTGAAGAAATGCGAGTTCGGCTTGAGGAAGTAGCATTCCTTGGGCACGTGGTGTCGAAACATGGAGTATCTGTTGATCCGTGAAGATTGAAGCAATACAAAGTTAGAGCAACCAAGTCGGTGATCAAGTACGTAGCTTTTTGGGCTTAGTGGTTATTATCGGAGATTCGTGGAAGGGTTTTCTAGAATCGCTACTCCATTAACTCGCCTAACTCGGAAGGATACAAAATTCGTTTGGAGCAAAGAATGCGAGAAGAGTTTCCAAGAGCTTAAGAGGAAACTTATTTTAAGACTGTTACAACAATACCATCTGGTTGGATGGATTTCTTATCTACGATGATGCTTGAGGCAAAGGGTTAGGATGTGTTCTCATGCTGGCGTGGGAAAGTTATAGCCTATGCCTCATGACAACTTAAAGAGTATGAGAGGAATTATCCTACTCATGATCTAGAGTTAGCGTGATCGTTGCGCTAAAGATATGGAGGCACTATCTATATGGGGAGAAAGTGGAGATATATTCGGACCATAAAAGCCTTAAATATTTCTTCACTCAAAAGAACTCAACATCTTGCAATGACGTTGGCTCGAGCTATTGAAAGACTACGACCACACTATTCAATACCATCCCGGAAAGGCGAACGTGGTAGTGACGCATTGAGTAGAAGATCATATGCGGAATGAGTGCGGTGATGTCAAGTATACGACAGAGCCAACTTTAATAGAAAAAGTTAAGGTTGCTCAAGCCACCGAATTGGAGCTGATGCGTATGAAGAAGAAAGTACAAGAAGGAGCTATTAGGGCGAGAATTGATGAAGAAGGAATACTTGAGTCCACTCTAGACTTTGTGTTCTAACGACTCGATTTGAAGTACAAGATTATGATGGAGGCACACAATACACCATTTGCAATCCATCCTGGAAGTACTAAAATGTATCGTGATCTTCGACATACATTTTGGTGGAACAATATGAAGAGAGAGATTGCAAAGTTTATCTCAATGTGTTTAACTTGTCAACGTGTAAAGGCGGAGCATCTGGTACCTAAGGGTCCGTTGCAACCACTTGAGATTCCAAAATGGAAGTGGGAACACATTACCATGGATTTCATTACGGGTCTTCCTACGGTTTCTCAGGGCATCAATGCTATTTGGGTTATTGTTGATAGATTAACCAAGTCTGCTCATTTCTTGCCGATACGAGAGACTTATTCACTTGAACGTCTTGCTAGTATGTACGTGAATGAGATTGTGAGGTTGCATGGCATGCCTGTATCCATAGTTTTGGATCGTGACCCAAGATTCACTTCAAGATTTTGGGTTAGCTTGCAAAAAGCTATGAGCGCGGAATTACGATTGATTGACATACCATCCTCAAAGCGGACGGACAATCGAGAAAGGATTATTCAAACTCTTGAAGATTTATTAAGACTCGTGTGTCCTAGACTTCAAGGGCGATTGGGATAAGTATTTACCATTGGTGGAATTCTCCTACAACAACAGCTTATCGAGCAAGTATAGGTGTGGCTCCATTTGAAGCATTATATGGGACGAAAGTGTCGCTCTCCAAAGATGTTGGGATGAGGTGGGTGAAGCTTAAACATTGTTGGGACCCGAGTTGGTACGTATGACTACGGAAAAGATCCAAGTGATTCGACAACGTATACAAACGGCACAAGATCGATAAAAAGAGTTATGCGGATCTTCATCGAAAAGGACGTGGAATTTAGTGTGGGGATCATGTATTGTCATGAGTTGCTCCATGGATGGGAGTTACAAGATTTGGGAAGAGAGGAAAGCTCAATCCACGATTTATTGGTCCATTTCAAATTCTTGACCGAGTAGGAAATGTAGCTATATAGACTCGCGTTACCTCGAAAGTATGTCTCGTGTTCATAATGTGTTTCACATATCGTACTTCGTAAATATGTTAAAGACCCGAACCACGTTATAGAGTTAGAACCGGACGAGATAGCCAAGACTTAACGTATGAGGAGGTACTGTCAAGATTTTGGATAGGAAGGAGCATGTCCTACGTATGAAAGGTCATACCACAAGTCAAAGTTTTGTGGAGGAATCATCTTTATAGAGGAAATGACACGGGAATTGGAAACGGAAATGAAAGCGAGGTATCCTCACCTTTTGAAACACCAGTACGTCACGTCAATTTCGAGGGGACGAAATTTCATAAGGAGGGAGGTTGTAAGACCCCAACTTATTATTAATGAAATTTAATTTTCTCTATTTATTATTTTGAAATAGTAAAGGTTGATTTGATTAATGTGGATAGTTGGGGTAAAATACATAAATATTTCAAAATAAGCAAGTGGTTATAAAATATTCATTGTTGTCGGGGAATATTCGTTTGGTCGTGGAATATTCATGCTGTTGGGAATATTAAATGCGACGGCAAGCTGCGACCATGTGGGCCCCATGAAAGCGATTGGATGAAGAAAACGACAAATATAAGTTGTTTAAAATAACGGCGTAGTTATTACCAATTAACACTATTGGGATACACGATTGGATAAAAAACACGATGTCTGGCGTTATTGCATAGTAAGTACTGCAGTATTGCACCAATTATTGATTCTTACATAAGAAGGCACTACTCAATAATGGTTACGTGTAATTCTTTATTCGATATTTTATTGAGTTAATAATTGTCTGCGTTGATATATTATATTCTTTGTTGTTTCAATAATTGTCATTTACAATTATTTTTCATTATCGAAGCAATAATTCATATTATCTGAATAATATTATTAGATAACATTATTGGCAATGTCTAGAAAGTTCATCTAAGGAGAGGTTTGGTAACCTAATTGCTTGCGCTTGAAGAAGAAATTCTTATTGGAAAGCCCCTCTTCCTACAAGAACCGCACGGTTGTCAATAATGATGTGATTCGTAATATTATTTGTGAATAATTAATTATTGATTCATATGATGAGAAAAATATTGATTTTATGTGGATATAGATGGAGAAAAATTTTAATGTGACAATTGTTAAAAATTGAAATTTTATCTTTTTTACGATAAAATAATTTATTTAAATATATTATTATATTTTAATAATATAATAATGGTGATATTTTTACAACGAATGTGGGATATATGAGTATACGAGGAGGAAGAGTATTTTTGTTGCAATAAATGTTTAAAACATGTTAAACATGCTCAATTGGACCCCATTTATTGATTTGAAATTTGATTATAGCTTTGTAAAATCGCTTCGTTTATGGATTTGGTCAATTTCTATTTGGAATTTGGAAAAACTTTCTTCGCAAAGTTGTAGAGAATTGAATTTCCTATAAAAACTTGCGAGATTGAATTTTCTAATAAAAGGATATTTATTATGAATTATTGAAGTTTCAAGTTCAAATAATTGATTTTGAACGTTTTAATTAATTTTAATAACAAAAACGTTTTTTTTTGTTTTTGTCATTATTAGTGGCTGAATTCAGATGGTCGGATGGTCGAGTGGGCGTAGGAATTTAATATATATTATATTAATATTTTATTAAATTTTCGCTTTGGTGTTTCTAAGCATTTTCCTATAAATAAGGTGTTTAGGTTAGAATTGAAAATCACACCGTAAACGAAGAAGTTTTTCTCTCTATATTATCGAAGCGTATTCTTGTGAGTATTTTGAGTATACTTTGAGTATTGCTATACGGTGCAAGTTAGATTCGACGTTATTCGAAAGAAATCTTGCTCTTTCGAGGTAAGGGATGTTATTTTCTTCTCAAATGATATTATTTCTTCAATATCATTATCTTTGAAATATTGGTTGGAACTTTTTATCAAATTTGGAACTTTTTCATGTCGGGTTACTATTCATGAGTTACTATTCACGAGTTACTATTCATGAGTTACTATTCACGAGTTACTATTCACGAGTACTATTCAGTGAAGTGTGAAGATATTTTTTGTGGAATTTCTATCTTTTGGTGTTCTGAGTTACTATTCACGATTATACTGGCACTATTCACGATATCTGACACTTTATTCATAGAAAAATAAAATTTCTTCTTTTGTCCAAAATATCTATTCGGATACTAGCTTTAATTGTATCCATGTTTTGATCATTCTTGAATTTTACACCACTATGATCATTTTGAGGTATTTTGAACATGGATAAAACAAAGTCTGAATCCTTAATCCTTAATCCTTGTCATTTTGTTTCTTTGGATTCGTTTCTTTAAAATATTTTTCATCATCCTCGGTCTTAAATGATGATATTATTGAAGAATATCTTTGGCTTCAGAGTGCGAAGATGAATGATTTCGAAGAATATCTTTGGCCTCAGTAGTCAAAAGATGAGCAGTGTTTAGATGAACATGACCCGGTGATGAATATCTTTTGGCTGTGAAAGTGCAAAGATGAATATTTGATTCCGGATGTATATTGATTGATGTTACGGGGATAAAAGATAGAGCGATGAACTTTTAAATTCATACATAGAAGATAGTAGTTTGCATTCTCTACTTAACTCTTCTAATGAATTATTATTTCCCATGAATATTGATTTAAAATTTGTTGTCTATTGTATTCTATTAAATTTTTCCTGTTGAAGACTAACGGTAATTTGTTGTATATTATCTTAGTCATAATATTCTTTCTTGAGCTAGTTGAGCTCACCCTTTTCCTTTTTGTTCCATTTTTCTCGTGGAGGCGAGAATATAGCGAGTACGAAGTCGGGTATGGAATGAAGGTTTTAGAAAGGAATGGTTAGTAGTCCTCACCCATTTTGTAAAAAAATGTATCAATAAATGTGAAGGGGATTTATTTGAGGAATAGATATTGTCAGAAGATAATATTTGTATTCAAACTCACGCAGTTTCTTGTTGTAATAATAAAGTTGTAGTTGTTTCTATACCATGTATTGACAACTCAGAATAGGTGATGTATACCTATTTTGGGGGCGACACAAAACAAGGTAACTGTTTAACTCTAGATTTAATCTTTCTTACTGCATCAGTATGTTCTACTGTCCAGGGTAAAGGATTTTTTCGTAGACGAGTGTACAGGATAGAAGCATCTTGGGAAAGATTTGGATAATAATCACGAATGTAATTTAGACTTCCCAAAAATCTTTGCAGTTGATTAGTGTCTATAATTTCTTCCGAAAATTTAGATGCAAATTCAATACATCTATCAATTGGAATAATAGTTCCATTAGAAATATTATGTCCAAGAAATCTGATTCTTGTTTGGAAAAGTTTCATTTTAGGGGCAGAAACTACTAAACCATTTTTTATGGTAACATTTTTAAAAATATTTAAATGTTTAATGTGCTGTTCAATTGATGAAGAGAAAATTAAGACATCATCAATGTAACAAATAAAAAATTCAGTAAAAGGATTAAAAATATCATTCACGATGTGCTGGAATTCTGAAGGTCCATTTTTTATTCCAAAGGGAAGGACATTCCATTCATAATGACCAAAAGGTACTGTAATAAGTATACTGTTCTCTAATTTGAATTTGCCAAAATCCTGATTTCATTTCGAATTTAGAGAAAATAGTGGCATCATGAAGTCGGTCAAGAAGATCCTTTTTATTCGGAATTGGATCAGACACATTACTGGGATTTTTAGACTCTTGGTAAACAGATTCTAAAGGATCAGACACAAACTGTCTAGATGATTCAGGAAAATCAATATTATAAGAGATATTATTTATAGATCGACTTCGGGTAAAGGGTCTTTGGAATTTTAAATAAACATTTCCATTCTGAGGGTTTGGACAACATCCTCGATGGATTGTGAATTATAGGCTGGTAGGGAATGACATTTTGTAATTTACCATTGTTTTGGAAAAGTAATTTCTTCCCGAGGATCATCTTGGGAATAGCCATGACTACTAAAAATATTAGTGTCTATAAGACGGTATGTCCTTGTTGGCTTTGTTTTAGGATATAAGGGTTTAAGGTTGTTAAAACTTTAAGGTGAATATGAAATAATATGGGCAAAGGGGAGATCAGGGTAGATACTCATAACCATGAGATATAATTCTCATTTCTAAAACTTTTGACAAATTATTATTAGTTAAGCAATACTTAAATTCGGGTAGAATATTGAAATATATTGGTCCATGAAGCAAAAATTTGGTTTCAATAAGCGCCCATAAGTGAGCTTTCGGTTAAGACACCTACCATCTCTAAGTGTGCCTTTGAATCTTTGGTATTTTGACCAAGTAAAGTCAAAGGTTTGAAAGCTACACGGACAAATCCTATATGAACATATTTATATTTTTGCAAAAAGAAATTACAAATCTTGACATGCAATAAATATAAAATTTCATCATTATTACGTAAAGGAACATCATGTTCAAAGGTTTTAATAATTCTTCTACTATCTCTTATAATATTGATTTAAATATTTAATCATCTAGAAATAGTTTAGTTTTAATCCTTTCCAAAACATAAAACTAATTTAAAAATCTAAAATCCCGATAATGAGTCTATTAAAAATGAAGATATAATTCGAGGAATTCATATTTAAGAAAATCAAATACCTCATGGTATTTATGAAGCTAATACTCCTCAAAATAGAAGACCTTATAGTCCAGTAGCTAGTGACATGAACTTTGAATGTTAATGGACTTTTCTCTAATAGTAAAATTAAATCGATGTTTAAACCAGGGAGTTTATGCGGGAAAATACCAAAACTTTAGAAATTGGTATTTTAAAAATCATGATAATAAAAATTTAGTTGATATTAAAGCTAATTATTATGCTTATACGAATAAAAACTAGTGTATTCTATCATTTACTAAATGGTATTATGATTGTTTCCCAAAATCTCGATTTTTATCTTTGAAAGTCATTTGAATGTTTTAAGCTGGAATTCAAAAGGATTGGATTACTACAAGTGGAAGCATTATTCAATCTATTCATCCCCTCCTAAGTCTCTTGAACTTAATCCAGGAAATGAAAATTTAAAACCCTTGGTTATTAATCAGGTATGTCGATATTTACGAAATACCCCATCAACAAGAAGAGGTTAAGATAAAAGACATTTTCCTTTATCTAAGAAGAATAATTATACTAATTTATTCCTTCAAAATTTGTAGGAAAATAGTTAACGAGAATTGAAGAACAAATAAATCGTATTAATGATAATTGTCGAGTTGTTCCTCAACAAATAGATCTTGACCGTAACCATTAAAGCCACCTTTAGAAGTTAGTAATTTCAAAATGAAATCTTCTAAAGGCGATAATGAATTTATTGATAATCTTTTAAATAAAATGAAAGATTTAAAGCTTCTGTTGCATCTTCTTCTCAAATTAATATGATGTACGGACAACCTTCTTCTTATACCAGTAATAATAATACTGATAGTGATGGAGATAGTACTGATGGTATTTCTCCTATTCATATTTTGGAAATCCAAAATAATTTCCAAGAAATGCAGAATATCAATAAAACTACTTACAGTCAGAAACCTATAGCTCGTGTATGGCTTTATACGGACCTAGTAGATACTATTACCCCAGACCTACTCCCCCAGGATATTCTGTATGAAGAAGACTTTCTTCATTCTCAAAAATCTTACCATGGAAAAACCATTTATGAATGGAATATTGATGGTATAGCTGAATACCAAATTTTGAGACCATCCATCATAATGATGATGTATCTGACGATCTGTGAGACAGAATGATAATCTGAGACCATCGGATCTGTCGTTTCTTAGTAAATGGATTCTTGGCATTCTTAAAGGATGGTGGGATAATGCACTTACTGATAACCAACGAACTGAAATTCTCCAATCCTATAAGAATAAAACCAACCCCATTACTAAAACTGAAACAAAAAGAGAAAATGCTTGCTACACCTTAGTTAACGTTATCCTTCATCATTTTGTCGGACCAGGACTCATGAATAATGATAGAGGTAGAGAACTCTTACAGAATCTTCGTTGTCCTTCCCTAACCCATTTTAGATGGTATAAGGATGTCTTTCTAATGAAGGTTATGAAAAAAGCAGGGCCATGACGGTGAACATTGGAAAGCCAAGTTTATTGATGGTCTTCCTACCTTTTTTGCTGAAAAAATCCATAAAAAACTTAGAGATAAACATGCCCGTATAAACATTCCTTATGACCAATATTCTTATGGACATCTTATTTCAGTAATTATTGAAGAAGGATTATCATTATGTAATGATATGAAACTTCAATAATTAATGAAAAACAGAATCTTACTAAAAGACATGAAATATGAGAATTTTACGACCAATTCTCTTATAACACAAAATTACAGTATCCCCATAAGTCTAAAAAATAGCAAAGTTCTAGACCCTCTAGATCTTACCGAAAACGTTCTTCTAAGAAATCTAAGAACAAAACCCCTAAAAATCTACTAAAAAGAGAAAGAGTAGTAATAAAAAAGATAAGTCTAAAATACAATGTTATAAATGCGGAAAAATAGGACACTTCGCTAATAAATGCAAATCAAAATTAAAACAGAAACTTAATGAAATGTCCCTTGATGAGGAAATTCAAAAGCAAATTCTTAATTGTTTATCTAATAGCGATTCGAGAATCAAGTTAGGATGATGATTTAAATTTGAAATCTATTACGAATCTAGTAATGATTACGGTAATGAACAATGCCAAACTGTACAATTAATAAGCGTATGTCAACTACTAAAGCCCGATTCTTTGGAAAGCTATCGTCGAGATGAATGGTTTAGATATTGGTAGCCCCGATATTAATGTCTTAGCAGACACTCAAAAATCACTCCTCGACTTAGCAGATCAAATTAAAGATCCGAAATAAAATTAAAATTTTTAGAAATCTATTATAAAAATCAAAAAATAGAAGAGGTTCTTCCCATCAATCAGTACAGTATGAAAGAAGTCTTGAAACGTATTCAAGACGTTTCTACCACTGAAAAACATACTACCATTCAGGATCTCAAAGGAGAAATCAATATTTTAAAATCCGAAATAAAACATTTACATAATACTAATGTTATTATTTTCCAGGATTTAAATAATATTAAACAACAGTTAAATCATAAACAAAATAATAATATTGGATCTTCCAAACCTGAATCTTCTAATAATCCAGAGTCTTCTGAACAATATTTGATGCTTATGAATCAAGTAGTTTTTCAGAAATGGTATATTAGAATTACTTTTATTATCAAAAGCAAATTTTATTATAAAAGCGCGCCATTACCCTAGTTGATAGTGGTCTTTGATATGAAGGCGTATCCGGGAAGGATTAATCCTACCAAATACTTTGAGGAAAACCACTTAATCTTTAACTAGTGCAAGCGGAAATACCATGAATATTAAATATAAAATTCACGAAGCCTTAATCATAATCAAGGTCTTTGTTTACCTACTTCTTTTGTTCTTATCAAGTAATATGAATCAAAGTATCATCCTAGGAACCCCTTTCTTATGTCTTTTAATGCCTATTTCAAAAATTGATACTTTAGGAATTCATACCACTCTTAACAACAGACATATTATTTTTGAATTCATAACAGAACCTTATACCAAAGAACTAAATCAAGTTAAACACATGATTTATTCCAAAAAAAAACAGATTAATTTTATTCAAAAGGAAATAAAATTTCTTACTCTGAACAAAAGAATTTTACAACCTTCTCTACGGAAAAAATAAAATTAATCCATAAAACTCTTAAGTGAAATGCACGTAGTGATGTCACGAATGCTTTACGGAATAGGAAGAAGCATATTATTTCTTTTCCTTATATCTCTAATTTTAATGAGAAAAATATTCCTACTAAGTCTCGACCCGGTCGGATGAAGAAAGAATATCTACTCCTTTTGCAAAAGCTGAAATTGAGTCTCTTCAATGAGAAAAAATTAATAAAACCTAGTACCTCTCCACGGAGGTACATCTTGCCTTTTATGTTAATAAAAATTAGAGAAATTGAGCGAGGAACTCCACGACTTGTTATCAATTATAAACCACTTAATGAAGCCCTTGATGGATTAGATATCAATTAGAATAAAAAGGATCTTCTTGGCCAGGCTTCATGATGCCACTATTTTCTCTAAATTCGAAATGAAATCGAGTTTTGGCAAATTCAAATTAGAGAAACGGGATACTTATACTTATTACGGTACCTTTTGGTCATTATGAATGGAATGTCCTTCCTTTTGGAGTAAAAATGGACCTTGAATTCCGACACATCGTGAATGATATTTTTAATCCTTTTCTTGAATTTATTATTTGTTACATTGATGATGTCTTAATTTTCTCTTCATCAATTGAACAACACATTAAACATTTAAATATTTTAAAAATGTTACCATAAAAAATGGTTTAGTAGTTTACGCCCTAAAATGAAACTTTTCCAAACAAAAATCAGAT
Source organism: Panax quinquefolius (assembly GCA_020205615.1). Classification (NCBI taxonomy): domain Eukaryota; kingdom Viridiplantae; phylum Streptophyta; class Magnoliopsida; order Apiales; family Araliaceae; genus Panax; species Panax quinquefolius. The sequence continues at coordinate 98,681,272 of CM035158.1, read as the reverse complement.
TTCTTGGACATAATATTTCTAATGGAACTATTATTCCAATTGATAGATGTATTGAATTTGCATCTAAATTTTCGGATGAAATTAAAGACACTAATCATCTACTGCAAAGATTTTTGGGAAGTCTAAATTACATTCGTGATTATTATCCAAATCTTTCCCAAGATGCTTCTATTCTGTACACTCGTCTATGGAAAAATCCTTTACCCCAGACGGTAGAAACATCTTGATGCGAAGAAAGATTAAATCTAGAGTTAAGCAGTTACCTTGTTTGTCCCTACCAAATCCGAATGGAAAAAGATCGTTCAAATTGATGCTTCTAATCTGAGGATATGGTGGTATTTTAAAACAATTTAATCTAACGGTAAAAAGAAGATCTTATTCGTTTTACTTGAGGAACTTGGAAAGGACCTTCTTTAAATTATCAACCATAAAGAAAGAATGCCTTTCAATTGTTAAATGTGTTTTAAAATTTGAGATGATCTTTTAAATCGGCACTTTTTAATTAGAGTTGACTTGTTCGATTTGCAAAAGCAGATATTTAAAAGGATGTTCAAAATTTAGCATCAAGCAGATATTTGCTACTTGGCAAAGTATTTTATCGATGTTGACTTTGATATTGAGTATATCAAAGGAAAAGCGAAATTCTTCTAGGATTTTCTAACGAGAGAATATTTGCGGGAATGACCGGTGAAGTAGTGGCGCATGGTCGGTAGGTAGAGGTAGAGCTAACCTTTACTATACATAATTTCCTAGCTTTGAATACTCCGTCAAGTAATAATTCTTCGACTTCTTCCAGCCAACCTACAGTAAAAGATGTTCTTCTTTTACCAAAACAGTACATTCCAAACAAATATGTGGAAGAAACAGTATTATTTATTGAACAGAATGAAGAAAAATGGATGAAAGATCCATGGGAGATCAAAAGACGTTATTTAACAACTCAACAGTCTCCTCCTCGCTTCAACCAGTATCGCTATGTGTATGAGCAAATCATCATTGAAACAGCATCCATAGACATAAAGCATACGTTTCACGATCCATCAAAACCAACAAGCCCAATTCAATACAGTAAAACAACCATTAAGAGCATTATGCCTCTTGCTAATTGGGTTATTAATCCTCATTCTACCCGTACCATTGAATCCAGCCATTTAACAAAAACCAGATACAGCTATTGGGATTATATTGATTCCTTTACGCAAGTATTTTATTATCAGAATCCTATTCATAACTATACTTGGTTCATCCGTATCTGTCCCGATGTTTTACGAAACAAAATTCCCAATTGGTTTTTCGTTTGGTGGGATAAAATCGGTATCACTATTGACACCTTGCCAGAATCAGTTCAAACAACATTTAAGGAATGGCAAGTAGCTTATTCCCATATACCAGTAAATAAAGATCTATCTATGCTAAAATTACTTGCCCATTTCATAATCCGTTTCAGAATCCCTTGGATCTGGAAGTGGGATTTCCAGTGTGATTATCAGAATAAAATCCCTCGCCTTAAAAGGGTATTTTTTACCAAGTGGTGGGATAAAGGACTTAATTCTACACTACCAGAACTCCTTAAGACCATAAAGAATCATACTCAGGCCTGCTAAGATGTTATCCCTCAGAGCCTTCCAGCACCAACACTAGTTAATCCTTTCGTTAAAATTCAAACAGATTTAAAACAAAAGTTTCCAAACCTAACTGAAACAGAATTATTAGTTAAAACTATGGATTATATGAAAACACAATTCTTCTGATCCTTAGTCAGGATGATGATGTTTCCATAAAAGCATTAATATGATGATGAAGGATACGAGCAGGATGATAATCGGTTGAGTGTTTTAGCGAGGAGAAAGTCAAGAACCGGAGCCTACTATGGGAGACTTCTGAGATTTTCTCACCTCAATGATCTCTGAAAAAATGGAACAGGACAAAAAAGGAAAAGGAAAAGCATAAAGTTATTCTCCACTACAACATTAATAATCAGAAAATGACAACCACAGTGTCTCCACCAGAAATAAAGCATATCCAGTTGCCCCTCAATTATCAGAAGAAGCCACCAGCTGTCCTCTATAATGCGCTCGACCGACAGTTTGTCTCATGCCATTCCACTTTCTACGGTTGAGAATTAAAGAAGAAAAGATAAGGATTACAGACCAACTCCACTACCAAGGATACGCCAGATCCTTTCTCATCTTCTTTCTTGTATAAATAGGGAGACCTCACCCTTTGTTGAGGCAGAACTTCTTTTGCATTCTCTTTGTACCCTCTCTCTCTCTTTGTAAAATATTTGATATTTATAAAAATTTTGAAGTTTAAAGATCTGCAAAGCTCTACTGTAAGTTTTAATTATTGCTTCCGTTAATTATTATGTTTCTTTGCTTGAGCTTTTAGATTATCATACTGAAAACAGTAATCGTTATAGAATAGCATATCAAACTGCAACAGACAACCATAGTCGTTCTTATTTTTTAAAACAGTTTTATAAATCAGAACAATTTATTGTTTCAACTAAAAATGCTATACAGGAAGAAACCTGCAGACTTATAGTTTTGGGTAGACCCCCAAATCAACAGTAATCTTATGAGATCATATATGTGATAATTTATTTTTTTAGTATATTTTTAATATGCCTTCAAAATTTCATGTCATTTTATTAATTAAGTCAGATTAGGATTAATGCTTGATTAAGTGGAACGTCACCCAAGTCGCGTTTTGAAACTTTGCCTTTAGTCGTGTTGTGGCGTGTTGGCTTTTATTTCCTATAAATCGTTGACAGACGTGCTTGATCAAACCTGATCCGATCCTGCCCTGGTTTAAAATATATTATTTTACAGGATTAAAGATGCAAGTATTGTGGACATAAATATGTGTAGTCATGTACATATATGCTGTACATATATGCGACATTTAGGGGCTAGTTTATCATGTGTAGCATAAATATTGTTCTAAAATTATGATAACATAATTTTGGTATGGATTGTAAATACAATATTATATTTGTAATTAAAGTTTTATGTACTGTTAACGCCAAGATCTTTCCCCACGTCCCAATCACCAAGATGCGTCCGATATCCTGCACAGTTCAACAAGTCAACACCAAAATCTTGACGGCTTGACCGTCGGGGGATAGCTCCGGCGTGAGAGTCAGTATCGGCGATCACAAGGTTAACAATGAAGAGAAAATAATATCTAATGCCTGAGAGAGAATAATCATATGATTGTATGTGTAATGTTTTGTTACTTACCTCCTTTGTGATCCTAGCCCCATACGTACTCCAATACCGGTTTACCGTGCCACCCATCACCTCCTGACACCTTTTCCCCACTCCCGGTCATTTCAGCCGAAAGTATGTAGCCTACTTCCTCACCTGCTACCACTCTTTGCCACCGCCGGTCATCTGAGTCTCATCCTCATTAATGTCATGCAGAAAGGTGGCAGACATAGTAGTCAACTATTTTTTGGCATAATGATTACCGGACAAAGTTGGGTTAAGTGGCAATTTGTATAATGAGACAATTCAATGACTAAGCCCAAATAACAGAAATGACCCAAACGACCGGATCCAATCAAAAGGACCCAACGAAATAATAAAGTAATTGGGCCCAAATCATTCGGACCAATCAGGACAAGAGTAACATAATCCAAGGGAGGAGCCCATTAAGTCTGGCCCAATAAGGAAAAGGATTATGACCCAACATTGCCCCCTAGTCTTTTATTGAACAGGGTGTTTAATGAAAGACTATAAATAGTATAGGCCCGTGATATAACGAATTATGATATGTCACAAGAGGTCCAAAGTGAAACTCACCAAAGCCCAACAAAATCGGTCCAAATTGATATCAGAAACAGAAATGGGAGGCCCAATAGACATAAGTCCACTCCGGTTAAGATATTTAGACCCAAAACCGGATGACACCTCTTCCAATTCACCATCATTGCTGTGAATTAAATGTGCCACCCTCGATTACCATGTAACCGTCAGTATAAAAGATAAACTTTACCAATTCTGACGGTTTTACCTACCAATTTGAAATTTGAACCTTTGAGCTTTCTTCTCCTTCCCAGAACTTCCTTCTCTGTTTTACGAAATCTCAACAATGGTGACTGTGAACTCTAGCCAAAATTCTCCCCTTCGCGTGACTCCCGTTAGCACCGTTTCCCCCAATCCAAACCCTAACCAAGAGGGTTCGAGTTCAAACCCCCAATCTACAGCAACAATGGGGGGAAATCCGCCTATGATCCCTTCTTCACCACCTTCCGACTTCTTCAAGGATGGGGAACAGTTTCCCCATGCCAACATCCCCTCCACCGTCATGGAATCTGAGAAACGTATCCTCCGGACTCGCTATCAGATTCCGGATATGTATGCTATAAGGGCTCCCGCTCCTGAAGAGCGCATGTACCAGCGACCGGATGGTTGGGTCGTTATGCCAGTCACTTTCCTGGAAAAGGGGATTCGCCTACCCCTCCATGCTTTCGTCGTTACCCTCCTAGGGTTCATAGGAGTGGGTTTTTCCCAGTTGGTGCCCAATTCCTATATCCACATCCTGGCATTCATTGCCTTCTGTCATGAATTAGGGATTCCTCCCTCTGTCGACATCTTCTTCACCCTCTTCTCTGCCGGTAGGTCCCGAGAACGAGGTTTCAAAATGTTGAGCAAACAATCTCCTCAACCCAACACCAGATTTGAGAGGAGACCCCTGATGGATACTCCTTCAAGCAACAAGGGTTGGCACGAAAAATGGTTTTTTGTATCGGGACCCGAAATCTCTTCTCTTCCAGATTGGACTATCTCTGATCAGGTCTCTGCTGACTTTGGAGATATCACCGAAGAGCGAGTGAAGGAGATGACAGATTTTTTGAAGAAGATTCCTCCAAAGGAATGGAGTTTTACACTTCTGACCAAGCATGCCTGGCTATATGACCACAAATGTAAGTTTCGAACAATATTGTAACACAATTTTTGAGATATCTAAGGATAATCTGAGTTACGATACATGGTTTTTTGCAGTGTCTCTGATCAAACCAACTTCTTCGGAAGTGAAAGAACTGGAAGACTTTTTGGCAGGGAAGAATACGGATGCGAGTGAAAAGCATCCGACTGAAGAATCTTCCCGAGCTGATCCCTTTGTCACCGACCCACCAACTATTTCTCTTCAAAATGATGAACCCCATACTGATGAGCCCAATGTACCCGAAGAATCCCTCAGACCCCGCCGAAGGAAAAGATCCGCCAAGAAATCCAAATCCACCCAGCCGGAAACAAATCCTGAAAGTGATCCGGAAGCAACTCCCGAAGCAATCCCACAAGCAGCCCCCGCATCCAACCCTAGTCCTGCACCTTCTGAATCTATCCCGATGAAGAGAAGTCTGCTTGACATACCTTTGCACGATCGGGCAAAGGTTCTCCGTGTGAAGAAGATAAGGACGAAGATAACCCCCTGACTGCAAAAGAGCTCCGAGTTCCCTCGTCTTCGACTGACATCCCTCCAATAGTCCCAACTGAAATTCAAGTACCTGATGATGAACCTATCGGATCTGTCCCCATCTCATCCCGAAAAAGGAAACATCCATCAGATAGCCATCCAGGTTCATCCTCTGCACCTTCACCGATCCCCGAACCCACTCCTGTTTGGTCTCCTTCTCCGAAAAATATATATGTGGACCCCTCGCCAGTTCGCAATCAATCCATGCCCTCTCCTCCAAGACAGTCGACTTCTGAATTTCAGCATGACGCTATGGCCTCTCCAACCATGTGGCCTCGATTTAATGCCAATTTTCCCTTTCAACTGTTCGACGCCTTTGTCCGTGAAACCGATGACCATCGATTCGAGAACGAGTTCGAGAACGAGGATTTACTTTAGGAAGGCATGAGCTACTGGCGAAGGTAGCGGTTCTCTCCTTTATTTTCGTATTTATCTTCATACTTATACATCTGAAAACTGATCAAATAATACTGGACATGCATAGGCGAATGCTGTGTTCGGGCGTCTGCGTCCAAAGTTCATCGAGGCTGAATCTGAAGAAGAGGCACTGAGGAAGGAGAATGCCATCCTGAAGTCTACTTTAGCTCGGGAAAGGACTCAACGTGAAGGCGTTCTTCATACAAATGAAGGGCTTTAGAAAGAGTTGGCCCAAGCCAAGGGAGATGTGAAGGCATCTAATGAAGAACTAAAGTCAACTAAAGCACAATATGAGGAGATTGTCAAAATGAATGTTGACTTGGTTCAGAGGAGCGAAATAAGGATGGAGAAGATCAAGGAATTAAAGGCAGATGCTAAGATCTTGACCAAGACGATCCAAAAACTAGAGCTGGCAGAAACTCGTCATCTGAATAAGCGCTAAAAGCTTGAAGAAGAAATCCAAGAACTCAAGGCTCTTCGGGACCTTGGGCCTCCTCTAACCAATGACCTTTGCAAACAAATCTGTGAAGAGTATCGGAACTCAAATGAGATCAACGGAGAGATCATGAAGATATACTCTGAAAGCTATGAGCTCTACCAGAGTCGTGGCAAGGAGAAGGCGATTAAAGCCTAACGTGGATCCATCTTGCTTTCGACCCTTGAGGATGAGCGAAGATGGCGCCTGAAGTGAATGCTCTTATTTTCCCTTGGTTCTATTAAAGAATATTTGTGAAGATTTCTGTTATTTTTCTTTCTTTAATTTATAGGACTTGTAAAAATTTTCTAATATTGTAATCAGATTAAATATTAATGAAATGTGGTTTCATTCCTTATGACTTCTGTGCATTTACTTTCTGCCAATACTTCAATATTAATTCAACTGGAAAGATGCACAAACTCTTTCATGGACTCAACTTGAACTGTTAATTAACAACTAAGCATGTCATATAACAGATAAGATGAAGTTAGGGAATGAGGCATTCCGAACTCAACAGTTAGAAAAAATTTAGGTAATAAAGTAATAAAGTAAAGGGATACTTATTAGTTACCGAAGTGTGAGACAGATCTGCTTCATTGGGAATTTGTTTACCCCAAAAGGTCTAACAAAACCAAAAGATGACATTCGTCTACCACGAAGGGCCTGAAGAAGTCTAAAAAATGACAGTTGTCTACCACGAAGGGCTTGACAAGGTCTGAAGGGCAACGCTTGCCTACCCCGAAGGGCCTGACAAGGTCTGAAGTGCAATGCTTGCCTACCCCGAAGGGCCTGACAAGGTTTGAAGGGCAACGCTTGCCTACCCCGAAGGGCCTGACAAGGTCTGAAGTGTCGACAATTGCCTACCACGCAGGGCCTGACAACGTCTTAAGGATGACACTTGCCTACCACGAAGGGCCTGACAAGGTCTAAGTGTCGATAATTGCCTACCACGCAGGGCCTGACAATGTCTTAAGGATGACACTTGCCTACCACGAAGGGCCTGACAACGTCTAAGTGTCGACAATTGCCTACCACGCAGGGCCTGACAACGTCTTAAGGATGACACTTGCCTACCACGAAGGGCCTGACAAGGTCTAAGTGTCGACAATTGCCTACCACGCAGGGCCTGACAAGGTCTTAAGGATGGTGTTTGCCTACCACGAAGAGCCTGACAAACCCATAAGGTCCCCCTGCCATTAAGGCTACCATCGAATGGTCAGCGAGTCCCCCCGAACCTCCTTACACCACTGAACTGATCAGCAACGAAGACAAGATTTGTTTGAGAAAAAAGGGAACTTTATTGATGATGACGTAAATATTTGAGACTTAGATGTAATCGACATCGTTTTTTTGAAAGTACTTCCTAAGCCTGCCAGCGTGCCAAGTATTTTTAATTGCTGACCCGTCTAATGTCTTCAACCGATAAGTCCCCGGCTTCGGCACTTCAGTGATTTCATACGGTCCTTCCCAGTTTGGCATCAGCTTTCCCAGATTTTGAGGTGTAGATGCTTCAGCTTCTCTGAGGATAAAATCTCCTACTTCGAATCTGCGAAACTTTACCCCCTTATTATAATGTTTGGCCACTCTTCGCTGATAGGCTGCCAATTTGATTAAGGCTGTTTCTCTGACTTCCTCAAGCAAATCAAGATTGGCCTTCAGCCCTTCCTCATTGTAGATCTCTTTGAATTGACTAACTCGAAGACTTGGAGATCCAATTTCAACTGGGACTAAGGCATCAGTACCATTAGCCAGTCTGAAAGGTGAATCGCCCGTTGTAGTCCTCAGAGTAGTTCGATAAGCCCATAACACGCTAAGTAGCTCTTTCCGCCATCCGCCTTAGCCCGCCCAATTTGCGCTTTGATCCCATTTAGCGGCCGATTCATTGGTCACTTCAACTTGTCCGTTTGACTGAGGATGAGCTACTGAGGTCTTTCTGTGCTGGATCCCCAATTCTTTCAAAAATGTTTCGAATTTCGATCCCACAAACTGACGTCCGTTGTCCAATATTACTACCTTAGGAATTCCAAAACGAAATACTACTGATTCTTTCAAAAGTTTCAAGCATTCCTGTTCCGTTATTAACCTAAGTGGCTTTGCTTCTACCCATTTGGTCATATAGTCGATGGCAACTATAACAAAACTGACTTGACCTTTTGCTTTCGGTAGTGGACCCAGTAATATAACCCCCCAAACAGCGAAGGGTATAGGAGATAAGATCGAGTATAGCTCTTCTGGTGGTGATGTGGTATTGGGACTGTTGAGTTGGCACTTCTCGCACTTCTTTGACGATTCAGTCGCTTCTTTGAAGATGGTAGGCCAGTAGTACCCTTGACGAAGTACTTTATAGGCTAATGACTTAGCCGCCATATGGTCGCCACAGATGCCTTCATGTACTTCTCGGAGAGCATATTCAGCTTCAGATGGAGTCAAACATTTCAGTAGTGGAGACGAGAAAGCCCTTCGGAACAGATCCCCATCAATCAGAACAAAATTAGCACTCTTATACTTGATTTTCTTGGCTAGCATCCGATCCGAAGGTAAGACGCCATCTGCCAGATACTCTATATATGGAGTCAACCAGCAGTTGGTTCGGTCAACGCACATCACCAATTCATGATGAACACTAGGATGTTGAAAAATTTCTAAGTAAACCGACCCTTCAAAGACGTTAACATCCGTAGTGGCTAATTTGGAGAGTGCATCAGCAATGGAATTGTTATTACGCTCGACCCCCTGAAACTCGTAGGATTGGAAATATTGAAGCCGTTCTTTCAATTCTGCCAAATACTTGATCATTCTTGGGCCTCGAGCCAGACTCTGAGAGAGTTGCTTAACGACTAACTGAGAATCACTGAAGATGACTATTCTCTGCACTTCAAGACTCTTTGCTAGTCGTAATCCTACGAGTACCGCCTCATACTCAGCTTCGTTGTTCGTCGCTTTGAATCGAAATCGATGGCTCTTTGCACCTTGAATCCCTCCGCACTCGTCGAATAATCCTCGCTTCATCGACATCCGTGGTAGAAGACCCATCGCATCTGGCGTCCCACGAACTCGCTCTCGATCAAGAACTATAACTGCTCTGTCAGATCCTTCAACTTCTGCCACAACTTCATCAGCTTCAGAAAATGAGCATTCAACTACAAAATCAGCCAAGGTTTGCCCTTTGATGGCGGTTTAGGGATGATACTCAATGAAAAATTGGGACAACTCCATCGTCCATGCAGCTAATCTCCCCGATACCTCAGGTTTGCCCATAATCTTCTTCAAAGGCTGATCTGTGTATACTATTACCAATCTACCCTGGAAGTATTGCCTAAGCTTTCGACTAGCAGTTATTAAAGCAAAAGCAAACTTTTCAATGTTTGGGTACCTTGTTTCAGCATCCCGAAGGACATGGCTTACATAATAAACCGGGTGCTACTTACCCCCAACTTCACGCACTCAAAAACCGCTCCTACTATGAACTAACTAGTCGCTAAGTATAAATATAGAGGCTCAGCAGGAGCGAGCTTCACCAACAAAGGCGTCGAAGATAAGTAGGACTTGATGCTATGAAAGGCGTCATCACACTCCAAAGTCCATTGGAATGTCTTTGCATTCTTCGGCCCTTTCAACGTATCAAAGAACGGCAAACATCTTTCTGCCGACTTGGACATGAACCTCCTTAAAGTTGCAATCCTTCCAGTCAGACGTTGAACATCTTTAAATGATTGAGGAGTCTTCATGTTCTGGATCGCTTGAATCTTCTCTGGATTGGCTTCAATTCCTCTCTGACTGACAAGATAACCCGTAAATTTGCCATTTCCCTAAGGCCAGAAGGTGCACTTAGTGGGGTTCAATCTCAAGTTGTAATGACGAATTGTCTGAAAGAATTCTTCTAAATCATCCAGATGTTTATGCACTAACATGCTTTTGACAATCATATCGTCCACATACACCTCCACATTCTTGCCCGGTGATATCTCGAAGACATGATTCATCATCCTCGGTATGTGGCTCGCATTGATGATTTGAAAGTCATTTTCTTATAAGCATATACCAAGCGATGCGTAATGAACGCCATCTTGGTATATCCTCTTTACACATGGAAATCGATGATATCCGGAGAATCGTCCATGAAACTTAACAAAGCATACCCAAAGTGGCATCGATGAGTTGGTCGATGTGGGGCAGCGGGTAGAAATCCTTTGGACAAGCTTTATTTAGATCGGTATAGTCGATGCAGACTAGCCATTTACCATTCTGCTTCTGGACCAGCACCACATTTGCCATCCACTGCGGGTAGTCGATCTCAAAGATGAAGTCAGCTGCCAACAGTTTTGCAATCTCTTCATCGATGATCCGCTAACGTTCAAGTGTAAAGATCCTCCTCTTCTGTTGGACTGGTTTCTTTGACGGGTCCACTTCCAACCGATGCTCAGCGATATCCCTACTTACTCCTGGCATATCTTGAGGTTCCCATGCGAAGATGTCAACATAGCATCTCAAGAGCTCCATGAGGTTCGTCCGGAGAGGTTCCGGCAGACCTGAACCTATTTTCACTGTCTTGTTCACCTTGCCCGGGACGAGCTCTATCTCCTATGTTTCTTCAGCTGGCATGACCAATGGTTCGAAACTACTCTCTGTGAAGGGTTCGATCTCTATTGCCATGGTCTGCTTTTGCTTCGATATCCCCACTCCCGAAGTGATCACAGCATTTCTATAACACCTTCTGGCCAGATCCAAATCCCCTTTCACCTCACCAACCCCATGAGCCGTAGGAAATTTGATTTTGAAATGAGGAATTGAGGTCACAGCTTGCAAAGAAATTAAAGTAGGCCTTCCCAAAATAGCATTATAAGCAGAATCTACATGCACAACATAAAATTTGCAAATAAATTCTACCTGTTGAGGGGCCGTTCCGAAGATGACCGGTAGTTCAATGGTCCCAGCCACCTTGACCGGATCGTTACTAAAACCATACAAAGGAGCCTCCTGTCCTATCTTCATCTTCCGCCCGTCTAGGTGCATCCTATGATAAGCGTGGGCATACAGAATATCTATAGAAGACCCATTATCTATCATCATTCACTTCATATCCACCGAACCCACTTGCATGATCAAGACTAATGATCCCTCGTCTTTGTTTGATGACTTTCAAGCATCATCAAGTAAAGGAGATTACCAGACTCGAATAAGGTCATCGGTCTTGGAAGGTACCGCCAACGACACGACGAATCCAAGTAACTTTGGCGCTTCTTTCCAACGAGTTTTCCAGAAGTACCCCCAGTGATGACATCTATCACATGCCTTGCAGTCGCTCCGGAGTCGGCAACGCAACGAACTTTGGTTGAGTTGATTTGCTTAACAGTCCTCATCTGTTGTTGATTAGTTCTGGCAGCCACATACTGAATTAAAGCCCCACTTTGTACCTTTCTTTCAATGAAGGCTTTCAAACTAGCACAGTCGTTCGTATCGTGACCCGAATCTTAATGGTAATCAGAATACTTACGAGAATTCCCTTTTCTGGGCCTAATGTTATCTCGAGGTGGCTCAAAGATAGGTTGATTCTTAATCTGATCTAAGATAACATCCCTATCTGTGTTGAGTGCTGTGTACGTCCTATTCACTCTCTGGGCTGGAGGGGACGAACGTCCTCCACCCTGTCTCCAATTATTATATTTTTTTGACCCGCCTTCGTAGCGGTCTTTATTCCCTTCATTCTTCTTCTGGTCTCCATCAGATCTGTCCCGATCTGTCACCCTAAGCCGGTCTGAAGAAGGACGTTTGAGGCTGTCCATGGCTTCCTCTACCACGATATAGCCTTCAGCTTTGTCGAAGGCTTCAGCGAGACTCTTCGGGTGATGAAACATTAACTTCTTCACCAACTTCTCTAATTTGACCAAATCTAACCCATTCTGAAATAGTCCAACAGCTTGTAGATCGTTTAAGTCTGTCACTTGGCCGACTGCTTCACGGAACCGCTTCACATATTGGCCCAAAGACTCATTCGAATATTGTTGAACCTGAGCCAACGAACCAGTTGGTTTTCCCCTTCTTTTGTTGCTCCCGAAGCGAGCATGAAATTTCTCGCATATGTCCGCCAAGATGAAATTGAATCCGAGGAAAAGTCCCCATCCACCGCGGGCATCCTTTCGAAAGCGTTGTGACAAAAGTATGGCACTTAGCAAAGATCGCTAAAGTCATAATAATCCATGAGTCATCGAACGCACCGACTGTGGTCGTAGTGGGGATCCCCGATCCATCATAACTTTCGATGTGGGGCAACTTCTTGGTGGGGTCAGCTTTTTCTTTAAGAATCTCCGTGGAAAAATGGGATGCCTTCTTTCCCGAAGTATCCTTCGTTTTTTGTACTTAAGCTACTTTGAAGTTCCTTTAATTCTTTAACCGATACTCCACACCTTCCGGTTGAGATGATGCTTCTTTTTGGTGACTCCTTCTTTCCGAGTCAATTTGGGTTTCTTTCAACCTGAACCTCCAACTTTAGAGGACTTTTTCGACGATGTGGCGTCCACGAGGCGGTGTACCCTCAGTGAGACTCTCATGAGTATGACCTCTAGATATACTTCGTCTCTCGGACTGGTATTTATGGTGAGAATGTGCAACAACAAGTGCTTTCTTTGTATGCTCAGGAGTGCGATCTCTGGATCGACCTCTTCGTCTACTTCGACCCTGTTCCTTAGAATCGACAGGGTGATATGCCCTCTTCGATCTTTGAGGAGTAGGGCTTCGGTATCTTCTTCTTTCTCGAGTTTGGCCCCGAGACTCTCGTCCTAAATGAGCAGGTTCTTTCCCACTCCGATGCCCTTGCTCTTCGGACTGATCATAACTGAACTCTTCATCCCTCAACTCTGCCATCCGAGCCATCTGCTCAGCTATATCCTGTCGCTGCTTCACAAGTACTTCCATAGCTCTATCCGCTTCATCTGCCATCTTAGCTAATCGGGAGGCCTTTGCGTCTTGGTCATCTCGGTATCAAGTTCTAGGCGAGGTGCCTTCTACTCGTTTCCGACCATGTCCAGACCCCTTCTCTGTCAGGAAGACTAGCTTACGCTTAGCTTTGCCCACCGCCTTTGGCCGAGAATCTTCAGGTGAACGTTTGGACGCTGTGCTAGCGTGAACACTTATTGTAGGTCCCAAACGATCTTTGGCAGACACTCATGCAGGTTGATTCACCGACGACCATCTACGCCTCTTCGTGTGTAGGTGTTCTACTCTTTCACCATAACATCGACGAGAAACAAACACGATCGTGATTGAAAAATACTTAGGACACTAGAACTCACCCCTCCTTCTAGCGCCAATGTTAACGCCACGATCTTTCCCCACGTCCCAATCACCAAGACGCGTCCGATATCCTGCACAGTTCAACAAGTCAACACCAAAAGCTCGACGGCACTGACCGATGGTAGGGATAACTCCGGCGTGAGAGTCAGTATCGGCGATCACAAGGTTAACAATGGAGAGAAAATAATATCTAATGCCTGAGAGAGAATAATCATATGATTGTATGTGTAATGTTTTGTTACTTACCTCCTTTGTGATCCTAGCCCCATACGTACTCCAATCCGGCCATCGTGCCACCCATCACCTCGACACCTTTTCCCCACTCCGGTCATTTCAAAGCAGAAAGTATGTAGCCTACTTCCTCACCTCTACCTACTTCTTTTTGCGCCAATCATCAATATCCGAGTCCCATCCTCATTAATGCCATGCAGAAAGGTGGCAGACATAGTAATCTATTATTATTTGGCATAATGATTCTGCTAATTCAAAGTTGGGTTAAGTGGCATTTGTATAATGGGCCAATTCAACGACTAAGCCCAAATAATGAAATGACCCAAACGACAACGGATCCAATCGAAAGGCCCAACGAAATAATAAAGTAATTGGGCCCAAATCATTCTGGACCAATCGACAAGAAAGAACATAATCCAAGGAGGGCCATTAATGCCCCCGGCTAATAAAGAAAGGATTATGACCCAACATGTATAATTTGATGTATATAATATCAGAAGGACTTCATACTGTTTTGTATACATTGTAATTGTTGCAAGTATATGTATTTATTTTACAAATAAAGTTTCAGTAATGTGCGATTAATATATATATATATATATATATATATATATATATATATATATACACGTGAAGGATCAAGAGTATAATTCTTAAATAGCATAACTCCTTAAATAGGTGTAATCAGAAAATGATTGTTATAGGTGTAATCACAACATCCTAAGACGTGAGGGAATCACATAAGTTTGATTTTATTCTCATGATATAATTGTGACTAAATTAAAATTAATTTAATCACGTAAAGGCTTGATGTGAAAGTGATTTAAGGAATACCCCGGTATGAGAATTTGGGGTTTGATTGAGATTTAGTCGCCCAAGTGACCTTCTTATTTATATTCTAATTTCAGTGTCATGCGGTAGTGGAATGTATCTGATTTTAGTGCGTGATCGTCTGCTATATATTGAGAGGGTCATGTATATAACATATGTTTGAGGAGTGACTACTTGGAATAATTTATACACCCAAAGGTCGTAAATTGTAAATATTAGAACATAATCTCATGGCAGTTGTCATGTGAGACGTTTTGCAACTAAGTGCCAAGTATTCTGCCCAAAAGTGATTGCTTGGTGATGTTTGTGAAATCTCAATGGTTTAATTACTTCCATTAAGTAAGAATAATTAAATTATTAATATAATTTCTTATAGTCACCTTTTTTATCAACAATATTATGGTGATTATAGAGGTCCAAATTGTTCCAATTTAAAGAATTTAGAACTAAGGATTATAATATTACAGAATAAATGACGACTGTCATCAAAAAATTCTATGTTTCATTAAATTCAAAATAAGGACACTTTTGTAAAATCTAATTATAATTTTTGATTAAGATCATGAAAGTTATGAACTATTATAAGGATGATAAATTATTGTCAAGACTTAAAAGGTGATGTTCTACATGTATTAAATACTAAAATCATGAGACAGATAATATGTCTAAAAATTGTTGTCTAAAATTGGTATTAAAAATTTACACGCAAGTATACGTGATCAATAAATATTGTAATAATAAATAGAGTATCGATCCCACGAGAAATATGCTAATAATATTAATCAAACACTAAATTTATATCAACTCATTCTTATTTAAATAATTAATTAAAAATTATGAAATTAAATTAAACTAAAACTAAATTACTAAACTAGGGTTAAAATCAAAATAAAAGGCTAAGATTACAATTTATCCAAATGTCTCGTCTAATTTTGTCACTCACTTCAATTACTTAATCATACCGACTCATTAAATGAGAATTCACAATTATTCATAAAACACTTTTTCAAGTTGTTAGATAAAATAATTATTCCAATTATTTCATTATATTCATATGAGAAATAATTAAGAATAAATTCATTAGCATCAATTCTCAACTGAATTAAATGTGGTATATGGGTATATTCCTATCATATACACAAATATAATTATTCAATCCATAGAATAATCAAGATCGCACGTTTTCATATTCAGATCTAACCCTAGAATTCAACTTTCAATTTCATCTAGGTTATATCACACTAATTGTTAGCTAGACAAATATTTATAAGCACAAAATATGATAAATAACTCAAATATAATCAACAGTAACTAAAACGAGAGTAAAACAATTCATACTAAACATTGAGTTCCATTGCAATCTTAATAAAAAGTTAAGTCATAAATGGTTGGAAAATATTTAAAAATAGAGCGAAAGCGTAAAAAATCAGAGTTTAAAAATTTTACAAACCATATACCCGGATCATCCTTTATGCATAATTATTAATTAGATGAAAAGAGATAGAGATCAGATTCATACCCTTGTAGAAACTAGCTTTCTCAGGTACAAGTTCACCTCCAATTCCTTTTCACGTTCAACTTGAACTCACCGGGTTTGATTCCTTCCTTTGATCAACGTTAGCCACCCAAGTATTTGGCCTCTAGAGGTTATCCACCAAGGAAGAACAAGTATTCAAGAAGATGACATGGGTGTTTGGCAAAACTCTAATTCTATCTCTATAGAATATGTGTAGGGATTTCGGCACATAAAAGTAGCGGAATATAAAAATTTTCAAAGTAATTTTTCAAACCCTAAAACAGGATCCATGCAAAAACATATTAATTCAGTGGTTTAGATTTTATATCGATTATAGAAAATTCTAAAACGACTTCGAATCTCCAACGCAATCCAACAGAATTGCACCTCTACGGTATTCACACAAACGTTCTGCAAATCGTCACACAATCTGTAGTAAAGAGAGGCACGGTACTAGCCACCATGGATATGGATTTTTTGTTTTCTCTCTAATCTCTCTTTAAGAGCGGCTAGGATTTTTAGTTTAATGATGTGATGCCTAAAATGGCTGATATATCATATATATAGCAGTCAAAAAGAATTAATCAAAACCTAATCTAATTAGAAACATAAAATTCGAATTTATATATATTATATCTTAATTAAGTCTTACTTAATTAATATATACATATTGTTAACGCCAAGTTTCGTCGGCGCGTTCAATCACCAAATCCACGCGCTTAAACCTGCATAATAACAGATCACACAAGAAGCTTGATGGCTTGTGCCGCCAGGTGATAGCTTCGGTGTGAGAATGAGTACATGTCGTTACAAGGTTTAACAATCGAGGCTTTAGTGTATAGTGTTCAAAAGTGTATTACCTGTTAATTGAAGTCTAGCCTTATATCTATCCACCTCCGAGTCGAATTAGGACTCCTAAACATGGCAATTACCATTGTTTGGGTCCAACACAATCTCCTTAAAAGGTGCAAGTTGGATACGATCCAAATACTACCTTTGGAGTTAGCTTATTCAAATATGGTTAGGACTAGAATCCTTAACCATTTAAATCCCTTATGACTCCGGAATCCATACAAGGGCCAACCCACTATATAGGCCCAATCCAACCGATCCCACGTAAACTGGTCTGGGCTCCGACCCAATGGACTCGGACACCAACCGAACACATGCACTGTAATCGGACTCTACCAGAGGACTCGAAAGCCCGAACTCGAACAACTCCAATATCCTTGTTGGCTTCGGCCCAATGGGCTTAACATCCCCTTCTTACCCTAGGCCTTTAGCCCACATGAGGGTCGATAAAATACTCCCGAACATTGCCCCCCAGTCTCTTGTTATAATATATTTATAATTAGAGACTTTGAAGAGTCACAACATGAAATGATGAGTTCTCTTGGGAACCTAAACGGTTTTTCTTCATTTTTTGAAATGCTACACGTCTCCCCAGGACTGGGCCCCAACCGCCATAAATAGTGTGACAACCCGAATTTTTATAGGTTATTAAAATAGGAATTTAATAATTAAAATTCTTATTATGATCGAGATGTTTTGAGTTTGAGTATTTATATATATGTGCTATATATTTTGAAATATGTGATCTGGTGTGAAGAGAAATATATATTCATATATTGGGAAAGTGAGGTTTAATAGTTAATTTAATCATTGAAGAAATTAAATGAATTTGTTATGAAAAGAAAATTAATGAATAAGATTAGTAAATTAAATAAATATTTTGGTTGATTTATTTGTTAAATAAATTAAATTCATGGATGTTGTTATGGAGTAATTTTATTAAAGTGTGATGATGATAATTTAATTACATACTAATTAAATTATAGAATTATTAAATTAAAAGAATAATATAATTAAAGGGATAATTAAATTAGAAGATTATTATTTATTAAATAAATATTGAGAATTATATTGGTTAAATAAATATTATAAGGTTAAATAATGATTGTGATTTAAATTGAATAAATGTGACAATTGAACTATATTATATAAGTAATATAAAATAAACTAAAATGAGATTTTAAGAGGATTGCCAAACATGGCCTTGTGGCCTTTGGCATATTATAACCCGATAAAGCCTTTTTGGTTTTTAACGATTATATCGCTTAGTGTATACATGATAATCCTAAGGCTAAAGCTAGAAGAAAAAAATACAGAGGGAGGGAGAGCTCTAGAGAGGAATTGGGAGGTAATTGGAAGAGAAATCCTTGAAAACAAGAAGGAAGTACCAATTCTCTAACATCTCCTAACAAAGCTAAACAAGAATTAAGAGGTAAATAACCTAGTTTCTTCTTAGTTTGGGTGTTCTTGAGTTATCCTTTAAATTTGGAAATTTAGTTGGATGAATTGCTAAATATGTTATATATATATATATATATATATGTTGTTAGATGTTTATAATCTTTTAGTTATTATCTAGAAATGATTTTCAAAAATCAAATCCATGGAAACATGTTTTAGAATGAAGAAATTGAGTTTTATGGATATATATATATATATATATATATATATATATATTAGGGCATGTTTTGGAATCAAAATTTATGATGAAGTCGTGATATAATCTGAAATTGATGATATATGTTGTTAGTATGTTGAATTACGAAAACAACAAAAGTTGAATGAATCGAAATGGTTAAGAAACAAATTTGTGGTGTTCGATTTCGCTAGAGATGTTAAAACATGATAATAGAGTATGAACATGTATTTTGGGTCAAATTTTAGGTTGGTTAATGTTTTTATAAATTGTTATAATTATAGTATGTTGTACTTCTATGAATTATGAATCCATAGAATCAAAAATGGACTAATTTGGATGTGTATAACTCAAGTTATGAAGATTAGTAGGAGAAAAAGGGTCAAAAATCGCGAAGAACAATAGCTTGTGTCCGTTTTACTACTAACGGTATGCAATGCCTTTGTGCCCTAAGTCATTTGGGGTGTAATCTATATTTGTAGGGCGCAATCATGATGTGCCCAAGGCTTAATTGGGCGCAGCTACGCCCAAAGTATGTCAGGTGTGACTACTTTGACCTATTTTAGTAAAATAGGCATAACATTTTCATACGAACTCCGATTGAGGTGATTTAAGATGATCCGGAACGAGGACGAATAGACCTACAACTTTTATTCTTTAAGGTTTTTAATTTGAGGTCCGGAACAGTAGTCAAAATGGTCATCTTTGTGACTGATGCGTATTCGGAGGCAATCGGAGGGCGTCGGACATGCGCATACACAAGAATAGTGATGTCGACGGTAATAGATGTTGTTCTAAGTTATAGAACATAAATATTATGAAGTATAATGATGCTTCACATTAATAAATAATATATTAGATAAGTTGAATACGCATACTAAGCACACACACAAGAGAGACAAATTGGGCGGGTGACGAATAAACGTCGAAACGTCGTGATAAGTGATAATGAACGTAAAAATTGTTTTAAATCAAATGAAATGAATATAATAAGATATTGAATAGTGTTAATATAAAATCAATAAGTAGTCCTAGCAAGACTTAAACACTTGAATGAACTTCGAATACGAAGTACAGTGAGATATAAGTTGAAAGTTAACACAATCAAATTGAACATTGTGTATTAATTAATAAGAAGGGTTATGGGAGGTAGAGTAAAGTTTACATTACAACTATTATGCATTGATATGTGACTAATAGTTGGTGTGCATGATTATATAATTTTGTAGGGCACGTGAAGTGCAGATAACTGTAAGCTGTTAAACTGTTATGGGTAAACAATGATCAAGGCAAGTCTTTCAGTTCCTATTTTCTTTGTGAATTTTATTGTTTTAAATCTTTGTTGCAAAGAGCATGATGTGTTATATATATGTTGAATGTATGAAATGTTAAAGTCAACTTATGACTACGTTGCTTGAGTAAAGCATGCTGATTGAGTAAGGAACTCAGTCTTTATACTTGTTATATGAACTGTAAGATGTATGTTATGTTAGTCCAATGTTTATGAGATATATGTTGAGCATGTTATTATGTGCTACGTGATGCATGAAAACTGTTAGATTTTGCTGGGTTGTCAAGCTCAACCTTGCAAATAACCATTTTCTTAGAGTTAAGGATCAAGGTAAAGTTATGTGCTACTTGAATAACGTGGATCAGAAATAATACACGAAGATTAATATTTTAGCTAAAGTTGTTATTTCTTAATACTATGATTAAGATTCCTGAGATGTACTAAATGTTTTATGATGTATAGTTTTATGTTGAGTTGTAAAGCTAAAGTTAGAGTTATCTGATATGTAAAGGTTATCGGATTGAAATGTAAAAGTTTATATAATAATAGTGATAAAGTGAATCATAAAATAAGATTGATTCAAAGACAGGTAGATGATAAAGGTTTTGATTCAGGGAATTAAAGTAAAAAGACATAAAAGTTTAAATTATTCCGCATTTTATAAAGTTTAACGTCGAATAAGGATGTAAAATTAGAATGTAAATGTGTTATTAACGACCGAAGTTGAGAATTATATTGTATGAATTTTGGGGTCGTTACAGTTGGTATCAAAGCTGTAGGTTATAAACCTTAGGTAGGAGTACCTTAGGCTATAACCTTAAAGAAGGAAAGGGGAGATAATGAAAGAATAAGCTTAAATAGAGTTTGAATAATAAGAAGTAATTTAAGAAATTTATAAAGAAAGGATTAAAACATGCGTGAGAGGATTCAAAGAAGAATCTCACTGAGTTATAAGGAATATGAATGTGGGGTTTCCCAACTTCAATAATAAGAATGTAAGGTGATAATAAATAGACAATGTCTATAAGAAGAGAGTGATAAAGAAGTTAAGAATAAGAAGTTATATTTAAGTATGGTACAATTGTACTCTTTAATAGTTGATGTGTGGTATCTGGGCTAAACGATTCCTTCATAGAGCGAAGGTATATACGAACTAGCAACTCAGAACCTAGTTTGTTGGTTGTTTGTGAAAAACCACTCAGCGTACCATATTGAAACTATTAGAGACTCGATGTGTACCAAGTATAGAAAGTGGATACATATGGTGAAATTATGAAACTCAAATGAAATGTTGAGCAATGTAAATGAAGTTAGAAATTCTTAAAGTAAGAATTGTTATATAAACAAGAAAATTCAAATAAGAATCTTGAAGAGGTATAAAGATAAGAAATGACAATAGCCAAGATAACGAATAATGTCGTAAATGATGAAAAAGGGAAAGAAGGAGGATTGTAAAACAAAACGATCACGAGTTAAGAAAAGACTTTTAAGGGAGATGATTATAGAATAAGATCACGATGTGATTTGTTTAAGTTATAAAAGAAAGATGGTCTGTAATGTTTGAATATTTATAGCTTGATGCTATGAAGATGATGTACTATGATATAGTACGAGATAAACTCACGATGAGTTATAGATAATGTGATACGAGGAATTCGTATCGAGCAAAGAGCAAGTTAAGAGTAATATAGAGTTAGGTGGGATTTCAATTGAGGACTCATGTGATGGCTGAGTTGTACAAATCTTTGTATGGGCGAGGGTTTTGTGCATGTACTTGGTTTATCACATTGATAATCATTGGAATGTCTGTGTTTCGCTATCAATGTATGTGTGGTGAAAAGGCGATTCTTTTCTCATGTGTATATTTGATAGTTAGAAACTATTAAGATTAGTTAGATATTACTAGGATTAGGTGCGGTTCTTAAAACTAATGCATATGGTAAGTTCGTGACTCATAATAATATGGTATATTTTGAATCCCTCAACGAATGGACGCCTATGGTCTAACTAGGATAAGTTCTTAAACTCGTATTATTATGGCAAGTTCCTAAACTTCCAATGTGCGGTAAGTTTGATGAACTATACTGGGGATATAGGAGGATTGTAAGTTGAAATACAAGAATATTTAGTGTAAAGATTGATATTGATGGAGAAAATTAGGTATTCCAAATCTTCTAGCGTTGCTAGATTTTCAAAATTTATTGACTTCGTGCTGATGGTTGCATTTCAATTTTTCTTGAAAAACATTGGATCAAACGATGGAATCAATGAGTTTTAAAAACAATTTCGTTATTCGTATGTCTATGCTAATTATTTCGGCTAGACAAGAATGATTTAAAAATATCAAAATGTAATCTTCTTTTTTCAGTAGTCATTAAGGCATCACTAAATATGATGCTGATTTAGCAATCGAGGAAGTCATCAATGCAATTGAACCTAGTGTTGGATGTGATCATAAGATCGTCAACCCACTATGGTATGATGTAGCATGACAAAGTCATATAATGACTGAATCCTCAACGTACTATCCAAATAGTACGGTATCATGTCATCATAAAAGGATTTTTGGTTTTCTTTAAATTAAGAAAGATATGCCATATGAATTGGATAAAACTTTTTCGATTGGTGTTCGAGTTGTTGTTAAAAGTCTATCCTATTTGATTCAGCTAGACGAGTATTGAAAGATGTTCATGAAATTCAAGCGTTTCTTGAGAAGTTATGCCAAACCAAATTGTTTTGGTGCGGATTCAGATGTTGAAAGCTGAGGTGAACAACCCTATGAAAGGGGACATGTTATCGGAGACAATGGTTCCGAAAGTAACGCATATAGTCGTTACGTTGTTAAGATGTAATACGGTGTGCACGACGTAGGGGTACGATAGGCTGATCACCTCGAGTACTTGCAAAGAGTGTTTTCAGTCTGTGTGATTGCTAAATATTCTGCTAAAGATGGTTTACAGTGGTGATGCACTGTTAAACCTGGAGAAGAGTTCAAGGTCTGTATAGTCTTATGATTGTTAAAGGTTCAAGTCGAGATGCTTGATAACCTAGGGGCATAGTTCAAGGTCTTATGACCCCTCAGCATGATTTGGAATCATTTAAATTCTTGTTATTCATATCGCTTCCCAATTATTGAGCAATTGTGGAAGATTCTTCATATTCTAAAAGGTGAAAGTGGAAAGGATGAGAAAATTAAGCAAAACATAATAATTTCAAGAAAGAATTGAAACTCTGGAAAGAAGAGAAATGTGAAACTCTTAGAAGAGGAAGAGGTGAGGAATATAATAATCTTAGAAAGATCCTTAGAGAAAGAATTTGGTTGCAGAACCCAATGAATGAGTAAAGTATTAACGTAAAATCTATTTTGATAGATTGAATGAATGAAGATTAATAAATAAAATTTCGAGGACGAAATTCTTAGAAGAATGGGTGAATGCAATATCCCGAGTGTTTATGATAACGATCCTTAGAAAAGGAAATGAATGGATTAAAGAATATATAATACTCAAATATAATTGAGTCTAAGTAAAGGTTATGAAATAAAACTTACAAGAATTTATTATCAAGAATGGTGAAGGAGGGAAGGATGTGACAACCCGAATTTTTATAGGTTATTAAAATAGGAATTTAATAATTAAAATTTTTATTATGAGATGTTTTGAGTTTGAGTATTTATATATATGCTATATATTTTGAAATATGTGATCCGGTGTGAAGAGAAATATATATATTCATATATTGGGAAAGTGAGGTTTAATAGTTAATTTAACTATTGAAGAAATTAAATGAATTTGTTATGAAAAGAAAATTAACTGAATAAGATTAGTAAATTAAATAAATATTTTGGTTGATTTATTTGTTAAATAAATTAAATTCATGGATGTTGTTATGGAGTAATTTTATTAAAGTGTCTTTGATGATAATTTAATTAGAGACTAATTAAATTATAGAATTATTAAATTAAAAGAATAATATAATTAAAGGGATAATTAAATTAGAAGATTAGTATTTATTAAATAAATATTGAGAATTATATTGGTTAAATAAATATTATAAGGTTAAATAATGATTGTGATTTAAATTGAATAAATGTGACAACTGAACTATATTATATAAGTAATATAAAAATAAACTAAAATGAGATTTTAAGAGGATTGCCAAACATGGCCTTGTGGCCTTTGGCATATTATAACTGATAAAGCCTTTTTGGTTTTTAACGTATTATATCAGTTAGTGTATACGTATAATCCTAAGGCTAAAGCTAGAAGAGAAAAATACAGAGGGAGGGAGAGCTCTAGAGAGGAATTGGGAGGTAATTGGAAGAGAAATCCTTGAAAACAAGAAGGAAGTACCAATTCTCTAACATCTCCTAACAAAGCTAAACAAGAATTAAGAGGTAAATAACCTAGTTTCTTCTTAGTTTGGGTGTTCTTGAGTTATCCTTAAAATTTGGAAATTTAGTTGGATGAATTGCTAAATGTGTTATATATATATATATATATGTTGTTAGATGTTTATAATCTTTTAGTTGTTATCTAGAAATGATTTTCAAAAATCAAATCCATGGAAACATGTTTTAGAATGAAGAAATTGAGTTTTATGGATATATATATACATTAGGGCATGTTTTGGAATCAAAATTTATGATGAAGTCGTGATATAATCTGAAATTGATGATATATGTTGTTAGTATGTTGAATTACGAAAACAACAAAAGTTGAATGAATCGAAATGGTTAAGAAACAAATTCGTGGTGTTCGATTTCGCTAGAGATGTTAAAACATGATAATAGAGTATGAACATGTATTTTGGGTCAAATTTTAGGTTAGTTAATGTTTTTATAAATTGTTATAATTATAGTATGTTGTAGTTCTATGAATTACTAATCCATAGAATCAAAAATGGACTAATTTGGATGTGTATAACTCAAGTTATGAAGATTAGTAGGAGAAAAAGGGTCAAAAATCGCGAAGAACAATAGTTTTCAGTCCTGTTTTACTAACTAAGCGTAAATTAATGATTGTGCCCTAAGTCATTTGGGACGAATCAAGTAGGAAATTGCTTGTTGTGCCCAAGGCTTAATTGGGCGCAGCTACGCCCAAAGTATCTCAGGTGTGACTACTTTGACCTATTTTAATAAAATAGGCATAACATTTTCATACGAAGTCCGATTGAAGTGATTTAAGATGATCCGGAACGAGGACGAATAGACCTACAACTTTTATTCTTTAAGGTTTTCAATTTGAGGTCCGGAACAGTAGTCAAAATGGTCATCTTTGTGACTGATGCGTATTCAAAGGCAATCGGAGGGCGTCGGACATGCGCATACACAAGAATAGTGATGTCGACAGTAATAGATGTTGTTCTAAGTTATAGAACATAAATATTATGAAGTATAATGATGTTTCACATTAATAAATAATATATTAGATAAGTTGAATACGCATACTAAGCACACACAAGAGAGACAAATTGGGCGGGTGACGAATAAACGTCGAAACGCCGTGATAAGTGATAATGAACGTTAAAAGTGTTTTAAATCAAATGAAATGAATATAATAAGATATTGAATAGTGTTAATATAAAACCAATAAGTAGTCCTAGCAAAACTTAAACACTTGAATGAACTTCGAATACGAAGTACAGTGAGATATAAGTTGAAAGTTAACACAATCAAATTGAACATTGTGTATTAATTAATAAGAAGGGTTATGGGAGGTAGAGTAAAGTTTACATTACAACTATTATGCATTGATATGTGACTAATAGTTGGTGTGCATGATTATATAATTGTGTAGGTCACGTGAAGTGCAGATAATTGTAAGTTGTTAAACTGTTATTAGTAAACAATGATCGAGGCAAGTCTTTCAGTTCCTATTTGCTATGTGAATTTTATTGTTTTAAATCTTTGTTGCAAAGAGCATGATGTGTTATATATATGTTGAATGTATGAAATGTTAAAGTCAACTTATGACTACGTTGTTTGAGTAAAGCATGGCTGATTGAGTAAGGAACTCAATCTTTATACTTGTTATATGAACTGTAAGATGTATGTTATGTTAGTCAATGTTTATGAGATATATGTTGAGCATGTTATTATGGTCTACGTGATGCATGAAAACTGTTAGATTTTGCTGGGTTGTCGAGCTCAACCTTGCAAATAAACATTTTTACAGGCGTTTCGGATCTAGAGGTCTTATCCAACGAGGCCTGGCTCTACAAACATGGCTGTAAGGTATAAACCCCAAACCCTTTCTTAAACTTTCTTCCAACGTTCTTTATTAAATATCTTATCTGTCTTGTAGTAACTATTTTAAAGCCTGAGGGGGCTGATGCAACCTTAATGCCTCTTCCTATCACTATCGAGCCCATTCGCCCCCCAGCCACAGACGATTTTCCTGATGAAGAGACCATCCCGATTACAGAGCTCTCAACTGGTTCTGTATCAGGTCAGGTCCCTCTAAACACCACCACCACCAAACCCGCCAATAAAAATGTCTTGAAGATGAATCGGACTGAGAAGATGGCTTTGTTAAAGAAAAATAAGAAGAAGCCTTCCTCCAAAGTCCCCCCCAAGGCATCTTCTTCAGCACATCTGTAGCCGACTCCTCCACTAGCTCTACCGATCGATGTCATAGAGGATTCGGAGGAAATCAAAGAGGTTCCTCTTGAACCTCGACCCAAGAGGCCTCGTTGGGCAAAGGATCCAGATCTACAGATCATGGAGGCCGACCATCTTCCAACCTCGACACCTACTTCAAAGCCAACCATTGAGACGAGCTCTTCGCTCAGGACACCGACAACCTTCTGGCCAAGGAGTCCTTCGGAGGTGTTCCCTTTTGCCAAGCTTGAACATTTCAAACATCCTAGAGATGACGAGCGGTTTAAGGGATATTCCTCTAAAGAATATCTAGTGGCCTACATCAAGGCCCAGTGTCAGGTAAATTTGAAAACCATACAATCTTTCCCTTTATTTGTCCTTTATTTATTTTGACTAATACATGTATCCACTTTATTGTAGGTCAACACCATCCTCGCCCGAGCCATTTCACCTCTGGCCCACACCACTAAAAAGGAGGCACGGCTGAAGACCGATGTGAAGTTGCTCGGCGCTGAGGTTCAGGGTTTGAGATTGGATCTAAAGAAGGAGAAAGATCTTCATGCCGATACTAGTAATAAGGTGACCCAGGCTGAACGTCAGACCGAAGAGCTCAAGGAACAGTATTCCCTACTTCAGCAGGAATTCGTTGGTCTAGACAATCATGCCAAGAAACTCATCAAGGAGAAGGAACTACTGTTAGAGGGGAACAAGGATCGGGAGGCGGCCATTCATGCCCTTAAAGAGAAGTTCACCGGATTGCACAGTCAGATGATGACGTTGATTTGCGAGAACAACACTTTGGAGCAAGAATGTTATGTTGCCAAGCAGCTGGCCATCAAGGAGTACGAAGAATCATCCACCCTTACCGATAAGATCATGACCCAGTTTGCTGAAGGTTATGAAACTTATCGGGAAAAGGCTCGGGAGAAGTTGATTGCTGCTGGGCTCGAAGCTGCTATCCTCAACTCCTCCGAAGAAGAGTCCAAAGCCGAGAATGAGGGTCCCAAAGAGTAATTTCTTTTAGGATTTTTATTTATAATTTTTGTAATCTTCTTTTCTCTCTTTGTTTGTAACTTTCTTGATCAGTTATGCTTGTAACTTTACCGATCAATTATGTTGTTTGCAACTTTCTGATCAATTTTTGTCCGAAGCTTATCTGATCAGATTTGTAAAAACTTATGAATATGAATGAAGTACAAATTTTTTCTGAACAGAACTTCTCGTTTATTCCATTGATAAATAAAATAATTTACATAAGTAAAGGAAAGAACAACATAACTTTTACTGGTAATATTTTCTAAGTCTTCCAGCATGCCATGTATTCTTTATGTCTGAACCATCCATTGCTCAAAGTCGATAAGTACATGGCTTCAGCACTTCTATTACTTAATAAGGCCCCTCCCAGTTCGGCATCAAATTGCCCGTATTCTGGGGGGTGGATGCCTCTGACTCCTGAAGCACCAAATCCTCAACCTCGAATCTCTTTTGTTTCACCTTCTGGTTATAGTGTCGGGCAGTTTGTTTCTGATAGACAGCCAGTCTCACCATAGCTGAGTCCCGAACCTCTTCCAGAAGATCCAAATTTAGTCGTAAACCGTCATCATTGTATAATTCTTTGTACTAACTGACCCAAAGTGTAGGAGAACCGATCTCAACAGGTATCAGTGCATCGGTCCCATAGGCCAGTCTGAACGGTGAATCCCCAGTTATCATCCTCGGGGTAGTCTGGTAGGCCCATAAAACACTAAGTAATTCTTCATGCCACCGTACCTTTAATTCATCAAATCTCCTCTTAATACCATTGAGTAGAGTTCGATTGGTGACTTCAACCTGACCATTTGATTAAAGGTGAGCAACTGAAGTCTTTCTATGTTGAATCTCCAACTCCTTTAAAAAACCTTCAAACTTTGACCCCACGAATTGTCTGTCATTATCTGAGACCAGAGCCATCGGGATGCAGAATCGATAAACAGCACTTTCTTTAAAGAACTTGAGACATTCATGTTCGGTGATCTTCTATAAAGGTTTAGCTTCAACCCACTTGGTCATGTAGTCGATGGCTACGATCATGAAACTGACTTGTCCCTTGGCTTTCGGCAATGGCCCCAAGATATCGATTCCCCATATAGCCAATAGAATAGGTAATAGGACCAAATACAGCTCTTCGGGAGGCTGATGTGGGATGGTACTATTCAGCTGACACTTAGGACATTTTTTGACAAAATCTTTGGCTTCCTAAAAGATAGTCGGCCAATAGTATTCCTGCCTCAAAATTTTGTATGCCAGTGATTTAGCCCCCACGTGATCTCCACAAATCCCTTCGTGCACTTCCCAAAGTGTGTATTCTACCTCCAAAGGCATCAAGCACTTGAGTAGTGGAGAACTAAAAGACCTTCGGTACAGATCCCCGTCAATAAGGATGAAGTTAGAGCTCCTGTGCTTGATCTTTCTTGCATAGATGTGATCTGAAGGTAGAACCCCATCAGCCAAGTAAGAGATGTACGAGGTGAGCCAGTAGTCCAGTCGATCCAAAGCTAAAACATCAACTTTAGAACATTGAGTTGTTCTAACACTTCTAAATACACTGAACCAATTGAAAGAGCTTGCTTCAGTCATTGCCAATCGGGCCAAGGCATCTACTACCGTGTTGTCTAACCGATCAATTCCTCAACAACTATGTGAGCTGAAGTACATGAGTTTTTCTTTTACTTCGGCCAGGTACTTTATCATCCTTGCCCCCCAAGTCTCATATTCCCCAGATATTTTTTTAATAACCAGTTGGGAATTACTGTAGATAACTAACTTTTGCACCTCCAAGCTTTGGGCAAACCGAAGTCCAGCCAAAATGGCTTTGTATTCTACTTCATTATTTTTGGCTTTGAATCGAAACCGAATAGGTTGCTGGACTTTGAACCCTTTAGAACTTTTTAGGATAACCCATGCTCCAATGATGTCTGAAGTTAATGACCCATCCACATAGAGAGTCCATGAAGTTTGCACCTGTTGCATCTCAGTAACCGAACCAACATTCGTTTCTGTGAAAGAACACTCTACAACAAAATCTGCCAGTGACTATCTTTTGATTGTTGTTCGGGGATGGTATTCCAAAGTGAATTGAGTTAATTCCATTGCCCATGCAGCAAGCCAACCCGAGACTTCTGGCCTATGCAGCACCTTCTTCAACGGCTGATCAATATATACCACCACCAACTGACCCTAAAAATAATGTCAAAGCTTTCTACTTTCAATAATTAATGCATAGGCAAACTTTTCCAGGTTTGGGTATCGGGTCTCTGCATCTCGAAGAACGTGGTTGACATACTATATTGGGAACTACTTTCCTCCTTTGTCCCGCACCAGTGCAGCACCCACTGCCATCGAGCTTGCAGCCAAATATAAGTACAAAGGTTCCGAAGGGATCGGTTTCATCAATAATGGTGTCGATGACAAATACTGTTTGATCCCTTGGAATGCATCTTCATACTCTTAAGTCCATTGGAAATTTTTCTCATTTTTTGACCCCTTCAAAGTGTCAAAAAATGGTAAACACCTTTCGGCTAATCTTGACACAAATCTCCGAAGGGCAACTATCTGACTTGTTAACCTCTGCACTTCCTTGTACGTCTTCGGGTATTTCATATCTAAGATCGCCTAAATCTTCTCCAGATTCGCTTCAATTCCCCTCTAATTGATCAGATATCCGAAGAACTTTGTGGACCCCAATCCGAAGGTACACTTGGTCAGATTCAAACACATCTTATGTCACCTGACTATTTTAAAACAACTTTCTAGGTCCTCAAGATTGTCCCAAACTAACATACTTTTTACAATCATGTCGTCCACTTAGACCTCCATGTTTCGGCCTAGTTGCGTCGTGAATACATAGTTCATCATCCGCTGGTAAGTCACCCCAGCATTGAGCAGTCTGAAGGTCGTCTTCCGATAAGCATAAATGGCCCGATGTGTGATGAAACTCATCTTCGGGATGTCTTCCTTATTCATTAAAATCTTATGGTACTCCAAAAAGGCGTCTATGAAACTTAGCATACCATACCCTGAAGTGGCGTCGATCAACTGGTCTATATTGTAAAGGGTAGAAATCTTTCAAGTAGGCTCTATTTAGGTCTGCGTAATTGATGCACAACCTCCATTTTCCATTTTGTTTCTGTACCAATACCACATTTGCCAACCACTCAGGGTAATCAATCTCAAAGATGAATTCTGCTTCCACGAGTTTGGCGATCTCTTCGTCTATGATCCTCTGCCTTTCTGGAGCAAAAATTCTTCTTTTTGTATAATTAGCTTTCTCTTAGGGTCCATATGCAGCCTGTGCAGTGCTACTGATTCATCCACCCCTGGTAACTCGTTGGGTTCCCATGCAAAGATATTGGCATATACCCAAAGTAGATCTATCAGCCTAGTCCGAAACGGTTCTGTCAACCCTGATCTAATCTTGATCAATTTCTCAGCATTCCTCAGGATCAGTTCCACATCCTCTGTCTCCTCGGCATGCAAGGCAAGTGGTTTAGTGCTGCTTTTAGTAAATGGATCTATCTCGATGGTCATGGTTTGCTTCTGCTTACTTACCCCGACTCCCATTGAGATCAAAGTATTTCGATAACACCTTCGGGCAATGTCAAGATCCGCTTTTACATCCTCGATCCCATTCGGTGTGGGAAATTTAATTTTAAAATGAGGAATGGAACTAACTACTTGTAGGGCTGCCAGGGTCGGTCTTCCCAGAATTGCATTGTACGTCGAATCCACCTGAACAACAAAAAATCTAACCATAATCTCAACCTGTTGGGGTGCTATGTCGAACATGATAGGCAATTCGATCATGCCCGACACATGCACCAGATCTCCACTGAATCCGAATAAGAGGCCTTCCCCTCCTAATTTCATCTTCTTTCCTTCCAAATACATCCTTTGGTAGACGTGAGTATATAGTATATCGACCGAAGATCCATCGTCGATCATCATCCTCCTCATATCTATCGGGCTAACTTGGGCTGTTATCATCAACGTCCCATCATGCGGTTCTATAAGGTTCATAGGATAATCTTCGTCAGAGAAAGAGATAGATGTTCTCGGGAAGGCCCAATCCTTTCTTGGTGAGGCACCCATAACTGATAATATTGCATCGAGGTGCCCACTTCTTTTCTTTTCAGTTACACACCCTACAAAACTACTTGAGATCACGTCAATCACGCCTTGGGCTGGCTGGTTTTATTTTGGCTGTTTATCCCGAATCGACCCTCTGTTTTCCTCCCTTTGTGTCTCAGCATTTTCCCGACCTATTACATACTGGACTAGCTAGCCGTTCTGAACATTTTTCTCTATTAGGTCCTTCAAGTCATAACACATCTCCTTTGTATGCCGAGGACTCTAATGGTATTCACAAAATTTGTCCCTTCCCCTTTTCCCAGGTTTTGGATTCATTGAACAGGGCTTATAGAATGGTTTATTTTGAATTTCCTCCAATATCTTAGCCTGATCTGTATTATGGGGGGTATAAACTTTATTAACGTTTTTGCTTAGGAAGGGTGGTTGCCAATGCCTAATCCCCCACCATTGTAGTTCTTCTTCTCTGAGTTATCCATCCTGCCCTGGTTATTGTCCGAACACTAATAGTTTTGTTTGTCTCGATCCTTGGATTTTTTGTAGGACTAAGAATGGGGTTTAAAGTTTACCATAGCTTCTTCTATGGCAATGAATCCTTCGGCCCGATGGAAGGCTTAAGTCAGGTCAATAGAAGGGTTGATTACCAGATCCTTCATCAGTTTCTTCGACCTTCCAATGTCCAGACCTGTCGTAACAAATCCCAAGGCCTGAGGGGAATTTAATTCTGCCTCCAACCCCACTGCCTTTTGAAACCTCTTGATGTACTAGCCAAGACTTTCATCCGAACGTTGTCTCACCTATTTGAGGGAAGTAGTCATCTTCCCCCTTCTCTTGTTACTCTCGAACCGAGCATGAAATTTTTCCTGAAGGTCATTTCACGAACTGATTGATCCTGCTGCCAAAGTTCTCATCCATTCTCGGGCACTCTTCTTTAAATTCGTGGCAAACATATGACATTTGGCAGCATCTGAATGCCCATAGTAGGTCATCATCCTATCATACCTGTGACGACCCTAAAATAGGTCCATTCCATCCAACCCATTCTGAGTCGCCAAATACATGGTACAGAAACAACTACAACTTTATTATCACAACAATAAAACTGTGAGTTTAAATACAAATATTATCTTCTAGACAATATTTATACTCAAATAAATCCTCATCACATTTATTGATACATTATTTTACAATAATGGTGAGGACTACTAAACAACTCTCTCTAGAACCTTCATTCCATACCCGACTAGTACTCGCTACATTCTCGCCTCCGAGAAGAAAAATGGAACAACAAGGAAAAGGGTGAGCTCAACTAGCCCAAAGAAAGAATGTTATGACTAAGATAATACCGAAGTTCAGAAGCGGTCTTTGGAATATCCTCGGTTCTAATTTTCGGTGATGATATCCGAGCTAAGATCGATTTTTGAAAAGAATTGTGCCCCTTGCAATCGGTCAAACAAGTCATCAATACGAGGTAGAGGATACCTATTCTTGATGGTGACATGGTTCAATTCTCGATAGTCAATACAAAGTCGCATACTCCGTCTTTCTTTTTACAAATAAAACAGAGCACCCCAAGGAGATGTACTAGGATTCGAATGAAACCGATGTCCAACAATTCTCAGAGTTGGACCTTTAACTCTGAAGTTCAATAGGAGCCATTCGATATGGGGTTTTAGAAATGGGCTTTGTACGGGTTCAAGATCAATAAAGAATTCAACTTCACGTTACGGGGTAGGCCAGGAAGTTCTTGAAATACGTCAGAAAGTCAATAACAACAGAATATTATTCAAATTTGACGTGTCTTTATTCAAATCCATAACATGGGCTAAGAAAGCTTGACATCCGCTTTTTAATAAACGAATAGCTTTATGATTAGATATGATGATGATTGATTTTAATGGTTTAGTTGTGAATTGAATTGCATATAACGGGTTGGTTAGGAATATGAAAACTAACAACCTTACGAAAACAATCAATTTTGGCATGATGAGTAGTTAACCAATCAATCCCTAAAATCACATCAAAAGCAAGTATCTTTAAAGAGATAAGGTCAATGGTAAGGTAATGGTGCCAACTTGAATCAAACAAGATTTATAAGCAGTGGATGTGATGAAAGTTTCTCTAACGGAGTTTCCATGAGATAGATCAAAGTCTAATTTCTCCGAGTCAAGTTTAAACGTTGAGCACATGCACGGAGAGAGATAAATGAATGGGTAGCACATTAGATCAAGTAAGGTATAAACTTCGCAAGAATTTATAAATAGCTTACCCGTGATAACCTCGTTTGGGTTCCTCGCATTATGACAAATCACAACAAACGCTCTTCCGGAATCGTTGACTTTGACTTTTTCCGGGACGATCTTTTGAGTCACCGTCCCCTAATTGAACTAGGTTTCGCTACTGCATAATCTCGAGCGATATGTCCTTCCTTTCCACAACTATAGCATACCTTGAACTGTTGTGGGTAGTTTGACCGATATGTCCCTCTCTTTTCGCATTTGTAGCATATGACCGGGTGGTCGATCTCCTCCTTAGAACCGGGCCATACCTAAGACCGCTGTCTTCACATAGTCGTTGTTAAATCTCCTCTTTTAAAATCTCCTCCTAACTCGCTTCTTCTTGCATTTTCATGGCCATGATTACCACAGAGTGGTTACCATTTTCGTCCGTCTCTTTTCTTTCTCCGCAGTTATCATTATTACGTTGATCGCTATCTCGGTACGATCCTCGGTTATGGTCCCTCAGTTGGCCGTGCATTTCGTTATCTCGCTCTAATAATTGAGCCTGTTTACAACATCCGAATAAAGAGAAAGTTTATGAGAAATGAGATATCGACGTATCGGGTTTCAAACCTCTAAGAAACATCCGTCATCGTTCCTCATCCTCCACCAAATGAGGTGCAAAGCACGGATAACTCGCAAACTTTGCCTCGTCATTGAGACACCGTCGTGTTGTTTTGTTCCAATCGATGAACTCCACTTCCTTCATACGACGAACACTTTCGGAAAGTATTTGTCATTAAATAGTCTCTCAAACGTCTCCCAAGACATGCCGAAAAGAAAATTTGGATGGGTACGCTTCACAGACTCCCACCGATGAAGTCTGCCGCTTCGCCACGGAACATAAAGGTGGCGAATGGAACCTTCGTTCTCTCCGTGCATCCCAAGACATCGAATATCTTGGTAATTTGTTTGACCCATGTTTCCGCCATGATCGGATCCGGCTTTCCTTAAATTCTGGTGGTCCCAACTCTTTGAATCGCTTGTTGTGACAACCCGTGAATTGCTATCATTTCCTCCTCAGTATTTTGAACACGAGTCTCCCTCGTGCGATTTTGCATGAATCGCAAAAACTTCTAAACATCCCTCGTTCATCATCTGCTCCATGGTGTTGTTCACAGGAGGAACATTGCCGACTGTTGTCAGACGCTCTCCTCGTTGGTAAGTACTGAGCATCTCCACGGTCTCATTTACTCCATTTGTTAATATTCTCGATCGACATTCTCAAATACCGCCATAAAACAAGGGTTAATTAAGAAAATCAATATATCACATAATATCCCTATATCTTGACCAACTAACAAATAAGCTTAGGTAGGGACATACTAGCAAAGGATTTTACTCTCTCTCCCTCCTAGTTCTATTCCCGATCTCCGCCAGAGATCATATCCCAAGCTCGATATTAATCGTGACGACCCCAAAATAGGTCCATTCCATCTAACCCATTACGAGTCGCCAAATACATGGTATGTAAAACAACTACAACTTTATTATCACAACAATAAAAGCGTGAGTTTAAATACAAATATTATCTTCTAGACAATATTTATACTCAAATAAATCCTCATCACATTTATTGATACATTATTTTACAATAATGGTGAGGACTACTAAACAACTCTCTCTAGAACCTTCATTCCATACCCACGACTAGTACTCGCTACATTCTCGCCTCCCGAGAAGAAAAATGGAACAACAAGGAAAAGGGTGAGCTCAACTAGCCCGGTAAAGAATGTTATGACTAAGATAATATACAACAAATTATCGTTAGTCTCCAACAGGAAAAATCGATAGAATACAATAGACAACAAGTTTCGGATCAATATTCGCATTGAAATAATAATTCATAGAAGAGTTACGTAGAGAATGAAATCTACTATAATCTATGAATTTAACAAATCCATCATCAATATTTTATCCCCGTAACATCAATCAATATTCATCTCAAATCAAATATTCATCTTTGCACTACTGAAGCCAAAGATATTCATCAATCCATCATGTTCATCTCAACACTGTTCATCTTTGCACTAAAGGCCAAAGATATTCATCGATCGGTCATGTTCATTTAAACACCGCTCATCTTTGCACTACATGTGCCAAAGATATTCTTCAGAAATCATTCATCTTTGCACTACAAAGCCAAAGATATTCAATAATATCATCATTTAAGATCGAGGATGATGAAAATACTTTTAAAGAACGAATCCGGTGAATCAAAATGACAAGGATTAAGGATTCAGTACTTGGTTTTATCCACGCCCAAAAATACCTCAAAAATAATCACAAGGTGGTGTAAAATTCAAGAATGATCAAAACATGGATACAATCAAAGCTAGTATCCAGAATAGATATTTTGGACGAAAAGAAGAAATTTTATTTTTCGATGAATAGTGTCGTATACGTGAATAGTGCCGTATACGTGAATAGTGCCGTATACGTGAATAGTAACTCCGACACCAAAAGATAGAAATTCCACAAAAAAACATTTTCACGCTTCATGAATAGTACTCGTGAATAGTAACTCGTGAATAGTAACTCATGAATAGTAACTCGTGAATAGTAACTCATGAATAGTAACCCCGACATGAAAAAGTTCCAAATTTGATAAAAGTTCCAACCAATATTTCAAAGATAATGATATTGAAGAAATAATATCATCTCGAAAAGAAAATAACATCCCTTACCTCAAAGAATCAAGACTTCGGAAGGAAAGGCTCAAGTGATCTTTGAATGAAACTTGTCTTCAACAAAGAACTCTCAAAGTATCTAAATACTCACAAAATACGCTCAATAATATAGAGAGAGAAAGAGAGAAAACTTTGTTTCTGGTGTGATTTTCAATTCTAACTTAGCCCTCTATTTATAGGAAAATGTTAGCCCGCCGAAGCAGACTTGACCTGCTACCTGATGGCTTTACCTGCTACTATTGCCACCCACCACATTTGAAATAAAATTCAGCACATTTCTTCACCAACCACAAGTGGGGCCCACTCAATTCTAGAATTTTCCACCAAAATCAATTATAAACCTAATTTTCGAATCAGACACCTCTTAAAATTCACAACAAATCATTCGTGCATTTTTAACGGTTCAAAATTTGTGGACATATACTCAACTTATGTATGTATAACATACCCAAAAATTACCACAATCCAACTATTCGGATTAAAAATTATAACCCCATAATATATCTCAAAAACCCCGATTTAATTTTTAATACCTCCAATGCGGTAAAATCTTGATAAAACACCTCAACAATAATTTCTTCATTTATAACCACATAAATAAATCCATCATTTATATCCACATAAAATAAATATTTCTTTATCATATGAATCAATAATTAATTATTCACAAATAATATTACTGAGAATCACAATTATGACAACCAGTAGCTCTCAGGAAAGAGGGGCTTTCCGATAAGGATTTCTCCTCATCGTAGCCGCAATTAGGTGACCAAACCTCTCCTCGATGTAACTTTCTAGACATTGCCAATAATGCTATCTAATAATATTATTCAAATAATATGAATTATTGATCCGATAATGGAGATAATGCGGTGACAATTATTGAACAACAATAATATAAAATATCAACGCAAGCAATTATTGAATCAATAAAATAAAATATTGAGCAAGAATTATCGTGAAAATTATTGAGTAGTGCCTTCTTCTTACGTAAGGATCAATAATTCAACAATCATGCGTAATACAGGTGTGCTCTTTGTGCAACCACGCCAGACATCGTATTTTAACCACCGGTATTCCAACAAATCTTAACTTGAATAACAACTACTGCTAGTTATTTTTAACCAACTTATATTTGTCATTTTCTTCATCCAATCGCTTTCAGGTTATGGGGCCACACATGGTCGCTACCTGTGCATTTAATATTCCCGACAAAGACGAATATTCCACGACCAAACGAATATTCCCGACAAAAATGAATATTTTATAACCACTTGCTTATTTTGAAATATTTGCGTATTTAACCCTTAACTATCCACATTAATCAAATCAACCCTTACTATTTCAAAATAATAAATAAAGGAAATTCCTTTTTATTTAAAAAAATTTCTGGTCTTACAACCTCCCTTCTTATGAAATTTCGTCCCTCGAAATTGGACGTGACGACCTGTGTGTTTCAAAAGATGAGGATACCTCGCTTTCATTTCCGTTTCCAATTCCTGTGTCATTTCCTCTATAGCATGATTCCTCCACAAAACTTTAACTTGTGGTATGACCTCATGCCAGCGTAGGACATGCTCCTTCCTATCCAAAATCTTGACAGTACCTCCTCATACGTTAAGTCTTCTGGCTATCTCGTCCGGGTTCTAACTCTATAACGTGGTTGGTCTTTCACATATTTACTGAAATACGAGATATGTGAAACACATTATGAACACGAGACATACTTGGAGGTAATGCAAGTTCATAGGCTACATTTCCTACTCGGTCAAGAATTTGAAATGGACCAATAAATCGTGGATTGAGCTTTCCTCTCTTCCCAAATCTTGTAACTCCCTTCCATGGAGCAACTCGCAACAATACATGATCCCCTACATTAAATTCCACGCCCTTTCGATGAAGATCCGCATAACTCTTTTGTCGATCTTGAGCCCGTTTGTATACGTTGTCGAATCATTTGGATCTTTTCGGTGAGTCATACGCATTAACTCGGGTCCCAACAATGTTGCTTCACCCACCTCATCCCAACATATTGGAGAACGACATTTTCGGCCCATATAATGCTTGAATGGAGCCACACCTATACTTGCTTGATAACTGTTGTTGTAGGAGAATTCCACCAATGGTAAATACTTATCCCAACTGCCCTTGAAGTCTAGGACACAGAGTCTTAATAAATCTTCAAGAGTTTGAATAGTCCTCTCTGATTGTCCGTCCGTTTGGGGATGGTATGCCGAACTAAATCGCAAATCTGTGCCCATAGCTTTTTGCAAGCTAACCCAAAATCTTGAAGTGAATCTTGGGTCACGATCCGAAACTATGGATACAGGCATGCCATGCAACCTCACGATCTCATTTACGTACATACTAGCAAGACGTTCAAGGAATAAGTCTCCCAGATCGGCAAGAAATGAGCGAGACTTGGTTAATCTATCAACAATAACCCAAATAGCATTGATGCCTTGAGAAACCGTAGGAAGACCAAGAACGAAATCCATGGTAATGTGTTCCCACTTCCATTAGGAATCTCAAGTGGTTGCAACGGACCCTTAGGTACTAGATGCTCGCCTTTACACGTTGGCAAGTTAAACACATCGAGATAAACTTTGCAATCTCTCTCTTCATATTATTCCACCAAAATGTATGTGAAGATCACGATACATTTTAGTACTTCGAGTGATGGATTGCAAATGGTGTATTGTGTGCCTCCATCATAATCTTGTACTTCAAATCGAGTTGTTAGGAACACAAAGTCTAGAGTGGACTCAAGTATTCCTTCTTCATCAATTCTCGCTTCCTAATAGCTCCTTCTTGTACTTTCTTCTTCATACGCGATCATATTCCGAATTCGGTGGCTTGAGCAACCTTAACTTTCTCTATTAAAGTTGGCTCTACGCGATACTTGACATCATCGCACTTCTCGTTCAAGATATGATCTTCTACTCAATGCGTACTACCACGCTCGCTTTACCGGGATGGTATTGAATAGTGTGGTCGTAGTCTTCAATAGCTCGAGCCAACGTCCGCGCATGTTGTCGAGTTCTTTTTGAGTGAAGAAATATTTAAGGCTTTTATGATCCTGAATATATCTCCACTTTCTCCCCATATAGATAGTGCCTCCATATCTTTAGCGCGAAAACGATCGGGCCGCTAACTCTAGATCATGAGTAGGATAATTCCTCTCATACTCTTTAAGTTGTCGCGAGGCATAGGCTATGACTTTCCCACGTTGCATGAGAACACATCCTAACCCTTTGCTTGAAGCATCATTTGAGATAACAAATCCATCCGAACCGGATGGTATTGTTAGAACAAATAGAAATAAGTCTCCTCTTAAGCTCTTGGAAACTTTTTTCGCATTCTTCGCTCCAAACGAATTTTGTATCCTTCCGAGTTAGTTGAGTTAATGGAGTAGCGATTCGAGAAAACCCTTCCACTTAATCTCCGATAATAACCACTAAGCCCAAAAGCTACGTACTTGATCCATCGACTTTGGTTGCTCTAACTTTGTATTGCTTCAATCTTCACGGATCAACAGATACTCCATGTTTTGACACCACATGCCCAAGAAATGCTACTTCCTCAAGCCGTAACTCGCATTTCTTCAATTTGGCATATAGTTGGTTTTCATGAAGCCTTTGGAGTACCGACTTCAAATGGTGCTCATGATCTTCACGACTTTTGGAATATATAAGGATGTCATCAATAAAGACAACAACGAATCGATCCAAATATTCCTTGAATACTCGGTTCATCATATCCATGAAAGCCGCAGGAGCATTAGTTAGTCCGAAAGACATGACTAAGAATTCATAATGCCCATACCGAGTTTCAAGGCGGTCTTTGGAATATCCTCGATTCTAATTTTCAAATTTGATGATATCCGTAAGCTAAGATCGATTTTTGAAAAGAATTGTGCCCCTTGCAATTGGTCAAACAAGTCATCAATACGAGGTAGAGGATACCTATTCTTGATGGTGACATGGTTCAATTCTCGATAGTCAATAAAGTCGCATACTCCCCGTCTTTCTTTTTACAAATAAAACAGAGCACCCCAAGGAGATGTACTTAGATCTAATGAAACCGATGTCCAACAATTCTCGTAGTTGGACCTTTAACTCCCGAAGTTCAATAGGAGCCATTCGATATGGGGTTTTAGAAATGGGCTTTGTACCGAGTTCAAGATCAATAAAGAATTCAACTTCACGTTCGGGGTAGACCGGAAGTTCTTCAGAAATACGTCGGAAAGTCAATAACAACAGAATATTATTCAAATTTGACGTGTCTTTATTCAAATCCATAACATGGGCTAAGAAAGCTTGACATCCGTTTTTTAATAAACGAATAGCTTTATGATTAGATATGACGTTGATTGATTTTAATGGTTTAGTTGCTTGAATTGCATAACAAAGGTTGGTTAGGAATATGAAAACTAACAACCTTATTTAAAACAATCAATTTTGGCATGATGAGTAGTTAACCAATCAATCCCTAAAATCACATCAAAAGCAAGTATCTTTAAAGAGATAAGGTCAATGTGTAAGGTAATGGTGCCAACTTGAATCAAACAAGATTTATAAACAGTTGGATGTGATGAAAGTTTCTCCTAACGGAGTTTCCATGAGATAGATCAAAGTCTAATTTCTCCGAGTCAAGTTTAAACGTTGAGCACATGCGGAGAGATAAATGAATGGGTAGCACCGGTATCAAGTAAGGTATAAACTTCGCAAGAATTTATAAATAGCTTACCCGTGATAACCTCGTTTGGGTTCCTCGCATTATGACCAACCACAACAAACGCTCTTCCGGAATCGTTGACTTTGACTTTTTAGGGACGATTTTTTGAGTCACCAATCCCCATCGAACTAGGTTTCGCTATCTGCATAATCTCGAAGCGATATGTCCTTCCTTTCCACAACTATAGCATACCTTGAGCTGTTGTAGGCGTTTGACCGATATGTCCCTCTTTTTCGCATTTGTATATATGACC
Organism: Panax quinquefolius; assembly: GCA_020205615.1. Taxonomy (NCBI): domain Eukaryota; kingdom Viridiplantae; phylum Streptophyta; class Magnoliopsida; order Apiales; family Araliaceae; genus Panax; species Panax quinquefolius. The sequence continues at coordinate 98,639,562 of CM035158.1, read as the reverse complement.
GGTGGTCGATCTCCTCCTTAGAACCGGTTACTACGCAGACCGCTGCGTCTTCACATAGTCGTTGTTAAATCTCCTCTTTTTAAAATCTCCTCCTAACTCGCTTCTCATTTTTTCATGGCCATGATTACCACCGAGTGGTTACCATTTCGTCATCTGTTGCTTTTCTCCGCAGTTATCATTATTCATTGGCTGATCGCTATCTCTCGTACGATCCTGGTTTGGTCCTCGGTGACCGTACTCGTTATCTCGCTCTAATAATTGAGCCCTCATTTACAACATCCGAATAAAGAGAAAGTTTATGAGAAATGAGATATCGACGTATGCCGGGTTTCAAACCTCTAAGAAACATCGCGTCATACGTTCCTCATCCTCCACCAAATGAGGTGCAAAACCGGATAACTCGCAAACTTTGCCTCGTCATCGAGAGACACCGTCCATGTTGTTTTGTTCCAATCGATGAACTCCACTTCCTTCATATGACGAACACTTTCGTGAAAGTATTTGTCATTAAATAGTCTCTCAAACGTCTCCCAAGACATGCCGAGTGCGGCCGGATGGTACGCTTCATGAGACTCCCACCAAAGAGTCCGCTTCGCCACGGAACATAAAGGTGGCGAATGGAACCTTCTGTTCCTCCGTGCATCCCAAGACATCGAATATCTTGGTAATTTGTTTGACCCATGTTTCCGCCATGATCGGATCGGCTTTCCCTTAAATCGTGGTCCCAACTCTTTGAATCTTGCCTTTGGATAACCCGTGAATTGCTATCATTTCCTCCTCAGTATTTTGAACACGAGTCTCTCCTTCTCGATTTTTGCATGAACCGCAAAAACTTCTAAACATCCCCTCGTTCATCATCGCTCCATGGTGTTGTTCATGGGAGGAACATTGCCACGACTGTCAGACGTTCTCCTCGTTGGTAAGTACAGGCATCTCCACGGTCTCATTTACTCCACTGTTAATATTCTCAGTCGACATTCTCAAATACTGTCATAAAACAAGGGTTAATTAAGAAAATCAATATATCACATAATATCCCTATATACTGACCAACTAACAAATAAGCTTAGGTAGGACATACTAGCAAAGGATTTACTCGTCTCTCCCCTCCTAGTTCTATTCCCCGATCTCCGCCAGAGATCATATCCCTAAGCTCTGATACCAACTGTGACGACCCCAAAATAGGTCCATTCCATCTAACCCATTCTGAGTCGCCAAATACATGGTATGTAAACAACTACAACTTTATTATCACAACAATAAAATCGTGAGTTTAAATACAAATATTATCTTCTAGACAATATTTATACTCAAATAAATCCTCATCACATTTATTGATACATTATTTTACAATAATGGTGAGGACTACTAAACAACTCTCTCTAGAACCTTCATTCCATATTCCGACTAGTACTCGCTACATTCTCGCCTCCCGAGAAGAAAAATGGAACAACAAGGAAAAGGGTGAGCTCAACTAGCCCAAGAAAGAATGTTATGACTAAGATAATATACAACAAATTATCGTTAGTCTCCAACAGGAAAAATCGATAGAATACAATAGACAACAAGTTTCGGATCAATATTCATAATGGAAATAATAATTCATAGAAGAGTTACGTAGAGAATGAAATCTACTATAATCTATGAATTTAACAAATCCATCATCAATATTTTATCCTCAGTAACATCAATCAATATTCATCTCAAATCAAATATTCATCTTTGCACTGTGCCAAAGATATTCATCAATCGGTCATGTTCATCTCAACACTGCTCATCTTTGCACTAAAGGCCAAAGATATTCATCATCCGGTCATGTTCATTTAAACACCGCTCATCTTTGCACTACACAGCCAAAGATATTCTTCAGAAATCATTCATCTTTGCACTACAAAAGCCAAAGATATTCAATAATATCATCATTTAAGACCGAGGATGATGAAAATATTTTTAAAGAACGAATCCAATTGAATCAAAATGACAAGGATTAAGGATTCGTACTTGGTTTTATCCACGTCCAAAAATACCTCAAAAATAATCACAAAGTGGTGTAAAATTCAAGAATGATCAAAACATGGATACAATCAAAGCTAGTATCCGTAATAGATATTTTGGACGAAAAGAAGAAATTTTATTTTTCGATGAATAGTGTCGTATCACGTGAATAGTGCTTTGATATCGTGAATAAAGCAGATATCGTGAATAGTAGCTCTCAGACACCAAAAGATAGAAATTCCACAAAAAACATTTTCACGCTTCATGAATAGTACTCGTGAATAAGTAACTCGTGAATAGTAACTCATGAATAGTAACTCGTGAATAGTAACTCATGAATAGTAACCCGAGCATGAAAAAGTTCCAAATTTGATAAAAGTTCCAACCAATATTTCAAAGATAATGATATTGAAGAAATAATATCATCCGAAAAGAAAATAACATCCCTTACCTCAAAGAATCGATGCTTGCCGGAAGGAAAGGCTCAAGTGATCTTTGAATGAAACTTGTACTTGAACAAAGAACTCTCAAAGTATCTAAATACTCACAAAATACGCCAATAATATAGAGAGAAAGAGAGAAAACTTTGTTTCGGTGTGATTTTCAATTCTAACTTAGCCCTCATTTATAGGAAAATGTTAGCCTACCAAAGCGCAGATTGACACGCTACCCGATGGCTTTTACACGCTACTATTGCCACCCACCACATTTGAAATAAAATTCAGCACATTTCTTCACCAACCACAAGTGGGGCCCACTCAATTCTAGAATTTTCCACCAAAATCAATTATAAACCTAATTTTGAATCCGACACCTCTTAAAATTCACAACAAATCATTCGTGCATTTTTAACGGTTCAAAATTTGTGGACATATACTCAACTTATGTATGTATAACATACCCAAAAATTACCACAATCCAACTATTCGGATTAAAAATTATAACCCCATAATATATCTCAAAACCCCGATTTAATTTTTAATACCTCCAACTGGTAAAATATCGATAAAACACCTCAACAATAATTTCTTCATTTATAACCACATAAATAAATCCATCATTTATATCCACATAAAATAAATATTTCTTTATCATATGAATCAATAATTAATTATTCACAAATAATATTATGTAATCACAATTATGACAACCCGGTAGTTCCCGGGAAAGAGGGGCTTTCCGATAAGGATTTCTCCTCATCTTGTGGCATGCAATTAGGTGACCAAACCTCTCCTCGATGTAACTTTCTAGACATTGCCAATAATGCTATCTAATAATATTATTCAAATAATATGAATTATTGATCCGATAATGGAGATAATGTGCGTTGACAATTATTGAACAACAATAATATAAAATATCAACGCAAAGAATTATTGAATCAATAAAATAAAATATTGAAGCAAGAATTACCGTGAAAATTATTGAGTAGTGCCTTCTTACGTAAGGATCAATAATTCAACAATATGCGTAATACCGGTGCTATCTTTGTGCAACCACGCGTAGACATCGTATTTTAACCACCGGTATTCCAACAGTCTTAATTCAGTAATAACTACGTAGTTATTTTTAACCAACTTATATTTGTCATTTTCTTCATCCAATCGCTTTCAGTTATGGGGCCCACACACGGTTTGGCACCATCGTGCATTTGCGAATATTCACAAAAGATTTAATATTCCACGACCAAACGAATATTCCCGACAAAATGAATATTTTATAACCACTTGCTTATTTTGAAATATTTGCGTATTTAACCCTTAACTATCCACATTAATCAAATCAACCCTTACTATTTCAAAATAATAAATAAAGGAAATTCCTTTTTATTTAAAAAAATTTCGGGGTCTTACAATACCCATCAAAATGGTCATAAGGATCTCCCAATCCATCATATGTCTCCATCGGGGGTATTTTCTTCTTCGGGTCGGTTGTGACCTGATTGATTTCGGGCAAAAAAGGTGAACTGGGGCAGCTCAGAGGTGCTCCCATCTGACTTTTTACCACCAGCAGCTTCTCCAACTCTGCGACCCTTCTTGCGAGGGGATCGGACTCCTCTTTACGAGGGGAGGATCTAAGCATGTCCCTCTCGTATTAAGGAGACGTGACCCTCCTCCTTTGCCCTGATCTGCAATGGTGCTCAGACCTTTTATCTAGGGAACGACTCCTCCTTCGGCTTCTGCCTTCTCGAGAGCGACTCCTAGGTCTACTCTGATCCCTTCCAGCTTCTTCCTGTCGAGGTGTCCTGGATCGGCTACGATTTCGGTGCCTCTTTGATGAAGCCTCTTGCTCTCCAGCCATTTTGGCCATCTGCTCTTCGAGCTCCTCTTGCTGAAGGCGTAATGCCATCATGGCATCTTGGGTTTGCTGCATCTTTTTCTACAGGATGAATTGACATTGGTCTCTACTGCCCTCTGGCCGGTCTTTCCCTAGTCTTTCGTATGCCCGAGACTGATTGTCATTGGTATGACTGACGGGAATAGGAGTGTACTGACTAGCCAAAAACAATCATCGCCGGACAGATTGGGTGTGTCCAGCATTGTCTCCCTGATCCTTCGAACCCAACCTTTCCTTTACTGACCCCCTCACCTGGGTGGTGTGGTGGGTTTTTACTTTTTCCTGGTTAGAAGCACTTCTATCCCTGGTCGCTATATCCTTTAACCAAAAAATAACACAGTAATTGCTAAAGCACTAAAAGTCCTCCTTCTAGCGCCAATGTTAACGCCAAGTTTCGCCGACGCGTCCAATCACCGAATCCACACTCTTAAACCTGTACAATAAAAGATCACACAGGAAGCTTGACAGCTTGTGCCGCCTGGTGATAGCTCCGGTGTGAGAATGAGTACAGGTCATTATAAGGTTTAACAATGGAGGGTTTAGTGTATAGTGCTCAAAAGTGTATTTCCTGTGAATTGAAGTTTAGCCTTGTATTTATAGCCATTCTCGCCACCTTAGAATCCACCTCCGAGTTGGATTAGGACTCCTAAACATGGCAATTACCATTGTTTAGGTCCAACACAATCTCCTTAAAAGGTACAAGTTGGATACGATCTAAATACTACCTTTGGAATTAGCTTATTCAAATATGGTTAGGACTAGAATCCTTAACCATTTAAATCCCTTATGACTCTGGACTCCATACAAGGGCCAACCCACTGTATAGACCCAATCCAATCGATCCCACATAAACTGGTCTGGCCTCCAGCTCAATGGACTCGGATGCCCAACCCCGGACACCATGCACCAGAACCGGACTCCGGCCCAAAGGACTCAGAAGCCCAAACCTGAACGACTCTAATATCCCTGTTAGCTTCGGCCCAATGGGCTTAACATCCCCTTCTTACCCTAGGCCTTCAGCCCACATGAGGGTCGGTAAAATATTCCTGAACACATATATACAAATTATCCTATTAATTTAAATTTGTAATTTAAATACTATCAATCATAATTACATATTTAAATCCTTACCATTTAAATTAATTCCCGTTTTTAATTACATTCTATGTGTGTGACCCTATAGGTTATTATTACGTTGGCAATAATTTTAAAATCATATTATAAAATTATAAACAGTGAGTGGCATCAAGTAATGCATCACTGCTACCCAAGTAATAATAAGATCAGTGATTCGATGCAACCTTTTCGTGATCAATGTTTTAATATAATTTAATCCTTTTAATATTGACATCCTAGATTAAACTCGATTCATGGAATGTGTCATACTCTTCATAATTTAATTTGAGTTTTCTTGATCAATGAGCAGACTATATGAAACAAATTACTATGTGAGCATAGCCATGTATTTCATAGTCCTACTCGATCAAGAGGCCTATGGATATCACCCCTAATATATAGGAGGGTTAAATTTCATCTAGATCACTCATATTTCTCACACGATTCATGATGTACCCAATAATCACCTTTATAGTCCACCCTAATAAAGGTGACCTTTGATGATATCAAAGTACATAAATTCTGGTGTAGTAATATAGTAATTTCAAGTCGGAGGATCATTATATCATTGTCACTATGAGAATTGCTAATGACACTTTGCATAATGCTCCATGAAGAATTCTCATGGTGGGTCTGTTCAGTACATTGTTCTCTAACATGTACCTATGCATTGACTCAATATCTCATATATTTATGACCAACGAGATTTGGTCATCAGTCAATCCACATACTAGTCTCAATGTATCATTGTTGTCCCAGTAACCAAGGACATTTAAGAGCAATGATACTAATTGTAATTATATAATCTCATGTTCAAGTCACATACTTAAAGCTATATAATTTGTATCACTATTCTAAGGACTTTTATTATGCTAACATTTATAGAACGCAGTAAATAAAACCATAATAAAATAATTCATTTATTCAATCAAATATAATATTAAAAATGTTATGCAATTATATCAAATAATTGGTCTCTAGGGCATAAACTCTAACAATGTGTACTCTCCCAACTCTTGAAATTGCTAGCAACCCAAATCAAAACAAGACTCCTCTTATTTATAGATGTAGACAATCCTCCTAATCTATTTAGGAATATGAATTTATTTTAATTAATTAAACTTATTTAATTAATTAGGCTCCTAATCCAATTATGAATAATTAATTAACCTCTTTTAATTAATTAATCTCCTAATCTTATTTGAAATATATGAGAGTTCCCTTTTATTAATTAATTCTCAAACTTCTTTAGGAATTAAATAATAATAATAATAAGACTCCTCTTATTAATTTATATTTAATATTTCTAAAATATTAAATAATAAATATTAAGCTATTTAATTTAATCTATAGTGTAACTTTTTATTATGATTATGTCATTTACTTCTTAAATAAATATTTTTTCTTTTATGGTGTGACCATTTAGGTTCTTCATATTAAATCGGTTGTGAATAAATCAATTAGAATAATTTTAATCTTATTTAAATAAATAAATTAATTTATTAATTTATTTAAATAAATAATATTTATTCTACAATAAGGATAAGTCTCCTTAGCGATCAACGACTTTCCAGTTAATATTGATTTCAACATTAATCATAAAAGAACCCTTAAGTAAATAGTTACCGTACAATTCAATCCTTCAACTGTACAATGTCTCAATTAAATATAAGACATGTAATTAATGTCAAGTCTTATTTTATTTAATTATATGAATTTCGATTCTTAAATGCACAACTCCAAATAATGCAAATTAGAAACTCCTTTCTAATTTTATTCTACCTTAGCCAATGACTACTGGGTTGTCATTTATCAAATCACATAGGACATTCTCTTCTTTTACTGGAAACGGTAGATACTTTGTTGATCATACATTATCTCCATGTACAACTTATTACACCCAAGAATACCTTTCGATATACCCTATGGGTCTTAAGGGACATGTCAAAGTATAACTCACCATACACAAGATACTATGATGATCTCAAGTTTAAGGATCACTTGTACTACTATCACTACAGGAATTTCTATTGACAGGCAAGTAAAACTCTATTAGGTATTTCTTAACGAGCCACATTCAGTGAACTTATTCTCCAATAAGCACCTAAAGACTTGTTTTAGTATCTCCACACAAATAATCATGAGATCAATCATCCTCATCCAATGAGCAAGCAACGTATGTACCAATCTATCCGGATTCACTAATCCCCTTTTTAGTAATCCAAAGAATTGGAACAATTTTAGTTTGTAAGCTATCTAAGAATTTAGATCTCATTAGCATGATCATCATCATGATTCTAAAAGCATTGCTCAAAACTATGGGTTTATCACATATTATAAAACATCACCATGTAGATAAATTAAAAACCTTTAATTAAACAATTCTTTTATTAATAAATGAATAAGATTATTACAAAGTATATGCTTTATAATCAAACATGATTGGCTTGTGTGCATACTACTTTCAATCTCCCACTTATACTAAAGCTAATCACTATAGTATCTCATACCCTTCTTCTCTAAGTGGCGATCATCCTGCTGTTGGATAAGCTTTAGTTAATGGATATGTAACGTTATTTTTGAGAGTCCATTATCTCTATAGTGACTTCTCATTCAATGATTCTTTAATCAAATGAAAGTGTCGCAACACATGTTTAGATCCAAGATGAGACTTATAAACTATTCTTAGTTCTGTAATGAACTTTTCATCCAAACAATTAACTTGCAGCTTCATTTACAATTATATACTTTGTCTTTATCACTAAACCAGTAACTTTTTGCTGTTTAGAACTTTTTCAATTCAGTGTACCATCTTTCAAGGTAACGATTTACCCTAAAGTGGATTTTCTGTATTCTTGGTCAGTCTGAAAAACTTAAGTCTGTTAAGCCCTCTAGTTTTAATTCAGACCCACCATGAATATGATCACATCCTTAGTGTTGGTTAAATACTTTAAGATGTTTTCACTGTCTTACAGTGATCTTCTCCAGAATATGACCGATCAACATCAGGTCTCATACATTTCACTACATACATGATAGTTACTCATGTGATCTCTCTTTTTAGGAGTCTATGGGGACTATTAAGAGAGATACACTCCATGGCTCATCAACGTGAGACATCTCTTGGAGTTTATCATGCTAAACAGCTTTAACATCAAATGAATATACATTTCTTGGGTTATGTCGAACATCTTCTTAAATCTATCTATATAAACTTGTATCCCCAATTAAGATACTCAAATCATTCATAGAGTAATGTTTAGACAACTTTATCTTTACTAATTGTAGCATTGGTACGTCATTCCTTATTCATAGTATATCAACATATAATACTAAGAATGTCACGGCGCTCCCACTGACCCTTTTGTATACACTAGGTTCATTCTTGTTTTTGATAAAATCAAACTCTTTTGATTATCTCATCAAAATGAATGTTCCATTTTTGAGAAGCTTGCTTCAATCTTAAAATGGATTGTTGTAGCTCATATATTTGATTTGCTTCAACCATTGAAAAAAATTCATCTGGTTGTATCATACATACATTCTTCTCTAATAATTTATATTTGAGGAAGGGCTTCTCCACGTCCATTTGCTAGATTTAGTAATAATAAGCTACAATCACAAGTGAAATCCAAATGGAATCAAGCAATAATACCGGTAATAAGGTTTTGTCACAGTTAACTCTTTAACTTTATCTAAAACCTTTTTCAAACCAGTCTGGTCTTATAGGTCTCTACCTTTCCATTTGCTCCAAAGATCCATTTTTAAATTTCATGGTCATCTACCATTTCTCTGAGTGTCTAAAACTCTTAGCCTCATCGTATGTAACTGGATCATCATCTTCTATGAAGTGTACCTTATCATCATCATTCATGATGAATTCATATCTACCAGGTATCTTCGGTACTATTCTAGATTTACGATTCGATTGTGGTACAATAGATCTATCTACAGGTTCCTCTTATTTGACTTATAGTGCTTTGTGGTTCTTGAACTCTTCAAGATCTATTATCCTCCCACTAGCCCCTTCAATGATAAACACCTTTATTTTAGAAGGCATCGTATTTCACAACAAACTTACATTAGGATGTCCCACAAATCTGCACTTGTCAAATCTTGTCCCAAGCTTATCCTTTTGAAACCAATTCATATAAGATGGACAGCCCCTTATCTTAACATGATTAAGATTAGGAATTCTCCCTGTCCATAACTCTTATGGAGTCTTGGGGCCAGATTTTGAGGTTACCTTTTCCGTAAATATAGCCATTTCTAGGACATGGCCCTAGAAGGATACTGGAATGTCGGTAAAATTATTATGGACCGCACCATGTCTAATAAGGTACAATTTTTCCTTTTAGATACACCAATTAATTATTGTGTATCAGGAAATGTCCATTGTTAGAAAACCATTTAAGACGATCTAGAAACCTATTGTGCAAGTATTTCTTCCTCAATCAAATCGAAGAATTTTAATACTTTGCCAATTTGTTTCACTTCTAAATTCTTTGAATCTTTCTAATGAATCAAACTTGTATTTCATCAAATACAAACATTTAACTCTTTGAATAATTATCTCCTTTTCATTTACTAGTTTGTTTAATTTACAAAATTATTTTTATGTGAGTCAAGTATACAAAATCCATTAAGTAATATTCCAGTTCTATACAAAATATTATTATTATAAATAGAACAACAATTGTTCTTAAATATAATACCAAAAATTTTATTATCCAACAAAAAAATGGAAATAATGTTTCTTATGAGAACTGGAATACAATAACAACTTATTGACTTAATAGACTTGCCCATGGACAACACTAAACTATAAGATCCTATGGCTAATGCAGTAACCTTTGTTTTATTTTCCACACATAGGATTACTTATCCTTTGTTTAGCTTTCTATTTCTGCTTGGTCCCTTCATAAATCTATATTTAGAAGAATCAAAGTTGGTATCCAATACCCAAGTAGAACCTTGACTTAAAAAAAATTATTTCAATCATGAATAAAACTGTATTTGTAATCGAAGTTTCACTAAGTTTCTTTGGTTAGCCTCTGCAAGATGCTTATTGCAGTTTTCTTTCCAGTGTTATGGCTTATTGCAGTGGAAGCAAACTCCTTTGCTATCCATATCAGTTTTGTTCTTTTTATCCTTTGTTTTTGCCTTTCCATTTACCTTCTTAGAATTGTTCTTCTTTTCAGAAGATCCTTTGTCCCCTACCTGTAAGACTTGGTCTTTCATAGTTGGAAAGTGACTCTCAACAGTTTTCAATATGTTAAGCAAATCAGTGAGGCTGATATCTAGCTTGTTCATATGAAAAATTCACTACAATTGTGAGAAGGAGTCCGGGAGTGACTAAAAGATCAAATCTTGGATCAACTCTCCATCCATGACAAAACTTGTTGTCCTAATTGTTCGATCAAATTGATCATATTAAGGACTTTTGTATGTACTGTAGTGTCATCAGTCATTCTAGATCGGAACAGTTTCTTAGATATCTTATATCTATTAGTCTTACTTTCCTCATCATCAACTACATGTTGTGCAGAAATATAGTAGGAGCATCCATAGTTTCATGTTGACGCTGAAGCTCATTACTCATGGCGCATAATGCATGGAGCTAACTGTGCATCATCTTGCAAATTTCTAAAACTAGAAATCTCTTCCTCAGAGGCATTGTCTGCAACCATTGCAGGGATAGTCATGTTAAGGACACAAGATAGCTTTTCAGCCTTGAGAACAATTCTCAAATTTCTTAACCAACCCGTTTAATTAGGTCCGGTTAAATAGCATCTAATATGTTCCGCAGTGATAGTAATTTAGACATTGTAAAATTCTGAAAATAAATTTGTAATTAACAACATTTTAGCATGCATTCTTTTATTAATTACAAAAATAAATTAGATCGTGTTTTCAATTGACATCTCCTACTATTTTCTTCAAACTATATTACCCTCACTTATATAGTTCGGCAAAATCTAATTAAAGATTTGCTAGTGAGAATATGGTGTTAGGTTTTGTGAAAATCAAAGTAGCAATCAAATTGAAAAATTAGCGGAAGCGAAATAAAATCAGATTTTAAAATTTTTCACAAACCAATTACCCGGATCATCCTTTATGCATATTATTAATTAAACGAAGAATAAGAAATTATGAAATCATACCCTTGTAGAAACGAGCTTCCTCAGGTACGAGTTCACCTCCTACTTCTCCGCGATCTCCTTGAATCTCTGGGTAGATTCCTTCCTTTGATCAATGTAAGCCACCCAAGTGTTTGGCCTCTAGAGGTGATCCACCAAAGAAGAAGAATTTTTCAAGAAGAAGGGGTATTGGCTCAAACCCTAGTTTTTCCTATCTGTATAGAAAAAGGAGGCGTACTCTTCAACTTTAGGAATTACGTATATAAGATATCTGATATAAGACTCCTCTTATAAAGATATCATGTAACCCTATTTTAATTAAAATAAGGTATTATTTATTTAATTAAACTCTTTTAATGAAATGGGCTCCCTAATCCTATTAGGGGTAATTAATTAAACTCCTTTAACTAATTTTCCTTCCTAATCCAATTAGGAATAAATTAGAGTACTTATATTAAATTAATTCCTAAACCTTTTAGAAATTAAAATAATAATAATTGTAATAATATTAATAAGACTCCTTTTATTAATTTATATTTAAAATTTCTAAAATATTAAATAATAAATATTAAGCTATTTAATTTATTCTATCACCATAGATTAAATTAAATATACTTAACTATATTATTACAATTATGCCATTAACTTCTTAAATAATTATTCTTCCTTTTATGGTGTGATCCATTAGGTTCTCCATATTAAACTAGGTTGTGAATAAATCAATTAGAACAATTCTAATCTCATTTAAATAAATAAATTAAACAAATAATTTATTTAAATAAATAATATTTATTCTACAATAGGGATAAGCCTCCCTAGCGATCAACGACTTTCCGGATAATATAGATTTCAACATTAATCATAAAAGAACCTTTGAGTAAATAGTTACTGAAGTGACAATTCAATCCTTCCACCATACAATGTCCCAATTAAATATAAGACATGGAATTACTTGTCAAGTCTTATTTTATTTAATTATATGTATTTCGATTCCTAAATGCACAACTCTAATGAATGCAAATTAGAAACTACTTTCTAATTTCATTCCACCTCGCCAAGGTTTCTGGGTTGTCATTTATCGAATCACATAGGACATTTCTCCTTTTTACTAGAAGTAGTAGATTCTTTATTGATCATTCATTATCTTCATATATAACTTATTACACCCAAGCATACCCTTTGATATACTCTAAGAGTCTTAAGGAATAAGTCAAAGTGTAATTCATTATATATAAGATACTATGATGATCTCAAGTCTAAGGATCATTTGTATTACTATCACTACTGAGAATTCTATTGACGGGTAAGTAAAACTCTATTAGGTATTCCTTAGCGAGTCACGCTCAATGAACTTATTCTCTAATAAGCACCTACATACTTGCTTTAGTGTCTCCACACAAATGATCATGAGATCAATCATCCTCATCCAATGAGCAAACAACGACGCAATCAATCCAGGATTCATTAATCCCCTTTTAGTAATCCATTGATTGGGAACATTTTAGTTTTAAGCTATCTAAGAATTTAGATCTCATTATCATGATCTTATCATGATTCTAAAAGCATTGCTTAAAACTATGGGTTTATCACATATTATTAAAACAGCACCATGTAGATAATAAATGCATTTAATAAATAATTCTTTTATTAATAAATAAATAAGATTGATTACACAGTATATGCTTTATCATCATACATGATTGGCTTGTATTCATAATACTTTTAATCTCCCACTTGCACTAAAGCCAATCGTCGTGGTATCTCATACCCATCTTCTCTAAGTGACAATCAAACTGCTGTTGTGTTAACGCTTTAGTAAATGGATCTCGCAATATTGTCTTGAGAGTCCACACGCCCGGTGGTGACGTCTCCTCTTTCAATGATCTCTCCGATCAAATGAAATCGTCGCAACACGTGTTTGGATTTACGATGAGAGACTGGGTTCCTTAGCTTGTATGTGGCTCCAGTGTTGTCACAGAATAAAGGCACTAGTCCTTTAATGCTAGAAACCACACCAAGTTCGGTAATGAACTTCTTCATCCAAACAGCTTCCTTTGCAGCTTCACTTGCAGCTATGTACTCTGCCTCATCCTTTGAATCAAGAATCGTTTCTTTGCTTGGAACTTTTCCAACTCATCACGCCACCGTTTAAGGTAAACACATACCCAAAGCGGATTTACTATCATCTTGGTACGTTTGAAAACTTGAGTGCGTGAAGCCCTCTGGTTTTAATTCGCACTCCACCGTAGACAAGAAATACATCCTTAGTTCTTCTTAAGTACTTTAGGATATTTTTCAACGCCTTCCAGTGTTCTTCTCCGGATTCGATCGATATCTCGCTTGTTACACTAAGTGCATGAGTGACATACGGTCTAGTACATATCATATCAGTACATGATAGATCCTATTGCTAAAGCATAAGGAATCTTACTCATACGGTTTCTCTCTCAGTGTCTTTGGGGCTTGTTTCTTGGAGAGATGTATTCCATGGCTCATCAAGATGAGACCTCTTTTGGAATCTTCCATGCTAAACCTTTTTAGCATCAAGTCAATGTAAGTTCCTTGGGACAAGCCAAGCATCCTATTAGATCTATCTCTATAGATCTTTATCCCCAAAATATAGGATGTTTCTCCCAAGTCCATCATGGAGAAGTGTTTAGATAACTTGATTTTAATTGATCATGAAGATAGGAATATCATTCCTATCGGTAATATATCATCAACATATAATACAAGGAATGAAACAAGCGCTCCCACTAACCTTCTTGTACACACATGGTTCATCCTCATTTTTGATAAAATCAAACTCTTTAATTGTCTCATCAAAACGGATGTTCCACCTACGAGAAGCTTGCTTTAATCCATAAATGGATCATTGTAGCTTACAGACTTGATTTGTTCTAACCTTTGAAACAAATCCCTCTGGTTGTGTCATATACACATCCTCCTCAATTTTCCCATTGAGGAAGGTCGTTTTCACATCCATCTGCCAGATTTCGTTGTCATGGTAAGTGCTAATCGCAAAGCAAAATCCGAATGGACTTGAGCATTACTCTTTGGTGAGAAGGTTTTGTCATAGTCAACTCCTTGTCTTTGTTTGAAACCTTTTGCAACCAGTAGGGCCTTATAGGTCTCTACCTTGCCGTCTGCTCCAGTCTTTCTTTTGCAACCTGTCTGGCATCTTTGGTACTCTTCCAGATTTACGAATAGGGTGTGGTACAGAAGGAATCTCTACTTGGTTAGGTACCTCACTTTGATCTATAGTATTTTGTGGTTCTTGAACCTCTTCAAGATATATCTTACTCCCTTCGACCCCTTCAAGGATAAACTCCTTTTCCAAGAAGGCAAGCATGTTTCGCAACACACACCTTTTGATCGGTTGGATGATAGAAATAATACCCCGATGTTTCTTTAGGGTATCCCACAAATCTACATTTGTCGATCTAGTCTGCGACTTTATCGTTTTCAAACTTTTTGACATAAGTGGACAACCCCAAGTCTTAACATGCTTAAGATTTGGTTTCCTCCCAATCCATAACTTCATATATGGGGTCTTGGGGACGGATTTTGTAGGTACCTTGTTAAGTAGGTATGCAGCCGATTCTAGGGCATATCCCCAGAAGGAAACTGGAAGGTCGGTAAAGCTCATCATAGATCGAACCATGTCCAACAATGTTCGATTTCTCCTTTCAGATACACCATTCATCTGTGGCGTCCCTGGTGGAGTCCATTGTGAGATTATACCATTTTCTTTGAGACAATTGAGAAACTCACCACTTAAGTATTCTCCTCCTCGATCAGATCGAAGAATCTTAATACTCTTACCAGTTTGCTTCTCAACTTCACTTTTGAACTCTTTGAACTTTTCAAATGATTCAGATTTGTATTTCATTGAATACACATATCCAAATCTTGAGTGGTTGTCGATTGAATGTAATAAAATAAGAATACCCTCCTCCTCAAATGCGATTCGTTGTCATGGGTCCACATACATACGTGTGTACCAACACTAACAACTCAGTAACTTTTTCTCCTTTTCCACTAAAAGGAGATTTAGTCATTTTACCCATGAGACAAGATTCACGGGTTGGATATGATTCATAATCGAGATAGCTCTAGGAGCCCATCTTTATGCAACTTGGATAATCTTGTTTCATTAATAATAACCGAGTCTACAAAGATTGCCACATGAAGGTATAATTAACATCATCTCTTTTCCTTTTCTTAGTTTGTTCAATTTGAAATATATTTTCATGCAAGTCAAGTATATAAAGTCCATTTCGCAAACTACCAACACCATATAAAACATTATCATTATAAATAAAAAAAGCTGTTGTTCTTTATTATAATATTAAAACCATCCATATCCAATACGAGAGATAGAAATAATGTTTCTAATGATATTTGGAACAAAATAACAATTATTTAAATTAATGAACTTGCGTAAGCGGTCTTTAAACAATAAGTCCCTACGTATTGTCTACAAAGAACCTTTGCTCCATTTCCCACTCGTAGGGGCGACCTCATCCTTGCTCGACTTTCTACTCGACCCGTCCCTGCATATTATTACATATGTGAGAACCACATCCCGGTATCCAATACCCAGTAGAAGATTGACTTTCGAGAAAAATTAATTTCAATCATAAACAAACCTTGATTAGGATTGAAGCTTCTCCAAGCTTCTTACGCTTTTATTCTCATGAGATAATCCTTGCGGTTCCTCTTCCAATGACCCGGCTTATTGTAATGGAAGCAAATTCCTTTGCTAGGCTGGATCAGTTTCTTTTGATCCTTCACTTTCGCCTTTCCCTTAGCCTTCTTGGATTTCTTCTTTCGGAAGATACCTTGGGCCTCTTCCTTTTCTTGGAAGAATCATCCACCGAGAAGACATGGTTCTTCTTGGATGGGAAGTGACCTTGTAGATTTTCAACATGTTAAGTAATTGAGCAAGTCGACATCCAACTTATTCATGTGAAAATTCACAACAAATTGTAAGAAGGTGTCCGGGAGTGATTTGTAAGACTAAATCTTGAATCAATTCCCCATCCATGAGCGAACCCAAGTTGTCCAAGATGTTCAATCAGATTGATCATCTTTAGGACATGAGTCTCAATCAGTAGTGCCCTCGATCATCCCGAGATCGGAAGAGCTCCTTAGATATTTCATATCTAGCGGTCTACTTTGATCACCATACAACTCTCGAAGGTGCGAGATAGCATAGTAGGAGCATCCATGTTTTCATCTTGCCGACTTTGAAGCTCGTTACATTTCATGGATGCTGAGCATGATGCATTGAGCCACAGATGCATCATCTTGCCCTTTGTTTAAAAGTAGCAATCTCTTCCTCGGAGGTTGTCTCTCGCAACTTTTGCAGACTGTGGTAATTTAGGACATAAGAAATCTTTTCAAAGCGGTGAGAACAATTCTCGATTCCTTAACCAAATCAGGTGTAGTTCGGTCCGATCGGTTTGTTAGCATTAAGTATGCTACTGTGATGAAATTAGTGAATGTGACATTTTCAAAATTTCGCATGTAAAAGACAATATTTTAGCAAACATTCATTTAATTAATTACCAAAATAAATTAGGTCTTATTTTATATTGGTATCTCCCACTATTTTTTTTTAAACTATATTACCTCATTTATATAGTTTGGCAAAATCTAATTAAAGTTTTTTCTAGTGAGAATAAGGATCCCATTTCAAATATATATAGCCTTGTGGTGACACAACAAACTATATATAAATAAATAGGTAGACAACTCCTTGTCAATTACATCAACATGTAACTCCTTATGTTTTGCCTCTTAGATTATTTTGATCAAGTGGTGGCACATCCGAATCAAAATTATCTAAGTTAAGTCCAACCTAGCACTTCCATATATTTAAAAAAGAAAAATATTGCCCTTGTGGTGACACAACAAAACAATATTGTTCAATTTTCTTTATAAGCATCAAATGTGATAAATTAACATCTTAAATACTTAATACTTGCCTTGTGGTGACACAACAAACTCATATTAAATATTTAATACTTTATTAATTTTATCATGCTAGAAGGCGACGTTCGATATTCTAAATATCTTTGAACGCTTAAGACTTAATAAAAAAAACTTTGAGGGATTTGTTATTATTTGTCTCATCTTGTTTTAATGCTGCATGCAATATATATATATAAAATAGCGTCATTATATTATTAAACATGCTGAAGCATGTTTTATAATATATAATATATATAATACTAGAATGCACATATAGAATACTATATTCTACCGGATTAATTATGGACTTTTATTCTAGTTTGGTTCACTAGAGCCACCAAGTGAACCAAAAGGTCAAACCCTAGGGTACAAAGAATAAACATTTAAATATAACTATTACATTTAAACCCGGGCTCCATTACAAACGGGTCTTTTAGCGCTCCTTGCTCCTTAATCTTCGGTTCTTCGAAAAATTCTAACTAGTCCTATTACATAAACTATTTAATTTAAATAGAAACCTTGATCAACAGTCAAGAGGAAGTACATAGGAGAGAGATAGAATTTACATCAAAAAGAAAACCAGAAAAGGCGAGGTACGCAGACCCCATTTAATAAAACTCATTCATTCAAACATCCAACTAAAATAAATCCAATCACATTGGTCAATTGTCCATAATCAATCTCATTTATTATCATACATATCACCATATGTATCAATAAATAAAATCATTCCATATATATATGAGTATCATTTAATGGGCAATTTTATGTTGCATGAAATCCAATTTCAAGATTAAAATAAACTCTTTTATTTTAATTATAAAATTATTAAGATATTATATAATATATATATATATAATATAATATAATATTAACCGTACCAAAAAAAACGTACGGTTTATATATATATTATATATATATAATCTGATGAAACAGATTTATATATCATATATATATATATATATATATATATATAATATATATAATATATATACCCATACTTGAATCTTAAAAGGCGACAAAAAAAAATGATTCAAGCTGCAAGTAATCCGTGAGTATACAGTCAATTAGCAGGTATCAAGGATTTGTTTTTTTTTTCTTTCGGCGATCATGCCTTTTAAAAGAGTTCCGTGATTTCCTGAATCAAGATAAAACACCCACGAATGCATTCAAAAAAAAAAATTAATTTCCGAAACCACGGATTGCATTAAAAAAAACGTTTCCGAAAACTTTTCGGCAAATTTTTTTTTTTCATAAAATAATAATTTTATACAACAAATTATGCCCAATAAATTATTCAAAATACATACCCATACATATATAGAATCAAAATAATTAATAATTCGCATAAAGTTTGGCTCATGATACCACTGTTAGGTTTTGTGAAAATCAAAGTAGCAATCAAATTGAAAAATTAGCGGAAGCGAAATAAAATTAGATTTTAAAATTTTTCACAAACCAATTACCCGGATCATCCTTTATGCATATTATTAATTAAACGAAGAATAAGAAATTATGAAATCATACCCTTGTAGAAACGAGCTTCCTCAGTACGAAGTTCACCTCTTACTTCTCTCATGATCTCCTTGAATCTCCGGGTAGATTCCTTCCTTTGATCAATGTAAGCCACCCAAGTGTATGGCCTCTAGAGGTGATCCACCAAAGAAGAAGAATTTTTCAAGAAGAAGGGGTATTGGCTCAAACCTTAGTTTTTCCTATCTGTATAGAAAAAGGAGGCGTACTCTTCAACTTTAGGAATTACGTATATAAGATATCTGATATAAGACTCCTCTTATAAAGATATCATGTAACCCTATTTTAATTAAAATAAGGTATTATTTATTTAATTAAACTCTTTTAATTAAATGGGCTCCCTAATCCTATTAGGGGTAATTAATTAAACTCCTTTAACTAATTTTCCTTCCTAATCCAATTAGGAATAAATGAGAGTACTTATATTAAATTAATTCCTAAACCTTTTTAAAAATTAAAATAATAATAATTGTAATAATATTAATAAGACTCCTCATATTAATTTATATTTAATATTTCTAAAATATTAAATAATAAATATTAAGCTATTTAATTTATTCTATCACCATAGATTAAATTAAATATACTTAACATATTATTACAATTATGCCATTAACTTCTTAAATAATTATTCTTCCTTTTATGGTGTGACCCTTTAGGTTCTCCATATTAAATAGGTTGTGAATAAATCAATTAGAACAATTCTAATCTCATTTAAATAAATAAATTAAACAAATAATTTATTTAAATAAATAATATTTATTCTACAATAGGGATAAGCCTCCCTAGCGATCAACGACTTTCCAGATAATATAGATTTCAACATTAATCATAAAAGAACCTTTGAGTAAATAGTTACCGTACAATTCAATTCTTCTACCATACAATGTCCCAATTAAATATAAGACATGGAATTACTGTCAAGTCTTATTTTATTTAATTATATATATTTCGATTCCTAAATGCACAACTCTAATGAATGCAAATTAGAAACTA
Source organism: Panax quinquefolius (assembly GCA_020205615.1). NCBI lineage: Eukaryota > Viridiplantae > Streptophyta > Magnoliopsida > Apiales > Araliaceae > Panax > Panax quinquefolius. Next base: position 98,619,466 of record CM035158.1, on the reverse strand, counting down.
CTTTCTAATTTCATTCCACCTCGCCAAGGATTCTGGGTTGTCATTTATCGAATCACATAGGACATTCTCCTTTTTTACTAGAAGTGGTAAATTCTTTATTGATCATTCATTATCTTCATATATAACTTATTACACCCAAGCATACCCTTTGATATACTCTAAGAGTCTTAAGGAATAAGTCAAAGTGTAATTCATTATATATAAGATACTATGATGATCTCAAGTCTAAGGATCATTTGTCTTACTATCATCACTGTGAATTCCTATTGATGGTAAGTAAAACTCCATTAGGTATTCCTTAGCGAGTCACGTTCAGTGAACTTATTCTCTAATAAGCATCTACATACTTGCTTTAGTGTCTCCACACAAATGATCATGAGATCAATTATCCTCATCCCTTGAGCAAACAACGTACGTACCAATCTATCCGGATTCATTAATCCCCTTTTTAGTAATCCATTGATTGAGAACATTTTAGTTTTAAGCTATCTAAGAATTTAGATCTCATTATCATAATCTTATCATGATTCTAAAAGCATTGCTTAAAACTATGGGTTTATCACATATTATTAAAACAGCACCATGTAGATAATAAATGCCTTTAATAAATAATTCTTTTATTAATAAATAAATAAGATTGATTACACAGTATATGCTTTATCATCATACATGATTGGCTTGTATGCATAATACTTTCATATGGATCCCATTTTAAATGTATATAGCTTTGTGTGTGCACAACAAACTATATGTAAATAAATAGGTAGACAATTCTTGTTAATTACATCAACATGTATGTAAGACCCCAACTTTTATGAATAAAGATGAATTTTCTATAATTATCATTTTTGAATATTTTGGAATGAATTTGATATAATGTTATAGTTGTGGATAATAGTTATAAATTTTGAAAAGTACGCAAGTTGTTATATAATATTCGATTGGTCGGGGAATATTCGTACGACGGCACAATCATTAGTGGACCCCACAACAGAATTATTGTCGAATTGAGAAAATAACAAAAATATTTTATGAAAATAACGGAGTAAGTTTTATCGTTAACTGTTGAAACACCCGGTGTTAAAAGTACAGGAATACGCATGGTTGCATAGTAGCACACGATATTGATTATTGATGCTTACGTGAGAAGTCACTCAGTTTTGTTCAATTATTGCTTCAGTAATTGTTGCATATTATCTCACGTTATTTGATTCAATTATTGTCGATATTTTTTATATTATTAAATAAATAATTGAGATGACAGAGTTATTAATATTATTATTTACAATATTAACGATGTCTAGAAGTTCTGCCAATGAGAGGTTTGGTCACCTAATTGCGCCAATAGGGAGAAATCCTTATTGGAAATTCCTCACTTTCTTGGGAACGACCTGGTAGATTAATAGTGTGAATTATAATAATGATGAAGTTTTGTTTTATTAGTATTATTAATGTAATAAAATAGAAAAGCTTTTTCTATAAAACAGAATACTTTTATAAAGTTATTCGTTTTATTAGACTATAAATAGAATATATTATATTTTATTATGCATAGTATTTTGCATAGTAAAATCTTTTTATATAAAACAGAATACTTTTATAAAGTTATTCGTTTTATTAGACTATAAATAGAATATATTATATTTTATTATACATAGTGTTTGCATAGTGCTGCGATAGTGTTTGCAGATATAGTAAAATCTTTTTATATAAAATGTAATACTTTTATAAAGTTATTCGTTTTATTATATTATAAATAGAATATATTATATTTTATTTAAAATATTTTATTTTATTAAAATATTTTATAGTAAACCAATCTGGACCGTCCGTTTAAAACTAAATCAATCTGGACCGTTCAGGAATTAGTTACTATTCAGTCCATTCTCCTATAAATAGAAGCTCATTCCTTCATTATTTCTTACGAATTCACTGAAACTCTAGAGAGAAACTATAAGAGAGAAAGAAGAAAAGTATTCTGCTACTTCACTACTCCTATATCCAGTTTGTTCTAAGGTAAGGGGTATTATTTCTTTTGTATTCATGAAGAGAACTTCTGTTATTCCATTCTTTATTATTCTGTTGGAATAACATGTATACGCAGTCTACCCTATACTTGGTGAAATTCTTCTATTATTCCATTCTTTATCATTATGTTGGAATAACCTGTCTATGCGAAGTACCACATACATGGTGAAATTCTTCTGTTATTCCATTCTTTATTATTCTGTTGGAACATCTCATCATAGGCGTTTTACGCATGACACCGTTAATTATTTATTTTCATATTGGAACATCTTGTCGGTGCGAATTTTTCTTGACCTAGTTTCGTTATTTATTATTCTGTTGGAATATCCTGTCTGTGCGTTTACGCATGACCTAGTTCCGTTATTTATGATTTTGTTGGAATAACCTATCTGTGCGGTCTATCGCATGCCTGGTGATTTCTTTTGTTATTCCATTCTTTATTATACTCAGTTGGTTAAAGTTTTGACTTCTATACTCCATGAAATTAGTGGAATATCCTTGATATTTGCGCTTCATCCAGTATCTTTTCATAGAAATATTCTTCTGAGCATTCTTGAATTTTACTCTACAAAGAAGTATCATGTTGACAATTTGGACATTATTAGTTCCTGGAAAAATTAATTCTTGAACTTGTTTTATTGAATTCTTATATCATTGTCATCATCTTCATATTTATATTATGTTGAAAGTCATCTGTGGCCTGTAGTGCATAGATGGACTTGGTATGATTATGACCAGGGATTAATCGGTATAATCATGACTGTAATGTTACAAATGATGTGGAAAAAGTCCTCATTGGCCCGTAGTGCATTGATGGACGATTGTTGGCATGATCATGACCATTGATGAATACACGAATATCCTCGCCCGTAGTAATCTTTGGATAATTTGTGGTTGTGATACTAATGAATATCCTTGGCAGTAGTGCGGGGATGATGTGGATTATTTATTGTCGAGTCTCAAATGATAAAAGTGATGAAAAACCTTTTAAATCATAAAAGATAGTATATTTTATTCTCTACTTGACTCTTTTAATGGATTGCTTGTTCATTTGCAATTAAACTTGATGTTTGTTATATTGTATCGGTTTAACCTTCGTTGAAGGCTAACGATAATTTATTACGTATTATCTTAGTCATAATATTTCTTCTTGGGCTAGTTGAGCTCACCTTTTACTTTCATTGTTCTCTTCGTGAAATGAGAACGTAGTAGGGACTAGTCGGAAAGCGGGAGTGACGGTCGAGATAATAGCATTAGTAGTCCTCACTATTACATTAAATAGTGTGATAATAAATGTAATGAGGACTCAATTGAGTGTGGATATTGTCTAGATGATAATATTTTTATTAAAACTCACATCATATGTTTTGCCGTATTTTACACGACTGTTGTATAATTAAGTTGTATTTGAATTTTGTACCATGTATTTGGCGACTCAAGATGGGTGATGTATACCTATTTTGGGGGCGTCACAATGTAACTCCTTTTATTTTGCTTCTTAGATCATAATGGTCAAGTGTGTGCACATCCGAACTAAAATAATCCAAGTTAAGTCCAACCTAACACTCCATATATTTAAAAGAAAAATATTTTCCTTGTGGTGACACAACAAAACAGCATTGTTCAATCTATTTATAAGCATCAAATATGATAAAATAACATCTCAAAAAATTAAGATAAGCCTTGTGGTGACACAAAAAATTTATAATAATTAATTGATACTCTATTAATTTTATCATACTAGAAGACGAAGTTCGATATTCCAAATATCTTTGAACGTTTAGGACTTAATATAAAATCTTTGAGGGTTTGTTATTATTTTGTCTCATCTTGTTTAGTGTGTATGTATGTGTGTGTGTGTGTGTGTGTGTGTGTGTGTATATATATATATATATATATATATATATATATATATAATACACGTCATATTAATTTACATGCGAAGCATGTTGCATAATATATAATATATATAATATAAGTATGCATATATAGAATACTATATTCTACCCGGATTGATTATAGAGTTTTTTCTAGTTTGGTTCACTAGAGCCACCAAGTGAACCAAAAGGTCAAACCTAGGGTGCAAGAATTAAATTTAAATATAACTATTATATTTAAATCTCGGGCTCCATTATAAATGGGTCTTCAAGTGCTCCTTGCTCCTTGATCTCCAAATCTTTAAAATTAATTTTAACTATTCCTATTACATAACTATTTATAATAAATAGAAACATTGATCAGCAGTCAAGGGTAAGTACATAGAAGAGAGATAAAATTTACATCAAGAAAAACAATAGAAGACGAGATACGCATACCCCATTTAATAAAACTCATACATTAATTCATCTAACTAAAATAAAATTCAATCACATTGGTCAATAGTCCATAATCAACCCCATTTATTATTATACATATCAACATATGTATTAATAAATAACATTCATCTCATGAATAATAAACATTCAATATATACATTGATATCGATTTAATGGGCAAATATTAGTTAGCATAAAATCTAATTTTGAATCAAAATAAACTTTTTTATTTTATTTTATCCAATTTTGAATAAAATAAACTCTTTTATTTTTAATCAAATTCTAAATCAAAATAAACTCATTTATTTTAATTAACAAGAAATCCAATTTAAAGTACAAAATAAACTCCTTTATTTAAACTTAAAATTCTTTGAAAAAATAAAATATATTGAATCATATTCCTTATCAAAATTAAACATATTTAATTTTAAGAAACATGGAATCATATTCCATATGTAAATAAACTCCTCTATTCAATCAACATGGTATCCTATTCCAATTCAAAATAAACAACTTTATTTTAAATTAGAATTACTAGAAAAACATGAAATCCAATTCTAACTCCAATTGATTAGCATGGAATCCAATTACAAATCAGAATAAACTATTTATTTTAATTAACATAGAATCCACTTCCTAATTAAAATAAATATTTTTATTTTAATTAAATTCCAAATCAAAATAAACCTTTTATCATAATTTGAAAAATAAAATAATAAAACTTTCAAATTCTGTGTTGCGGTGCTGTGGCGTCGTGTTTGTACTGCAGCACTGGATTTGTGTTGCGATGCAGCGTTGCGGTGTTGTTGGGCAGGGGAAATTTTCCATCTTCGCGAATTTTGTATTTTTTTTTCTCCAAAAGCATGATTCTTTGCCAATAATTATGCCCAATAAAATTGTTCTAAACACATATCAACATACATATTGACTCAAAACAATTAATAATCCGCATAAAGTTTGGCTTTGATACTAGGTTTGTAATATCCATGAACATGTAACAAATTACAAACATAGAGCGGAAGCATTAAAAATCAGAGTTTAAAAATTTTACAAATCATATACCTGGATCATCCTTTATACGCAATTATTAATTAGATGAAAAGAGATGGAGATCAAATTCATACCCTTGTAGAAACTAGCTTCCTCATGTACGGGTTCACCTCCAATTCTTTTTCACGTTCAACTTGAATCCACAGGGTTTGATTCCTTCCTTTGATCAACGTTAGCCACTCAAGTGTTTGGCCTCTAGAGGTGATACACCAAGGAAGAATAAATATTTAAGAAGATGGGTGTTTGACAAAATCCTAATTCTATCTCTATAGAATATATGTACTCTCCCAACTCTTAAAATTATCAACAACCCAAATCAAAACAAGACACCTCTTATTTATAGATGTAGGCAACCCTCCTAAACTATTTAGGAATAATATTTTATTTTAATTAATTAAACTCTTTTAATTAATTAAGCTCGTAATCCAATTAGAAATAATTAATTAAACTCTTTTAATTAATTAGCCTCTTAATCTTATTAGGAATATATGAGAGTATCCTTTTATTAATTAATTCCCAAACTCCATTGGAAATTAAATAATAATAACAATAAGACTCCTCTTATTAATTTATATTTAATATTTCTAAAATATTAAATTATAAATATTAAGCTATTTAATTTATTCTATCACCATAGATTAAATTAAATTCACTTAACTTATTATTACGATTATGTCATTTACTTCTTAAATAAATATTTTTTCTTTTATGATGTGACCCTTTAGGTTCTCCATATTAAAGCTGGTTGTGAATAAATCCATTAAAAAATTTAATCTTATTTAAATAAATAATTTAATCTATTAATTTATTTAAATAAATAACATTTATTCTATAATAAGGATAAGCCTCCTTAGCGATCAACGACATTTTTCAGATAATATAGATTTCAAAATTAATCATAAAAGAACGCTTGAATAAATAGTTACCGTACAATTCAATCCTTCCACCATACAATGTCTCAATTAAATATAAGATATGAAATTACTGTCAAGTCGTATTTTATTTAATTATATGTATTTCGATTCTTAAATGCACAATTCTAAATAATACAAATTCTTCAATCCTTTCTAATTTTATTCTGCCTTGGCCAAGGACTACTGGGTTATCATTTATTGAATCATGTAGAACATTATCTTCTTTTACTAAAAGTCGTAGATTCTTTATTGATCATACATTATCTCCATGTACAAATTATTACACCCAAGTATACCCTTTGATATACCCTAAGGGTCTTAAGGGATATTTCAAAGTATAACTCATCATACACAAGATACTATGATGATCTCAAGTTTAAGGATCATTTGTACTACTATCACTACAGGAATTCCTTTTGACAGGTAAGTAAAACTCCATTAGGTATTCCTTAGAGAGCCACGTTCAGTGAACTTATTCTCCAATAAGCACCTACATACTTTCTTTAATGTCTTCACACAAATAATCATGAGATCAATCATTCTCATCCAATTAGCAAGCAACGTATGTACCAATCTATCCAGATTCACTAATCCTCTTTTTAGTAATCCAACGATTGGGAACATTTTTAGTCTGTAAGCTATCTGAGAATTTAGATCTCATTAGCATGATCATCATCATGATTCTACAAGCATTGCTCAAAACTATGGGTTTATCACATATTATAAAACAGCACCATGTAGATAAATTAAAAGCCTTCAATTAAACAATTCTTTTATTAATAAATGAATAAGATTGTTACAAAATATATGCTTTATCATCAAAAAATAATTGGCTTATGTGCATACTACTTTCACTTTGGACTTTTGAAACTCAATTTATGACCCATTTAAGCTTACTAGTCCGAGAAGGAATCAAATCCAAGCAGGGTTCGAATCAACTTACTTTGAAACAATGTTTGGAGGCCCAAACGAACTCGGATTTTTTTCAAACCAGACATTTCTAAAAATCTTAAGACGTTCTCTAAAAACTTCATGATGACCACTTTCTCATTTTGAAAATCTAAACTTCCATTGAAGTTCCAGAGGTCAGTCTGCTCAAAAGCTGAAAATTGTAATATATGACCCAATTTGACTAAAATGCATTCAAATAGTTTCCATCTTCACTAAAATGCAACCAAGTAGCTTCCAACATCATTTTCTACATAAAAGCATAAAAACACATAAATCATCAAAAAACTCATAAATCATCAAGTCAAAAATACTCAATTTATAGGTATAAAAACCACTCATCAAATACCCCAAACTTGAATTTTTGTTTGTCCTCAAGCAAAATACTAAGAACAAACTAAACAACTAACTCTAAATAGCAACTACCTCAAGCAACGAATCAATACAAATTGAATATTAACCTCAAAAATTTCCTTTAAACAATAACTTCAGCCAAATTTCAAAAACATGCAACGTCTAAAATTCCAGCCTAATCAGCAATTTCACACCAATTCATGGCCCTTTAAGTGCGTGTGTATGCATCCACTATTCAAACTAGCCAAAACTCAGACAAACTCATATAATTAAATACTTTATAAAATATTTTCAAATGATCAACTCTATAAACTAATTTTCACATCAATCTCCGCTAATGAAGACAAAACATAAAATTTAGATGATGAAAATGATATTTCATACATTTAAACACACTTAAACCCTTCTTAAGTATTTTAAAAACATAATTTTCTTCTTCTTTTCTTTTCTTTTTAGTGAGTGCATTTTATGCTCCATCTCACTTCCCATTAAATGAGTGTTTTTTACGCTTCATCTCATTTTCTCTCGCACGAGTTCGTTTTACACTACATCTCGTGTCTGTGTTTATCGGTGAGTACATTTTATGCTCCATCTTAACCCACCACATGATTCATTATTTCAACTTGGGAAGGTTCAAAATTTTAAGATTTTTAAATAATCCAAGATTTCCCCCAAACTAATATTAAATCCAAAATTTTGCTTCAAATGATGCTTAAATAAATTTCTAGATTTTCAATTATATCATTCACGAGTATCTAACCATTTTTTTTCTAAACCCTAACTAGATAAATAGATGGATATGTGCTTTGAAGTTCAAAAAGATCATAAACAGTGTGTTAGTTCCCAGTAGGCACAATAGATCTAGAAGGGGGGTTGAATAGATCCTTTTAAAATTCAAATACTTTTCTGATTTATTTTGTATTGCTAATAATTTAGTATATGACAAATATAAGAATCTTTTCAAGCACATCGGAATAAGTAAAAGATCCCCTTCATTGATATATTCATAATCATACATACATTGTTTGTAGAGTTAGTTCAGTAGTAGTTAAGTCATACATAGCAATTATAGCAGTTAATGTACATAATGTAAATGACATAGAGTAAAAGACACAAGGAGTTTTAAGTGGTTCAGAGACTCAAGATCCTAATCCACTCTTCTACTTTTAACTAGCAGGATTTCCACTAAGGAAGGGCAGCACCCTGAATCACTAAGATTCTGTGAGATCCCAGATTTTATCAATAAAGATTTAAATTTTGTCGAAATAATTTTTTAATATTATGGTGTGAATTTAAGATAATATTATAGTTGTGGGTAGTATTTATAAATTTTGCAAAGTATGCAAGTGATTATATTATATTCGATTGGCCTGGGAATATTGGTTTAGCAGGGAATATTCGCATAAACTACTCAATCATTGGTGGACCCCTAATAATGTAATTATTGTCGGATTGAGAAAACGATAAAAAATATTTTATTGAAATAACGGCGGAAGTTTTACCGTGGTTCTTGTTGAACTACTTTAATAATAAAAATGCGAATACGCGTGGTTGCATAGTAGCATTACCAGTATTGATTATTGATGTTTATGAGAAGTCACTCGGTTTGATTCCATTATTGTCGATTAATAATATGAATTATTATAGCGATAATGACGTTTTGTTTTATTCAGTATTATTAACGTAATAAAAAGCGTAAACATCTTTTATATAAAATAGAATACTTTATTAAAGTTATTCTATAAATAGAATATATTATATTTTATTGTGCATAGTGTTGCATAGTGTTTTGCATAGTATTGCATAGTAAAATGTTTTATATAAATAGAATATATTATATTTTATTTAAAAGATTTTTCTTTAAATATGGACCGTCAGATTAAAGTAAATCAATCTGAACTGTTCATGGATTAGTTACTTATGCATTCTATTTTCCTATAAATAGAAGCTCATTCCTTCATTATTTTCTTTTAATTCATTGAAACTCTAGAGAGAGAAATTATAGAGAGAAGTTTATAGAGAGAAAATTATAGAAAGAAGAAAAGTATTCTCGCTACTTCACTACTTCTATATTCAGTTCTTTACTAGTAAGGGTGTTATTCTTTCTTCTTGAAGAGAACTTCGTTATTCCATTCACTATTATTCATTGGAATAACCCGTAAAAGTGGCATACCCAATACATAACCTCAGATACGCTGTGATACCCTATACTTGGTGAAATCCTTATGTTATTCCATTGCTTATTTATTACATTGGAATAACTCAGATACGCTATGATTTACCCTATACTTGGTGACATTCTTCTATTATTACATTTGGAACATCTCGTCATGTGTTTTACAACAGGATTCGGTTCCGCTTTTATTATTATTCGTTGGAACATCCCGTGCATGTGTTTTACAGGACTGACCGTTAAAATCTTTATCATTATGTTGGAATATCCTATCTGTGTGTTTTACACGGATCCGGTTCCATCTTTATTATTCGTTGGAACATCCCGTCGATTGTGAATTTCACGACCGGTTCCGTTATTATTATTCTGTTGGAATAACTTCGTCATATCAAGTACCGCATGCATGGTGATTTCTTTTGTTATTCCATTCTTTATTATACCCGGTTGATTAAAACTTTGACTTCTATACTCCATGAAATTAGTAGAATATCCTTGATATTTGCGTTTCATCCAAAGATCTTTCCACGGAAATATTCTTCCGATCATTCTTGAATTTTACTCTCTAAAACAAAGATTATGTTGACAATTTGGACGTTAATAATTCATGGATTAAATAATTCTTGAACTTGTTTTATTGAATTATTATGTCATTGTCATCATCCTCATGTTATATTATGTTATCTTTGGCTTACGCAAGCATAGATGAACTTAGTATGATTATGACCGAGGATCAATCGGTATAATCATGACTTGATATAAATGATGTGACAAAAGTCCTCAAAGTGGCATGTAATGCGTTGATGGATAGTTTTTGGTATGATTATGACCGGGGGTGATTCAGTATAGTCATGACCATTGATAATTTGATGAAAATCCTTGATCGTAGGTACAGGGATGATTAGATGTGGTGGTTTATTTATTGTCGAGTCTCGTGATAAAAAAATTGATGAAAACCTTTTAAAACCTAAAAGATAGTAGATTTTATTCTCTACTTGACTCTTTTAATGGATTACATATTCAGCATGCAGTTAAACTGGTTGTCTATTGTATTTTATCGGTTTAACATCATTGAAGGCTAATGATAATTTATTCTCGCATTATCTTAGTCATAATATTTCATCGGGCTAGTTGAGCTCACCCTTTCTTTCTTTGTTCTCTTCGTGAAATGAGAAATATATTTGGGACGAGTCTGGGAAACGAGTGATGGTCCCGAAGATAGCATTAGTAGTCCTCACTATTCGTGAAATAGTGTGATAATAGTTGTAATGAGGACTCCTTTTGAGTTTGTATAATATCTAGTAGACAAAATTTGTATTCAAACTCACACGATTTATGTCGTATTGTATAATTTACGCTTATATTAGTAAGTTGTATTTGAATTTATATACCATGTAAGTGGCGACCCAAGATGGGTGACGTATACCTAATTTTGGTGTCCAGAGTCACAGTTGGTATCAGAGCTTAGGGATATGATCCCTGACTAAGATGTGAGATAAGAACTAGGAGGGGAGAGACGGGAAATTCCTTCGCTAGTATGACCTACCTAAGTTTATTTGGTATTTAATTGGTCGGTCAGAGTATAGGGATAATATTTGATATATTAATTAACCCTTGTGTTGTGGCAGTGTTTGGAAATGGCAGCTGAAAATATTCACAATGGAGTGAATGTGACCGTTGTGACACCTTTAATCACTAATCAAAGTTAATGCAAAGGTCGGACGAGGAATAAATTAGAGATATCCACGAGTGAATGAAGAACTAATTGTTGCACCTGAGCTAGTTGCGCAGAGGTAGAAGTGAAAGTGAGGAAGAAAGAGGAAGAAGAGGAACACGAGGAGAATTGGTTAGAAGAAATTTATGATCAAAACTTAGAATTACAAAATCGTGTTCGTGAGCTAGAAGAACGGGTTGAAGAAGCAAGCAAACTATTCGTGGAACAAAGGGATACAACAATTCAAAATTGGGTTACCCGATATGTGATGCTCGAACAAAATCACGCTTTGGCAGGGTGTAAGATATTAAAGTTGGAATCTGAGAATTTAAAAATCAAGGATCACCGAAGAAGAAACAACTGAACGAAGGAGAATAGACGATGCATGGGTAAAAGCTGCACAACGCGTTGATAGTGTAGAAAAAGACGTCCGATCCAATAAAGCCAAAATAGATGAAATGGACTTTGCTTTTTGGACAGCAATTGGGAGAACCCAACATCGAATTTGGAATTACCCTGTGTATAGCGGTCAACCCGAATTCGATATGGATCGGAGAATAATGATTCAAATCATGGATCAGGAATGTGAAGAAGCACTTAAGGGTGGAATGTACCCTATAGTAAAGTCAAACCTTTAATTTAAGCGAGAGTGTTTGTCGAGAAACCGAACGGGTTATTACGGGTAAATTAATTATTGCGAAGTCTATACTTTATTCAATACAAGTTCTACCCACTCTTTTATTCTACCTAGTTGTGTTCAATGTTTAAATTTGACTCCGAAAAAAAATTAGACTTTGATTTATCTATTGAAACTTCGTTGGGAGAAACCTTCGTTACCTCCACTGTTTATTAATCTTGTTGTTTCAAATAAACACTTTCACGATCTTATCTCTTTGAAAATACTTGCCTTTGAGGTAATTTTTGAAAACGATTGATTAACTACTTATTATTCTTTTTGTAAGGTTGTTAGCTTTCATATTCCTAACCAACTCATACACTAATTCAAAGTAACCAAACCCTAAAGTTAATCATTGTTATATCGGGCCATAAGTAAAGAGCCCCGATCCTTTCGTTGTTGACTTCCTTGTGTGGAATGCAAAAGCCAGACTTTTCAGAGGCTTACATCGTGAATGAAGATGGCAAGGTTATAGGTATCATTGTGAGGTGTTATCTAGGTTAAGGGATAGAAGTCACATTGGTATCAATGTGACGCATTATCCAAGTCTTGGATGAGAGTCACGGTGATTGAATGATATTTCTATTATTAATAAATTTCTGGCGTATTCTTGAAGACTTCTTAGCCTACTTAGAGCGTGAAATCGAATTTTGTATTGACCCAAAGACAAAACCCATTTCTTAAACCCTCAAATATTTCTTCAACTAAAATGAACAGTTTACGTGGTTTATGATGAAAGTCATAATAAAAGCATTGGACTAATGAAAATCATGGGTATTCGTGGTATTAGTAAATTTTATGATGAGTTATGTTGGTTAGTATGTAAAAGCATGAAAGTTTCTTAGAAATCACAAAGAGTTGAAAATCAGATTTTGGTGAAAAACGTAACATGAAATTCAATAGACCATATCTCCTATTATATTTTGAATTTTTGAATGTGGTCAAGACCTAGAGTTAGATCTATGAGTTACCTAACTAATCCAAGTGGAATTACTGGAAAAGGTGTTGTAGATTTTTGTGTGGACTAATTTTAGCAAAGGAGTGCAAAGCTGCAAAACCGAAAAAAGCTGCTGCCATGATTTTAGAGGGCTGTTTCAGCCACTTAAATTATGAGAAAAATTCTGGCCTTTTGGGACATGAAGGTATATGGTATAAAGTACCTCCTGTCCAAAAATGAGCTCATTCGACTTAAAATGAGCAAGTTATGACTATTTCAATATTTAGGTTTTTCCGACAAAAATGCTATAATCGTAGTTCTATAACTCCGATGACCATGAAATTTAAACTAGAAGCTCACGTTAACATGTGTAAGGTCCTGCCAAGATTTGGGAATTTTGGAGTTAAACTTGAGGTAGCTAATTTCTTAAGAAATTAATTAGAAATTGATTTTTGAAAATAGTAAATGAATTTTAAAATTCCGAGAAAAATATATTTTCATTATGGGACTATATTATGCTAAATCCCAGAAAAGAAATATTTTTGGGACTGATTTGGTATTTTCATGAAAATAGTTTAGTTACTTAACATATGAGTTAAATATGTTATGTGAAGTAACAAAGTTGAAAATAGGATTTTATGGCTAGAGAATCCTATATAGAGTATATGCATATTTTTTGAGAGATTTGATAATTGGTGATGATATCTTATGAGTATGGCATTTTGAATGATTAAATGCATTATATGGTAAAGCGTAAACAATTGAGATAAATTGTTTATAAATTTAAGAAGTGATTAAAATATTGTTATAATATTAATGTTATTAGATTATGAGATTATTAAGTGATTGATAACATGGGGATATTCTTGAATCATGGATAAATTATATTATAAATGTTTAATATTTATCCTTTATCTCATTTGATTGATTCTTTATATCATTATCCTCATGTTTATATTATGTTGAAAGTCATTTGTATTCTGTAATGCATAGATGGACTTGGTATGATTATGACTGAGGGATTGTTCTAAGTATAATCATAATCAGTAAATGAATACACAATTATCTTTGGTAGTAGTGCATGGATAATTTTGGTGGTCGTGATACTTAATGAATACACAATTATCTTTGGTAGTAGTGCATAGATAATTTGTGGTCGCGGATACTAATGAATACACAATTATCTTTGGTAGTAGTGCATGGATAATTTGTGGTCGTGATCTTAATGAATACACAATTATCTTTGGTCAGAAAGCGTGGATAATTTGTGGTCGTGATACTAATGAATACACAATTATCTTTGGCCGTAGTGCATGGATAATTTGTGGTCGTGATACTAATGAATACACGATTATCTTTGGTCGTAGTGAATGGATAATTCGTGGTCGTGATACTAATGAATATCCTTGGCCTGTAGTGCAGGGATGATTCGATGATATGGATTAATTATTGAGCTGAGTCTCAGCAATGAAATATTAATTCATGGATGTGGTAAAAGTCATCTTTAGCCGTAGTGCATTGATAGACTTGGTATGATTATGACCACGGATTATTCGGTATAATCATGACCGTAATTGAAAACACGAATATCCTTAGCCAGTAGTGCATGAATAATTCATGGTTGTGATACTATTAAGTCGAGTCTCGAGATTATTGGTTTTCTAGATTATATATCTTTGGCTCAGTAGTGCAAAGATGAATTGTTAATGAATATCTTTGGCGGATTGCAAAAAGATGAACTTAATATTTTCAACGATAAAGGTATTCAAGGTATCCTCATCTCTTTATCATACAGTCGCGTAATTCTAATTTCGAGGCGTAAATTCCATAAGGAGGGAGATTGTGAGATCCCAGATTTTATCAATAAAGATTTAAATTTTGTCGAAATAATTTTTTAATATTATGGTGTGAATTTAAGATAATATTATAGTTGTGGGTAGTATTTATAAATTTTGCAAAGTATGCAAGTGATTATATTATATTCAATTGGTAGGGGAATATTGGTTTAGCAGGAATATTCATCTACAACTACCAATCATTGGTGGACCCCTATAATGTAATTATTGTCGGATTGAGAAAACGACAAAAATATTTTATTGAAATAACGGCGGAAGTTTTACCGTGGTTCTTGTTGAACTACTTAATAAAAGTAATAAAGAATATGCCGTGGGTTGCATAGTAGCAGACACCAGTATTGATTATTGATGTTTATGAGAAGTCACTCGGTTTGATTCCATTATTGTCGATTAATAATATGAATTATTATAGCGATAATGACGTTTTGTTTTATTTAGTATTATTAACGTAATAAAAGCGTAAACATCTTTTATATAAAATAGAATACTTTATTAAAGTTATTCATAAATAGAATATATTATATTTTATTGTGCATAGTGTTGCATAGTGTTTTGCATAGTATTGCGATAGTAAAATGTTTTTATATAAATAGAATATATTATATTTTATTTAAAAGATTTTTCTTTTAAATATGGACCGTCCGATTAAAGTAAATCAATACGAACTGTTTCATGGATTAGTTACTTATGCATTCTATTTTCCTATAAATAGAAGCTCATTCCTTCATTATTTTCTTCTTTAATTCATTGAAACTCTAGAGAGAAATTATAGAGAGAAGCTATATAGAGAAAATTATAGAAAGAAGAAAAGTATTCTGCTACTTCACTACTTCTATATTCAGTTCTTTACTGTAAGGGGTGTTATTCTTTCTTCTCAAGAGAACTTCTATTATTCCATTCACTATTATTACATTGGAATAACTCGTAAAAGTGGCATACCCTATACATAACCCGTGATATGCTGGCATACCCTATACTTGGTGAAATCCTTATGTTATTCCATTGCTTATTTATTACATTGGAATAACTCAGATACGCTTGCTGGTTTACCCTATACTTGGTGACATTCTTCTATTATTACATTGGAACATCCTGTCTGTGTGTTTTACGGACTGGTTCCGCTTTTTATTATTACATTGGAACATCATATGCGTGTGTTTTACAGGACTGGTTCCGTCTTTTATCATTCTGTTGGAATATCCTATCGTGTGTTTTACACCGGATCTGGTTCCATCTTTATTATTCTCATTGGAACATCCCTCTGATTGTGAATTTCACACACGACCGGTTCCGTTATTATTATTCTCATTTGAATAACTTTGTACATCTAAGCACCGCATGCATGGTGATTTCTTTTGTTATTCCATTCTTTATTATACCCGGTTGGTTAAAACTTTGACTTCTATACTCCATGAAATTAGTAGAATATCCTTGATATTTGCGTTTCATCCAAAGATCTTTCACGGAAATATTCTTCCGATCATTCTTGAATTTTACTCTACGTAAACAAAGTATTATGTTGACAATTTGACGTTAATAATTCATGGATTAAATAATTCTTGAACTTGTTTTATTGAATTATTATGTCATTGTCACCATCCTCATGTTATATTATGTTATCTTTGGCTTACGTGCATAGATGAACTTAGTATGATTATGACCGAGGATCAATCCAGATAATCATGACTTGATATAAATGATGTGACAAAAGTCCTCGGTGGCTCGTAATGCGTTGATGGATAGTTTTTGGTATGATTATGAATTGGGGGTGATTCGGTATAGTCATGACCATTGATAATTTGATGAAAATCCTTGACCGTGGTACAGGATGATTAGATGTGGTGGTTTATTTATTAAGTCGAGTCTCAATGATAAAAAAATTGATGAAAACCTTTTAAAACCTAAAAGATAGTAGATTTTATTCTCTACTGACTCTTTTAATGGATTACATATTCATTTGCAGATTAAACCGGTTGTCTATTGTATTTTATCGGTTTAACATCTGTTGAAGGCTAATGATAATTTATTACGCATTATCTTAGTCATAATATTTCATCGGGCTAGTTGAGCTCACCCTTTCTTTCTTTGTTCTCTTTGAAATGAGAATATATTTGGGACGAGTCTGGGAAACGAGTGATGGTCCCGAAGATAGCATTAGTAGTCCTCACTATTCTCGTGAAATAGTGTGATAATAGTTGTAATGGGGACTCCTTTTGAGTTTGTATAATATCTAGTAGACAAAATTTGTATTCAAACTCACGGCTTTATGTCAGATGCATACTACGCTTATATTAGTAAGTTGTATTTGAATTTATATACCATGTAAGTGGCGACCCAAGATGGGTGACGTATACTTAATTTTGGGGGCGTCACAGATTCCTTCAAGGCCAGCAGCCTTGGGACTTCAATTCACTAATAACTCTTCAAGGCCAGCAGCCTTAGAACTTCTCTAGTTCCCTAGGAACTCTTCAAGCCCAGCAAGCTTGGAACTTGATTTAGTCCCTCCGAATAAGGACCCCTCAGGCCCTGGCTTCTTGTTGTTGAAGTTGTTGTTATTGTTGGTGCTGAGCTGTTAAGATGTCATTAAGCTCCAAACATCTTTTGTACTTAGCAGCTTGGTGTGGTCCTCTTTGCATTCAGCTTTAAGTCTGGACCACATCTTTTTTGGTGCAGCTGATCTTTACTCTTTTCTGCTCATCTTCATCTGATGTCAACTGTGCACCATCACCATCTGGATTTTGGTAGACTTCGTCTAGCACTTAGCAATCCCTGAACCCTTCTTGAATGTTCTGCAGACATGGTTCTGCACTTGTTTAGTTTCAGCTTTAGGTTCTTGGTGATTCGTAGAGTGGCTTTCCTGATCTTCTTTGTACTCTGCCACTTTTCTGAATGCTACTTCCTTGGCCTTCTACAGGGCAGTCGGGTCACGCCATCTCTCAAGTGGCATTCTCATCTTTGCTGAGTGAAGCTCTAATCTGTTTAAGTCCTTCTTCAAAGCTGCTTCACTTCCAACTTAGTAGTCTCACTGTCACTGAGACTTGTTCTGTTGATCTTTGGTGGAACTCGTAGAGTCAACAATAGCATTCCCAACAACTCAACGATTCTGCAACTTGACAATTAGTAGCAACTCTTGATCTTTGAAGCTCTGTTAATTTATACTACTTTCCAATCTTCCCGTTAGAAGGTAGCCATTGAAAGCTATTCAAATTGCTTCACAGATCTCGAGTTATTTAGTGCAGACTGCAGATGTGACATGACATCTTTTTTTGACTTTCTAACACTGCAGTCTACTGTTTCACCTACCCTGTTAGATATATTACTTTGATGTCTCGGGCAAGTCGACAAATTTATTTCCCCCTTCTGATTTCTTGATTAGAGGTTGTCCTTGCATTGATGCTCTCAATAAGCTTGTGTCTGAATGCCAGTGTGACGCCCCCAAAATAGGTACACATCACCCATCTTGGGTCGTCAGATACAAGGTACTGAATACAAATACAAACTAATTATACAACAGTTATGTAAAATACGACGAAACACAATCTAAGAGTTTTAATACGTATATTGTCATCTAAACAGTATACAAACTCAATGAAGTCCTCATTACATTTATTATCACACTATTTTATAGAATAGTGAGGACTACTAAGACACCATCTCGAACCGTCACTCCATTCCCCGACTAGTCCCGGCTACGTTCTCATTTCCTGAAGAGAACAATAAAAGAAAAAGGGTGAATTCAACTAGCCCAGTAAGAAATATTATGACTAAGATAATGCAGAATAAATTATCATTAGCCTTCAACAATGTTAAACTGATAAAAATACAATAGACATCAAGTTTAACTACAGCGGAACAAGCAATCCATTATAAGAGTCAAGTAGAGAATAAAATCTATTATCCTCTATGATTTAAAAAGTTTTTCATCAACTTAATCGCTGAGACTCAGCTTAATAAATAAAATCGAATCATCCCTGCATCACGACCAAGGATATTAATGTAATCATCAATGGTCATGACTATACCGAATAATCCCTGGTCATAATCACACCAAGTCCATCAATGCACGTAAGCCAAAGATGACTTTTATCACAATATAAACATGAGAATGATGACAATGATATAAGCATTAATCAAACGAAAACAAGGATAAGTATTAAAGACTTTAAATTTATCCAAATATTATCAATTACTTAATAAACTAATAATCTAATATTATTAATATTATAATAATATTTTAATCACTTCTTAAACTTATAAATAATTTATTTCAATTGTTTATACTTTACCAAATAATGCATTTAATCATTCAAAAATGCCATACTCATAAGATTTCATCACCAATGATCAAATTCCTTATCAAAAAAAATCTGCATATACCCTATATAGGATTCCCAAGCCAAAAAAAATCATATTTACCAATTTTCAACTTCACATAACATATTTAACTCATATACTCATAACTAGTGCATTTTTATGAAAAATACCAAATTAGTCCCAAAAATATTTCTTTTTTGGAATTAAACAGAATATAGAACCATATTGAACATATATTTTTCTCATAATTTTTAAAATTCATTTACTATTTTTCATAAATCAATTTCTAATTAATTCCTTAAGAAATTAGCTACCTGAAGTTTAACTCCAGAAATTCCCAAATCTTGGCAGGATCTTACACATGTTAACGTGATCTTCCAGTTTAAATTCCATGGTCATTGGAGTTATAGAACTCCGGTTATAGTATTTTTCATCGAAAAAACTTAAATATTGAAATAGTCATAACTTGCTCATTTTAAGTCGGAATGAGCTCATTTTTGGATAGGAGGTACTTTATACCATATATTTCTATGTCCCAAAAGGCCAGAATTTTTATCACAAATTAAGTGGCCGAAACAGCCCTTTTAAACTTCTGGGCAGTAGCCTTTTTGCTATTTTGCAGTTTTTGACTCCTTTGCTAAAATCAGTCCACACGAAAATCTACAACACCTTTTTCAATGATTCCACTTGGATAAGTTAGAAAACTCATAGATCTAACTCTAGAACTTTACCATACTCAAAAATTCAAAATATAATAGGAGATATGGTCAATTGAATTTCATATTCTATTTTCACCAAAATCTGATTTTCAACCCTTTTTGATTTCTAAGAAACTTTCATGTTTTCACATAATAACCAACATAACTTATCATGACAATGACATAATAATTCAATAAAATAAGTTCAAGAATAAATTTTAAAGATTTATAAGTTAATTTATCCTGAACTCAATAATGTCCAAATTTTTAACATGATACTGCTTTGTGGAGACAAATTCAAGAATGCTCAGAAGAATATTTCCACAAAAGATACTGGATGAAGCGCAAATATCCAGGATATTCTACTAATTTCATGGAGTATAGAATCCAAAACTTTAACCAACTGAGTATAATAGAATATATGAAACTGCAAATGGATTTTCACCCGCCATGCGGTAATCTACGTATACAGTTCATTTCCATAATTTAATAAGGAATGAATACAAAGGATCATTCACCATGCATGTGGTAATCCACATAGACAGGTTATTCCAATAGAATAAGAAAGAATAGAATAACAGAAGAATTCACCATACATGTGATAGATTGCACAGACATGTTATTCCCAACAGAATAATAAATAATTGAACAAGGTCATGCATAAAACGCATGTATGAGATATATTAAACGTAATAATAAAGAATGGAATAATAGAAGAATTTCACCATGTATGCGAAGATTTAGATGACAGCAGTTATTCCAACATAATAATAAGGAATGGAATAATGAAGAATTTCACCATGTATGCGGTATTCAGATAGAGCAAAGTTATTCCAACAGTAATAATAAATAATGGAATAATGTAAGAATTTCACCATGTATATAAAGATTGCAGATATACAAAGTTATTCCAACATAATAATACGAAATGGAATAACAGAAGAATTTCAACAAGTATAGGGTAGTCCACGTATACAGGTTATTCCAACAAAATAATAAAGAATGGAATAACAGAAGTTTTCTTCATGAATACGAAAGAAATAATACCCCTTACGAGTACAACAAATAATAACCCTTACCTTAGAAGAAATTGGATATAGGAGTAGTGAAGTAGCAGAATACTTTTCTTCTTTCTCTCTATAGTTTCTCTCTCCAGAGTTTCAGTGAATTCGTAAGAAATAATGAAGGAATGAGCTTCTATTTATAGGAGAATGGACTGAATAGTAACTAATTCTTGAACGGTCCAGATTTATTTAGTTTTAAACGGACGGTCCAGATTGGTTTGCTATAAAATATTTTAATAAAACAAGATCTTTTAAATAAAATATAATATAATATATTCTATTTATAATATAATAAAACGAATAACTTTATAAAAGTATTCTGTTTTATATAAAATGATTTTACTATGCAAACACTATACGATACCACTATACAAACACTACGCATAATAAAATATAATATATTCTAATTATTGTCTAATAAAATAAATAACTTTATAAAAGTATTCTGTTTTATATAAAAAAAATTTACTATGCAAAACACTATGCAAACACTATGCATAATAAAATATAATATATTCTAATTATTGTCTAATAAAACAAATAACTTTAAAAAAGTATTCTGTTTTATATAAAAAGCTTTTCTGTTTTATTACATTAATAATACTAATAAAACAAAACTCATCATCATTATTATAATTCACACTATTAATCGACCAGGTCGTTCCCAGGAAAGAAAGGGCTTTCCAATAAGGATTTCTCCCTATTGACGCTCAATTAGGTGACCAAACCTTTCCTTGGCAGAATTTCTAGACATCGTTAATATTGCAAATAATAATATTAATAACTTCGTCGTCTCAATTATTGATTTAATAATATACAAAATATCGACAATAATTGAATCAAATAACGTGAGATACTATGCAGCAATTACTGTAGCAATAATTGAACAAAACTGAGTGACTTCTCATGTAAGCATCAATAATCAATACTATGTACTACTATGCAACCATGCCGTACATCTGCACTTTTACTAATGAAAGTAGTTCAACAGCTTTTATAAAGAAAACTTCTGCCGCTATTTTCATAAAATATTTTTGTCATTTTATTAATCCGACAATAATTCTGTTGTGGGGTCCACCAATGATTGTACCGTCGTACGGATATTCTCCGATAAAAAGAATATTTCCCGACCAATCAAATATTATATAACAACTTACATACTTTGCAAAATTTATAAATACTACCCACAACTATAACTTTATCTCAAATCCACACCATAATATTCAAAAAAATATTTCGAGAAAATTAAATCTTTATTCATAAAATTTGGGGTTTTAAAGCCAGCCTTCAAATTGAACCGTTGTCAATGCTTCAATCCTCAATTGTTCGAACTCAACGATTCTGATGCACTTCTTCTTGGACCTGATCGTAGTGTCTTATTGACATGTAGAGTCAGCACTACGATCTTGAAGAGTGTTCACTTGATCTTTAGTGAAGAGCAGCTCTTCCTTTTTTTTTTGTACAGTGCTTCAACACTTCTGTTTGCCTCGACTGCTCTCAGATACTGATGGATTGACTCCTTGTTCTGGCCCCTTCTGAATTAACAAGACACTTCATATTTGTGGCGTGTCCAGCTGGTTTTCTTTTTGTGATCTCCCGTTCACTTATCATCAATGGACTGACCCAATGCTTAATCACTTTAGCCTTGTTCTTCAGAGGCTGACCAGTATCTTTGTGTATACTCCATCAGTTCCTTCTTCATTTTGCAAAAACTACGATCCTGGTTACTTCCAAGATCGTTGTCATCTTTTCACTTGACAACTACTGCATATGCTGACTTTCCTTTGTCAGCTACTGAAGTCTTCTTATGATCATCTTGTGGAAGACTTCATCTTGAATGGCTTCACAACTCAATCTGGATGTTGATTGGGTTGATGCTTAGATCTTCTATTATCTTACATGCCATTCGTTGAATGCTCTCTGGCTTCCTTTAGGTGAGATGTATCTTTGCAGTACTAACTAGAGGCTTCATTCCTTTGGATATTCTGGGATTGCTCAATTGTTAAGAATCATGTTTGCTCTACGATTCTACCTTGGCTTTGTGAGCACATCTGTTGAGGTCTTAACTCTGCACTCTACGATTCAGCTCCGGTTGTGCAGACACTACGACTCTAAGATCAGATCTTGACACTACGATTTCTGTCGTTGTGCATGTTGTCTTCATCTGATCTTGCTCGACTACGATCTCTGCCTTTGATACGATTAGTAGACTCTACGACTCTGAGTGTAGTCTACGATCCTTTACTTGGCTATTAGTAGACTCTACGACTCAGAGTGTAGTCTACAATTCTTGACTTGGCTTCGACAGATGCTCGGTCGGCTCGTAGGCTAGCTGTCTCTACAATTCTGAACATGACTTCCTCAGCAGACTACGGCTCCGAGGAAGCTTTACTCGACACACTACGATCCTTCCTCGTCTCTCCTGGCAATCTACGAACTCCGAGATCTACTATCTTGCAGACTACGATTCTGCCTCGGTAGCTCTCGAGTTATCCTTAACTCTCTGGCGACTCACGATTTTCAGTGCGGTGCTTTCGATGATCGCATGCCTATCTATTACATCATACAATCAACCTAACATGCTTGATCTTTCTATGTTTATAGTCCTTACACATCATTTCTTTTTAAGGACTTTACAAAGCTGTTTTGCTTATGTAGGATCAACCTAACATATTTGATTAATTCATTCGAAGTCCTTGTACATATGTTTCTATCATAGGACTTTACAGCTTTTTTTAATGCAAGCATACTTGCATATTCATTCATATATATATCATAATCAAATCATATATAAATAGGAATATCATTCACATGTTTATTCTTTACACAGTGTAAACCCAACAAATAAGTCAAAATATAAACTAAGCATGCTACTCAATTTACCAGAGTTGAAAATTAATCACAATTTTTTTATCGGCTAATAATCAAATATAAATTAAATTCATTACTTAAGTTACCCTAAACATACTTTCTAAAATACAACTCTAACAAATCACATACCAAATAAACAAACAAAAATAAGGACAAACACCCCCAAACATAAACTAGACATTTTCCTCAATGTCAAAAATATAACAAGTAAAAATGGTGATTGGCCACTTCAACGTCCTCCTCATCCGCTAAGTCAAAACTGTAACCCATTTTGTTCAATACTTGATACCTTAAAACAATTGACACACCCATTAAAATGCTACTAACTCTAGCCTACAAAACTAAACTGCAAAAATTAAAAATTAAACTTGGGTTATCTCCCAATAAGCGATTGGTTTATAGTCGTTAGCCCAACTTTTTCAACTTTGCTATCTAATTCCTCTTCAATAATTGATTAACCCTTCATCCATCAGTAACAATGTAAATTTTGAGGGATTTGCTTCTGTAAGGGCCATTATTTCAAATTCACTTAGCTTGTTCTTCTTAGATAGAATTTCCTTTATGAAATTCAAGTAGCTAGGCATTTACTCAATTGTGCTTGTGAATAGAATATTTAATTGAAGATTCATAAATAAAATAGGATCTTCGTCTATCTTCTCATGCACCCTTCTCTCATCCACTATGGGTCCATATTTATGCTGCTGAAGATGAAAAAATTACTATCAATTGTATACAGGATTATCAAGCTACCTCGATCCTTGAGATTTTTTGGAAAAGGCATCAGGGGCACTATCAAAATCTGTTTATCGACATTGAAACACAAGGTTGGATCGTCTTCTACCTTCTTTTTCTGACCCCCACTCGTCTTCTCCTTTTCAGCATCGACATCATTTAGCATGTCCATTTTGTAGCTTTGGCCTAGGTACTCCTTTAGTCTCGAGAACCATGTTTCTTGGAAAAGCATCTTGAGGACAACTGTTAATGGCGTTGACAAGCTGTCTCATTTCGTTTTTGAGATTCTCAATTTCCACCTCTTGATTATTCATCCGTTCCCCAGTCAACACAATGTATTTGGAAAAAAGCTCCTCCAAGTTTGAATTATTTTCCTGATGAGGATGAGCTTGATTCTAAAATTCTGAAAGATATATGGAGTAAAAGTTTGGGCTTGATTATTGAGGCTCCGTGGAAAATTCGGCATATTCCCCAAATCATGATGATAATTGTTAGGATTGTCACCAAAGTTGCCACCACATTGAACCGACACGAAATAGATGGCACATTAATGACTCGGATGGGTTCCAGCACAATAATCACAAAATACTGCTACATACACTTTGAATAGGTTGCATTGCTAAATCGTCAATCTTCCTCGAAAGTGTCTATCTGTGCTGACAATGCATCGAGTTCATAAATCCCTTCCTCACTTGGTAGTCATTCTCGTATAAGACCACTGATAATCATGGGCAGCCATAGTGTACCTATATAAAAAATTAAAACAAAAAAATACACGTTTAAATTAAGATTAAATTTATTGAAATTAATATTGAAAAATTATTTGTAATATTTCCCGGCAACAGTGCCAAAAACTTATTATCCAAAATTGGTATTAACAATTTATACGCAAGTATACGTGATCAACAAGTAATATAGTAGTAAGTAGAGTGTCGATCCCATGAAGAATATACTAACAATATTAACCAAGTACTTGTAAAACCCTCAAATCCGGGTCTACTTTTTCTTAACCACTTGGACCATTTAGGTCCTTCTGCTCTAACTGCAAAAGTTTTAGAATTTTGCAAAAGTAAGTATTTAATTGCTCAGCCAGTCATAATAGTTGAATAAACAACACAATCAAGAATCAAATATTCTTTCTCTAAAAACTTCAATAACTAAACAATGGTTATGAAGCAGCTTGAATAAATAGGAATAAATCAGATTCCTTTTATCTTTAAACATCTATAATATTTCTACTAAATGGTCCTAAAGACCTTTATCTTTTCTTTCTTACATCTTAGGTTTGACACCAACTGTGTCTTCTTCATTATTACGACACAAACTGTATCTATTTCATTTCTACGACACAATCTGTGTATGCTTTAACTTCTAAATCTTAACTTTACTATATTATGGTTTCATCTTTCTTACTACTCAAGAATACACACTAATTTAATCTATGTTAGATTAACTTTTCTCAACTACCATGAATTTATCACAATTTAGTTTAGCACTTTAATATTTGTCCAGCCGAAACAATTAGCATTGACACATTCTTACACAGTTCAATCACGAAACAATTCATCACAAAAGCACATAAGTTCAGATATTGGCATATAGCACAATCAACAGCTAAACATATTGTACAAACATAACACATTTGCATAAAGATAAAAAAACTTGCTCAATTACAAAATTTTGAGTAAGTTAAAAAACTTGTACACAATAATTATTTGAGGTTTAGAAAACTTGTCTTCTACGCGATTACCGGATTTCTATCCAATCACTCTTTAAATGACCTATAAATATTATTAAGATCATACATACCAATTAGTCACATAAATGACTCCAAATGTTGGTTAACATTAATTTATTTCATATACTATGATGTTTGTGTTTTACAACTCAAAATAACGTAACCTAACTCTGAGAACATCGCACGATGGCAAGACGTTCTGAAGTTAGCACCCTTCAGTCTTTTTCTCTTATCTTAGCTTCATTCATTGATTAGACTTCATATTTGAAGTCCCTCGATGCTCGTGTTTTATAACCCGACACATTTTAAATCATACTTATATTAACTTCCATGACATTCGTCTTATATAGCTCAGAACAACGTAGCATAACATTGCATAACTACTCGGCTTTTGGAAGTCAACACATTGGTTTACTTCCCGTTTAGCCTAAATCGTAATTTAGACCTACATTTCAAAGTCCATTCATGACCTTATTATCTTCATTTCACATGGTTCACATTTTATAATTTAATTCACACGACTTAACTTCAAAAACTTCTCTCGACGTTCGGGAACGTCACGCCCCTCATAATCATCCTCTACGATGGTTTAAACCCATTTTAATTCATCTTCCACAATGTTTCCTTTTTTATTCGAAACATAACATTAAACCAAGTCACAAGGACTTTGCACAGTGTCATGACATAAAGCACGTCCAACACATTTATGCGATCGCCCAATAAACGTACACATAGTTGCTCATCACTGGTCACTCTAGCACTACAGTGCCTATTTTAACCTTGCAAGCGGAGTTGTGGTGCCAATTAATTTCCCCGTATTTTGCAGTTCAGGCACTGCGACGCCAGAACAAGCTATAGAAGCGGGGTAGCACCGCTGCGGTGTCGACCAAAGACCTCAGCTACTACTATTCAAGCGTCGCATGGCTCTCCCAATGCTTGGCCTGCCGAAATTTTTTTATTTTTAGAATTTTGTCGCACCTACTTTTCAACTTCATAACTCGCTCATTCGATATCGAAATTAGTCCGTTATTGATCCATTTTCTTGCTCGTAACATTCTCCACAAGTCCCCTCGGACTCAATATTTTTTTTGATTTTCTAACTAGCCAGAAAATTGGCTCAAAAATCCTTCGTGAGTCAGTTTTCGACGTCAAATTTTTAAATCAACGTAACGCTCACCCGAATTCAAATTGAGCTCGTTCTTGAGCCTACGACTCACTTTTACTATGTTCTACAAAAACCCTAGAAAAACATAATTTTTCAGAAGCGTTAATTAGCCATAAAAATGCCCCGAAAGTAGTAACTAGACAAGATTTTTCGACTTTTAACGTCTTTTACTAAAATTCGTCATAATTTCGCTATGACTTATTTTTACTTCGTTCCAATTGGAACATATCCGTAACCCCCATATCTATATTTCTTTCTTTCCGAATTTCAATTACAATCCATGGACAACAAATTATACAAGTCCAATTACAGTTCTTTATGTAGTTTTCCATTCTTTACGCATAGACTTACGTTTTTAATTTTCGTTTTCACTTTTCATATATATTTACTGGTAATTTAAACGTAAAAACACTCTTATTATACCATCGGATTCATCATGATCTTCTATCAAACCATAACAACCATCAC
This sequence comes from Panax quinquefolius, assembly GCA_020205615.1. NCBI lineage: Eukaryota > Viridiplantae > Streptophyta > Magnoliopsida > Apiales > Araliaceae > Panax > Panax quinquefolius. The sequence continues at coordinate 98,591,454 of CM035158.1, read as the reverse complement.
AAATACAAAATTAAAAAGCTTAAGATGAAAAATTTTAGGGTTTATGACTTACCTTCTTGGTTCTTCTTTTTACTTAATCTTAATTTTGGATAATCAAAGCTTGATCTTCCTCTTTCTTTTCCTTCCCCTTTATTTGTGTCTCGCTTCTCTCTATTCTCTCTTGCTCTCTTTTCTCACTTAGCAAAATATGAAATGAAATGAAAAGAGATGATGGATTGTGTGTATATAATAAAACACACTTTCCAAAGATTAAAAGTTGGTCATCCAAAGTCTTCTAGGGTCAATCCCCTTCATTTTTCAATCTTATAAACCATCCCCTAGGTTAACCTAACCACAAAACATGCTTTATTCTTTTCATTTTAGTGCAACAAGCTAACAAACATGACATTAGCACACCAGATTAAGCTTTTGGTATTCATCTCCTTGCTATTTGGACACAAGAAGCTTTACTTGTAGTACATTTGCTGTTGCTATCAAAATGTGATATAGACACCCTCAGCATATCATGTTATTTAAACTGGAGGACAACTTTTGATAATGATGATAAGAAATTAGAAGAACACTGAAACCCCAAGTTACACAACAGGAGGATAAAAGAAAAGAAAAAATTATTTGAATTTTGACCAAGTAAAGCAGCATTGAGTTCAAACCCAAAGTATTGTAAGTGGTAAATTATAGACGACCAAACACGATCCGAACAAAATAGACAAGTTGGGAAAAGGGGAAAAAGGATAGAAAAAGCCCTCAGAATTTGGGAATGAAACCAAAAAATAATTGACCTCTGAACCAAAAGGAAACTGCATTTTGAAAAGTGTTAAATAACCTTGCATCAAATAATCTACGGCTCTTGACAGTGTATGACTGTATGTGTCACCGGTAGTCAGTTCATGAGTATCCCGTTCCTTTGGGTATACCGCTAATCTTTAAACCTCTCTTTCCTATCCTTTAACCCTGGATATTGTTACTATTATCTTTCTTGCCTTTAAAATGTTTTGTCGGAGCTCGTGCATCAGTTGCAGCATGCTTTTGCGCCTAGCATCACCAGCAGAAGCAGGTTCTACCAATGGACCTGACCAATTTTGAACAGGTTCCTTAGAGTATGTGAGTGAGGTGGAACTATATGGCACATCGGTAGGAACAAAGGTAGGATCAATGTGATGTGAAGCGCCCAAGGGAACACCAAGTCCTCCATCCTCATGAGGGGGAGGAAACTTCTCACTCTTGCTCCTTGGCATTTGCATGGCTGACTAAACGCCGTCTCTGCATTTAGAAACAAATCAACAAAATTGAATAATTAAGAACACAAGAAAACAAATTTTCCAGCATTTAAACTGAAATGGCGTTTGTGAGCATACAAGTCTCCAAATTACCGTAAATCAGATATCAGAAAACAATAAAAGAAGAACCTGGGTAAATTACACAACTTTAGTTTATTAAAAAAATGAATGAGCTATTTGTGCTTCAATTCACTAAAAGCAACAGTTTGTTCCTATTCATTTAACTGGCAGAAGATCAGAAGACATGAAACCATCATTCAACTCCAAACATGCATGGGGTTCTCGAATCACCAACTACTAGTCTTGAGAATTATCCACTTAACTTTATAGTCCAAAAATTACTTCACAAATGTACCAAATTATAGTTGTGTATTTGAATGGAGGCATAGACCAGTAACTATCAGGATCAGTTCCTTCCTATTCACTTCTAGTGTGAATAGAATAGTTCTTATTGGTTCTCTCTCTTACCCGTGCTGAGCCTTTAGTAGCGATAATCATGTCAAGTTCCTCAACACTAACACTAACCTATTTAACATTAAATATGTCCACCCATTTAACCCATTTGATACACAAATTCTGTCGCACAAAAAATACCACATTTTGCTCATACAATAAAAACGTGATTTGTTTAACATAACTAGACATATTTCACAAAATAAATGGTAAAATGCTTAAAAGAGCAATTAACAAATTTTATACTCTCTCATTTCCAAAATTAAGATCATTGACTTCTTTAAAGCTAACTTGAGACATTTTCAAACTCAAAATTGACATAAATTTATTTTAGTCGGTACAACGATAAATATTGTATGTCAATTTTGAATTTAAAAATATCTCAAATTACATTCAAAAGACAATAATGATCTTATAACTTGCAAGGGAGGGAGTATTTACTATTTTAGGCAAATTATAAGTTTTAATATCATTTTAAATAACCGTGTTAAGTGTGTCACCCAGTTTATAACATGTGTTCAACTCATTTAAATTTAGTGTTAAATGTGTCTATCGGTTTATGACACGAAACCCATTTATACTCAACACCAACCATCTCATCATGTTTTGTATTCCTGTCGTGTCAAAATTACCGCATACCATGGCTAATATAAATACCACAAATCTTACTCAATTTTCATACGTATAATCCTACTGATTATTTCTTTAAAATTGAATTACAAGATTTAGTTCCTCACTACGTTAAAATTAAATTATAATTTTTAGTTCCTGTTGTGCAGAGAGGGTGGTTTGGGATCAACTGTCTAATTTTACCAAGATAAGAGAAGAAGATATCTTAACATAAGTTTTGCCTTTTTTACCAAAAAATGATTTTGAACTTCGAACTCATTAAGGTCTATAGAATGATTGAGTTAAATCTCAACCGAAAAATTTATAAATGCCCAATGAGTTTCTCCCTCGCTATATGGTGAAACCTAGTTAACAAAGTAATTTGAAACTATATTCATTATGATTGCACGATTACAGGTCAACTGCTGTTGAATACTACAAGCTTCCAAACCAGTACGTTATCTTTTCTTCTCTTTTACAAGTTTAATTTGAGTGCAGGAAGACTCCCAAGAAACTAAGAACTTGTCTCAAAAAAAATTTGGCTTCATGTATGTTTCTCTTATATTCTTATGACATTCTTTGTTGTTCAAAAAAGTAGTTCTTTGAATTACCAAAAAAAAACGTTCTTAAAACCTTTTCTTAAATGGATAAGAACGGCTCAGCTGTGAGCAAAATTTAGAATCGAAACATGCAAATGATATCCCCTAATCACTAGAGACATGATACTAAGCTAGCATATCTATATGTGCATATGCTTACATAATCCATATGTTGACCTTTACTCATTCTCGGATCTAAAAGAAGAGAATATCTAAGTAACACAATTCAAGCATAGAACTTCGAACTATATTGACTTATTTGGAGAACATAAATTTATATAGCAAAAGAAGACATGAGACACACATATCTATACAAGAGTTATTAGTTAAAAGAAGCGGCACATAAGACATACATCAAGATTAGATTGCGGCTCAGCATTGGCTTCAGGAGCAGGAAATGCACGAACAGCCCGATCACGCATGCACGTTCTCTTAACACCATCGCCTTGGGCTTTACTAGCAGCTCTTACCCTGTAAACAAGAAATTCGATACCAGTTATAGCAATGGATACACACACACATATAGAGAGAGAATAATTAAAACACCTGAGTACATGAACATAAATGAAGAGGATTTGGACTTCAAATACGTAACATGATACAATATAAAGCAAGATTTTGTAGATCTCTAAATTGAACAAACAATATTACAAATACAATATATATACACACAAAGAAAAAGAGAAAAAAATGGAGCATCAAAGTTTTAAATTCAGATTAATAACACAGTAAGCACTCCCCTAGCCCCGTGAAGGATGCCACCATCCTTTTTCTTCATCAAAGAAATGTTATTCTTTGTGTTGGGCCCAGTATATTCGGGCCTGTGTATTATAGTGGGCCGGTGTCCCTATGGAGTCATGTGGGCTTGGTCCAGGGGTTGTTTTGGTAGACGGAGGATTTGTGAATTAAAGTTCCTAATTCTATTTAATCTCTAGATATGGAAGGAAGTGTTGGGTTATAGATCAACTTCCTTAATTCTAGGAGATTCGGTGCAATCCTATTTAAGAATGGTTATTTGGGTGAGAACATTAAATCTGATTCGAAGAAGGATTTCATGAAGGTGGATTTCATGAAGGTGGTGAGAACACTATAAATACAAAACTTTTCTCTGATTCTAAGGTACATGCAAATTATTATTTTCCAACACTAGAGCGTTAAGCCTCCATTGTTAACCTTGTTTTGATCTATACTTATTCTAACACCGGAGCTATCCTCTGGCGGCCCAAGCCGTCAAGCTTTCAGTGCTTACTCTTTTATGTGCAGGTTTGGACGCGCCTCGGTGATTGGAATGCATGAACAGATCTTGACGTTAACATTGGCGCTAGAAGGAGGGATGTCTAGTGTTGCTGGATTTCCAATCACAATCATCAACTTCCTACATCTGAAATCATGAAGAATAGTAGGACGATTTCAGCTGTAGGACAGTCGACGATAGGAGGTTCTTCTCGTAAGAGAGGATCTGTTAAAGATAGGTTGGGGCCTTCAAAGAGCATCCATGAGCGGCTTGGCCCACAAGGCACCTCGGTAGGGTCCAAGGATAGAGATCGTGATGATGACAAGAGGAGGTTGTTCTCCACAACCAGTAAGGGGACCAAGAACGACCGGAGAAGGGTAGAAGGGACACTGCCTCGAACACGACCCCGAGACGTTTAGGAAGATACAAAATCTGTTCTGGCAAAAAGGCACAGGAGACAGAGGAAGCACTAAGGGTACTGTTGCAACAAAGAAAAGAGATCGCGAAGTAAATGGTCCAGGTAGCCGAGCAGGAAAATGAGGTCTCCAGCCACAACAATCCAGACGGCGTGACAGGTCTACAGATAGGCGATCCAAGGGACGGAGGGATAAAGGTACAAGGCGATCTGAGAGTAGGCTTCGGAGCTGCTCTCGAGATCGAAGTAGATCGAGAGGTCGTTCACCCGGGAATCCAAAGACAGTACACCGCCCTGTGGATTGTCGGCGTAGCAAGAATGAAGCCCTTCCAGAGTGGATAGTTCGGATGAGAAAGGTCAATCCGCTCATGGTAGATGGAACTGTTGGCGAGAAAATTAAAGGAGCTTTAGAAAGAATTGACCGAAGTTAAACAGGGGAAGGTGAGTTCGGGCAAAAAGGCGTCCCCTTTTTCTCCGAAAATCATTCGAGAGAAGGCGGACCCCAGTAAAAAGCTCCCCTATATGGAAAGTTATAATGGCTCAGGAGATCCGTACGAGCATAGCGTGGAGTATGACAAGTTGATGAATTATTATGAATACTTAGATGCGGCTAAGTGTCAGACCTTCATGACGACTTTAAGGAAGGATGCTAGACAGTGGATGATGACCTTAGCCCCGAACTCGATCTTGTCATGGGAAGAGCTATGCGACAAGTTCCATGCCCGGTTCGGGAGTAACAAGAGAAGAGAGAAGCCCACAGGATCGTTGTCACAAATTCGACAACACGCCAATGAGACACTGGGCCAGTACGTGGAAAGGTTCAGAGAAGTGGTGGGTCAGGTGACAGACCTTAATGACCTTCAGGCTATAGGGCTCTTTCAGAATGGGTTGAATCTAGTGAAATCAGAGAAACTGGTGAAGAAGCTCATATTCAATCACCTGAAGAGAAGCATTCGAGAAAGCTGAAGGCTTTATAGTTGTGGAGGAGACTATGAGCAATTTGAAGCAAGGTGCTTCAAAAAAATCAAAAGGATAGATCGGATACAAGCCAAAGGAAGTTCGGTAGTGGTAACGATCGGTCTGATGGGTACCAAAGGAGATACAGTAATAATGGGGGTTTAAGGGGAGGTCACCCACTTTCCCGAATCAGAAGGTGAACAGGGTTTTCACTAAGCTTAATATTGATCGGGCTACCATACTGGAGCAGATCAGAGGGCAACCCTACTTCGAGCCGCCCAAAGATAACATAAAACCCGGCATGGGGAATCCGAATAGGTATTGTGATTACCATCAGGCGGCAGGGCATGCTACGGAGGGTTGTTGGGGTTTGAAGGAGATGATAGAAAAGAACATGCAGAATGGTGCCTTGGTTCAGTATGTGGCGGGACGAGAGGCCCCGAGAATACAAAGAAGGAATGTCAGATCTGTCGCATCGGTCAACCGTCATGCCGGATCAACGCAGTAAGACACGCCAAGTCGTGGATATAAACACAGGTGGAACCGTGGGGAAGGTCGCCTAAAAAAAGCAATGTGGGTACTTGGATATGGTAATGTCGGTGGCAGACAAACCTGCACAGCGTGAAAGGGCGTACCCTGGTTCGGTGATGCCATTCACTGATGATGATTTCCCTTCAAAGCCGATCGAACCACACGAAAGAGCATCGATAATTACTGCACAGGTGGGATCGGTGGATATAAAGCGGATGATGATAGATAATGAGTCTTCGGTGGATATACTGTACACGCATGCTTACCAAATGATGAATCTGGATGGGAGAAAGATGGAGATCGGGCAAGATTCTCCATTGTATGGGTTTAGCTGATGATGATTTCCCTTCAAAGCCGATCGAACCACACGAAAGAGCATCGATAATTACTGCACAGGTGGGATTGGTGGATATAAAGCGGATGATGATAGATAATGAGTCTTCGGTGGATATACTGTACACGCATGCTTACCAAATGATGAATCTGGATGGGAGAAAGATGGAGATCGGGCAAGAGTCTCCATTGTATGGGTTTAGTAACGAGCCGGTTAGAGTTGCAGGGACGATTGAGCTGCCAGTTATCTTCGGAACGTCTCCACAGCAGGTGAAAATCATGTGAAATTTCTATGTGGTGCATGTGGATTCGGCGTACAATGCGATTCTGGGAAGGCCCACTCTGACAGCTCTTCAGGCAGTGACGTCGATTCCCCATTTCAAATTAAGTTTCCTACGCCACATAGGGTTGGGGAAGTCGCTAGTGATTTGGATTTAGCAAGGAGATGCTATAGAAACGCTCTAATCACTTCAGGCATAGGGGTTAGTAAGGAGAAGCAAGCTATGGCTATTGAGATTGAACCGTTTACAAAAAGTAGCACTGAACCTTTAGTCATGCCTGCAAAAGAAAACGAAGAGGTTGAGTTGATCCCGGGGAAGAAGGACAAGACTGTAAGGATCGGGTCAGGTCTGCCGGAACCTTTTCAGACGAACCTAGTGGAATTTCTTTAGTGTTATGCAGATATCTTCGCTAGGGTTTCCAGTGACATGCCTGGAGTGGATCGGAAGGTTGCTGAACATAGGCTGCATGTGGATCCGACGAAGAAGCCAGTTCGGTAGAAGAGAATTTTTACACCAGAGAGACAAAAGATAATTGATGAGGAGATCGCAAAACTCTTGGCGGCAGACTTCATATTTGAAATCGACTATCTGGAGTGGATGGCGAATGTTGTGCTGGTGCAGAAGCAGAACGGGAAGTGGCGAGTTTGCATACACTATACCGATCTGAACAAGGCATGCCCGAAGGACTTTTATTCTCGGCCACACATTGACCAACTTATCGATGCAACTTCGGGTTATGCTTTACTTAGTTTTATAGATGCTTTTTCGAGATACCATCAGGTCTCAATATATAAGGAGGACATCCCGAAGACAGTTTTTATCACTCATCGGTCGGTATATGCCTACAAAAAGATGATCTTTGGCTTATTGAACGTGGGAGCTTTGATAAGGATGATGAATTACGTGTTCACGAAGCAGTTGGGATAAAGTATGGAGGTCTATGTGGGTGACATGATCGTCAAAAGCATGTCGGTTTGGGATCATTTGGATAATTTGGAGGATTATTTTCAAACTGTTCGGCATTATAATTTGAGGTTGAATCCGACCAAGTGTACCTTCGGACTGGGTGCAAGGAAGTTCCTGAGTTATCTGGTCAGTAAGAGAGGGATTGAGGCTAATCCTGAGAAGATTCAGGCAATTCTGGACATGACGTCCCCACAGTCTTAAAAAGATGTTCAGCATTTAACGGGTCGGATTGCAGCTTTAAGGAGGTTCATGTCCAAGTCGGCAGAAAGGTGCCTACCATTCTTTGATACATTGAAAGGGCCGAAGAATGCGAAGAGTTTTCAGTAGACTTTGGAGTGTGAAGATGTCTTCCAAGGGATAAAGAGGTATTTGTCTTCGGCTCCTCTGTTGGTGAAGCCAGTTCCTGCTGATCCTCTGTACTTATATTTGGCGGCGAATTTGTTGGCGGTGGGAGCAGTTTTGGTGCGAGAGATTGGGAGTAAGCATTACCCGGTTTATTATGTGAACCATGCCTTATGGGACATAGAGACAAGGTATCTGAATCTTGAGAAGTATGCCTTTGCCCTAATAATAGCCAGTCGGAAGCTTCGGCAGTACATCCAAGGTCGGTTAATAGTAGTGCATACAGATCAGCCGTTGAAGAAGGTATTGGGAAGACCAGAGGTTTTGGGAAGGCTTGCCACGTGGACAATGGAGCTGTCAGTTTTTTCTGGTTGCAGTACTTTGGCAGGCACAAAACTCAAGGACACTGTATGTGGATGGGTCATCGACCTCGGATGTTAGTGGTGCTGGGATAATTTTGAATAGTCCAGAAGAGTTTAAAGTGCAGCAGGTGATCCGATTTGGGTTTAAGACGATGAATAATGAGACCAAATACGAGGAGATATTAGCGGGGTTACGGTTGGCGAAGAATCTTGAGGTACAGAAGTTGGTTATTTTTAGTGATTCTCAGTTGGACGTCAGACAGGTATCAGGAGAGTATGAGGCTCAAGGTACGAGAATGGTAAAGTATTTGGCAGAGTTAAAAGATCGGCTTCAGTATTTTGATTTATACATGTTTTAAGGAATAGACAGATCTGATAATGCAATAGCTGATGCACTGGCGAAGTTGGCTACAATCGAAGTGAGTACGTTCAACAGGTCGGTTTATTTAGAGGTTTTAAATCAGCTGAGTGTTCATCATAGGGAGGTGATGCATGTTGAAGGATCTAATTGTTGGATGTCTCTGTACCTCAACTATTTGGCAGATGGCATCCTGCCTTTAGATCGGATGTTAGGAAAGAAAGTTAAGTATAGAAGCTCGAATTTTGTGCTTATAGATGGGGATCTTTATCGACGGGCTTATTCATCTCCTTTGTTGAAGTGTTTGGTTCCGTCTGAAGATGAATACGTTCTTCGAGAAATTCATGAAGGGATTTATGGTGATCATATGGCAGCAAATTTGTCAGCATATAAGGTGCTTCGGCAGGGGTATTATTGGCCTACTATCTTCAAAGAAGCAACCAAGTATATAAAGAAGTGCCTGAAGTGTCAGTTGAATAGTCCAATCCCACATCAGCCACTGGAAAAGTTGTATTCAGCTTTATCTCCAATTCTTTTTGCTGTTTAGGGTGTGGATATCTTGGGTCCATTGCCGAAGGTTAAGGGGCAAGTTATTTTTGCCATAGTTGCAATCGATTATATGACTATATGGGTGGAAGCCAAGCCTCTTTGGACGATCACGGAGTAAGAATGCATGAAGTTTCTAAAGGAATGTGTTGTGTTCCGGTTCGACATTCCTATGGTGGCGGTTTGTGATAATGGACGGCAATTTGTGGGTTCAAAGTTTGAGGCATTCATGAAAGAGTTGGGTATTCAGCATCGGAAGACTTCGGTTGCGCATCCACAGTCGAATGGGCAGGTTGAAGTGACCAACAAAACCCTTCTAAATGGAATAAAAAGAAGACTTGATGAAGGAAGGGACCTGAAGAGTTTCTCAGTGTATTATGGGCTTATCGAACCACGCCAAGGACAACTACGGGAGATTTGCCTTTTAGATTGGCTTATGGTTCTGACGCATTGGTTCCCGTAGAGGTTGGCTCTCTGTCTCTTCGAGTCAATCAGTTTCAGGAAGTATATAATGAGGAAGGACTTCGAGCCAATCTGGATTTGCTAAAGGAGGTTAAAGAAGCGGCCTTGGTAAAGCTTGCAGCATATCAGCGTCGAGCGGCCAGTTATTATAACAAAAGGGTGAAGCTCCGAAGGTTTGAAGTAGGGGATCTGGTTCTTCATGAGGTCGAAGCTTCTATGCCTCAGAATTTGGGAAAGTTGATGCCAAATTGGGAAGGTCCTTATGAAATTATTGAGGTACCAAAATTGAGAACTTATTAGCTGCGAGCAATGAATGGGTCTGAGATAAAGAATACATGGCATGCGGGAAGACTTCAAAAATATTTTTAGTAGGGTTGAAGTCAGAATTTTGAGTCTGTAATTTTTTCAATGATTATCAATAAAAGAAACATTTTTTTCTCTCCAATGTTATTTTGTCTGCTTTTTATTCGGTGGGATCTGCTCGACCCATTGTCAGTGAGTAGGATCGTTTGGAGGTTCGTGGGATCTGCTCGACCCTTTGTTGGTGAGCAGGATCCTTTGGAGGTTCGGTGGGATCTGTTCGACCCTTTGGCGGTGAACAGGTTCATTTGGTAATGTTTGTGTGAAAGGTGTTAAGTGTTGAGTTCAGTTTTTTCTTTTTAGAATGGTTAATTTTATTGATTGTTGTTAGTAATTGTTTAGCAAAGCAACTATGTGAAGTTTTTATGGAAGAATAAAAAGGAAAGTTTGTATTTCATAAAAATATAGAAAAGATTACAAGATTGTATATTTACAAGTTCGAAGCTATGATGGTGGGGGGTCATCTTCAGTATTATCCTCGTCTTCGTCATCAGAAGAATCGAGGAGTAGTGGATTCAGCGCGACAGCAGCAACTTTGTCTTTTTCTTTGCTTCGGGCAGCTTCGTAGCCTTTAGCGTATATTTGTATTATTTCGTTGGTGAGTTCAGGAGATCTTCGATACAGGCTTCGAATTTGGTTCGTAGTTCGTCGGTTAAGGGTGGGCCGAGGATTTTAAGCTCTCGAAGTTCTTTTTCTATGGCAGATCGAAGTTGTATGTGTGTTTATTCTTTCTTCCTTGTGTCAAAGATTTCATGAGTGAGGGTTTGATTGTTCCGTTTTTGCACTTCATTTTCTGTTGTGATCTCGTCATTCTTTTCGGAGATGATTTTTTGAAGTGCTTCAGCTACTGCCAGTTGTTCTTTTAATTTGGCGTTATCTTTTTTGAGGCCTTCGCGGAAGAAAGAGGCATGGGCGTGCAAGTTCCTCTCCTTCACTAAGGCAGCTTTCAGGAGCTCGTTCTCTCTTCGGGCGGCCTTCTTCTCGACTTCGATTTCTTTATATCTTTGGTTGAGCCGCCCGGAGATCCTAGCAGCCTCCAGATGTTTAATGGTTAGTATGTTCGGTTGTTCATAAATAAAAGGGATCACTATTATTCTTTGATTAATTAAAAGTGACTTACGCAGGCTTGATAGATCATGCCGGCACGGACGAGTATCCTCGAAGAGGTGGTCGTCGGTTGAGAGGACGAAGTGATCGAAAAGATGTAAAGGGAAATTCTTCGTTGTCATCTGGCAATAGGGTTAGGGATCGAATGGCTTCGGGTGTGTGTGTAGATAGTTCTTGGGTAGGTGGTATGGGTGTTCGGATGGAGTGGGGATGTGGGTTTCTTTTGGAGGGATCGGTTGGCTATCAGATGTGTTTTTCTATTTTTTGATGAGTTGAGGGATGGGTTCAGCTGGTTCGTCTGACTCCATAGGTGTGTCTTGGGATTGGCTAGCTTCGGAAGAAGGAACCCTCAGCTCTTCGGCTGTGAGGGGGGTGATCTTTGCGCGTTTCTTTTCGGTCCGAAGAATTTGAGTTCTTTCGAAGATTGGCATGTCGAGGAGGCTTTCTGTGAGGGTAGGAGTTGGGATGTTTCTTGGTTTCTTGGTTGCTCTTCTTTTCAGTCAGGGTTGAGTGGAGTCTTCGATGGTGTTTTCTTCGGCTTTGGTGTTTGGTGGTTGAGTAGGTGTTTCGGTTATGGTGTTAGAAAGGAATTCTTCAAGGTCTTTTTGATCGGCTGAAGTTGGTTTGATGAGGGATACTGTGGAAAACGAGGAAGATTTCTCAGAATAATGATTGAAGATAATTTAAAGATTATAAGTAGTGAGTTCAGAACTTATATTTATGGTCGTATAGCCATGCCTGTTTGGTTAAGAGGTTGAAGCTCCACCCTTTCAGAGGAAGTTTCTCATGTAACTTCGCCATTTCCATCACTCGTTCGGGAGAAGTGTCGTCGAAATCTAGGATGGGGCATTTGTGGGAAGATCAATCTGGGATTTTGGGTATTTCTGGTCCTTTGACGAAGAACCAGTCCTTGTGCCACCATTTATTGCTCGAAGGGCGTCCATCAGGGGGCGTTTGTTAAATTTGGAGTTTGGTTTTGGGGGGTTGTTTGCTTAGTACCTTGAAACCTGGCTCACGGGAGTTTCCGAGTTGGTACAGAGTGAAGAAGAAGTAAATTGAAGGTGAAACCCCAATCTCGTGGCAGAAAGTGATGAAGGTTATGATGTTGATGTAAGAGTTAGGCACCAGTTGGGCTAACCCAATGCCAACAAACCCTAGGAGGGTGACGATAAAAGCATGGAGGGGTAGTCAGACTCCTTTCTCCAGCAGGGTGAGGGGGATGGAGGTCCAGCCTTGGGGTCGATGATACATACGCTCAGTGTGTAGTGGAGTTCTCAGATGGTGGGTTTTTGGGATTTGATAGTGTTCTCGAATTACGGGGAGGTGAACATCTGTGATTTGAGAGGGGGTGTTAGCGTGAAGAAATTGTTTCTCATTTGGGTATTCGAGAGTCGTTTTTTGTGAAACTGTTTCTGGTAGGTTTTGGGTGAAGGTAGTGGCGGTATTGGGGGTTGATTCGGGCATAGTGTTGGGGTTAGGGTTTGAAGAAGTCTTAGGAAGGTTGGAAGTGTTGATTGAAGGAGCAGGGATGCTTGATATAGGATTAACGAAGATGGGGTTTGAGCTTTCTGACAAAGTGTTGTCTGGGTTTTAGGAGAAGGCCATTGTTGCAGCTTGAAGAAAGAAAATCGAGAGGTTGGAGAGAAGAAGGTTATCCTTGATTCTGAAATAAGCTGGTGGAACTGTTTGAATTGTGGGAAAAGGAGATTTATAATTTTGTCTTTTTAGTTATTCTCGAATCTCGAGGGCGGCTCATTAATAGGGCTTATGATGGCATTTGAATTGTGGATTTGAAGGGACGGTCTATTGTCCGGTGTTGGGGTGTTTTGGTGATTGAGCTTTGTTTGGCCTCGTTTGGGCATCCTTATTGTTGATGGGTCATGTTTTGAATACTATTCCATCAAATATTCTATTTGGTGGAAGACTGGGGGGCAATGTTGGGCCCAAGATATTCGGGCATGTGTATTATAGTGGGCCGGTGTCCCTATGGTGTCATGTAGGCTTGGACCAGGGGTTGTTTTGGTAGAAGGGGGATTTGTGGATTAAAGTTCCTAATTCTATTTGATATCTAAATATGGAAGGAAGTGTTGGGTTATAGATCAACTTCCTTAATTCTAGGATATTCGGTGCAATCCTATTAAGGAATGGCTGTTTGGGTGAGAACCTTAATATGATTCGGATAAGGATTTCATGAAGGTGGTGAGAACACTATAAATACAAGGCTTTTCTCTGATTCTAAGGTACATGCAAATTATTACTTTCCAGCACCAGAACATTAAGCCTCCATTGTTAACCTTGTTTTGGCTTGTACTTATTTTCACACCAGAGCTATCCCTCGGCGGCCCAAGCCGTCAAGCTTTCGGTGCTTACTCATTTTTGTGCAGGGTTGGACGCGCCTTGGTGATTGGAGCGCGTGGACGGATTTTGGCGTTAACACTTTGATATGGCAAAGATTTGACGTAACATAATATACTAATTTCCGATAAGCAAACCACAAGAAAACAAAAAAGACCAACTTTCAATTGTCTAAAAAACACGACTTTTTTCATTACCATGAAAGGAAAACTGACATCTTCCAAGGGCCGGAGGGGAGTATAGCAATATATTTGAAGCAACTTCGGTGTTTTACCCTCAATCTCCTTCTCTGAAAAATGCTGGCTTATTATATATTAATATGAGTGGTTACATTTGTATTATATTTTAATATTTTTATATGCTAAAAAATAAACTTGAAGAAAGGAAGAATTTTTTGGGCTATCAAAGTTAGCGAGCCCTTCGTTGAATTTTATTATGGTACACCAGGTTTTGAGAGTTCAAGACCATGGAAGTCTTTTGCTTTCATTTAGTTTCTAAGGGCCCTCAAACCCCCTTGGCGTTGGACGCGCCTTGGTGATTGGAGCGCGTGGACAGATCTTGGCGTTAACACTTTGATATGGTAAAGATTTGACGTAACATAATATACTAATTTCCGATAAGCAAACCACAAGAAAACAAAAAAGACCAACTTTCAATTGTCTAAAAAACACGACTTTTTTCATTATCATGAAAGGAAAACTGACATCTTCCAAGGGCCGGAGGGGAGTATAGCAATATATTTGAAGCAACTTCAGTGTTTTACCCTCAATCTCCTTCTCTGAAAAATGCTGGCTTATTATATATTAATATGAGTGGTTACATTTGTATTATATTTTAATATTTATGTATGCTAAAAAATAAACTTGAAGAAAGGAAGAGTTTTTTGGGCTATCAAAGTTAGTGAGCCCTTCGTTGAATTTTATTATGGTACACCAGGTTTTGAGAGTTCAAGACCATGGAAGTATTTTGCTTTCATTTAGTTTCTAAGGGCCCTCAAACCCCCTCCCCCACCCCCCACCCCCCACAAAAAAAATTAAATAATAAACACACACGGACTGACCCTACACAAAGGCAGGCAAATAAATAACCACTCGAATAGCAAGAAAACAGATAAGAAAAATATTCTCATCCAAAGTTGATTAAATAAGATCTGTAAAATTGTACACCTTGAGCCGGTGAATGGATAAAATTATTCAAAAATACAAAAATAGATGTAATAATATTGTAAGATTTCTGAATTTGTAAGTTATCTTTACCTTCACGCTTCATCATCCCATCGTTTGGCATCCATTTCTTTGCTTGGAGGATATTTTGGGAGGCAAGAAGGATCACAAGCATACGGTTCTGTGGTGAAAAACTGCATGAAGAAAAATATAGAAAAAAAATTAAGTAAAAATAGTATATATTGACATCATGCAAAAGAAATATATTTTGAGCATGATAGGACTCCATTCGAGTGAGTGAGTGAGTGTGTGCATACATGAGGGAGGGAGGGAAGGAGGGAGGGAGGGAGATATGACTCTTCAAGCATGTCTAGTGCTATTCCTTTGGTTTTTTTTTTGCTAAATACTACTATAACCAGGGGTATGCTCACCAGCATTGGTGAAAGTAAAAAATGCAAGGGCAAAGGGCGGGAGGGCACACAAAAAAAGGGAGGAAGGGAGTGGTAGGGGTGATGGAAGGAGGAAGGGAGGGAGTGAGGACCAAATGGCATTTGGAGTTTGAATTGTGTTAGCAAATGACTAGGAATAGGAATAACCTCCAGAAGCTCAATGGCATTTACAACAATGCCGAGCTCCTCATGGGCATGACAGCCATCCAAGAAAATTCGTACACTATAAATAATGTACAAGTCGCCATAATTTGAAAAAAGTCCATCACGGAGGCGAATCTAGATTCAAGA
Source organism: Panax quinquefolius (assembly GCA_020205615.1). Lineage (NCBI taxonomy): Eukaryota > Viridiplantae > Streptophyta > Magnoliopsida > Apiales > Araliaceae > Panax > Panax quinquefolius. Next base: position 98,576,004 of record CM035158.1, on the reverse strand, counting down.
TGATGAATCTATGATCACATGATTCCTAGCTTATACATGATCTGCGGTTTATATGGAAAGCGAGAAGCGATTATATATATAAAAGCTGTAAATATATATATATATATATACAGATAGGATCAATTGTGACGCCCCCAAAATAGGTATACATCACCCATTCTGAGTTGTCAATACATGGTACAGAAACAACTACAACTTTATTATTACAACAGTAAAACTGTGAGTTTGAATACAAATATTATCTTCTAGACAATATCTATACTCAAATAAATCCTCATCACATTTATTGATACATTATTTTACAAAAATGGTGAGGACTACTAAACAACTCTCTCTAGAACCTTCATTCCATACCCCGACTCGTACTCGCTATATTCTCGCCTCCTGAGAAGAAAAATGGAACAAAAAGGAAAAGAGTGAGCTCAACAAGCCTAGTAAAGAATATTATAACTAAGATAATATACAACAAATTATCATTAGTCTTCAACATGGAAAAATCTAATAGAATACAATAGACAACAAGTTTTTAAATCAATATTCGCAGCGGAAATAATAATTCATTAGAAGAGTTAAGTAGAGAATGCAAACTACTATCTTCTATGTATGAATTTAAAAGTTCATCGTCTATCTTTTATCCCTGTAACATCAATCAATATATATCTGGAATCAAATATTCATATTTGCACTCTGAGCCAAAGATATTCATCGATTGGTCATGTTCATCTAAACACACATTCATCTTTGCACTCTGGGCCAAAGATATTCATCGAGAAATCATTCATCTTTCCACTACTGGGGCAAAGATATTCCATAATATCATCATTTAAACCGAGGATGATGAAAAATATTTTAAAGAAATGAATCCGGTGAAACAAAATGATAAGGATTAAGGATTAAGGATTCGTATTTTGTTTTATCCACGTCCAAAAATACCTCAAAAATAATCATAGTGGTGTAAAATTCAAGAATGATCAAAACATTGATACAATCAAAGCTAGTATCTAGAATAGATATTTTGACAAAAAAAGAAAATTTTTATTTTTCGATGAATAGTGTCGTATTCGTGAATAAGATGCAGATATCGTGAATAGTGTCGATAATATCGTGAATAGTAACTCAGACACCAAAAGTTCCAAATTTGATAAAAAAACTTCAGATCAATATTTCAACATAATGATATTGAAGAAATAATATCATTCTGAAAAAAATAATATCCCTTACCTCGAAAGATCAAGACTTTTAAATTTGAAACAGGATATAGGCTATGACTTGAACTTGCCAGTATAGCAATACTCAAAATATACTCAAAATGCTCACAAGAATACGCTCGATAATATAGAGAGAAAACTTGAGTTTTTTGGTGTGATTTTCAATTCTAACCTAAGCACCCTATTTATAGGAAAATGCTTAGAAACACCAAAAGCGAAAATTTAATATAATATTAATATATAAATTAAATTTTTCCTACGCCTAACCTTCCAAGAACTGAATTCAGCTCATTCAACACACATGTAACACACCATAATGAAAAAAACGTTTTTGTTATTTAAAATATTTTAAACTTCCAAAAATCAAATATTTCGGAGCTTCGGAACTTCAATAATTCATAATAAATAGCCCTTTTGTCAGAAAATTTGAATATCGCGTTTTTTATAGGAAATTCAATTCTCTACAACTTTACTGGAAGAAAGTTTTCCAAATTCCAAGCGAGAAATTGACCGAAATCCACAAACGAGGCAATTTTATTGTGTTATAATCAAATTTCGATCAATAAATGGGGTCCCCGACATGTTTAACATGTTTTAAACATTTATTACAACAAAAATAATCTTCCTCCTCGTATACTCATATATCCCACATTCGTTGTAAAAATATCACCATTATTATATTATTAAAATATAATAATATATTTAATGAATTATTTTATCGAAAAAGATAAAATTTCAATTTTCAACAATTGTCACATTAAAATTTTCTCCATCTATATCCACATAAAATCAATATTTTCCTCATCATATGAATCAATAATTAATTATTCACAAATAATATTACGAGAATCACAATATTGTGACAAAGGTGACGGTTCAAGGAAAGAGGGGCTTTCAATAAGAATTTCTCCATCTTGGTAGCGCAATTAGGTGACCAAACCTCTCCTTAGACAGAACTTTCTAGACATTGCCAATAATGTTATCTAATAATATTATTCAGATAATATGAATTATTTCTTCGATAATGAAAATCTTATGTAATGACAATTATTGAAACAAATGACAAGAATATAAAATATCAACGCAAACAATTATTAAATCAATAAAATCTTGAGCAATAATTCTCGTAACCATTATTGAGTAGTGCTTTCTTACGTAAGAATCAATAATTGGTGCAATACCGTAATAGCTCTTCGTGTTTTAACCCACCGAAGTATTTTAACAAAGATACTTGGTAATAACTACGCAGATTATTTTTAAACAACTTATATTTGTCATTTTCTTCATCCAATCGCTTTTCGTTATGGGGCCCACAAAAGACTGCGCCGTCGTACGAATATTCCCGACAGCAAGAATATTCCACGACCAAACGAATATTCCCCGACAACAATGAATATTTTATAACCACTTGCTTATTTTGAAATATTTGATTTTACCTATAACTATCCACATTAATCAAATCAACCCTTACTATTTTAAAATAATAAATAGAAAATTAAATTTCATTAATAATAAGTTGGGGTCTTACAACCTCCCCTCCTAATGAAATTTCGTCCTCGAAATTGACGTATGTACCTGGTGTTTCGAAAAGGTGAGGATACCTCGCTTTCATTTTCGTTTCCAATTCCCAGGTCATTTCCTCTATAGCATGATTCCTCCACAAAACTTTAACTTGTGGTATGACCTTTGCGCGTAGGACATTCTCCTTCCTATCCAAAATCTTGACAAGTACCTCCTCATACGTTAAGTCTTGGCTATCTCGTCCTGGGTTCTAACTCTATAACGTGGTTGGTCTTTCACATATTTCTGAAATACGGATATATGAAACACATTATGAACACGAGACATACTCGGAGGTAACGCGAGTCTATAGGCTACATTTCCTACTCGGTCAAGAATTTGAAATGGACCAATAAATCGTGGATTGAGCTTTCCTCTCTTCCCAAATCTTGTAACTCCCTTCAATGGAGCAACTAGCAACAATACATGATCCCCTATACTAAATTCCACGTTCTTTCGATGAAGATCCGCATAACTCTTTTGTCGATCTTGTGCCGTTTGTATACGTTGTCGAATCATTTGGATCTTTTCCTTAGTCATACGTACCAACTCGGGTCCCAACAATGTTGCTTCACCCACCTCGTCCCAACATCTTTGGAGAGCGACACTTTCGTCCATATAATGCTTCAAATGGGGCCACACCTATACTTGCACGATAGCTTGTTGTTGTAGGAGAATTCCACCAATGGTAAATACTTATCCCAACCGCCCTTGAAGTTCAGGACACAGAGTCTTAATAAATCTTCAAGAGTTTGAATAGTCCTTTTCGATTGTCCGTCTCGTTTGAGGATGGTATCTTAGAAATCGAATCATAAATCCGTGCCCATAGCTTTTTGCAAGCTAACCCAAAATCTTGAAGTGAATCTTGGGTCACGATCCAAAACTATGGATACAGCATGCCATGCAACCTCACAATCTCATTCACGTACATACTAGCAAGAAGACGTTCAAGGAATAAGTCTCCGACGTCAAGAAATGAAAGCGAGACTTGGTTAATCTATCAACAATAACCCAAATAGCATTGATGCCTTGAGAAACCGTAGGAAGACCATGTAACGAAATCCATGGTAATGTGTTCCCACTTCCATTTCGAATATCAAGTGGTTGCAACGGACCCTTAGGTACTAGATGCTCACTTTTTTACGTTAGCAAGTTAAACACATCGAGATAAACTTTGCAATCTCTCTCTTCATATTGTTCCACCAAAATGTATGTCGAAGATCACGATACATTTTAGTACTTCTAGGATGGATTGCAAATGGTGTATTGTGTGCCTCCATCATAATCTTGTACTTCAAATCGAGTCGTTAGGAACACAAAGTCAGAGTGGACTCAAGTATTCCTTCTTCATCAATTCTCGCTTAGGAATAGCTCCTTCTTGTACTTTCTTCTTCATACGCATCAGCTCCGGGTCGGTGGCTTGAGCAACCTTAACTTTTTCTATTAAAGTTGGCTCTATGCGTATACTTGACATCATCGCACTCATTCCCCATATGATCTTCTACTCAACGCGTCACTACCACGTTCGCTTTCCGGGATGGTGTTGAATAGTGTGGTCGTAGTCTTTCAATAGCTTGAGCCAACGTCGCCAAGCATGTTGAGTTCTTTTGAGTGAAGAAATATTTAAGGCTTTTATGGTGCGAATATATCTCCACTTTCTCCCCATATAGATAGTGCCTCCATATATCTTTAGCAAACGATTTGCCGCTAACTTTAGATCATGAAAGTAGGATAATTCCTCTCATACTCTTTAAGTTGTCGCGAGGCATAGGCTATGACTTTCCCACGTTGCATGAGAACACATCCTAAACCTTTGCACGAAGCATCATTTGTAGATAACAAATCCATCCGAACCAGATGGTATTGTTAGAACATGAAGTCTTAGAAATAAGTCTCCTCTTAAGCTCTTGGAAACTCTTCTCGCATTCTTCGCTCCAAACGAATTTTGTATCCTTAAAGTTAAATTTGAGTTAATGGAGTAGCGATTCGAGAAAACCCTTCCACGAATCTCCTATAATAACCGGCTAGACCCGTAAAGCTACGTACTTGATCACCGACTTGGTTGCTTCAACTTTGTATTGCTTCAATCTTGGCGGGTCCACGGATACTCCATGATTTGACACCACGTGCCCAAGAAATGCTACTTCCTCAAGCCGAACTCGCATTTCTTCAATTTGGCATATAGTTTGTTTTCACGAAGCCTTTGGAGTACCAGCTTCAAATGGTGCTCATGATCTTCACGACTTTTAGAATATATGAGGATGTCATCAATAAAGACAACAACAAACTGATCCAAATATTCCTCGAATACTCAATTCATCATATCCATGAAAGCCGCAGAGAGCATTAGTTAGTCCGAAAGACATGACTAAGAATTCATAATGCCCATACCCAGGAGTTCGAAGCGCGTCTTTGGAATATCCTCGTTTTAATCTTCAAATTGATGATATCCGAACAAATATCGATTTTGAAAAAGAATTGTGCCCCTTGCAAATTGGTCAAACAAGTCATCAATACGAGGTGAGGATACCTATTCTTGATGGTGACATGGTTCAATTCCGATAGTTAATCTAAAGTCGCATACTCCGTCTTTCTTCTTTCTGAATAAAAGCAGGAGCACCCCGAGGAGATGTACTAGACGAATGAAACCGATGTCCAACAATTCCGTAGTTGGACCTTTAACTCCACGAAGTTCAATAGGAGCCATTCGATATGGGGTTTTAGAAATGGGCTTTGTACCGGAGTTCAAGATCAATAAAGAATTCAACTTCACGTTAAAGAAAGTAGTATGCACACAAGCCAATCATGTTTGATGATAAAGCATATACTTTGTAACAATCTTATTCATTTATTAATAAAAAGTACTAATTTATTAAAGGCTTTTAATTATCTACATGATCTTTGTTTTATAATATGTGATAAACCCATAGTTTTAAGCAACGCTTTTAGAATAATGATGATGATCATTCTAATGAGATCTAAATTCTTAGAAAGCTTAAAACTAAAATAGTTCCAAATCGTTGGATTACTAAATTGGGGATTAGTGAATCCGGATAGATTGGTACATACGTTGCTTGCTCATTGGATGAGGATGATTGATCTCATGATCATTTTGTGTGGAGACACTAAAGCAAGTATGTAGGTGCTTATTAGAGAATAAGTTCCTTTGAGCATTGGCTCGCTAAGGAATACCTAATGGAGTTTTATTTGCTGTCGATAGGAATTTTCTGTAGTGATAGTAGTACAAGTGATCCTTGGACTTGAGATCATCATAGTATCTTGTGTATGATGAGTTATACTTTGACTTATTCCTTAAGACCCTTAAGGTATATCAAAGGGTATGCTTGGGTATAATAAGTTGTACATGGAGATAATGTATGATCGATAAAGAATCTACCACTTTAATAAAAGAAGAGAAATGTCCTATGTGATTCGATAAATGACAACCTAGTAGTCCTTGGTTAAGCGAGAATGAAATTAGAAAGGAGTTTCTAATTTGCATTATTTGGATTGTACATTTAAGAGTCGAAATACATATAATTAAATAAAATAAGACTTGTGGTAATTCCATGTCTTATATTTAATTGGGACATTGTATGGTGGAAGGATTGAATTATACGGTAACTATTTACTCAAAGGTTCTTTAATGATTAATGTTGAAATCTATATTATACGGAAAGTCGTTGATCATTAGGGAGGCTTATCCCTATTGTAGAATAAATATTATTTATTTAAATAAATTAATTGTTTAATTTATTTATTTAAATAAGATTAGAATTATTCTAATTGATTTATTCACAATAGGTTTAATATGGAGAACCTAAAGGGTCACACCATAAAAGGAAGAATAATTATTTAAGAAGTTAATGGCATAATCGTAATAATATGTTATGTATATTTAATTTAATCTATGGTGATAGAATAAATTAAATAGCTTAATATTATTATTTAATATTTTAGAAATATTAAATATAAATTAATAAGAGGAGTCTTATTAATATTATTACAATTATTATTATTTTAATTTCTAAAAGAGTTTAGGAATTAATTTAATATAAGTACTCTCATTTATTCCTAATAAGATTAGGAGGTTAAATTAATTAAAGAGTTTAATTAATTATCCTAATAAGATTAGGAGAGCTTAATTAATTAAAAGAATTAATTAATTAAATAAAACCCAATTCCTTAATTGTTAAGGTGGGTTGCCCACATCTATAAATAAGAGGAGTCTTATTATGGGTGGTATGGGTTGTTGACTTTAACAAAAGCACGTAATAATTCCAAGTTGTTGGGAGTATGCCTTTTCTATAGAGATAGAAAACTAGGGTTAGCCATAACACCCATCTTCTTGAATTTTATTCTTCCTTGGTGGATCACCTCCAGAGGCCAAACACATGGGTGGCTAACGTTGATCAAAGGAAGGAACCAAACCCGGTGGATTCAAGATTGAACGCGAAAGGATTTGGAGGTGAACTTGTACCTGAGGAAGCTCGATCTTCAAGGGTATGATTTTATTCTTTATCTTTTCGTTTAATTAATAATTGTGCATAAAGGGTGATCCGGGTATATGGTTTGTAAATTTTTTTAAACTCGATTTTATCACGCTTAAAAGCTTAATTTATGCAAATTTGATTTGTGCATGAATATTACAAACCTAATTGGTGGCATCGAGCTAAACCTTTATGCGAATTATTAATTGTTGATTTGATATGTATGTTGATATGTGTTTAGAACAATTTAATTGGGCATAATTTTATTGTATAAAATTTATTAAAAAAAAAAAAAAAACAAAAAGTCATTTTTTTTGAAAAACCTGAATTTTTCGGATATATATATATATATATATATATATATAAAAAAAGTCTTATTTGGTTTTAATTCATATTACATATAACGCACGGAAATCGAGAAAAAACAGGTCATGTTGGTTAAGTTAATGACCTGCACGGAAATCGAGGGCCAGGACAAAAACCGGCAGCAGGATTTTTTTCGGAAAACAAAGCATGATGCATTTCAAAACCGTAAGGCACGTGACGTTTTTGTTCAAGGGAGCACGGAATAATTTATATATATATATATATTTGCATGTTGCTCAACTTCAAGGCTGCTGGACCAAAAAAAAAAAAAAAACGTCCCATATATGAAATGCCATGATTTTTTTTAAAGGAAAAGAATATTAAGTGGTGTATACGTGGATCACGTTTATATAATATATATATATATATATATATATATATATATATAACCGTATTATATATATAATATATATTCTTAATAATTTTATAATTAAAATAAAAGTTTATTTTAATTTTAAAATAAAAGATTTATTTTAATCTTAAAATAAAAATGTTTATTTTAATTTTAAAATTAGAATTTCATGCTAACTAATTAGAGTTGGAATTGGATTCCATAATAACTAATTGGAGTTGAAATTGGATTTTATTTTTCCTAAAATAAAGGAGTTTATTTGTGAATAGGAAGTAAATCCATCTTTCCTTAAATAAAGGAGTTTGTTTAGATATGAAATAAGATTTCATATTATTCAAAATAAAAAATTTATTTGTGAATAGGAAAGAGAATCCTAATTTCCTTAAATAAAGGAGTTTATTTAGATATGAAATAAGATTTCATATTATTCAAAATAAAGGAGTTTATTTGTGAATAGGAAAGAAAATCCGTATTTCCTTAAATAAAAAGTTTATTTAAATATGAAATAAGATTTCATGTTATTCAAAATAAAGGAGTTTATTTATGAATAGGAAAGAATATCCGTGTTTCCTTTAATATTTTTTTTTTACATGGAATTGGATTCCATAATTAATTAAAATAAAAGAGTTTATTTTAATTAGAGATTTTTTTTATTATTATTACATGGAATTGGATTCCATAATTAATTAAAATAAAGGAGTTTATTTTGATTAAAGATTTTGATTAAAATAAAATAGTTTATTTTATTCAAAATTAGATAAATTAAAAAATAAAATAGTTTTATTTTGATTTAAATTTGGATTAAAATAAAGGAGTTTATTTTAATTCAAAAATAGATTTTATACTAACTAAATTTGCCCATTAAATGATATCAATATATATATTAAATGTTTATTATTCATGAGATGAATGTTATTTATTGATGCATATGGTGATGTGTATGATAATAAATGGGATTGATTATGGACTATTGACCCGATGTGATTGGATTTTATTTTAGTTGGATGCATGAATGTATGGGTTTTATTAAATGGGTCTGCGTACCTCGTCTTCTCTAATTTTTCTTAATGTAAATTCTATCTCTCTCTATGTACTTCCCTTATTTAGCGATCAAGGTTTCTATTTATTTTAAATAGTTTTGTAATAGGAATAATTAGAATTATTTTAAAAATTGGAGATCGAGGAACAAGGAGCTTGAAGACCCATTTGTAATGGAGCAGGGTTTAAATGTAATAGTTATATTTAAATATTATTTCTTGCACCCCTAGGGTTTGACCTTTTGGTTCACTTGGTGGCTCTAGTGAACCAAACTAGAATAAAAGTCCATAATCAATCCGGGTAGAATATAGTATTCTATATGTGCATGCTTATACTATATATATATTATATATTATGCAAACATGCTTCGCATGTTCATTAATATACGCGTATTTTATATATATATAATAAATGCTGTATTAAACAAGATGAGACAAATTAATAACAAACCCCTCAATTTTTTATATTAAGTCCTAAGCGTTCAAAGATATTTGGAATATCGAACGTAAGCCTTCTAGCATGATAAAATTAATAGAGTATTAAATATTTAATATGAGTTTGTTGTGTCACCACAAGGCAAGTATTAAGTATTTAAGATGTTAATTTATCACATTTGATGCTTATAAAGAAAATTGAATAATATTGTTTTGTTGTGTCACCACAAGGATGATATTTTTCTTTTTTGAATATATGGAGTGCTAGGTCGGACTTAACTTGGATAATTTTGATTCGGATGTGCCACCACTTGATCAAAATAATCTAAGAGGCAAAAATACAAGGAGTTGCATAGTTGATGTAATTGACAAAAGTTGTCTACCTATTTATTTATATATAGTTTGTTGTGTCACCACAAGGCTATATACATTTGAAATGGGATCCTTATTCTCACTAGCAAATCTTTAATTAGATTTTGCCGAACTATATAAGTGAGGGTAATATAGTTTGAAGAAAATAGTGGGAGATACCAATTTAAAACAAGACCTAAATTATTTTGGTAATTAATAAAAGAATGTATGTTAAAATGTTGTTAATTACAAATTCATTTACAGAATTTTACAATGTCTAAAATTACTATCAACTGCGAAGCATATTAGATGCTAAATTAATCGGGCCAAATTAAAGCGGATTGGTTAAGGAATTTGAGAATAGTTCTCATAGTGAAAAGCTATCTTATGTCTTAATCGCCTATCCTCGCAATGGTTGCAGACAATGCCTTTGAGGAAGACATTGCTACTTTTAGAAAGTGGCAAAATGATGCACAGTTGGCTCAATGCATCATGCTCGCATCCATGAATAACGAGCTTCAGCGTCAGCATGAAACTATGGATGCTCCTACTATATTCCTGCACATCAAGTAGTTGATGGTGAGGAAAGTAGGACTGATAGATATCAGATATCTAAGGAGCTCTTCCGATCTAGAATGGCCAATGGCACTATAGTACAGACAAAAAAAAAATTCTTAACATAATCAATTTGATTGATCAATTAGGACAACAAGTTTTGTCATGGATGGATAGTTGAGCCAAGATTTGATCTTGCATTCACTCCCGGACTCCTTTCACAATTGTTGTGAATTTTTTCATATGAACAAGCTAGATATCGACTTTCTTTGATTTGCTTAACATGTTGAAAAATGATGAGAGTCACTTTCAACCAAGAAAGATCAAGTCTTCTTGGTAGGGGCCAAAGGATCTTACGAAAAGAAGAGCGATTCAAAGAAGGTATATAGAAAGGCATAAACAAAGGATAATAAGAACAAAAGCGTCACGGATAGCAAAGGAGTTTGCTTCCACCGCTATAAGCTGGACCTTTGGAAAGAAAGCGCGAAGAAGCATCTTGCTTGAGGCTAACCAAAGAAGCTTAGTGAAGTTTGGTTTACAATACGGTTTTTGTTCATGATTTAAAATAAATTTTTCTTTAAGTCAAGGTTCTACTTGGGTATTGGATACGGACTTTGGTTATCATAAATATAGATTTATGAAGGGACCAAGCGTAAGTAGAAAGTTAAACAAAGATAAGTAATCCTATATGTGGAAAATGAAGCAAAGGTTCTTTGCATTAGCTATAGAAACTTATAGTTTAGCATCGCCTACTGGGCAAATCTATTAAGTCGATAAGTTGTTATTGTATTCAGTTCTTGTTAAAAATATTATTTCCATTTTATTGTTGGACAATGAAAACTTTGGTATTATAATTAAGAACAATTGTTGTTCTATTTATAATAATAATGTTTTGTATAGAAGGCGGAATATTACTTAATAAATTTTGTATACTTGACTTACATGAAAATAATTTTGCATATTGAACAAATTAGTATAAGAAAAGGAGATGATCATTCAAAGAGTTGAATGTGTGTATTTGCTAAAATACAAGTGTGAATTATTTGAAAGGTTCAAAAGAATTGAAGTGAAACAAATTGACAAAGTATTAAGATTCTTTGATTAGATCAAGGAATAAATACTTGTGCAATAAGTTTCTAGATCATCTCAAATGGTTTTCTCATAATGGACACATCGACACGTAATAATTGATTGATGTATCTAAAAGGAAAAATCGTACCTTGTTGGACATAGTGCGGTCCATAATGATTTTTCTGACATTCAAAGTATCCTTCAGGGTCATGTCCTAGAAATGGTGCATATCTACGAAAATGGTAACCTCAAAATCCGGCCCCAAGACTCCATAAAAGTTATGGATAGGGAGGATTCCTAATCTTAAGTATGTTAAGATAAGGGGTTGTCCAACTTATGTGAAAAGGTTTCAAAGGATAAGCTTGGGACAAGATTTGACATATCATGATTTGTGGGACATCCTAAAGTAAGTTTAGGGTATATGTTCTATAATTCTACTTAGCAAAAGGTGTTTGTTACGAAACACGCTGCCTTCTAAAGATAAAGGTGTTTATCATTGAAGGGGCTAGTGGGAGGATAATAGATCTTGAAGAGTTCAAGAACCACAAAACACTATAAGTCAAATAAAAGGAACCTGTAGATGGACCTATTGTACCACAAGATAATCGTAAATGCGGAATAGTCTAGAAGATACACAGGAGGTATGGATTCATCATAGATGATGATGATGAGGTGTTATGCATCATAGAAGATGATGATCGAGTTACATACGATGAGGTAAGAGTTCTAGTGTGTACAAAAGGGTCAGTGGGAGCGTCGTGAAATTTCTAGTATTATATGTTGATATACTACGGATAAGGAATGACATACCAATGCTACAATCAGTAAAGATAAAGTTGTCTAAACATTCCTCCATGAATGATTTGGAAGAGTATCTTAATTGGGGATATAAATCTATATAGATAGATTTAAGAGGATGCTCGACTTAACCCAAGGAGCGTATATTCATTTGATGCTAAAGTCGTTTAGCATGGCAAACTCAAGAGATGTCTCATGTTGATGAGCTATGGGTGTATATCTCTTAATAGTCCCCATAGACTCCAAAGAAGAGAGATTGCATGAGTGACAATCATGTATGCAATGATGAAATGTACAAGACACGATGTTGATCGGTCATATTTCGGAGAAGATCATTGTAAGGCGGTGAAAAACATCTTAAAGTTCTTAACCAAGCACTAAGGATGTGAGCATACATGGTAGGTGCGAATTAAAACTAGAGGGCTTTCTGAGACTCAAGTTTTTTTCGAACGACAAACCAAGACGACGAAAATCCACTTTAAGGTAAAGGGTTACCTTGAAGCAAGTGATGCGATGAATTGGAAAGGTTCCAAACAAAGAAAAAGTTCTTTGGTTTAGTAATAAAGACAAAGTATATAGCTATAAATGAAGGCGCAAGTTGATTGTTTGGATTAAAAGTTCATTACGAGAACTAGGAATAGTTCTAAGTCTCATCTTGGATCTAAACATGTGTTGTGGCACTTTCATTTGATTATTAGAATCATTGAAAGATGGGAAATAACTATAGAGATAGTGGACTCTCAAGAACAACATTACATATCCATTAACTAAAGCTTATCCAACAGCAGGATAGTCGTCACTTAGAGAAGAAGAGTATGAGTTACCATGACGATTGGCTTTAGTGCAAGTGGGAGATTGAAAGTAGTATGCACACAAGCCAATCATGTTTGATGATAAAGCATATACTTTGTAACAATCTTATTCATTTATTAATAAAAAGTACTAATTTATTAAAGGCTTTTAATTATCTACATGATCTTTGTTTTTATAATATGTGATAAACCCATAGTTTTAAGCAACGCTTTTAGAATAATGATGATGATCATTCTAATGAGATCTAAATTCTTAGAAAGCTTAAAACTAAAATAGTTCCAAATCGTTGGATTACTAAATTGGGGATTAGTGAATCCGGATAGATTGGTACATACGTTGCTTGCTCATTGGATGAGGATGATTGATCTCATGATCATTTGTGTGGAGACACTAAAGCAAGTATGTAGGTGCTTATTAGAGAATAAGTTCACTTTGAGCGTGGCTCGCTAAGGAATACCTAATGGAGTTTTATTTGCTCATCAATAGGAATTCTTGTAGTGATAGTAGTACAAGTGATCCTTGGACTTGAGATCATCATAGTATCTTGTGTATGATGAGTTATACTTTGACTTATTCCTTAAGACCCTTAGGGTATATCAAAGGGTATGCTTGGGTATAATAAGTTGTACATGGAGATAATGTATGATCAATAAAGAATCTACCACTTCTAATAAAAAGAAGAGAAATGTCCTATGTGATTCGATAAATGACAACCCAGTAGTCCTTGGTTAAGGCGAGAATGAAATTAGAAAGGAGTTTCTAATTTGCATTATTTGAGTTGTACATTTAAGAGTCGAAATACATATAATTAAATAAAATAAGACTTGTGCCAGTAATTCCAGTGTCTTATATTTAATTGGGACATTGTATGGTGGAAGGATTGAATTGTACGGTAACTATTTACTCAAAGGTTCTTTAATGATTAATGTTGAAATCTATATTATACGGAAAGTCGTTGATCATTAGGGGAGGCTTATCCTATTGTAGAATAAATATTATTTATTTAAATAAATTAATTGTTTAATTTATTTATTTAAATAAGATTAGAATTGTTCTAATTGATTTATTCACAACCGGTTTAATATGGAGAACCTAAAGGGTCACACCATAAAAGGAAGAATAATTATTTAAGAAGTTAATGGCATAATCGTAATAATATGTTATGTATATTTAATTTAATCTATGGTGATAGAATAAATTAAATAGCTTAATATTATTATTTAATATTTTAGAAATATTAAATATAAATTAATAAGAGGAGTCTTATTAATATTATTACAATTATTATTATTTTAATTTCTAAAAGAGTTTAGGAATTAATTTAATATAAGTACTCTCATTTATTCCTAATAAGATTAGGAGGTTAAATTAATTAAAAGAGTTTAATTAATTATCCCTAATAAGATTAGGAGCTTAATTAATTAAAAAATTTAATTAATTAATTAAAACCCAATTCCTTAATTGTTAAGGTGGGTTGCCCACATCTATAAATAAGAGGAGTCTTATTATGGGTGGTATGGGTTGTTGACTTTAACAAAGTACGTAATAATTCCAAGTTGTTGGGAGTATGCCTTTTCTATAGAGATAGAAAACTAGGGTTAGCCATAACACCCATCTTCTTGAATTTTATTCTTCCTTGGTGGATCACCTCCAGAGGCCAAACACATGGGTGGCTAACGTTGATCAAAGGAAGGAACCAAACCCGGTGGATTCAAGATTGAGCGAAAGGATTTGGAGGTGAACTTGTACACGAGGAAGCTCGATCTTCAAGGGTATGATTTTATTCTTTATCTTTTCGTTTAATTAATAATTGTGCATAAAGGGTGATCCGGGTATATGGTTTGTAAATTTTTTTTAAACTCTGATTTTATCACGCTTCCGCTTAATTTGTGCAATTTGATTGCGCACATGAATATTACAAACCTAACAGGAAGTTCTTCAGAAAATACGTCAGGAAAGTCAATAACAATAGGAATATTATTCAAATTTGACGTGTCTTTATTCAAATCCATAACATGGGCTAAGAAAGCTTGACATCCGGTTTTTCAATAAGCGAATAGCTTTATGATTAGATATGATGGTGATTGATTTTAATGGTTTAGTTGCTTGAATTCGCATAACAAAGTTGGTTAGGAATATGAAAACTAACAACCTTACGAAAACAATCAATTTTGGCATGATGAGTAGTTAACCAATCAATCACTAAAATCACATCAAAAGCAAGTATCTTTAAAGAGATAAGGTCACGGGTAAGGTAATGGTGCCAACTTGAATCAAACAAGATTTATAAGCGAGTGGATGTGATGAAAGTTTCTCTATGAGTTTCCACGAGATAGGTAAAAGTCTAATTTCTCGAGTCAAGTTTAAAAGTTGAGCACATGCGGGAGAGATAAATGAATGGGTATAATTGGTATCAAGTAAGGTATAAACTTCGCAAGAATTTATAAATAGCTTACCCGTGATCACCTCGTTTGGGTTCCTCGCATTTTGACGATCACAACAAACGCTCTTCCGAAATCGTTGACTTTGACTTTTTGGGACGATCTTTTAAGTCACGAATCCCATTGAACTAGGTTTCGCTCTCAGATCTGATCTCGCAATATGTCCTTCCTTTCCACAATTATAGCATACCTTGAACTGTTGTGGGACAGTTTGGACCGATATGTCCCTCTTTCCGCATTTATAGCATATGATGGGTGGTGGTCGTTCTCCTCCCTTAGAACCCGATTCTTTTAAGACCTGTCGTCTTCACATGGTCGTTGTTAAATCTCCTCTTTTTAAAATCTCCTCTGACTCGCTTCTTCTATTTTCATGGCCATGATTACCACCACCGAGTGGTTACCATTTTGTCCGTCTATTTCTTTCTCTCATTTGGTTATCATTATTACATTAACTACTATCTCGAGTACGATCTGGTTATGGTCCCTCGGTTGAACATACTCGTTATCTCGCTCTAACAATTGAGCCACATTAACAACATACGAATAGAGAGAAAATTTATGAGAAATGAGATATTGTCGTATGCCGGGTTTCAAACCTCTCGAAACATCCGCGTCATCGTTCCTCATTCTCCACCAAATGAGGTCTGAACACGGATAACTCTGCAAACTTTGCCTCGCATCTTTGAGACACCTTCGTGTTGTTTTATTCTAATCTGATGAACTCCACTTCCTTCATATGACGAACACTTTTCGGAAAGTATTTGTCATTAAATAGTTTCAAAGCGTCTCCCAAGACATCTTTGAGTCTTGAATTTGGATGGAGTGCGCTTCCTGAGACTCCACTAGTAGTCGCCTCACCACGGAACATAAAGGTGGCGAATGGAACCTTCGTTCTTCCGTGCATCCCAAGACATCGAATATCTTGGTAATTTGCTTGACCCATGTTTCCGCCGCCATGATCGGATCGGCTTTCCCTTAAATTCGGTGGTCCCAACTCTTTGAAGCTGCTTAATTTGTGACAACCCGTGAATTGTTATCATTTCCTCCTATATTTTGAACACGAGTCTCCTCGTCTCGATTTTTGCATGAATCGCAAAAAGCTTCTAAACATCCCCTCGTTCATCATCACGCTCAATGGTGTTGTTCACAGGGAGGAACATTGCCCGACTGTTGCGCGTTCTCCTCGTTGGTGAGTCACAGTGTCTCCACGGTCTCATTTCCATTGTTAATATTCTCATCGACATTCTCAAAATCCGCCATAAAACAAGGGTTAATTAAGGAAATTAATATATCACATAATATCCCTATATCTTGACCAACTAACAAATAAGCTTAGGTAGGACACACTAACGAAGGATTTACTCGTATCTCCCTCCTAGTTCTATTCCCGATCTCCGCATGGAGATCATATCCTAAGCTCGATACCAACCGTGTGGCGCCCCCAAAATAGGTATACATCACCCATTACGAGTTGTCAATATACGTATGTGAAACAACTACAACTTTATTATTACAACAAGAAAGCGTGAGTTTGAATACAAATATTATCTTCTAGACAATATCTATACTCAAATAAATCCTCATCACATTTATTGATACATTATTTTACAAAAATGGTGAGGACTACTAAACAACTCTCTCTAGAACCTTCATTCCATACCCGACTCGTACTCGCTTATATTCTCGCCTCACGAGAAGAAAATGGAACAAAAAAAGGAAAAGGTGAGCTCAACTAGCCCATAAAAGAATATTATGACTAAGATAATATACAATAAATTATCATTAGTCTTCAACAGGAAAAATCTAATAGAATACAATAGACAACAAGTTTTTAAATCAATATTCGCAATGAAATAATAATTCATTAGAAGAGTTAAGTAGAGAATGCAAACTACTATCTTCTATGTATGAATTTAAAAGTTCATCGTCTATCTTTATCCCTGTAACATCAATCAATATATATACGGAATCAAATATTCATCTTTGCACTACTGAGCCGAAGATATTCATCGGTTGGTCATGTTCATCTAAACACTGGTCATCTTTGCACTACGGGCCAAAGATATTCATCAGAAATCATTCATCTTTGCACTTACAGGCCAAAGATATTCCATAATATCATCATTTAAGACTGAGGATGATGAAAAATATTTTTAAAGAAACGAATCCAGTGAAACAAAATGACAAGGATTAAGGATTAAGGATTCGTACTTTGTTTTATCCACGTCCAAAAATACCTCAAAAATAATCATAGTGGTGTAAAATTCAAGAATGATCAAAACATGGATACAATCAAAGCTAGTATCCAGAATAGATATTTTGAACGAAAAGAAAATTTTTCATTTTTCGATGAATAGTGTCGTGATTCGTGAATAGATCAATAGTATCGTGAATAGTGCGTGAATAGTATCGTGAATAGTAACTCAGAACACCAAAAGTTCCAAATTTGATAAAAAAAACTTCAGATCAATATTTCAACATAATGATATTGAAGAAATAATATCATTCTGAAAAAAAATATCCCTTACCTCGAAAGATCAAGTACTTACATTAGTGAAACAGGATATAGGCTATGACTTGAACTTACACCGTATAGCAGTACTCAAAATATACTCAAAATACTCACAAGAATACGCTTGATAATATAGAGAGAGAAAACATGGTTTACGGTGTGATTTTCAATTCTAACCTAAGCACCTATTTATAGAAAAATGCTTAGAAACACAAAGCGAGAAAATTTAATATAATATTAATATATAAATTAAATTTTCCTACATCAACCTTCCAAGAACTGAATTCAGCTCATTCAACACA
The DNA here is from genome assembly GCA_020205615.1 of Panax quinquefolius. Lineage (NCBI taxonomy): Eukaryota > Viridiplantae > Streptophyta > Magnoliopsida > Apiales > Araliaceae > Panax > Panax quinquefolius. The sequence continues at coordinate 98,557,713 of CM035158.1, read as the reverse complement.
CATGTGTAACACACCATAAAGAAAAAACGTTTTTGTTATTTAAAATATTTTAAACTTCAAAAATCAATTATTTTGGAGCTTGAACTTCAATAATTCATAATAAATAGCCATTTTGTCAGAAAATTTGAATCTCGCTACTTTTTATAGGAAATTCAATTCTCTACAACTTTGCGAAGAAAAGTTTTCCAAATTCCAAATGTAAATTGACCAAGAAATCCACAAACGAAGCGATTTTAAAATTTATAATCAAATTTGGTCGATAAATGGGGTCCACCGAGCATGTTTAACATGTTTTAAACATTTATTGCAACAAAAATAATCTTCCTCCTCAGTATACTCATATATCCCACATTCGTTGTAAAAATATCACCATTATTATATTATTAAAATATAATAATATATTTAAATGAATTATTTTATCAGAAAAAGATAAAATTTCAATTTTCAACAATTGTCACATTAAAAAATTTCTCCATCTATATCCACATAAAATCAATATTTTCCTCATCATATGAATCAATAATTAATTATTCACAAATAATATTCTGAGAATCACAATATTGACAACCAGGCGGTTCCAGGAAAGAGGGGCTTTCAATAAGAATTTCTCCTTCTTTGGTAGCAATTAGGTGACCAAACCTCTCCTTAGCAGAACTTTCTAGACATTGCCAATAATGTTATCTAATAATATTATTCGAGATAATATGAATTATTTCTTCGATAATGAAAAATACTATGTAATGACAATTATTGAAACAACAATGAATATAAAATATCAACGCAACAATTATTAAATCAATAAAATCTTTGAGCAATAATTATCGTAACCATTATTGAGTAGTGCTTTCTTACGTAAGAATCAATAATTGGTGCAATCTGGTGTATGCTCTTGTGTTTTAACCACAAGAGTATTTTAACGAAGATTAATTGGTAACAACTATCTTCGTTATTTTTAAACAACTTATATTTGTCGTTTTCTTCATCCAATCACTTTTTAGTTATGGGGCCCACAAAAGGCTGGCAGGTCAAATACGAATATTCCACAACAACAAGAATATTCCACGACCAAACGAATATTCAAACAACAATGAATATTTTATAACCACTTGCTTATTTTGAAATATTTGCGTATTTTACCTATAACTATCCACATTAATCAAATCAACCCTTACTATTTTAAAATAATAAATAGAAAATTAAATTTCATTAATAATAAGTTGGGGTCTTACATCAACCACCACGAAGCAACTCCATGGGGATCGAAAATTTAAATATATAAAAGTGGTAAATATATATATATATATATATATATATATATATATGATGATGATCAACCACCACGAAGTAAACTCTGTGTGGGACGAAATGTAAATAAAGTCGTAAAAGCGATCAAGCGCCATTTAAGTAAACTCTGTGTCGGACAAAATGTAAATAAAATTTGTAAAAGGCCACGAAGTAAATTCCGAGCCCTATGTAATTGCAAATATATATATAAAAGCAAGAAGCGCGAGATGTGAATCCGGGCTCATTGGATATGTAAAATAATAATTATATATATAGTATATATATATATATAAGCGATTAAATGCAGGATGTAAAATCCGTGCTCATCGGATATGTCAGAAACAACAATTATATATATATATATATATAAGCGAATAAATGCTAGGATGTAAAATCCGGGCTCATCGATATGTCCCGACAACAATTATATATATATAAGCAATAAACGCTCGCATCAAGTTCAGGCTCAATCGAGGCATAACTCGATAATGTTAGTCCATATATGAAATATATACATATATAAGTATATATATACGTATGAAATGAAAATCACGGACCGAAGTCCGTGCAAACGCACACAACAACACGACTCTCAATGTGTATAAGTGTGTGCTAATATGAGAAGAAGGCTTTATAGAATGTGAGAAGGCTTACGTTAAAACGCCAATGTAGACTTCTATGACTCTATACGGATGAATACTCGGCTCCCACCGGTAAAAATGTGACAAAATATAAGCTCAAAAGTGTTTGAAATAAGACAGCACTCAGTTTATGGGGTGTATGATGATTGGGTAATATACCCATGAATTGGATATATTTGGACTTAATTTATTGTACTCTCAAAGCGTTTAGATTTGTTTTTACTGTGTTTAGTTGTTATGTTGCAGATTTGAGAGCTGAAAGAACACTTGAGAGACTTTGAGCTTAAAAAGGGGCATAATAGTCAATTTCTAGACCTCAGCGTCGGGGCGCTCAATATAGTATTAATCCGGTAGCAGGGAATCTTTGAAAAGGAAATTGGTTGACCAGGCTGGCGCGTTGACTATCCGGGTGATTTGATTATTGGAAGTTATGTGCTAAGTTGATTTGGAAAAGGATTCGATTAGAAGATGTGAAGTATATATTGGTTATTTACATTGAATTAGGGGACTATTCTACACAATTGAAGGCTAATCAAGGAGCAAGAGGAGAGTCTGAAGATTTTCACTTAGAGTTCTTCTTCTTCTTTATTCTTTTAATTTGTGTAATTCTTTAAGGATGATTTTTCAAATATTGTTGGTTTTAATTTCAATTATGAACTAATTTCTTTAATTAAGATTCCAATTGAACCTTTTATGATTATGAATTAATTATTTGATTTATTCCAATTATTTATGTTGAAGTGAATTGTTCATCTTGCTTTGTGCTGATTGATTAATTATCTGGCCAATAATTACCTTGTTACTCTAGAAGGAATTGAAAGAGGAATTCTAGGGTTAGAACTGGGCATGATGACATGTGACTTAGTTATTTGCACAGTGAATAATTAGGTTTATGAATAGAATGGAAATGTCTGTTCGCCGCATATAACACATAAGGAATTGGGATTGAAAAGAGTTTAATTCAATTATTTTGCATAGAAATATAGCAAAATTAATCTGGGTTAAATAGAAGGCAATTGATCACTTGAAAAAGGACTTTTGGCACTTGTGAATTCCTGTTAACAATTCAGTAGACATAGTAATTGGGATAATTGGATAATTAATTTATAGTTCATAATTGGGGATATTGGATTCTTAATCCTTATTTATCTGAATTCAATCAAATCTTAGTTTTGTTTATTTTCTTTCTTTTAGAATAATTTCTTTTAATTGGATAATTTAGTTTACTTAATTTGTAAAATCACATTTTATGGTTGTTTAAATAAAATTTGATTAATACAGTACTAGTAGTTGGAATTTATTAATTAGAATTCTCTGTGGGATCGACACTCTATCTTATCACTCTATTACTTGTTGACCGTGTATACTTGCACGTTTGCTTTGATTGTGAAATCAACCAACAAGTTTTTGGCGCCGTTGTCGGGGGACTTCTTTATTAGTATTAATTCCATATTATTTATAATCAATTCGGTCTTAATTTAAACGTTACTTATTTTCTTCTTGTATTTGCAGGAATTCTTTACGAGTGTATGCACACTAGATCAAGGGCGAAAAAGGAACTTTTTCCTTATACGGACAATATTGAAAGGAAGTTCCGGAAATTGTAGTCAACTAGTGCAGTGTCACCTGTGGAAGAAGAACTGGCAGAACAAAAAATTCCAGCGAACATGGCAGGGAACGACCAGAAATCACTTAGGGATTATGCCATGCCGAATGTCATGGATATACAGCCGAGTATTAGGAGGCCGGCGATCAATGCAAACAGTTTTGAGATTAAACCGGGAACAATTTAGATGCTTCAGAATACATGTCAGTTTGGGGGTAGTTCGATAGATGATCCGAATGAGCATATCCTAAGTTTCTTGGAAGTTTGCGACACCTTCAAATTTAACAATGTATCGGAAGATGCTACAAAGTTGAGGATGTTCCCGTTTACCTTGAAAGATAAAGCGCAAAGTTGGCTACACTCTTTGCCTCCTGGCTTAATCACCACTCGGGACGACTTAGCTCAAAAATTTTTAGCTAAGTTTTTCCCACCAGCGAAGTCGGCAAAACTACGGAACGATATTCACACTTTCTCACAATTTGATTCAGAATCGTTATATGTGGCGTGGGAAAGGTTTAAGGATATGCTCCGTAAGTGCCCTCATCATGGAATTCGGCAGTGGATGCAGTTAGGGATATTTTGTGATGGTTTGCACGCTTCCACGAGGGCCAGTATTGATGCAGCAGGAGGGGGAGCGATCATGTCTAAGAGTTTTGATGAGGCATATCAACTGTTAGAGATAATGGCCACCAACAACTATCAGTGGCCCATGACTAGGTCTAATCCTCTAAAAACTTAGGGAAAGTATGACGTAGATGCGATGACAGCATTAACAGCACAAGTGGCCGCAATAGCTAAGCAAATGGAAGCATGACGTCCACAATCCACACAGCAGGTAGCAATGGTTTGTGAATTATGTGCTGGGGGTCATGCTATGGATCAATGTGCCATAAATCCTGAATCAGCTCAGTTCGTAGGGAGCTATAATCGATCTACCCAACCTTACCCATATCAAAATGCATATAATCCGGGTTAGAGAAATCATCCGGGGTTTTCATGGAGTAACAATCAAGCTCAAGCGCCGAGATAACAAAACACATCCGTATTTCAAAATCAGACACAACAACCAGAGCGAAAAGCAAATTGGGAAGAAGCTTTGGATAGATTTATTAAAGCTTCTAAAAAGAAGAACGAGGAAAATGAGAAAAAAATTTAATCAAACAGAGCTGAATATGCAAAGCCTAAGTGGGTCGATCAAGAATCTGGAAAATCAAGTGGGACGGATAGCTCATGCGCTGAATAACCGACCACTTGGAACACTTTCGAGTGACACAGAGAAAAATCCGGGCAGAGATGAGCATTGTAAGGCCGTAACTCTACGAAGTGGAAAGGATTTGCAAGAGACAGTCACGGATAGGGAAAAGAGGGACAACGCAATAATAGAAACAGAGGAAGTGGTGGACACCGGGAAACGTCAAAATGAGACCTTCGAACAGAAAGAACCGAAACCAACCATCATAATGCCTCCCATACCGTATCCGCAGAGGTTTCAGAAATTCAAGTTGGATAAGCAGTTTTCATGATTCTTGGATATCTTCAAAAAATTGCATATTAACATCCCCTTTGCCGAAGCCTTGGAACAAATGCCGAGTTACGCCAAGTTTATGAAGGAGGTTTTGTCAAGAAAGAGGAAATTGGGTGAGTTTGAAATAGTAGCATTGACCGAAGAATGCAGCGCGATCATTCAGAATAAGTTACCACCGAAGCTTAAAGATCCGGGTAGCTTTAATATACCATGTGAAATTGGAAATCAATTCTCAGGACGAGCATTGTGTGATTTGGGAGCCAGTATAAATTTGATGTCATTATCCGTCTATAGCCAGTTTGGACTTCAGGCTCCATGACCAACAAATATTAGTTTGCAGTTGGCAGATCGATCGGTTACATATCCACGAGGTATTGTTGAGGATGTTTTAGTTAAAGTGGATAAATTCATTTTCCCTGCAGACTTCTTTATCCTGGATTGTGAAGTGGATAACGAAATTCCAATAATTCTTGGGTGACCATTTTTAGCAACGGGTAAAACTTTGATTGACATTCAAAAAGGTGAATTGACGATGCGAGCTGAAGATCAAAAGGTCACTTTTAATGTTTTTAAGTCAATGTCTTATCCGAAAGAAAAAGGTGAATGTTTGCGGGTTGATATCATAGAGGAATTAGTTTATCATAAGTTCAGTGGAAATTACTCGAAGGATCCGCTTGAATTCATTTTGCTTGGGATAGGCGATTGCAGTATTGAAGATGACGTAGAGTATGTCAAATGGCTAGATACACCATCAGTCTTCCGGAAAATCAATCAATCATTCGACACCCTTGAGAGGCCCAAAACGGAAGGTAAAAAGTTCAAACCCTTGATAGAAGAGCCATCGGTGTTGGACTTAAAACCTCTTCCATCCCATCTGCAGTATGTTTATTTGGGAAAAGATGCTACCTTACCAGTTATTATTTCAACGGAGTTAACTGACACGCAAAAGGAGAAACTGTTACGGGTCTTGCGAGAGTTCAAAACAGCAATTAGGTGGTCTATAGCAGATATTCGGGGAATTAGTCCATCTTATTGCATGCATAAGATCTTAATGGAAGAGGGGGAAAAACCAACCATTGAGATGCAAAGAAGGCTAAACCCCATTATGAAGGATGTGGTGAAAAAGGAGATTATAAAGTGGTTGGATGCCGGCATTATTTACCCAATCTCAGATAGTTCATGGGTGAGTCCATGCAATGTGTACCAAAGAAAGGGGTATGGCGGTGGTGAAGAATGAAGCTAATGAGCTCATCCCTACTCGAGCGATTCTGAGGATGGAGAGTATGCATGGACTACCGCAAACTGAATAAAGCCACTCGCAAGGATCACTTCCCCTTGCCATTCATTGATCAAATATTGGATAGGCTCACGGGACATCAGTTCTATTGTCTCTTGGATGGATATTCTGGGTATAATCAAATTGTCATAGTGCCGGAGGATCAAGAGAAAACTACATTCATATGTCCCTATGGTACATTTGCATTCCGGCGCATGTCTTTTGGGTTATGTAATGCACCGGCAACCTTTCAACAGTGCATGATGGCGATCTTCTCCGATATGGTCGAGCAAAATTTGGAGGTATTTATGGACGATTTTTCTGTGTTCGTGATAGTTTTAATTTATGTTTAAAAAATCTGATTTTAGTGTTGAAGCGATGCGTGGAGACTAATTTGGTTCTTAACTGGGAAAAATGACACTTTATGGTGAAAGAAGGGATTATTTTGGGACATAAGGTTTCTGCAGCAGGGTTAGAGGTGGATAAAGTGAAGATTGAGACAATTGAGAAATTACCCCCTCCATCATCTGTGAAGGGAATCCGGAGCTTCTTGGGATATGCGGGTTTCTACAGACGATTCATTAAAGATTTTTCCAAGATTTCAAAACCCTTATGTTCCCTGTTGGAGAAAGACGTGCCTTTCAAGATGGATCAATCATGTATCGAGGCATTTGAGGTATTAAAGAAGAAGTTGGTCTTCGCTCCAATTATTGTGGCGCCCGATTGGTCTTTACTGTTCGAATTGATGTGCAACGCCAGTGACTATGCAGTTGGAGCAGTATTGGGACAACGTCACAACAAGATTTTTCACACAATATACTATTCCAGCAAGACGTTGACGGACGCCCAATTGAATTACACACCCACCGAAAAAGAATTACTTGCAGTTGTATTCGCCTTCAATAAATTCAGAGCATATCTCATTGGGACCAAGGTAATTGTCTACACAGAACATTCTGCTATCAAATATTTGATTGAAAAGAAGGATGCCAAACCGCAACTAATACGGTGGGTGTTGTTGTTGCAAGAGTTTGATTTGGAGATCCGGGATAGAAAGGGTACAGAAAATCAAGTGGCTGATCATCTTTCTTGGTTGGAGAATGCAGACATCCAGCAAAAAGACAACAGCATGATCAATGAGAAATTTCCGGATGACCAACTTCTCCGAGTAACTACAATATTGTCATGGTATGCAGACTACGTGAATTATGTGGTTGCTAAAGTGTTACCCCCGGATTTGAACTCGCAGCAACGTCAGAAGTTCCTCCACGATGTGAAATAGTGTTATTAGGATGAACCATTTCTGTTTAAGGCCTGCGCGGATCAAATGATTAGACATTGTGTGCCACATGAAGATATGGACAGCATAGTCGGTCAATGCCACTCATCAGATTATGGAGGCCATTATTCCCATGATCGAACAGTAGCCAAGGTGTTACAATCGGGATTTTTTTGGCCTTCTTTATTCAAGGATGCTTACCTCTTTGTGCTGAAGTGCGATCGATGCCAACGCGTAGGTAATATCTCCAAGCGCAATGAAATGCCACTCAACTCAATTTTGGAGGTAGAACTGTTCGACGTTTGGGGAATCAATTTTATGGGACCTTTCCCATCCTTATTCAATAATCAGTACATTCTATTGGCGGTCGACTATGTCTCCAAATGGGTAGAAGTTGCAGCTTTACCCACCAATGATGTCAACGTTGTCCTCCGATTTCTGAACAAAAACATCTTCACCCGATTTGGGACGCCGAGGGCGATAATAAGTGATGAGGGAACTCATTTCTGCAATAAACAATTCACAAAGTTGCTCACAAAATATGGGGTTCGTCATAAAATTGCAGCCGCGTATCATCCCCAAACCAATGGTCAAGCAGAGGTCTCTAATAGGGAGGTCAAGCGAATTCTAGAAAAGGTGGTCAATCCGTCACAAAAAGATTGGGCTTTGCGTCTTGACGATGCTCTATGGGCATATCGAACATCATATAAGAATCTGATCGGCATGTCACCTTATCAAATAGTTTATGGAAAAGTGTGTCATCTCCCGGTCGTATTAGAACACAGTGCACATTGGGCCATTCTTAAACTTAACTTTGATTTACAAGCAGCGGGTGAGAAAAGGTTATTGCAATTGAATGAGATGGACGAATTCTGATTCAACGCCTATGAAAACGCAAAACTCTACAAGGAGAAAGTCAAAGCTTGGCATGATAAGAAAATTCTTGATCGGACATTTGAGTCGGGCCAACAAGTCTTTCTTTTCAACTCAAGATTGCGTTTATTTCCTGGGAAATTGAAATCCCGGTGGTCCAGGCCATTCGTGATTATATCTGTCGCCCCACATGGAAACATTGAGGTCGAAGAACCAAATTCAAAACGAAAGTTTAAGGTTAACGGCCAACGTTTGAAACATTACTGGAGTGGACCCATCGAACGTCAGTCCACGGTCATGTACCTTTCCGAACCAATGGTCAATTGAACAACACTGCAAAGTCGAGCTGAAGACTTTAAACCAAGCGTTATTGGGAGGCAACCCATTAAGTTTTTATTTTATTCAATTTAGTTTCATATTATTTCCTTATTTTAGTCCTTTAGTATTGCTAGTAAACATTTTGGTAGATTAAGTCACAAATTCCCCATGTGTGCAGGACCTGTACATGGCATGAAAAACATGAAGAAACAGTACAAAGCGCCTGGCGCTTATCATGAGCTCTCTTGATGGCGCCCGTGGCTGGGGGGTTCTTGGAATTACGGGTCCACAGCGCCCCGGCGCTCATCAATACATGTTCCACAGCGCCCCGGCGCTAGGACTCGGCCTTAGATATTGCCTTATAGCGCCCCGGCGCTGGATTACTATACACTTACAGTGCCCCGACGCTAGACGCATTCCACAGATTTTGTATACAAGCGCCCCGGCGCTAGATTTACCTTACAACCCAGCGCCCTGGCGCTGTGGGACGGTTACAACTGCATTGATATCTGAACAAGTCCAGTCGGTTCCCACTTCTTCCCTTTAAATTCTCTTCAAATTTTTCCCCTCTCATATGATAACTGAACGAAATTATTTTGACAAGTGCAAAACCTGTGACACCATTTCATTTCTCGCCTCTTTGTTTCATAAATTTGTTTCCTCTCCAAGGTATGTACTGCTTTAATTTTTAAATCACCACTACATCAAATAACAATTGCATACCCATACTTGAAGTAGTATATGCTTTAATTTTAATATGTTTGTGATAATTGAAGCAGACTTGATCTTGATTCATTTCCCCATAACTAAGTTTGCCTAATATCGGTTGTTGTTTTGGCTTAATGCCGGTTATATGGGTATGAAACAAATGTGATTGTGATGCCTTTATTATGTGTCTATAATGAGGGACTGCATAAGGTTTGGATTGCTATGATAATAGGGATGTTCAAGGAGATTCATTACATGCCCACAAGTTGTTTGAGAAAATGCCTGAATCAATTGTCGGTGCTACCACCACACATCAACTTATGCACACAGATTTATTGACCATCTTGACACCATAATGTCATATATTTACTGTCATATACATATTTCATGATGGTGGGGGGCGTATTCATATTGATACATACATGGGATCATATAGCTTTACATGATAAATCTTTTGGGCATATCATGAATTTTTGTGACCAATTATGCTCTGCAGACATTAGAATGAGGCTACGTGACACAATTCTCCTGCTAATATATGTCTCTTATTACCCCCAACCATGTACTCACCATGTACCTAGGCGAAAGTTTGGGGGTAGTGTTATTGTGACATATGTTCATCGTTCAATGTATGCCCAATTCTAATACTTATTAATGCAAAATTGTGCAGAATTTTAAAATGGCTTCCAAGCGTCAACGCGGCGAAGGTTCAGGGACCGCTTCGACTCCACCTCCAAAATTTGACAGCCGACATTTTGTCAGTGTCGCGGCTCAAGAACGCTACAACCGCATGGCTACACGCTCATTAGTCCTCGAACGCGATTTGAGACCCGATCAAGCAAATAATGGAGTGAAAGTAGCATGCACACAAGCCAATCATGTTTGATGATAAAGCATATACTTTGTAACAATCTTATTCATTTATTAATAAAAAGTATTAATTTATTAAAGGCTTTTAATTATCTACATGATCTTTGTTTTTATAATATGTGATAAACCCATAGTTTTAAGCAATGCTTTTAGAATAATGATGATGATCATTCTAATGAGATCTAAATTCTTAGAAAGCTTAAAACTAAAATAGTTCCCAATCATTGGATTACTAAATTGGGGATTAGTGAATCCGGATAGATTGGTACATACGTTGCTTGCTCATTGGATGAGGATGATTGATCTCATGATCATTTGTGTGGAGACACTAAATCAAGTATGTAGGTGCTTATTAGAGAATAAGTTCTTTGAATTGGCTTCGCTAAGGAATACCTAATGGAGTTTTACTTGCTGTCAATAGGAATTCTGTAGTGATAGTAGTACAAGTGATTCTTGGACTTGAGATCATCATAGTATCTTGTGTATGATGAGTTATACTTTGACTTATTCCTTAAGACCCTTAGGGTATATCAAAGGGTATGCTTGGGTATAATAAGTTATACATGGAGATAATGTATGATCAATAAAGAATCTACCACTTCTATTAAAAAAGAGAAATGTCCTTAAATGACAACCCAATATAGTTGGTTGGCGGTAGAATGAAATTAGAAAGGAGTTTCTAATTTGCATTATTTGGAGTTGTGCATTTAAGGATCGAAATATATATAATTAAATAAAATAAGACTTGTGAGTAATTCCATGTCTTATATTTAATTGGAACATTGTATGGTGGAAGGATTGAATTGTACGGTAACTATTAACTCAAAGGTTCTTTTATGATTAATGTTGAAATCTATATTATCTAGAAAGTCGTTGATCGCTGGGAGGCTTATCCCTATTGTAGAATAAATATTATTTATTTAAATAAATTAATTGTTTAATTTATTTATTTAAATAAGATTAGAATTGTTCTAATTGATTTATTCACAATGGGTTTAATATGGAGAACCTAAAGGGTCACACCATAAAAGGAAGAATAATTATTTAAGAAGTTAATGGCATAATCGTAATAATATGTTATGTATATTTAATTTAATCTATGGTGATAGAATAAATTAAATAGCTTAATATTTATTATTTAATATTTTAGAAATATTAAATATAAATTAATAAGAGGAGTCTTATTAATATTATTACAATTATTATTATTATTTTAATTTCTAAAAGAGTTTAGGAATTAATTTAATATAAGTACTCTCATTTATTCCTAATAAGATTAGGAGGAAAATTAATTAAAGGAGTTTAATTAATTATCCCTAATAAGATTAGGGAGCCCATTTAATTAAAAGAGTTTAATTAAAATAATACCTTATTTTAAATAGGGTTACTTGATATCTTTATAAGAAGAGTCTTATATCAGATATCAAGAAGACGTTATAATTCCAATGGTTGGAGAGTACGTTCTTTTCTATAGAGATAGAAAACTAGGGTTTGAGCCAAATACCCATCTTCTTAAATCCTTCTTCTTCCTTGGTGGATCACCTCTAGAGGCCAAACACTTGGGTGGCTAACTTTGATCAAAGGAAGGAACCAAACCCGGTGGATTCAAGTTGAACGCGAAAAGGATTGGAGGTGAACTTGTACCTGAGGAAGCTCGGATCTTCAAGGGTATGTTTCTTATTCATCTTTTTCGTTTAATTAATAATTATGTATAAAGGGTGATCCGGGTATATGGTTTGTAAATTTTTTAAACTCTAATTTTACACGTTTCCGCATTTTTATGCAATTTGATTGCGTTCTTGAATATTACAAACCTAACATGGAGAAATGGCAGTTATGATAGCTGAGCGGAATTGGTTCACCCTCACCGAACAACCAGACCCAGCAGTCATTGCACTAGTTAAAGAGTTCTACGCCAACGTGCCCGAACACTTCCACTATGGGGTGTTTGTAAGGGAGAAAACTATTGAAATTGGCGATGAGGATATAAACGGGTGCTATCAACTACCATTAGAGGGACTGCATGATAAGTATGCTAGTCTCTTGAGTGACTGGCCGGACTATGAGAAGATAATTTGCGAGCTATGTCAGCCGGGCACCACATGGACAGTGCATGAACACGGCAGCATGACCTTTCCACTCTCTAACCTTAGCTTATATGGAAAGGCGTGGTATGCTTTTATCTGCGCCAAACTCATGCCATGCACACATGTGAGTCATGTCACTAGGGAGCGAGCGGTGCTATTATATTCCATAATCAAAGGCTTCAAAATTGATGTCGGCCACCTTATCCAGCAGTCCATTCTCCGAGCGTCACAAGGAGGGACCACAGGAGGTTTACCCCATCCGTCTCTTATTTGCGTTTTATGTGCCAAGTTTGGGGTCAAATGGAAATTCGATGAAATGATTCAAACGCATATGCCAGTATTGGACCATAAGTTGATCAGCAGGTATAAAGTGTGGACAAGTGGGGCAAACCACCCTAGGGGATTGGGTTTCATAATTTCCCAAGTTGAAGCTTCTCAAGCTCCACCACCTCAGGCTCCACCTATTTATGGCCCTTCCTCCACAGCTCACCGTGGTGTGGCTTCAGAAGTAGTCCAGCGTGAAATAGACGGATGATCTCGAAGCCCGAAATGTCCGCATGTCTGAACGTCAAGATGTGATTTATAAGTATTTGGTCGACCAGTTTGCAGCCCAAAATGCCATGCACGCCCAACTGTACCCGGGCGTTACTCTTAGCCAGTTCCCCACTGCTCCAATTCTGCCTGTGTTTCCCCCTTCTGATCAAGAGATGAGCGAGGATGAGGATGCTCCACCCGAGGAATAAACTCGTCAGGGAAGTCCTCTGTTTTATATTGTTTTATCTTTCATATGAGTACATTGCTCTTGTTAAGTTTGGGGGTAGTTAATTTTTACTTTGCATTATTAGATTGTTAATGGTTTTAATTTGGATCTTTATTATTGTGATTAAGTGTTGCATTTTAGGATTACATGTTAATTCCAAATTTTGATAGTACGTATGTTTGGGGCCAATGATGAAATTAAAAATTGCATGAATAAGGCTAGTAAGGATTGTTAAGCTAGTGATATGATTTTCTTGATATGATTTAAATCTTCATCTGTTTGACACTGATATTATAAGGATAGCACATTTTGAAAAATGACCATGTTGGCTATGATAGTTTAAATGGTTAGATAATAGAGTTTTAAAGGATGAATGCTAGTGAAATGAAGGAACAATTTAAATAGCTAGTGAAGACTGAATTTAGATATGAACTCAAGTTTAGGGGAAAAATATTTGTAGTATATAAGCTTTCCAAAAAAAAACACCGTGGCGTGCTTGTCTAGTTTTGTGGCCTTTGTTACTTGAGTAAGTAAGCCCGAGGGGATTGTCTCTACACCTAGCGCCCTAAGGTCTTAATGGCTTGGGAGTCATTGGTCGAAAGCTCGTTAAGGTAGCATTGAAAAGCCTAAGGGAATAAGATAATGCATAGTCATGAGAAAAAAAATGAAAAAATATATGATAAAGCGGGAAAAGTGCAAAAAGCCCCCGTATTAAAAAAAAGCATAAATATTCCTTTTTGACCCCTGGACTTTGGTGATTGTTTAATTTTAGTTGAATCAAGTTTATTTGATGAGTTCTCAAGTTTAAACTGTATGATGCCTACTAAGAAATTAATTATCTTTCATATTTTGCTTTTTATTGGTTAGCATGGTTGTTGAACACACACTCACGGTATCAGTAATAACAGATTTAGATTCATTGATTGTTGGGATATTATTGACCTGCCTACACATAATGTATTAGCATGTTTTTGTGATTTTTCTGAGGCTTATGGATATAAGGTGTGCTATTCAATTGCTGGAGTTACGATCATTTAGATAGGGCGCATTTGCATGGTTGTTTAGTTGTTTTTGTGTCTTGTGTTTTGTTGCTTGAGGACAAGAAATGATTTAAGTTTGGGGGTATTTGATGATTGGGTAATATACCCATGAATTGGATATATTTGGACTTAATTTATTGTACTCTCAAAGCGTTTAGATTTGTTTTTACTGTGTTTAGTTGTTATGTTGCAGATTTGAGAGCTGAAAGAACACTTGGGAGACTTTGAGCTTAAAAAGGAGCATAATAGTCAATTTCTAAACCTCGCCACGGTAGGCTCATATATAATATTAATCCCGGTACGGATATTTGGTAGGAAAATGGTTGACCAGTGGTAGCGTTGACTATCCGGGTGATTTGATTATTGGAAGTTATGTGCTAAGTTGATTTGAAAAAGGATTGGATTAGAAGATGTGAAGTATATATTAGTTATTTACATTGAATTAGGGGAGTATTCTACACAATTAAAGGCTGATCAAGGAGCAAGAGGAGAGTCTGAAGATTTTCACTTGGAGTTCTTCTTCTTCTTTATTCTTTTAATTTGTGTAATTCTTTAAGGATGATTTTTCAAATATTATTGGTTTTAATTTCAGTTATGAACTAATTTCTTTAATTAAGATTCCAATTGAACCTTTTATGATTATGAATTAATTATTTGATTTATTCCAATTATTTATGTTGAAGTGAATTGTTCATCTTGCTTTGTGTTGATTGATTAATTATCTGGCCAATAATTACCTTGTTACTCTAGAAGGAATTGAAAGAAGAATTCTAGGGTTAGAACTGGGCATGATGACATGTGACTTAGTTATTTGCACAGTGAATAATTAGGTTTGTGAATAGAATGGAAATATCTATTCGTCGCATATAACACATAAGGAATTGGGATTGAAAAGAGTTTAATTCAATTGTTTTGCATAGAAATATAGCAAGATTAATCTGGGTTAAATAGAAGGCAATTGATCACTTGGAAAAGGACTTTTGGCATTTGTGAATTCCTGTTAACAATATAGTAATTGGGATAATTGGATAATTGATTTATAGTTCATAATTAGGGATATTGGATTCTTAATACTTATTTATCTGAATTCAATCAAATCTTAGTTTTGTTTATTTTCTTTCTTTTAGAATAATTTCTTTTAATTGGATAATTTAGTTTACTTAATTCGAAAAATCACATTTTATGGTTGTTTAAATAAAATTGGATTGATACAGTACTAGTAGTTGGAATTTATTAATTAGAATTTTCTGTGGGATCGACACTCTATCTTATCACTCTATTACTTGTTGATCGTGTATACTTACACGTTTTCTTTGATTGTGAAATCAACCAACAGTGTACAAAGCCAATTGGACAGGGCTTCCTCGATCTTTTCTCTCCTAAAATGGCTGGCCCAAGCCCCATATTTATAGAATTAATTACATAGGTGTACTCATTCTGACCTCTATTACACTGCTGGTCGCTTTCGAATCGCCGGGGTTTGTGGGTCCCGTAAATCTCAAGCACGTGCACTAAATGCGATGTAATGTCCATTCGAACTTGCAGAACTTCAATCCGAGCATCCGAATGAGGTGTACAAGACCATCTTCGGACTGCTTTTGTCGAGAGTTATGCAATGACATGGAATTTGCCCTTTTTGATTCCAGGAAGATGGGTTTATAACTGAAATAGCATTCCCGGGTTCCCGACAGGCAATCCTGTGAGCTGTTTCGCGTAGTTTTCGCTCCGAAGTTAAGATATGAGTCTTGTGGGACTAATTTTGAATCAATTTGAGTTAACATGAGTGTACTTGATTTGAAGTGTAGTTGAGTTAGCAAAATGACCATTTTTCCCCTCCCGGGGTTATCTCCAGTTTTTGCACAGTTGTAGCGAGAGTTTTTCCTGTGGTTATCTACGAGATGGTCATCTTTGTTGACTCTGAATATCCTCAGGGTTATCTTTGAGGTTGGAATTGATGTTGTGGTCCTCCAGGGTTATCTCTGGAGTGTGAAAAAGATCTTTTTGCCATCTTGCACAGTTAGTAACAGGAAAAGAAAATTTTGGGTGTCTACAGATGCCCCTCTTTATTATGTTCATGCAATGCAATGGAATGGACATGATAAAGATTAGTAGACACTTAAAACATGACAATGGATTTTCAATGATACAGATCGCAATATAGTGAATGTGATGATGAATGCTAAAAATGTTTTCGCAAATCGCAGTTCGTAAATCGCACATCATATTTCGCATTTCGCCACAATCGCGCCCATGACTCATGACTCTCGTGACATCGCATTTTGCATATCGCAAATCGTAAATCGCAATGTAATGAATGTTATGATGCATGTTTAAAATGTTTTCGCAAATCGCTTTACCTTTACCAGGGATTGTTGATGCCTATACTGGTGTTGACTTCAACGGTTTGGCTTTTTAGCCGATTGTTGCTAATGCATGTTTGATGAAGAGAAATTGAGATGTCACCGATGATCATCTCTATTTGGTAGTTTACAATGGTGCCTACCCTGATGGTAGTTTGATAACAAGATCTTCCCCTCTGGTAGTTGACATCGCCCAACTGTTTTGGTTCCCACTCGAACGGTAGTATACAAAGCTTTCATTGCTGGACTGTCTTGATGTTGCACTGAATTGATACCAATGGTTTTGAATACCGGATCTCCCGATACCTTTGCTAAAGTAATATTCAAAGGTTTATTTCGCTAGATTCTGCCTGATGTTTTGCTAGATAGAGATGTACGTTGATGTAGCACCTCACCCTTTTTGAGGTGATTTGTAGTTTCCTTTTGTTGTTGAGTGCTTGTGCCCCATTTCCTTGAACATTTGATTCGCAACCCAACTAAACTGATGATCTGAATGCCGCTGATATCCCTGGGAGTGAAGTTTGTACTTTCACTACCGAACTTTGAACTTTAGTGTAGAGGCCTCAGCTTATGAGGATTTGACACAAATTGATGGTGTAGATTTCATTCGCCAGACCCTTTGTCATTGGGCTTCTGCTCTTAAGTTAAGAACTTTGTTGAGAATTTTCCCCTACGTCTGTAGGGGCAAGCTAATGTCGCCATGATTCTTTTTAGGAGTTTTCTTTCTTTTGATGAGAGGCCTGATCCCACCTTAAAATCCTTCACTTTCCTGGAATCGGAAAATGCCCCAGTTCTTTCGCATACTGATGCCGGGGATTCATACTAAAAACTCTCTTTGTTGATGAAGTCGCAAGTGAGTAATATCTAAATCGTTAGTGAGCTGATTATGAGAGAAGCTTTGATGATGATGGACCATGCTGATGGTGTTGACTGGGGCATTTTCCTCTTTAGGATGTTTGATAAATGCCCTAGTGTTGAGTTGTCGCTATTTCTGAGATTGCCCAAGTCTTGTTGTAGTGGTCGCAATATCGGGTTGTCATCGATTTTGAAATTGCCCCAGCCTTGCTTATTATGCAGGATAGTCGCTTTGATGGATGGGGTCGATAAGATCTTTGAGATCATGAGACTTTTCTTGTGATCGGATGGTGAACAAGTATAGGACTTGGGTTTTGATGCCTTCAATCATTATTCCTGACTTGTTATTGCAATCGGTCTTGTTTTTTTTTTGATTTGATGAAGACTCGTGATTAAGGGTGTCGAATCTTTGAAGGTCCTCGCTACTGGTCGTCTTGGCATATCGCTGTTTCTTCCTTTCTGGGATTTGTGCCAGATTTGATGGAATGACATTGCAGTGTTGTTGGGTCTTCTCTACATAGGTCGCTGACTTGGAGGGTCGTTCTTGGGATCGACGTTTGGATTTGGACGTTTCTGTTGAGGGTCAGACCGCACCACTGGTGGTTGCCTACGTACTCCTGTGAGTGTGGGAGATCATGTTTGCGTAGTTCCTACTTGATAAGATAAACGGTTTGCCAAGTGTTTGTTTGAGAAGCGTTTGTTTGAGAACTGTTTGTTTGAGAAGTGTTTGGTTTGGGTTTTTTTGGGTTTTTGTTTGGTTTGACCGCACCATAAATGGCTGCCTACGTACTCCCATTGAAGAGGGGAGATCAGGTCTTTCGTAGTTCAGGCCTGATGAGCTGAAACCTGAATGACTTGATTTTTGATTAATTTTTTTTCTTCTTTTTTTTTTCTCTTCTTCTTTTTTTCTTTTTTCTCTTCTTTTTTCTTTTTTTTTCTTTTTGTTTTGTTTTTTTTTCTTTTTTTTTGTTTTTTTTATACATGCATGGAAAATAAAAAACATATTGTGAAGGAAGTGATACCGTCCCAACATCTTCTGGAACTCGCAGCTTTATCCCCTGGATCTACATCTTTTTGGCTAGTTGAGGTCTGATAGTCCAGTTGTCAGTGGTTGTGTTGCCTTCAAGGCTCGCGACAGAGGTTACTTCTTGGTTTTGAATGTCTTCACTTATGGCCATAACTTGATCGATTCCTGGTTCAGTACATTCCTCAGAGATGCTTGAGCTGGACCAATCACAAAAAGGTATGAAATCTTGATTCTTTGATAGGTTGGTTTCCCCGACAACCTCACCACCTTTTTCTTCATCTGTTCCTTCATGCTTTTCCTGGGCTTGAGAGGATTCGACCATGAAATCTCCCTTGAACTGTTATCGCATTTCTTGCAAGAAACTTTCCCTTTTTACTTTTTCTTCCTTGGAAAGGATTAGTATTTCCTCTGCATCATCCAAGGTGATAAAATCAAGAACGTGGGTGTTATCCTTGGACAACAGGATGTTGGATGTTGGCGGAGGAACCTCCTTCGGGGATTCCCTTATCTCTTCTATCATTTCCTACATTAGAATCGCTCCATCTTGTGTTTTGCTAGGATTATCGCTCATAGCCTTCACCTCATTTGAGCTGCCTGTCTCAAGTGGACATCTTAAGCTTTTTATTGCCTTTTCGCCTTTTTTGGTCATGGAAATTTCTATCTCCAGCTCTCCATTTTCAATGAGATCCTGGATTTTATGTCGCAAAGCCAAACATTCCTCAGTCGTATGTCCAAGTGAGTTAGAATGGTAGAGACATATCTCAGGGGAATCATAGCTCTTTATCTTGGGATTTACAGGAGGTAGCAACTCAGTAATCCTTCCTTCACTCATCAGAAAGTATAGCATTTCTTCATTGGATTCTCTTAAAGGGGTGAATTTTTGGACTCTTGTGGAGGTTGTTTGATCTTTCTTCTTTGAGAGTTCGCATTCCCCCAAGCGATTTTTCCGTTGGCGAGGTCTGCTAGCAATTTTATCATCCCCCTTTTCTTGGCCCTCTGATAGTTGAGTGAAGAAATGCCTCGTATCCTGATGTTGGCGCACTATCAGCTTAGCTAGCAAATTTACTTGGTTTTGGATCGTCTCTAATTTTTGCATTACTATGATACCTTCCTCCGAGTTTTCGCACTTTAGGACATTTGTTTTGTGCCTTTGGGGGTAGTCCTCTATCCTTCGTATGCACTTACGAATTGGATACATTTTCGGTAACTTCTGACCCAATCATGTTTACTTCCCCGTATCATGCCGCAATGGAAGATTGGTTTTGATATTACATTGATCGAGTTCTTTGAACCATATATCGCCACTTTCGATCGATTTTGAATTTTATGCTTTAAGGACCAACAATCTTACAGATCAAGTCCTGAGAGACCACGAGTGGTAAGCACATCTTTGGCTTAGATTATATCTTTTGCTCCACGGTTCTAGAGGTGGAGCCGGTTCGGTAATTTTCTTGTGATCCATTAATATCGCCAAGATATGTTCAAGGAATCGCTTAGTGGAGTGAACACCGATTTTACATTCTTTCAAATTTTCTTTTCTATCTGGATATTGGTTGAACTCATTCACTTGTTGTTGAGATGGCAGATTGTCTTGTATTTTCCGAATGGGGGACTGTAGGTTGGTCTCTAACTTGCCCTGCAACAAGGATACATCTTCATTGCCTTTATCGGGTACACCTTAGGATATTTCGCATACTTACTTACCCATCTGTATATGCTTGGCGATCGCTTCTAAAGCAAGTGAAGTCTTTAATCTTACTCGCTTTAAGACCCATCTACGCCATTTCGCGAGTGTTTGATCATTTAGAGAATGGCTTTCCTATGCCTCTTTGAGATCCTCTCGTAGTAACGGAGCTTCTTGGATATCAATAAATGTCATAACCATCTCTTCATCATTGATGGAATGACTTATGACGCTAGATGTCTCCACCTTTGGGCATATTCTCGGAAAGATTCGATTACTTTGCTTTTTACTTTAGTCACTTGGTATTGATCAAGTGCCATTTCATGATTGAAAATTGTAAGTAGTATGCACACAAAGCCGATCATGTTTGATGATAAAGCATATACTTTGTAACAATCTTATTCATTTATTAATAAAAAGTATTAATTTATTAAAGGCTTTTAATTATCTACATGATCTTTGTTTTATAATATGTGATAAACCCGTAGTTTTAAGCAATGCTTTTAGAATAATGATGATGATCATTCTAATGAGATCTAAATTCTTTGAAAGCTTAAAACTAAAATAGTTCCCAATCGTTGGATTACTAAATTGGGGATTAGTGAATCCGGATAGATTGGTACATCGTTAACTTGCTCATTGGATGAGGATGATTGATCTCATGATCATTTGTGTGGAACACTAAAGCAAGTATGTAGGTGCTTATTAGAGAATAAGTTCTTTGAGCATTGGCTCGCTAAGGAATACCTAATGGAGTTTTATTTTTGCTGTCGATAGGAATTCTGTAGTGATAGTAGTCAAGTGATCCTTGGACTTGAGATCATCATAGTATCTTGTGTATGATGAGTTATACTTTGACTTATTCCTTAAGACCCTTAGGGTATATCAAAGGGTATGCTTGGGTATAATAAGTTATACATGGAGATAATGTATGATCGATAAAGAATCTACCACTTCTAATAAAGAAGAGAAATGTCTATGTGATTAGATAAATGACAACCCAGTAGTCCTTGGCGAAGCGCGAATGAAATTAGAAAGGAGTTTCTAATTTGCATTATTTGGAGTTGTGCATTTAAGGATCGAAAATACATATAATTAAATAAAATAAGACTTGTGATGTAATTCCATGTCTTATATTTAATTGGGACATTGTATGGTGGAAGGATTGAATTATACGGTAACTATTTACTCAAAGGTTCTTTAATGATTAATGTTGAAATCTATATTATACGGAAAGTCGTTGATCATTAGGGAGGCTTATCCTATTGTAGAATAAATATTATTTATTTAAATAAATTAATTATTTAATTTATTTATTTAAATAAGATTAAATTATTCTAATTGATTTATTCACAATAGGTTTAATATGGAGAACCTAAAGGTCACACCATAAAAGGAAGAATAATTATTTAAGAAGTTAATGGCATAATCGTAATAATATGTTAAGTATATTTAATTTAATCTATGGTGATAGAATAAATTAAATAGCTTAATATTATTATTTAATATTTTAGAAATATTAAATATAAATTAATAATAAGAGAGTCTTATTAATATTATTACAATTATTATTATTTTAATTTCTAAAAGAGTTTAGGAATTAATTTAATATAAGTACTCTCATTTATTCTAATTGGATTAGGAAGGAAAATTAGTTAAAGGAGTTTAATTAATTATCCCTAATAAGATTAGGGAGCTTAATTAATTAAAAGAATTTAATTAATTAAATAAAACCAATTTCTTAATTGTTAAGTGGGTTGCCCACATCTATAAATAAGAGAGTCTTATTATGGGTGGAATGGGTTGTTGACTTTAACAAAATACGTAATAATTCAAGTTGTTGGGAGTATGCCTTTTCTATAGAGATAGAAAACTAGGGTTTAGCCATAACACCCATCTTCTTGAATTTTATTCTTCCTTGGTGGATCACCTCAGAGGCCAAACATTTGGGTGGCTAACGTTGATCGAAGGAAGGAACCAGCCGGTGGATTGAGATTGAGCGAAAGGATTTGGAGGTGAACTTGTACGAGGAAGCTCGATCTTCAAGGGTATGATTTTATTCTTTATCTTTTCGTTTAATTAATAATTATGCATAAAGGGTGATAGGGTATATGGTTTGTAAAATTTTTAAACTCGATTTTTTCCACGCTTAGCATTTTTTTATGCAATTTGATTGCGTTCATGAATATTTACAAACCTAACGGTGGCATCGAGCCAAACCTTTATCACGAATTATTAATTATTTTAATTTGATATGTATATTGATATGTGTTTAGAACAATTTAATTGGGCATAATTTTATTGTATAAAATTTAATAAAAAAAAAAAAAAAAAAAAAAAATTATTAGCGTTTTTAAAAAAAAATTCGTGTATTACTTTTTTGTTTTTTTTTTTTAAAAAGTAGAAAATCAAAGAAATGTTACGATTAATTACGGAAATCGAGGAAGTCTAAGTTATCACTTAACATAAAAAGAAAGCGAGAATAATTGATTTTTATATGATTATATATATATATATATATATATATATATATATATATATATATATAATCTTGATTCCTTAGCCTCAAGCATATTATATATATATATGATTCACAAAAAAAAAAAAAAAAAGGAGGAGAAGCGGATTGCATATATATATATATATATATATATATATATATATATATATATATATATATATATATATATATATATATATATATATATATATATATTATATTATTATATTATTTATATATATATATATATATATATATATATATATATATATATATTATATATTAATAATTTTATAATTAAAATAATATTTATTTTAATTTTAAAATAAAAGGTTTATTTTAATATTAAAATAAAAGATTTATTTTAATTTTAAAATTAAATTTCATCTTTAACTAATTAGAGTTGGAATTGGATTCCATGATAACTAATTGGAGTTGAAATTGGATTTAATTTTTCCTTAAATAAAGGAGTTTATTTTTAGATATGAAATAAAAGATTTCATTTCATATTATTCAAAATAAAAGAGTTTATTTGTGAATAGGAAAAGAATCCATATTTCCTTAAATAAAGGAGTTTATTTAGATATGAAATAAGATTTCATATTATTCAAAATAAAGGAGTTTATTTGTGAATAGGAAAGAAAAATCAAAGTTTCCTTTAATTTAGGATTTTTTTTTTACATGGAATTGGATTCCATAATTAATTAAAATAAAAGAGTTTATTTTAATTAGAGATTTTTTTATTACATGGAATTGGATTCCATAATTAATTAAAATAAAGAGTTTATTTTGATTAAAATTTTGATTAAAATAAAATAGTTTATTTTATTCAAAATTGGATAAATTAAAATAAAATAGTTTTATTTTGATTTAAATTTGGATTAAAATAAAGGAGTTTATTTTGATTCAAAATTAGATTTTATACTAACTAAATTTGCCCATTAAATGATATCAATATATATATATTAAATGTTTATTATTCATAAGATGAATGTTATTTATTGATGCGTATGGTGATGTGTATGATAATAAATGGGATTGATTATGGACTATTGACGATGTGATTGGATTTTATTTTAGTTGGATGCATGAATGTATGGGTTTTTTTATTAAATGGGGAATTCTGCGTACCTCGTCTTCTCTATTTTTTCTTAATGTAAATTCTATCTCCCCTCTATGTACTTCCCTTATTTCTTGATCGAGGTTTCTATTTATTTTAAATAGTTTTGTAATAGGAATAGTTAGAATTAATTTTGAAAAATTAGAGATCGAGGAACAAGAAGTACTTGAAGAGACAGTTTGTAATGGAGCAGGGTTTAAATGTAATAGTTATATTTAAATATTATTTCTTGCACCCCTAGGGTTTGACCTTTTGGTTCACTTGGTGGCTCTAGTGAGACAAACTAGAATAAAAGTCCATAATCAATCAAGGGTAGAATATAGTATTCTATATGTGCATGCTTATATATATATATATTATATATTATGCAAACATGCTTGCATGTTAATTAATATATGCGCGTATTTTATATATATATATAAATGTATGCGCTAAACAAGATGAGACAAATTAATAACAAAACCCTCGATTTTTTATATTAAGTCTAGCGTTCAAAGATATTTGGAATATCGAGCGTCGCCTTCTAGCATGATAAAATTAATAGAGTATTAAATATTTAATATGAGTTTTTGTTGTGTCACCACAAGGCAAGTATTAAGTATTTAAGATGTTAATTTATCACATTTGATGCTTATAAAGAAAATTGAACAATATTGTTTTGTTGTGTGTCACCACAAGGATGATATTTTCTTTTTTTTTGAATATATGGAGTGCTAGGTCGGACTTAACTTGGATAATTTTGATTCGGATGTGCCACCACTTGATCAAAATAATCTAAGAGGCAAAAAAGAAAAGGAGTTGCATAGTTGATGTAATTGACAAAAGTTGTCTACCTATTTATTTATATATAGTTTGTTGTGTCACCACAAGGCTATATACATTTGAAATGGGATCCTTATTCTCACTAGCAAATCTTTAATTAGATTTTGCGAACTATATAAGTGAGGTAATATAGTTTGAAGAAAATAGTGGGAGATACCAATTTAAAACAAGACCTAAATTATTTTGGTAATTAATAAAAGAATGTATGTTAAAATGTTGTTAATTACAAATTCATTTCTGAGAATTTTACAATGTCTAAAATTACTATCCTTTGCGAAGCATATTAGATGCTAAATTAACGGCCAAGAATTAAGCGGATTGGTTAAGGAATTTGAGAATAGTTCTCATGGTGAAAAGCTATCTTATGTCATAATCGCCTATCCTGCAATAGTTGCAGAACAATGCCTCGAGGAAAGATTGCTACTTTTAGAAAGTGGCAAGATGATGCTGATTGGCTCGATGCATCATGCTCGCATCCATGATAATGAGCTTGAGCTTGGCGTCGGCGTGAAACTATGGATGCTCTCTACTATATTCACTGCACGTCAAGTAGTTGATGGTGAAGAAAGTGGGGCGATAGATATCGAGATATCTAAGGAGCTCTTAGATCTAGAATGGCCGATGGCACTATAATGCGAGACAAAAAGTTCTTAACATAATCAATTTGATTGATCGATTAGGACAATTGGTTTTGTCATGGATGGAGAGTTGAGCGAGATTTGATCTTGCACTCACTCCGGACTCCTTTCACTGATTGTTGTGAATTTTTCATATGAAACAAGCTAGATATCGACTTTCTTTGATTTGCTTAACATGTTGAAAAATGTTGAGAGTCACTTTCGACAAGAAAGATCAAGTCTTCTTGGTAGGGCCAAAGGATCTTACGAAAAGAAGAGCGATTCAAAGAAGGTATATAGAAAGGCATAAACAAAGGATAATAAGAACAAAAGCGTCACGGATAGCAAAGGGTTTGCTTCCTTTGCAATAAGCTTTGGACCTGGAAAAAGCTGCGAGAAGCATCTTGCGAGAGGCTAACGAAAAGAAGCTTAGTGAAGTTTGATTTACAATCTGATTTTGTTCATGATTGAAATAAATTTTTCTTTAAGTCGAGGTTCTACTTGGGTATTGGATACTGAGCTTTGGTTATCATAAATATAGATTTATGAAGGACCAAAGCAGTAGAAAGCTAAACAAATATAAGTAATCCTATGTGTGGAAAATGAAGCAAAGGTTCTTTGCATTAGCTATAGAAACTTATAGTTTAGCAATACTACGGGCAAATCTATTAAGTCGATAAGTTGTTATTGTATTTTAGTTCTTGTTGAAAATATTATTTCCATTTTATTGTTGGATGATGAAATCTTTGGTATTATAATTAAGAACAATTGTTGTTCTATTTATAATAATAATTTTTTATATAAATGGAATATTACTTAATAAATTTTGTATACTTGACTTACGTAAAAAAAATATATTTTGCAAATTGAACAAACTAGTATAAGAAAAGGAGATGATCATTCAAAGAGTTGAATGTATGTATTTCTTTGAAATACAAGTGTGAATTATTTGAAAGGTTCAAAGAATTGAAGTGAAACAAATTGGCAAAGTATTAAGATTCTTTGATTAGATCGAGGAATAAATACTTGTCTGATAAGTTTCTAGATCATCTCAAATGGTTTTCTCATAATGGACACATCACGATCTGTGATAATTGATTGATGTATCTGAATGGAAAAATCGTACCTTGTTGGACATAGTGCGGTCCATAATGATTTTTCTGAGCATTCCGGTATCCTTACAGGATTATGTCTAGAAAATGGTTTGCATATCTCGAAAATGGTAACCTCAAAATCCATTTGAAGACTCCATAAAAGTTATGGACGGGGAGGATTCTAATCTTAAGTATGTTAAGATAAGGGGTTGTCGACTTATGTGAAAAAGGTTTCAAAGGATAAGCTTGGGACAAGATTTGACAAGTGTGATTTGTGGGACATCCTAAAGTAAGTTTAGGGTATATGTTCTATAATCACTACTTAGCAAAAGGTGTTTATTGCGAAACACGGCGCCTTACAAGATAAAGTGTTTTTATCATTGAAGGGGCTAGTGGGAGGATAATAGATCTTGAAGAGTTCAAGAACCACAAAAACTTATAAGTCGAATAAGAGGAACACGTAGATAGACCTATTGTACCACAATGAGATCATAAATGCGGAATAGTACAAGAAGATACCTAGGAGGTATGGATTCATCATGGATGATGATGATGATGTACGCATCATAGAAGATGATGATCGAGTTACATACGATGAGGTAAGAGTTCTAGTGTGTACAAAAGGTGATGTGGGGCGTCGTGAATTTCTAGTATTATATGTTGATATACTACGGATGAGGAATTACATACCAATGCTACAATCGGTAAAGATAAAGTTGTATAAACATTCCTCCATGAATGATTTGGAAGAGTATCTTAATTGGGGATATAAATCTATATAGATAGATTTAAAAGATGCTCGACTTAACCCGAGGAGCGATATATTCATTTGATGCTAAAGTCGTTTTGCAAATCAAGAGATGTCTCATGTCGATGAGCTATGGAGTGTATTTCTCTTAAAAGAGACTCACGAAAAGAGAGATGATGAGTTATCATGTATGCAATGAAATATCGAGACTGATGTTGAATGCGGAGATGATGATGAGTGCGATCATGAAGAATGATCGAGTTACATCTGATGAGGTAAGAGTTCTAGTGTGTACAAAAGGGTCGATTGGGAGCGTCGTGAAATTTCTAGTATTATATGTTGATATCTACGGATGAGGAATTACATACCAATGCTACAATCGGTAAAGATAAAGTTGTCTAAACATTCCTCCATGAATGATTTGGAAGAGTATCTTAATTGGGGATATAAATCTATATAGATAGATTTAAAAGGATGCTCGACTTAACCCGAGGCGCGTATATTCATTTGATGCTAAAGTCGTTTAGCATGGCAAACTCAAGAGATGTCTCGTGTCGATGAGCTATGGAGTGTATTTCTCTTAATAGTCCCCACAGACTCACGAAAAGAGAGATCGCATGAGTAACAATCATGTATGTATGATGAAATATACGAGACACGATGTTGATCGGTCGTAATGCGGAGAAGTTCACTGTGAGTCGGTGAAAAACATCTTAAAGTTCTTTTGGCACTAAGGATGTGATCATAATTCATGGTGGGTCTAAATTAAAACTAGGGCTTAACAGGACTCAAGTTTTTCGAGACAGACCAAGGCGACAGAAAAATCCACTTTAAGGTAAAGGGTTACCTTGAGCGATTGGTGCGATGAATTGGAAAGGTTCAAAGCAGCAAAGAGTTCTTTGGTTTAGTGATAAAGACAAAGTATATAGCTATAAATGAAGGCTATGAGTTGATTGTTTGGATTAAAAGTTCATTCTGAGAACTAGGAATAGTTCTAAGTCTCATCTTGGATCTAAACATGTGTTGTGGCACTTTCATTTGATTATTAGAATCATTGAAAGATGGGAAATCACTATAGAGATAGTGGACTCTCATGAACAACATTACATATCCATTAACTAAAGCTTATCAACGGCGGGATAATCGTCACTTAGAGAAGAAGAGTATAAGATACCATGACGATTGGCTTTAGTGCAAGTGGGAGATTGAAAGTAGTATGCACACAAGCCGATCATGTTTGATGATAAAGCATATACTTTGTAACAATCTTATTCATTTATTAATAAAAAGTATTAATTTATTAAAGGCTTTTAATTATCTACGTGATCTTGTTTTTATAATATGTGATAAACCCGTAGTTTTAAGCAATGCTTTTAGAATAATGATGATGATCATTCTAATGAGATCTAAATTCTTTGAAAGCTTAAAACTAAAATAGTTCCCAATCGTTGGATTACTAAATTGGGGATTAGTGAATCCAGGATAGATTGGTACATCGTTGCTTGCTCGTTGGATGAGGATGATTGATCTCATGATCATTTGTGTGGAACACAAAAGCAAGTATGTAGGTGCTTATTAGAGAATAAGTTCCTTTGAGCATTGGCTCGCTAAGGAATACCTAATGGAGTTTTATTTGCTGTCGATAGGAATTCTGTAGTGATAGTAGTCAAGTGATCCTTGGACTTGAGATCATCATAGTATCTTGTGTATGATGAGTTATACTTTGACTTATTCCTTAAGACCCTTAGGGTATATCAAAGGGTATGCTTGGGTATAATAAGTTGTACATGGAGATAATGTATGATCGATAAAGAATCTACCACTTCTAATAAAGAAGAGAAATGTCTATGTGATTCGATAAATGACAACCCAGTAGTCCTTGGCGGCGAGAATGAAATTAGAAAGGAGTTTCTAATTTGCATTATTTGGAGTTGTGCATTTAAGGATCGAAATACATATAATTAAATAAAATAAGACTTGTGGTAATTCCATGTCTTATATTTAATTGGGACATTGTATGGTGGAAGGATTGAATTATGCGGTAACTATTTACTCGAAAGGTTCTTTAATGATTAATGTTGAAATCTATATTATACGGAAAGTCGTTGATCATTAGGGAGGCTTATCCTATTGTAGAATAAATATTATTTATTTAAATAAATTAATTATTTAATTTATTTATTTAAATAAGATTAGAATTATTCTAATTGATTTATTCACAATAGGTTTAATATGGAGAACCTAAAGGGTCACACCATAAAAGGAAGAATAATTATTTAAGAAGTTAATGGCATAATCGTAATAATATGTTAAGTATATTTAATTTAATCTATGGTGATAGAATAAATTAAATAGCTTAATATTATTATTTAATATTTTAGAAATATTAAATATAAATTAATAAGAGAGTCTTATTAATATTATTACAATTATTATTATTTTAATTTCTAAAGAGTTTAGGAATTAATTTAATATAAGTACTCTCATTTATTCCTAATTGGATTAGGAAGGAAAATTAGTTAAAGGAGTTTAATTAATTATCCTAATAAGATTAGGGAGCTTAATTAATTAAAAGAATTTAATTAATTAAATACCCCAATTTCTTAATTGTTAAGGTGGGTTGCCCACATCTATAAATAAGAGAGTCTTATTATGGGTGGTATGGGTTGTTGACTTTAACAAAGTACGTAATAATTCCAAGTTGTTGGGAAGTGCCCTTTTACTATAGAGATAGAAAACTAGGGTTTAGCCATAACACCCATCTTCTTGAATTTTATTCTTCCTTGGTGGATCACCTCTGAGAGGCCAAACATTTGGGTGGCTAACGTTGATCGAAGGAAGGAACCAAGCCGGTGGATTCAAGTTGAGCGAAAGGATTTGGAGGTGAACTTGTGCACGAGGAAGCTCGATCTTGAGGGTATGATTTTATTCTTTATCTTTTCGTTTAATTAATAATTATGCATAAAGGGTGATCGGGTATATGGTTTGTAAATTTTTTAAACTACGATTTTTCCGTTTAAGCATTTTATGCAATTTGATTGCGTTCATGAATATTACAAACCTAACATGTATAAAAAATTTACATGCTATCATAACGTGTCCATTTTAGGAATATTATCCTACAAAATGGGTGTCATTTAATAGCATGTAAAGCCTTAATATGCATTTACACATATTCTTCATTTTTTCCTTTACATTGAGATTGACAAATAATTGAAATTACAAGTAATTTAAGTGGGAAAGTATGAAGAGACTTCCCTTTGCGTTTGGTTTATCAGAGGCTGACATATCTTAGGTTACTCTCGCGGCTTTTTGGCATGAAGGTTCCCAGATCATCGCAATTTACTTGACAGGAAGTTAATCCGGTCGTTCAACTGGAGCGAATCTGAGTGGTGTCTTTCTTGAGCCCAGGGAATTATTCTTTCCACGAGTCCAATAATCAAACACCGACAGGATAGCCTCCTGGTGGAGGGACCACACAACAAACATTCACATACAACGTGTCTCACCGTTTATGCAAAATGATGACATATGCGAAGCACTAATATCACAGATAGATATTTAGCAGTTCAGTAATTAAGATGAATTCGTACACATTCATCAGAAATGTAAATGCAACATTCACACACAAGCATATAACAATTTTGAAAAGCTTGTAATAGCGGCTTAAGCCCTCTTCTTTGAGTCCCCCAGCAGAAGTCATCCATCCGTCGACGTCGGGATTTTTGAGTGTCCCTTTTCGTTACTTGTTCTTTGGTGCTCTCATGTTAATGTGAGATTTGTTTGAAAAAATAAGTGAAAAAGGTCCGACGTGTATAATGTCGACGATTTGACTTTAAGAGTCGCCAGTTGGTGTATTTAACTGGTTGCACCAATGCAACCGAAAAAGGTTTGCACATTGACCCAGTGATTTGACACTGCTAGACGGGTCTGTGAAATCGAGATTCATTTTGGGTCCGGGGGCTTGATTATGCGGAGGGAAGGTGTTAGGCACCCCTCGACATCAGTGTTACCACGGTGACCGCCACTTTTCAAAAAAATTATTATATGAATGTGTGTTTGTGTGTGTGTGTGTGGATCAATGTGCAGTTATTTGAAAGTAGTTCGAGGCCTCGTTCGCACCTATATACACAAGGTTTGAATTTTATAGAAAAATTCAGTTTTAACCAAGATATAGCAATAATGTTTTTGTAAAAGAGGTTTTTTCAAACCCTGTGCTCAATAGGAATTGAGACCTTTTCATACTTCCATTTTATTATTAAATGTTCGGCTTGTTTGCTTTTATTTTTGAGATGCGAAGCATTCTCGAGAAAATAATATCTGCGATCTGAGAGTTCCTCATGGGCATGACAGCCATCCAAGGAAATTTGTACACTGTAAATAATGTACAAGCTGCTTACAGTTGAAAAAGTCCATCACGGGAACCGAATCTAGATTTAGTAGACTGAATCTGTGATCACATGATTTCTAGGCTCACATGATACTGCAGTTTATATGGAAAGCAGTAAGCAATTATATATATAAAAGCTGTAAATATATATATACAGACATGATCAACCACCACGAAGCAACTCCATGGGAGATCGAAAATGTAAATATATAAAAGCGGTAAATATCTACACCAAAAATGGCCTCTAGTGAAAGACAAATCATTCACTAGAGGCCCTATATCACTCACAAGTGATTTATTGTGAAGAAATATTTCCTTCACTGCGAGTCTTTCGCATTAGAACCTCCTCATTAATTGGGTATCATTCGCTAAGTAGTAACTAAATATTTTTTGTGAATGATATATTGTAAATAACTTTTTTCTTCACAAATTGTATTTGGTAATGGAATATTGTTATTTAGTGAAAGATTAGTTTCCTTCACAAATAATATTTTAAGGAGAACTATTTGAAATTAGTGAATAACTTGATTCCCTCACAAATAATATATTGTGAAGAACAAATTTATTTAACGAGAGAATATTTTTCTTCACTAATTATAAATTGAGAATGTTTTTTCAAATTAGTGAGAGAGAAATTCCTTCACAAATTATACATTTGTAAATAAAATATTAATTGCTAAATAATCAAAATTCATTGAAAATTATAATTGATTTTTAAATCATTGATTTCATATTTATTATTATTATTAATCTCTATAAGAAATATTAAATATATATTTCAAGTAAATATAAATATTGCCATACTTTTTTTAAACTAATTAATAAGCTAATGCATAAAGAGCTAATAAAATTAAAAATTCACATATAAATAGATCATAATACTCGAGTCACAGTAACTACAAAATTTATTATTGTATCTTGGTCTCCCAAGGACCATGGTACCTACAAAATTTATTAACTAAAATAAGAAAACTGAAAGAATAACAATGAACTAGAAGGAATAAAGTGACATGTTAGATCCACTTCATCATCATTTTCTTCAAGAAAATCAAGGTTTGGCATGTAAACTTCATGCTGCAAGAGAAACACCAAAATTCAATTTCAATAAGACGAGGAATAAGAAAAGATGAAACTGACGAACTTAAATTAAAAAAAATAAAATAAAAACCTTTTTTGGCAACAGACAATGATCCTAAACTAGTACAGAGAACTCACTATGAAACTGGAGTTGGTTGCACAACTACTTTTCTAGCTGCAGTTACATAAAGTGAAAAATGTTAAATATGAAAAAAATAGGAAGATAGTTAATCAGGTAGTAAAATTTAAGGGGAGGAAAACAAAACGAATAGGTAAAATTTGGGGAAGCTCAGATCATTGAACAAACTTGTGTTGAGTGGAAACTAGATCCTTGGTTTGATTCCCAAGTCATTAGGCCTTCGTAAGGATTTGCAGTTCTTAGATATAAGTAGCAATAGAATGAGAGGTTCAATCCCAAATGTGTAATTTAAGTTGGAATTCTTTGACAGGACCAATCCCTGAGGGCTTTTCAAATTATGAAGCACAAAAGGTTCAAATGTCAAGTGCCTACCTACCTCTCTTTTTGCTTTGATCTGTCATTTTCCATTAGTTGGATCATTTGGCATTTTTTTTCCTTAACCAAATTGGCAAACACTTGAAAATCCTTCAGATAATTCAAGAATTGTTGTCTAAGCACTTGAGCAAAGAGTACCCAACTACAAAAAAAAAATAAAATAAAAAATAATATGTTGATATTACCAAATTAATAAGCTACAATGAATCATATAATTCATGTGAAAGCAACATAGAAGCAATTAATCTCACATTCTCTCTGATTTTTCTAAAGTGTACATATCTTAAGCACCTTTTCTGTTTTCTAATGAGTTTTAACTAAGCATAGAGGGATAATAGAGCATTGTAACTCGAACCATATGGAGTAAAAAGTCTGACACAACCATAGCCAAGTTACCCTATAAAGGAAATGGAAGGGAATGTAATACATACTTTTTCTGTTAAATTCGAAAGTTAGTTTCTTGTTTGGCTGTTGAAGTACACCAAAACAAATTTCAACATTTTACCAGAAGACAGAAATAGACCAACTCAAAAATATAAAAAAAAAATAATAGTAGCAAATCTCCATGTAAATATATATATATATATATATATATATATATATATATATATATATATAACACCTTATCTCATCCTTAAATTCATAGAACCTGCAACAGATGTATAATCACACATTCACACAAATATTGCTACCCATCACTGCATTTATACCATTCAGTTACTAGTCTCTTTAATTCCTTGTTGTCAGTAACAAAATCTCAGTTAAAAACACAGTAAATTCATTAAATATGTGACAGAGTTTCAAGGTTATAAATTCTTTTTTGTACTTCTAGAAACCAGAGGAATTTTGATTTTTGACATCCCAAAAAATATTATAGGGATGCCAATATATATAACTTTGAGTCATTCCATTAACTAGGATTAGATGAGGTAGAACAGAAGCATGGTACAAACTTTAATATGTCAAGATCTAGAATTACCTTATTCTTATTGCTTCTCAATATATTCTGGTTCCCAGCCATTTCTGCTTTGAACCAATAAGGACTAGGATTGGAGCCTCTGTCTTGTTAACATGAGTGGTTGAACCTCCGCTGGTTTTAGCTGGTCCATCTTTGTTAATAGACTCACCACCAGACTGCCCCACAGGATGTGACTAAACAGATGTAGGGCTTGAGAGACCAGAGCATGGTGGCGTATTCTTAGGCTGGTTCACAAAAACAACATCCTCTGCCACAGGTTTTGAGCTAGGTGCCTGAACTTGATGTCTTGGTTGTCCAACATTTGAACCAGTAGAAAATTCATTTCCAGCCAATAACATAATAGCTTGAGCCTAGAAAACATGGCCATAATAATAAATTGAACTATGTTGAAGGGGAAGGGGAAGGGGAAGGGGAAGGGGAAGGGAAGGGGGGGAAGTTAAGAAAGATTCAACTACAACTCTTGAAACTCACTAGCAAGTGCACACACCCACACAGAGTTATATATATAAAGAGAGAACCTTCTCAGGGGAGATATCATCAAAGACATTCACAGTACCCCCATAAAAGATGGTCAACTGAGCAGGAGCTCGGGAGGTCTTCAAATTGAACCTTGAAAAGAAAGAGAATAATCCAAGTATAAAACTATTTCCAATTAAATGATTTTTCATTTTAGAGCCCAATTCTTTAAGTTATATATCTATTGACAAATTTAGTAGAAAAGAAAATGAATCGATTAAATAAAATTATCCTCACCATGGTTCAGATGTCCCTGCCACAGAACCAATGGAAGGAAGAATTGAATGAGGGGCAGTGATAGGAATTCCTCCAAGAAAATGTACCTTTGTAGGAGCAGCTGTGAAGTTCTGACCAGCACCAGCAAATTGTGCCTTAAAGAAAGGGTTGTTCATGGAAAGTGAAAATCCTTGGTTAAAGCCCGGAAGCACCTTCACATCAAGGGGAAGATGCACAGAGTACTTCATAGGTTCTGCTCTGACATTTCTTCTAACATTCAGAAGAAAATGACTGAAGGATAATAAAGGCTGCATTTATACACATATCACTTGAATTTAAAACTGGGTCATATTAATAAATATAAAGGGAAAATTCATCTAGCATATCCCTTGCTAGTGGAATTTAAATTGGTCAAAGTATTAAGAGATCTAGCATTCATTCAATGGGTAGGGCAAAACAAGATAAGCAATGCTAGTATTCTTGCTGCAAATTCAACACAACGTACGTCAAGCTAGCATTTGTAATGATGAATCAATAAAAGATACAACATTCAGCAGAGCAAGCCCAATTTTAGAATATAAACTTGATGATACATGTCATTCTGAATATATAACCAAATTAAATTAGCCTGAATGGACCTTATCAACAACATAATTTGGTAAATAAAATCATGATATTCACCTGCTTGGACATATCTAAATAACTCAATGCCATGTTAATGATTTTAAGAAAATCTAATTAACAAAGCAGATACAAGTGGCAAAAACTTGATATCCACCATATGTACATATGAACACATACAGACAATTAATTGACAGTGGGTGTATGTATACTGTGGTCTGTGTGTGATAATGTGTGTGTAAGTATAGCAGTGGGTGGGTGTATGTGTGCGAGTATAACAGTGGGTGTGAGAGTAACTTACCAAATAACCAAATCAAACCCAAATCAAGCCTCCTCCTTACGACTCCTTACGCCCAAATCAAGCCTTCTCCATTCACCTCCTCGCGCCCAAATCCTCCATTCTTTTCCTCGTTGTGTATGTATATGTGGGTAGTGGAGAGGAAGAGGGAAAGGAAGTGAGAGACGGAATCGTCGCCGTTGAAGAAGAAAAAGAGAGTCGCCACTGAAGAGGGAGAGGGAAAAGGGAATCGCAGGTGGGAGGGAAGAGAGCAAGCGCAGCAAAAGGGATGAATAAAAATGTAAGCGTTCAGCTAGGGGGCTTATAAACTCTGTTTCACGCTTATAGCTACTTTTCCAGACCAAGTACAGAAAGTCCTAATTAAATTAGGGACTCTGTTTAAAAAAAAATTAGGAGTTTGATTTTAACTTATAAATATAATAAAAATAACTAATATTTTAAACTCTTTAAAAAGTAATATTGTAAATAAAATTATTATTTCAAAAACCTATATAGATTTTAATTTAAATTTTAGGATGCCATAAATTAGTTAATAACAAATTGAAATATAACTCTTTTGTGAAACAGAAAAGTAATAATTTAAAACATTTATGATTTGTTCCACAAAAAAGAGTCTTAATTATTATAATTTTTCAGTTTATAATATATTAAAATTTAAATTATTGTAAATTAATATTTTAATTAATAAAACATTTAATATTATAAATTATTTAAAAAGAATTATTAAGAATAAAATTTTATTTTAAAAATTAATTGCATTACAATTTCAGTTGTAGGATACCATAAATTAACTAAGAATAAAACTCAAACTTAACTCTTTTTACAAAATAGATGAGTAATTTTTAGAATTTGAATTATTTAATGTATTTATATTATAATTTATATTCACCACAATTAATTCAAAAAAAATTATTTAGAACAAGATAGCGACCAATTTTATCCTCGTAAAAACTTACGAATAATGATATATAGTGAGTAATAATTCCTTCACTAAATAGATTTTTTCTGTAAATTTTCATCATAAATTGGCTCTAAAAATCTTTTATATACCCAATTTTGCAAGGAAAGAAATATAAATTGTGAAGGATGTTTTTTTCATTAATAACTATATTATACTATATCTTTTTTTCCTTCACTATTCTTTTGCTAAACAACTTCTCATGTGAAGGAATAAATTTCTTCACAAAATTTTCTTCGCTAGAGGCCATTTTTGGTCTAGTGAATATATATATATATATATATATATATATATATATATATGGACATGATCAACCACTACTGAAGTAAACTTGGTGGGACGAAATGTAAATAAAAGGCAGTAAAAGCGATCAATCGCCACGCAAGTAAACTCAAAGCGAGATGAAATATAAATATATATATATATATATATATAAAAGCGAGAAACGCACTTAGGATGTGAATCCGAGGCTCATCGGATATGTCAAGAAAACAACAATTATATATATATATATATATATATATATATATATATAGAAAATATATATATAAACAATAAACGCTCAGAATCAAGTCTAGGCTCAATCGAGGCATAACTCGATAATGTTAGTCCATATATGAAATATATACATATATAAGTATATATATCTGATTGAAATGAAAACTATGGAATAGAAGTCATGAAACGCACACAACACGATTCTCGATGTGTATAACGGTGTGTGCTAATATAAGAAGAAGACTTTATAGAATATGAGAGAAGGCTTACGGTTTGAAACGCCAATGTAGACTTCTATGACTCTAGATGGATGAATACCGGCTCCCCTTAGGTAAAAATATGACAAAATATAAGCTCAAAAGTGTTTGAAATAAGGCAATTTTCGGTTTATAGGGGTGTACAAAGCCAATTAGACGGGGTTTCCTCGCTCTTTTCTCTCCCAAAATGGCTAGCCCAAGCCCCATATTTATAGAAGCGATTCTGCAGGTGTACTGCTGGCAGCCTCTATACACTCGCTGGTACGCCCTGAAGCGCTTTCGGGGTTCCAGCGGGTCCGCTGTCTCAATCGTGCACTTCGTGCAATGTAATGTCCGCTCGAACTTGCAGAACTTCAATCCGAGCATCCGAACGAGGTGTATAAGACCATCTTCGGACTGCTTTTATCGAGAGTTACGCAATAACATGAGATTTGCCCTTTTGGATTTCAGGAAGATGGGTCCATGACCGAAATAGCATTCCCAGGTTCCCGTCAGGCAATCTGATGAGCTATTTCGCGTAGTTTTTGCTCCGAAGTTAAGATACGAGTCTTGTGGGACTAATTTTGAATCAATTTGAGTTAACATGAGTGTACTTGATTTGAAGTGAAGTTGAGTTGGCAAAATGACCATTTTGCCCCTCCCGGTTATCTCGGTTTTACACGATTATAGTGAGTTTTTCCGGGGTTATCTCTGAGATGGTCATGTTGTTGACTCTGAATATCCTCAGGGTTATCTCTGAGGTTGGAATTGATGTTGTGGTCCTCCAGGGTTATCTCTGGAGTATGAAAAAGGCGCTTTTGCCCTCCTGCACAGTTAGTAACAGGAAAAAAAAAATTCGAGTGTCTACAACAAGTACAAAACATTTCCAAGCTCCTTTTAAAATTAACTCCAGTATACTCTATAAATCATTTTAAACTTGCAGGAAATCCAGTCTCTACTAACACTAAGGGAAAAAATTAACCAGATCCATTGAGAGAAAGGAAACCGAAAACTGAGATCAAAAGGTCATAAATATTTTAATATTTCTATTTAAACTTAATATTGATTTACATAAAAACGTACTTCACTTCTCAATGCATCTGTTGCAGTCTTGCGTTCTGTGGCGGGGTCAATTGCAAGAAGAGTTTCAATCAACGGCAGCGATGATGATAGGAAAGCTTTAAATGTCTCTGAAATGCAACACTCGTAAGGTTCTCGTGGTCTAAATAGAGTTGCATTTGGCAATTTTGACTTTTTCCAATATTCATCGGAAGGCGAGCCACACAGCTTGTATATCTTATGCTGTTGTTCTACCTTAGCAACAAAAAAGATACTTTTCAATACCAAAAAATGAGAATTGGTACAATGAATATAAATTAGTAAGGAAATATGTACTCTATCCTCTTGGTGTGTTTGATCATGTCTTGCTGAAAGGGCCTACCAAATAAAGGAGGTTCTAGGAGTGTGGGATGTGATTCCATACTGTTCGTTGTTGTAGTTGGGGTGGAAGGTAAAAGTATTATTCTAAGATAACTTAGCACCGACGCATAAAATTGGCTTATTTTTCAATGTTAGATCAATATGACCATTTGACATAACAAGATACTTGCTAAGTTTTTTTTTTTTTTTTTTTTTTTTTTGTAATACCTGCCTCTCTTCTAATAAAAGAGTCTGGCTTAATTTATCATTTTAATTATTAAGTTTTGCATAAATTACACCTTCATAATTTAAATTAAAAAAACAATAATTTACTCCAAAAATAAATTCTCGATCTTTAAATTAATAAAAATCACAGGTTTCTGTGTAAAAATATAATCTTTAAGGAACTAATATAAACACAAGTGAGTAAAATAAAGCAAGTCTAAGGAAATTTGTTTGTTTAAATTTGAATGAATTTAAATCTGAATTGAAGATAAATTAGGTCGTTTGTTTTGGTGCGAATGGTTGAATCGGTAAGATGGACGAAATTTGAATGGCAAAAGTCGATTTTTTGAATTTGAATGAGTGAATGAAATTTAAATGAAGTAAAAAATATATATATATAAAAAAATATTAACTATTATATTAAGTAATATTAAATAAATTTACAACAATTTTGAATTTTTTCAGAAGGGTAAAATAATAAAGTTTTGTCATTCAGATGTTTCAGACATGTCAATTATCAAACAGTTTTTTTCATTGATTTAGATTCAACTCATTCAGATTCAGATTAATTTCGATCGA
Source organism: Panax quinquefolius (assembly GCA_020205615.1). NCBI lineage: Eukaryota > Viridiplantae > Streptophyta > Magnoliopsida > Apiales > Araliaceae > Panax > Panax quinquefolius. The sequence goes on along the minus strand of CM035158.1, from coordinate 98,518,093 downwards.
TTGATTGATTCATTCAATTTTTATCAAACTTTTTCAAAAGCTCATTTAGTCTCCCATTCATAAAGGTTACGTTATGATTTCATTTCAAAATTAGAGACATAAATTCAAGTCTAAAGCTCATTTAGTCTCCCATTCATAAAGGTTACGTTATGATTTCATTTCAAAATTAGAAATATATTTATAATACGATGATTTTAAAGAGATTTTATTTTTAAAACTTAATCTTAACAATCGAACTAGAATATAGTATTTGTACATGTAAATATGCATATTTAATTTTGTATTTGTTAAATGTCATCATATTTATGGTCGTATAACTCATTAATCTAAACTACGTCATTTTAAATGATCCTATGAATAAGAATTTAGCGTGTTAAATTAGAAGTTATCTAGAAAAATTAAAAAAAATTGCTTGTGAGGTTGTAAGTCGAAACCCTTTAATTGTTTTTCAAAAATAGCAAAGCTGACATACTTATTATAATTTAAATCTAAACTAGCTTAGCAAGTCTAACGATATATAATATAACCATTATATCAATAATCATATGATTTATCTTCACTAACTGAACAAATAGTTATGAAGTATTATGAATAATCGAAATAACACTTTTCATTCTCTTAAAACAATTCCAGAGTACAAATAGTGACTTAGGAATTTTGAGTAGGTCAAAAGACCATGATCATTCCCATTTGTTTTCATTTATGAAAAGAACAACACGACACTAAGACCGTAAATCCGATATATCTTACGAGCACTTCTAGGTGATCAGCCTATAGTACTCTATGTTGATCAACACTCATCCGTTAAACGTATTTACGTTTAAGTTTTGACAACCTCGCGTGCCTGTCGAATAAACGACATAAAATACCTTTGTTTATTCATACTCAGGCTTACCTTTGAATCCGTACCAACCAATTGGCATAGGATAGCGTTATCAATACTATATTGAAAGACTTGTAAACAAATCAATCAAACTCTTTGTCGACGTCGGGATTTTTATTTGTCCCTTTTCTGTTCTTATTTTTTGGTGTTCTCATGTTAGGTGAAATTTGTTTGAAAAAATAAGTTATGTAAAGGTCCCGACATATATATGTCGACGATTGGACTGTAAGAGTCGCCAGTTGGTATTTTTAAATGGTTGCACCAACTCAACCGAGAAAAGATTTGCACATTGACCTAGTGATGTAACACTACTTAACTAGTTTGTGAAATCAAGATTCGTTAGGGTTCAGGGGCTTGATTACGCAAAGGGAAGGTGTTAGGCACCCCTCGACATCCATGTTGCCACGGTGACCGCCACTTTTCAATTTAAAATGTTATATGAATGTGTGTGTGTGTGTGTGGGTCAATGTACAATTATCTAGAAGTAGTGATATGCCTTATTCACACCTATATACAAAGGGTTTGAATTTTGTATAAAAGTTCAGTTTTAACAAGATATAGCAATGATGTTTTGTAAAAGAAAATTTTCAAACCCTTATGATACTTCCATTTTATTATGTGTTCGACTAAATTGCTTTTATTTTTGAGATGCAAAGCATCTTCGAGAAAATAATGTACAAAGCAATGCTGAACTCCTTATGGGAATGATATCCATCTAAGGAAATTCAAACAGCGTGAATAATTTACAAGCCGGTTACAGCTAAAAATGTCTATCACGGGAACGAAATCTAGATTCAGGAGACTGAATCTGTGATCACATGATTCCTAGGCTCACATGATATTGCAGTTAATATGAAAGCGGTAAGCAGTTATATATATAAAAGTTGTATATATATATATATATATATATATATATATATATATATATATATATATATATATATGAACGACGATAAACCACTTAAGTAAACTCCGTAGGGATTGGAAATGTAAATATATAAAAGCGGTAAATATATGTATAGACACGATCAACCGCCATGAAGTAAACTCCAGGCGGGACTAAATATAAATATATAAAAGCGGTAAATATATATATACAAACGATCAACTACCACCAAGTAAACTCCAGGCGGGACTAAATATAAATAAAGCAGTAAATGGCCATGAAGTAAACTCTAAGCTTGACAAAAATGTATATATATATATATATATATATATATATAAGTATTTATATATATAAAAGCAGTTAACGCTCCAGATATAAAATCTGGGCACAATCGAGGCATAACTCGATGATGTTAGTATATACATATATATAAGTATATATATACAAAAGAAATAAAAAGCCATGGATCGAAGTCCGGGCATACACACGCAACACAACCCTCAACGTGAATAACTGTGTGTGTAAAAAGTGGAAAAAGGCTTTAAGAAATGTAAGAAGTCTTATAGTGGGCTGCAAAGAAGACTTTAAATGGCTTTAATTGAATGAATACTCGGTTTCCACCGATAAAATATGACAAAGCACGAGCTTGCAAGTGTTTAAAATGAGAAAGCACTCAATTTATAGTGTGTACATAGCAAAATGGACAGGGCTTCCTTGTTTTTTTTTTAAATGGCCACCCCAAGCCCTCTATTTATAGAGGGGGAGCCGTAAGTGTACTTGCGGTAGCCGTAGGTGTACCTGCATACATGCAATGCATTGGCCTACGCGTTCTCCAAAGGCCCCACTATCTCGAAGTACGTGCACGCATGCAACGCGTTGTACGCTCGAACCTTTATTCCTTCAATCCGGGCATCCGTTTGAGGTATATAAGACCTTTTCGGAGTGCTGTTGTCGAGACCTACACAAATGACATGGGATTAGAGGTTGTACGAAGTCGAGAAGATGGGACCACGCCCAGGTCTTCAGGTCTTCAAATTCTATCTGGTGTGCTGTCTTGTGTAGTAGTCACTCGGGATTGGAGCTATGGTTCTTGTAGGACACTTTCTGTGTAGAATGTATGTTGAAATGTTGTTGAGATCGCGCGAATGTGGGATCGAGGTGGCAAAATGATGATTTATCCCCTCACCAAGGTTATCTCCGGTTCTGGACTGATTTAGTAGTCGTTGCTCAGGGTTATCTCTGAGATTGGGCTGCTGCAAGTGCTGAATGTCCTCAGGGTTATCTCTGAGGTTGTGCCTGACCTCCCGGGGTTGTCTCCGGGTTTGGAACTGAGTACCTCAGGGTTATCTCTGAGGTTGAAGATGACTGCTACGTGGGAATAAGCATTTCTGGGGTTATCTCCGGAACTACAACTACATTCCTCGGGGTTGTCTCCGGGACTGGAACTGGATATCTCGGGGTTGTCTCTGAGATGGAAATGACTTCTCCGGTGTTATCTTCGGAACTGGAACTACATTCCTCGGGGTTGTCTTTGTGGTTGAAACAATCTCCCGAGGTTGTCTCCGGGACTGGAATTGAATATCTCAGGGTTGTCTTCGAGATGGAAATAACATCTCCGGTGTTATCTCCGAAACTGAAAATGCATTCCTTGGGGTTATCTCCGAGGTTGAAATTGAATCTCCCAGGGTTATCTTCAAGACTGAGTATCCTGGGGTTGTCTCCAGGATTGAGCTAATTTGACCTCCAGGGTTATCTTTAGAAGATGATTCTGCCCTCCTGCAAGGTTAGTAACAGGAATGCAAAATTTCGAGTGTCTACAGATGCCCCTCTTTATCATATTTGTGCAATGCAATGGCATGGATAGGATAAAAGAATACTAGACACTTGAAATGTGAGAAGATAATCATGATGCAATGTACAGTAGCATGATGCAAATGTATGATGCATGTGGTTTGTTGGACCATTTTCCAACGGGATGTAATTACTGTTTGCTCCCACGACTTTTGGTGGGGACTGGAGTTATCACTGATGTCTTTGATGAACTGCTTGGAAGTGCGATCCAAAGCTTCCAGGAACTTCCAGGATGTTGACGTTGGGGTTATCACCAAAGTCCTTAATCCCTGATGCAAATTTCCCACTGAGGATGTACCTCTCATGTACGAGAGACCTGTGGGGATGTGTTTTGTCTGATGAAAACTTGTATAACATATTCCATCATCGGTCCTCCCCGATGAGGATGGTCTTCCCTGGTTTGTATCGACAAGTCTTTCCAGAGTTCTATCGGAGTTACTGCCAACAGTTTATGTTTGTCCAGGTTGCCTAACCCTCGCTGAAATGTACTTCAATGGATACCATCATTGGACCATCTCTGATGCCTCATTGGGTTTAATTGCTAATGGCTGAAATAACGTCAAGGTTGCTTGACCTTCGTTGAAATGTACTTCAACGGGTGAAATCATCGGATGGCTTTCGATGCTTCGCTGGATTTACTTGTCAATGGCTGAAATATCGTCAAGGTTGTTTGACCTTCATTGAAATGTACTTCAATGGGTAAGCCTCTATGAAGTTTTTGCTGGGGAGAAGTGTTTTGGGGTTACGACCCCGAACTACCGGCATCGGACCCTTGTGAGGTATTGTCGAGTGTAGTTTGTAACAACTATAATCATTGGTATAGTGAACCCTGTGTATGGGTGAATACCCATGAATGACATGTAGACCCGCAGTTTGGTCTATGAAAACCAGGATTTCAGGCTTTTTCGCTCAATTGCGTAGCATCTTTTTTCCTGATTTGACTTTTCCAGCTTGTGAAACCTCCTTTGCAACTCAAATTGGACCGAGCCAGAGGGGTGGGACCTACCTAGGGGAGCTACAGGTACACTTGCGGCCAACCGTGGGTGGTTTTAAGTGTCTTCTTGCTTTTACAAGTCATTTTCATATTGCGCCACACAGAGAATCTGAAAGCTCTTCTTCAGATTTGCTGAGTTCGGGTGGCTTTCTGCAAAATCTGTCACCGTACAAGTGTTCTGCACTATCCTGGTAACGTATGCATGTCTTTTTTTTCCAGTTTTTATCCGTTAAAAAATGAATTATCACATGAAATGCGTCTAAACACATAGTAGTGAATATGCATGCTTATATTACTTGATAAAAAATATGCAAAACAGTAAATGTTAGTATTTAACCATGCTGAACATAATGATGTGAAAAAAAAATTAACTTTTGAAACAGTCAAATTGGCACCTTTTTCTGCTATTTCTTATCCTATTTGAGGACAAATGAGCAAAGGTGGAAAGGCAAAGTAATCCTGGTAATTAGGTTACCCTTACGGATTGTGACTTTGATGTTTTAATGCATCTAAGATGTTTATGACTGTGGGTAGGTGTGCTACTGAATGGCCACCTAGTCATGCCTATGTGCATGTGGATAGTCCTATTTACGAAGAAGACTCTGACAAAATTTTCCAAAAGTCTAGGCATTGGGTAGAGATGCATTTATAACTCTACTGTAGATGTATGTTAAAGTATTGCATGCATGCATATAGTCATAATAATGCATTTGAAAAGCTCCATATTAGAATTTACCTCACCCTTTCTGAGGTGATTTGGAGACTTGTGTCCAGATATATATAGATCCGGATCAGCCGAGTAGTTCTCGCAGGACCACTTCAAGTGTGTGAGAGAGAGGATTACGATGTGCCTCGACCCCAGATTCAGGTTAGATAGCCTCGTCGTTAAATGCTGGCGGTGGCGGTGAAATCTATCCGGGTTAATGTACCAGATGTTGAGGACGAGGAGGAGGATGTACCGGTTGTGGCTCTCGCTCCTACTGCTCATGCTCCCCGCAGGGATCTTCCAGGCATTGTTGTGATGATTCCAAATCTTCTGGGTGTTTTGAGTCACCACCCCTCGGTCTACTTACATGCAAACGAGGCAAAAGCTGGGTTTGATCTTCCTTTTTCCTATTGATGAGGAGCAAAGGTTCTGATGTTGATCTGCTTTTGTAATGTAGGTTCCCAACTTTACGCAACCTCGAGGGAACTGGTTCAACATACACTCTCTGTATCAGGCTCTACATCCAGATTATCGAGAGATTATGCATAGTTGGGGCTTTGAGGCATTCTTTTCTATCCTCCCCCGTCATTATCCCTGGGGTTATCTCAGGGCATTGTCTGAGCGTTGGTTTCACCAGACTCAGTCTATTGATTTGTTAGACTGTGAGGTTATGATGACGTCAATGGATTTGCGATTTATCACAGGTATGGAGTTTGGAGGGGCGCCAGTGCCTTGTACGGCGAATATTACCACGACTGCCGTCAGATCCTTGCTAGGAGTCCCAGCTGAGGCGCTCAAGGGCAGGATAGTTCGTACAGGTCCTTTGAACGTAGATGCTATGAGTGGGCTGTTGAGTGAGCCCATACCCGCTGATGTGAGATTTAGAGATCGCATTCTTCGGCGAGTGTTCCTAATGATTATCAAGGGTTGCTTCATAGCGGATAACTCTTCCACGGTGTCATTCATTTTGATTAGTGCCACACGGGAGGTGGACCATATTGGAGAGTATGACTGGGGCTCCTACACCTTTGCCTATTTCCTCAAGGGTATGCGCATGCGTTCGCAGGGCTTGAAAGAGGCTTAGTTAGGATTTTACCTGTTTCTACTGGTGAGTATTTCTCTTTTAATTTCCCATATACAGGTTAAGAGTGTTGACTGACAGCAAATGTTTGCCTTTGTGTTGGCAGTTTTGAGACTATGAGAGGCTCCCATGTCTGCTTCCTATCAGTGTGTTAGGCTTGGAGACCTATCCACTAGGACGGCGATGGCATCACTCCATACTGGCGGAGGTTCCCGTAGCTGAGGGTTTCACCCATTGTCGCTTACAGTTGAAGTTGTTGATAGCAGATGCTATCACTTGGGTTCCCTACTGTGGGGAACATTTGACCATTGGTTCGAGGATGGGTTCTCGAATGGTGTCGAGTTCGTGATATCCACCCGCAAGATTCCTCTCTTCATAAATGGAGGAGGAGAGCTCTATTTGGGAGAGTGTGCTATTAGGAGCACTACAGGAGTGATTCATGTACCGATCTTACCTCCTGCCAGACATTATTGGCCTGTATCGCAGTTGTTTATCAGTGATATCCCATTGATGGGCGTGGATGGCTATACTTTGTCAAAGGGTCCATTTACTCAGGAAGCATTATATCGCTGGTGGTCCCCTCGTACCATCGGAGCCCAGACCTGCGCCACTCAGCTCATAGGGGATATGGTTCCTGGATCCGTGATGATGATAGATTGGATGGTCTATGTTCGAGATCCGACTCATTTAATGCAGATTGATAGCTTGACCCGGCAGTTGGACCGGGCACATTTTTTCATCCGGCACTTGGGCAGAGATCCTTCAGAGGCGGATACTTTTAATCCTTCTAGTTCAGAGGCTAGCCCTTCAGATGACCCATATGGCTTTTTCGGTGCAGATCCTCCATTGTATAGGCCTAACATCCCTCTTGGCGGTGATCCAGTGACTCAAGAGGAGTTACATCAGATGGATAGGATTGATGATGTGGACATCAACACCATTGACTTCTTCTGATGTGTATTCTCGCTATATTTTTTGATAGGCCTCTGTTAGTTGTTGGGCGTCTGTGCCCCATTTCCCTGTATTTTTAGCTGTACACATAGATGATGTATTAGATGATGATGTACTTAGGAATGTATGTACTGTTATTCCCTACATCATATTGCCATCTATTATTTATCATGCATGTATAATGTTATGCATATGCATGTATGTCCAGAGATATTCAACATTGACCCTTGGATGGTCTTATAATACGGCATGCACAAATGTCTTCCTCGACAGTCAGCCGCATTGATCACACCCCACCAGTATTGGTAGCCTCCCGTCTGAGGTCGTGGTACGATAATATGTCACCTACAAATCGGATGACTGTAGATCAGCTATTGCAGCATTCTATGACCCTCCTGATGTTTCAGGTTCCTGTGGGTTTTGTAGATGGTATGCTAGAGCATTGGGTACCAGAGAGGTAGGTTTTTTGATTTGGAACCCAGGAGTTGACTCCCACTTTAGAGGAGTATGAGCGGTTGACGGCTTTGCCATTGGACAGGCCTTGCGCTCGAATGGCTATCAGTGATATGAGTCGACAGTTCATGATCCTCACCCGGTTGAGGCAAAGAGTAGTGCAAGATGAGATTACATCCGGTCATGTAGTGTCCTAGCATTTTTTGATAGATAGATTTGGCTCATCGGATAGTTATACACGGTACTTCGGGGATTTCACCACACCGAAAGATCAGTGGCGTGTGGCCAAAGTAGATGTATTCATGATGTGCATAGTGGCTTATTTGTATATGCCACTATATATGGATCATCTTGACATCAGGGTTGTCATGGCAGTGAGAGCTCTCAGGGAGGGTCATACCATTGTGCCGATGATTGTGGGATAGGCATTGAGATCAACCACGTATTGCTGCACCCACCCTATAGGGGTATTTATAGGTAGCTCGGTCATGTTATATGTGTGGTTTATGTCACACCTGAGACCGATTGGCACCTTCCGACGGCATGGGTATTGCTTTACCCATGAGATAGCCATGTCTTACTCTTTTCAGCTAGCGGAGTATGCAGACGCTGCATCCTGGTCAGTATTCTTGGCAGGGATCGGAGATCCATTTAACATTTTGCCGTGTATAGGGCTTAGTTCTCCCTACAACTTCATTACTCATGCACCTGACATGGATTATTTACCTCTGGCTGGTTTGAGAGGCATGACCACGTATCATCCACTGGCTGTGATGTCACAGTTCGACCAGTTTTAGGATGTATATCCTTTTAAGGGGTGATTAGGTCAGCATTTGGCTTCTCGCCATTTGTCAGCAGAGGATAGATCCAGGGTGTATACCTGTTGGGCTCAACGTGAGAGAGCTAATTTTTCTATTAGCCATCCGGGCTGTTCGACAGAGTATTCTGCAAGGATGGAGAAAGAGACTGCATCAATTGCGTTTGTATCCACAGAGCCGTGGATTGATTTAGATGGTGGAGAGCCCATTGAGGATGTTGGTTAAAATCTATATACACACAACACGCAAGTATACGTGGTCAACAAGTAATAGAGTGATAAGTAGAGTATCGTTCCCACAGAGACTAACTAGCAATAATCTTAACTTACAATTACCAATTTCCTATTAACCCTAATTTTATTAAACTATTCAACTCAATGATTATAATTAAAGATTCTAAATTAAATAATAAAATAAACTACCACAAACCAATCATAAATATCAAAATCTGGAATTTCAAACAATCAATGGAGAAATAGACTTATGATTTCACCCTAAGCTTCACTCTGATTTTAACACCTTTATTCCAATTCAATTTACTATCCAAGTTTATTAATCAAGAACACGAACATAGTATTAACCACCTCTCGATGCACAAATATCGTATTAACGTAAATCCACAATTAAGATAGAAACGCGTTAAACACCTTAATTAACTAACTCACTATATCTCTATGTGAATTACAATTAAAGAAGGTTTAAGAATAAGTTCTCTATCCGATTACATGCAATGTCAAGCATATCTCCACCTCAACATTCATAGAGATTCTGCTATTCGTAAAATTCATGAACACATACTATATTAATTAGGTCTAAATTTGAATATCCTCTCTCGATTTCAAACAAATCCACAACGAATTGTTGATCAGGCAATTTGTAAATTCAAGCTCAAATAAATATAGATAAATTGGAAATAGATTATTGAAATGGAAATCAAAGATTACAAAATCATCGTTTCACTTAGAGATCCATCATAAGCCTAAAAAATGAATTATCTCATAATAAACGAAATAAACACTGAATAAATCATAGAAATCAATCTTGTGATTACAAATAATAGCCTAAGATGAAGAATATTGAAAAACACCCTTTGCATAGCCTAAAATCGCAATCGTCTCGAAAATCTTCTCGAAATACTCCTCCAAAGCTTGCTATCAAAAACTGAGGTTAGATCTTCGTCATGTGCCTTGTGTGTTGTTTTTGTTGTTATTGATAGAGTAGTAGATGCCAAGCACACAAGCTCCAGCCGAAATTCCCTTCAATTAGAGTTCTATTGTCATGCAATAATCTAGATTCCATGCCCAAGAAGAAGTTCAATTATAATAGGACATAGCATCAATTGCCACCCCTGCTCGACGGGGTTCATATGATATATTCGCATTGGCCAGTAGGCATCCTTTCTGTCAAGCTCGAATGAAGACCCTTGTTGGAAAGTGTAAAAAGCAAGCTACGCCACTCGACGGCTACCTTTCTCGCTAGCTGAAAGCTCAAGACCATAGCCTACGGGTGTATAGTATAATTTGGCCCGCTTTGACGGTTTTCAGATTCTATTTGCGTGACATGCTAAACTTCAAAATTTCTTCCAATTATTCTCCAATTGACTTCAAATCACACTGAATAGTTCTAAATGTACGTTAAAAGCCACAACCACCATCCTACACATGCAACAACATAAAACGAGTAAAAAGGAACATGATCACAATAATTTAGCAACAAATAAGCATGAAATGGACATTGAATCACGTATATAAAATCCACTTATCAGAGGACACTAATTCTTCGACCGAGGAGGAGCTGTTTGCTGGTTTGACATCAGCTCTTGTCGATTCTCCCACTATGACTGCTACTGTGACCCTGTATTCGGCAGAGTAGTTAGAGTAGAGTTTGCATCTAATGACATTTGAGAGAGACCAGGCTAGGGCCTTGATGTTGACAACTCTTGCTGGGAGAGATGCCACTCCATTGGAGAGAGATGATGCTTTAGCTTATAGAGATACAAATATTGCTGAGTGGGATGAGGCTAGATTATCTAGAGATGTATTGATTGTTGAGCGGGATGATGCCATATCTGCCCGGGATGTTGCCGTTACAGATAGCACTGCAATGAGGTCTCATACTACTGATATGATTGCAGAGATGAGTACATATATTGATGAGCATAGTGTCACCATGCAGTTGGTTGTAGATCTGTTAGCTCGTGTAGATACCCTTGGACAGGAGCTCATAGCGTTACCCCCTTCTTCTAAGAGGGATGCCATGATTGATCTGATAGCACGCATATATACTGATTTGTAGATGGGCTTGTATTTTCCTGCACAGACTAGCTTAGCCATTTTGTCATGTACAGTACATATCATATATATCAAACAACATTATATATGGCAAGGAAATATATTTTGATTCACTTCCCTTTTATTTATGCCTTGTTACTTGCTTGAGATTTGCATATTTCTCCAGGGCTTGTGATCTTGATGCATTCTGAACTCTTCCTTGATGGATGGATATTGAGATGTCTTAGGATTTTTCAGAATGGATCGTTGATCTATGTGTATTCCCTACCTTCTTTGGTGTATTGGGACTGGTTTCTGTATGTAGATGTGAAAAGGAGTGTGGCTTTCCTCTCTGAGGTTGACCGCACCACAGATGGTCGTCGGTACTCCTTTGTACGGGGGATCCTAGGTAGTTCCATCTTTTATGGATTGGTGTTTCTCTTTGAGGATTCAACCACAGCTTAGATGGTCGCCGATTCTCCCATTTTTATGAGGAGACCAGGTAGTTCCATCCCTTTGGTCTGAAGCCGATGAAGTGTTGTGTATTGAAGGATGATCCCAGTACCATTGACAAGTTTTTATGTTTTGGTAGGGGGTGAGACTGAACCATGAATGGTTGCCTACGTACTCCTATTGAACAGGAGATCAGGTCTGCGTAGTTCGAACCCGGTGTAAAGGTTCAACGTTGTATGTGGTAAGGTGGGTGTAGAGTTATGTATGTTTTTATGGTGAAGTGCAACCGGACCATAAAAACGGCTGCCTACGTACTCCCGTGTATTGGGGAGATCAGGTCGACGTAGTTCGCCCCATGTTCAGGATGAATTACAGATGAAAAGTCTGATCCCATGTACAGGATAAACTGTAGGGGAAAAAGTTTTATCCCTGGTAGGACAAAATTGCAGGTGAAAAGTTTTATCCCTGGTGGGACAAAACTGCAGGTGTGAAAGGTTTAATCCTTGATGGGATAAGCTAAATTGAGTGAAATGCTTTGAAAATAAAATTAAGCGAATGATCTACTGATCCGAAACCAGGCTGCTGGTTGGAAAAGTGTGTTTGTCCCTGATGGGGCAAATGGGTATGAAGAAAGGTTGTAGTGAGATTTAGAAAACCTAAAGTGACTAGGGAGCTGGTGATCCAAAACCAAGATGTTTGCTTGATGGTAACTTCTGACATAGTAACGTTTCACGGTGTCTGAGTTGATAAGCTGTGGAAATTTATCGCCTTCCATTTCCTGTAATCTGAGAGCACCTCCTATCAATACCTCTTTGACGATAAACGGGCCTTCCCAGTTTGGGACGAATTTTCCCTTAGACTGATCTTGGTTGTCAGTGATCTATTTTAAAACCAAGTCATGTTGTTTAAACTGCCGTAGCTGGACTTTTCTGTTGTAGGATCTGGTGATCCTCTGTTGGTATAACTGACCATGGAAGATAGCATAAGTTCTCCTTTCATCTATTAGATACAATTGGTGATACCTATCTTGTAACCACTGGTCTTCATCCAGCTGAGCGTCTATCAACACCCTGAGGGATTCCATTTCCACTTCTATGGGGAGCACTGCTTCCATTCCATAGGTCAAGGAGTAGGGGGTTGCCCCAATGGAAGTGCACATTGATGTTCTGTAGGCTAATAGAGTCAGAGGCAATAAGTTAGGTCATCCTATGTGATTAACAGACATTTTTTGCATGATCTTCTTGATATTCTTATTAGCCGCTTCAACAACACCATTCATCTTTGGACGATAGATGACGAAGTTGAGATGTTTGATGTGGAATTTACAGCATAACTCCTCCATCATTTTGTTGTTGAGGTTCTTAGCATTGTCTGACACAATCACCGCTGGTTGTCCATACCGATAAATGACATTATTTCTGATGAAATAATGATAACTTCTTTGGTAACCCTAGGGAAGGAGGCTGCTTTTACCCACTTGGTGAAATAGTCTATCACGGTGAAGATAAACCGATGCCCATTACTGGATTTGGGCTCGATAGGCCCGATCATGTCCATTCCCCACATTGAGAAGGGCCAGGGTGAACTCATATTGTGGAGCTCCCTTGGAGGGGCGTGGATAGTATTCCTATAAATTTGGCATTGGTAACATCTCTTGACGTGATCATCACAGTCAGCCTTGAAAAAGAGCTAGTAATGCCCTGTTCTTAGGATCTTTTTGACAAGTAAAGGACCGCTCATGTGTGGGCCACATACTCCACCATGGATTTCATCCATGAGCCCTTGAGCTTGGTCTTTGTCCTGACATCTGAGGAGACCTAGTCCTGCATCTATTTTGTATAGTGCGTCTCTGCTTAGGTAGAATTTCATAGCCAGTCGATGGATCCGCCTTCTTTCAGTCGGGCTCGCCTCAGCGGGTATAAATCCATCTTGCAGGTACTCCCTGATCCGCCTTCTCAGTTAGGCTCGCCTCAGCGGGTGTAGACCCATCTCATAGATACTCCTTGATGTACTGATACCAAGGGTTGTGGATGGGAGGTAGCTCATCCGATACTTCTCCAATGTAGTTCCCATAGGCTGGAGCCTTTTGCAGGGCAATTGTGATGCTTGACATGTTTTCCTTTTCAAGTATGTTAATCAAGGAGGCCAAAGTTGCTAACACATCCACTAAGTCATTCCTATTCCGAGGAATGTGGTGGAAGGATATTTCTTCAAACTCTGAAGCCATCTGTAGGACTTGCCGATGGTAAGGCAATAAATGTAGCTCTTTGGTGTGATAGATTCCAGTTGTTTGTCTGATTACCGATTCAGAATCTCCAAAGACAGTTAATCGTCTGATACCCATTAATTGGGCAAGTTTTACCCCCATGATACAACCTTCATACTCAGCTATGTTATTGGTGCTAATAAACTGCAATTTGACGGTGACGGGATACTGCTCCCCCATAATAGATACTAGAACTGCTCCAGCCCCAGAACCTTCCATATTTACAGCTCCATCGAAATACATCTTCCATGTTTGGCATGCATAGTACTAATGGTGTTGCTGAACTGTCATTACCCCTTCATCGGGGATGTATGTTTCTAAGGGTTTGAAATTCCCTATAGGTGCGGTGGCCAGTTGATCCGCAATTCCTTGACATTTGATGGACTTTTGTGAGACGATGCCAAACTACTGTAGGATCAACTGCCATCTGGACAGTCGACAATTTAACATGGGTTTACTAAACATGTACTTGAGAGGATCCACGCGGGATATGAGATGGGTTGTGTGACCATGGAGGTAATGCTGTAACCTCATGGAAGCCCATGCTAAAGCACAACAAGTCTTCTCAATCAGAGTGTGCTTATGTTCACTGCTGCTGAATCTTTTGCTGAGGTAATAGATAGCTCACTCTTGGCCTCTATCATCTTTCTGTCCCAGCATGCAGCCCATGACATTGTCATTGATTGATAGGTACATGAATAGGGGAACACCATCCCTGGGAGGTACTAAAATGGGAGCTCTGACTAGCTGCTCTTTAATTATAAGGAAGGCTTTCTGGCACTCATCGTTCCATTTCATGGAGGAGTTCTTCCTTAACAGCTTGAAGATAGGCTCACAGGTTGCTGTGAGTTGGGAGATGAATCGGCTGATGAAGTTGATCCTTCCCAAAAATCCCCATATTTCTTTCTTTGTCTGAGGAATGGGAATTTTTGTGATGGCCTGAATTTTGGTGGGATCCAACTCAATCCCTTTGTGGCTGACTAGGAACCCTAGCAACTTGCCTGATTTAATGCCAAAGGTGCACTTGGCTGGATTCAACTTCAAGTTGTACTTACGCAACCTGTTGAATAGCTTTGTGAGATGGTCTAAGTGGTCTTCCTCCCTTCGGGATTTGACAATGATGTCATCCACATAGATCTCTATCTCTTTGTGCATTAAGTCATGAAAAAGAGTCATCATAGCTCGCTGATAGGTAGCTCCAGAATTGATGAGGCTGAATGACAACTTTCTGTAGCAAAAGGTTCCCCAAGGAGTGATGAATGCAGTTTTCTCATGATCCTCTTTAGCAACCATGATTTGATGGTACCCCGAAAAACAATCAGCAAAGGAGTACATGTCTTATTGAGTTATATAGTCAATGAGTATATAGATGAATGGCATGGGAAACTTATCTTTAAGACAAGCTTTATTTAGATCCATGTAATCAACACAAACTCGCAACTTTCTCCCAGGTTTAGGTACGAGGACTATGTTGGATATCCACTCAGGGTATGTTGACACCATGATGATGCCGGCTTCAAATTGTTTCACAATTTTTTCTTTAACCTTTAAACTCCACTCATGTTTCAATTGCCCGAGCTTCTGCCTGACTAGCTTGAATCCCTCTTTGATGGGGAGGCGATGAATGACAATGTTAGTGGATAAACCGACCATGTCTTCACGAGACTATGCAAACACATCCTAGAATTGGGTCAATAGTGTAACTGTGAGACCCCAAATTTTATGAATAAAGATTTAAATTTCTTGAAATATTTTTTTGAATATTATTGTGTGGATTTGATATAATGTTATAGTTGTGGGTAATATTTATAAATTTTACAAAGTAAGCAAGTTGTTATAGAATATTCGATTGGTCGGGGAATATTCGTTTTAACAGGGAATATTCGTACGACGACACAATCGTTGGTGGACCCCACAACGGAAGTATTATCATAGTAAGAAAATGACAAAATTCTCTTTTTATAAAAATAACGGTGAAAGTGTTACCAATTAAAGCATTTAGTAAAAAAGTACAAGATGTCTGGCTGTGGTTGCATAGTAGCATACGGTATTGATTATTGATACTTACGTAAGAAGTCACTCAGTTATACTCAATTATTGCTACAGTAATTGCTGCATCATATCTCCCATATTATTGATTCAATTATTGTCACAATATCATCTGCATATTTTGTTATATTATTAAATCAATAATTGAGACGACAAAGTTATTCATATTATGATTTGCAATATTAACAATGTCTAGAAGTTCTGTCAAGGAGAGGTTAGATAATCTAATTGCACGCCAATAGGGAGAAATCCTTATTGAAAAGCCCCCTCTTTCCTAGGAACGACCTGGTTGTTAAATATTGTGAGTTATAATATTAATGATGAATAAGTTCGTGTTGATTAAAGATGAAATTGATAGTTCCATTGTGTTGGGATTATTAGTGTTAGTGGAAATCGACATTTATTTTGATAATAATTGATGTTTGGAAGTTATCTGGTAATTAATCGGATAAATGAGCAATTAATTGCTATTAATTCACATACTTATAACTATGTGTTCATATGTGTGTACTGATAAGTAGGTTTTATACCTACTTATCCGGTATCTATTACTTGAATTAGTTGCTTAAACTCATGTTTCATAGTTACTTTTCATGAATTTTGTGTTCATTTTGTAGGTTATATGTTTGGGAGCGGTGTGCGCGACTATTAGTATGAAAAAGCAAGGAAAATGCAAAGAAAAGCAATCCGGACATCATTTGGGCTTTCATGTTCATTTCATGTTGTTGGCTTGTTACTTGGACTATATTGTAGAGCTTCTTCTTAGCTTTTCAGAACATCTTGAATCATTCCAATTGGAGTTCGGATGAAAGAGTTACGACATTTCTACCAACGGACGTCGTTGAACTTCATTGTTTTGGGTGGCCATTTGCATAGTAGTCACTTCTAGTCCAATTTCAACCTTCATCCGTTTGTTATTTCTCAAACCTCAAAGAATGAAAGTTGTAGATCTCGTCGATATCTTCGATGTGATAGGTGGAATGCCCCGTAACTCTTCCCAGATCAAAAGTTATGGCCATTTTATCAGAGGACACTGAAGCAGAAAAAATAATTAGCAGCTTGCACCCAAGCCAGGGATTGCTCTTTTGTGCCTTATACCCAAGCTGGGGCTTGGGGTCCAGAGTGCGAAATCAGTAGCATAGCAAGTCGGGGCTCGCTATTTACAAGGCAAATAGCAAGCTGGGGCTTGGGTATGCGCAGAAAGAGTAGATTTTGTCCGAATTTGAGTCTGATAAGGATCTATTCGAGTTGTTTGATTCAAGGACTTCCAAGAGGACTTAAATACATATAAAGAGACATATAAAAGGAGAGGAATTACAAGGATTAGAAGGATTTAGAGGAAGAATTCCATTAGATTAGATTAGAGTAGATTGGGAAAAACCCTAGTTCTTATTAGATTTGGAGATTGAAGCAACTTGGAGACCATTTAAGATTCAAAGTAGGAGCAAGGAGAGAGCATCAAATCTACAGACAATAGATTATATCTTCTTCTATCTTTGTCTTTTATTGTTTATTCAATTGTGGATTCTTAGTTTTAATTCAATGAGCTAATTCTTTGTTTGAGATTACAATGAATCTTATTGTGTAGTTTATTTTAATATGCTTCGTTATCAATTGTTATGTTCTATCGTGAGGATTGTCTATTGTGATTTGGACTTAATTGTTTAATTGATTGGCCATCAATTATCGTGATAATCTATATGAACTCGAGAGATGAAGTATTGATTTAGATCTAATCATGATAGCATGTGTTCAGGATTTTGTTAATAGCTTAAACTTGATGAGTGTTAAGGTAGAGATATGCTTGACATCGCATGTAATCGGATAGAGAACTTATTCTTAAACCTTCTTCAATTGTAATTCACATAGAGATATAGTGGGTTAGTTGATTAAGGTGTTTAATGATTTCTATCTTAATTGTGGATTAGCGTTAATTAATCGGTATTAGTGCATCGAGAGGTGGTTAATACTACTTTAGTGTTCTTGATTAACAATTCGGGATAGAGAATAATTGATGAGAAATGTGTTAACTTAAATGAAGCAATAAGTGAAGTTATAATCTTAAATCTCCGTAATCTTAATTTAACTAGTGGAATTTAATAGTAGTTTAATTTATATAATTTAAAATTCATTCGTTTAAATAAGATTGAGTTGGTTACGGGTTAGTACTTGGTGATTTTTATTAAATAATTCTCTGTGGGAACGATACTCAACTTATCACTTTATTACTTGTTGACCACGTATACTTGCGTGTTGTGGGTAATTAGATTTTACCCAACATATACTATTGATTCACATGATTTACTATTAGGGGAGTTGGTGCAAGATTGATAATACTTGCATGACTAAATTAAAAATGGAGGTACAGATGAAGGTACTATACTGTTATTAATTTTTTCACATGTTTAGAACTATTGAGTCACATGATTTACTATTGATTCACATGATTTACTATTAGGGGAGGTGGTGCAAGTTTGATAATAATTGCAGGACTAAATTAAAAATGAAGAAAAAGAGGAAGGTATTATACTGTAATATTTTGAGCCCCAAAATGTGCAATTATCGAAACAATATTTTTCTATAAATAGAAGCTTATTCTTCCTTCATTTCTCACCAATTCACTAAAGCTATAGAGCAATTATTATAGAGAGAAATTATAGAGAGAAGAGAAGAAGAAAGTCTCTACCTCACCAGTTTTATTCCAATATCCATTTTTCTTTTAAGGTAAGGGATATTATTATTATAGTAAGGGTATTATTCTTTCGTATTCATGAAGAGAGTTATTTTTTTTTCAATACTCATATAAACGGGTTGTTATTCCATTCTTTATTATTATATTGGAATAACTCGCCATCATCAATCTTGCATACATGGTGAAATTCTTACATTATTCCATTCTTTATTATTACATTGGAATAAACTTTACATATGATCTATCGCATGCACGGTGAATTACATTATTATTTCATTCTTTATTATTCGTTGGAATATCATGTCGATTCATGACGGATTCGCATTGACACAGTTCCATTCTTTATTATTTTATTGGGAATAACTGCGTGCATGCGGTCTATCGCATGCATGGTGAATTCTTACATTATTCCATTCTTTATTATTCTATTGGAATAACTTTTGTCATGTGGATTCTCGCATGCATGGTGAATGATCCTTTGTATTCATTCCTTATTAAATTGTGAAAATGATCTGTCTACGTGGATTACCGCATGGCGGGTGAAAATCCATTTGCAGTTTCGTATATTCTATTATACTCTTATGAGATATCATTTCTTTTGTACTCATCATGGAATATCATTTTTTTGGTATTTTTTTTTTTACGAGTTACTATTCACGGGTTACTATTCACCCGATTACTATTCACTAGTATTATTCACTTGGGTATTGGGGCACTTTTTTTTTGAGTACTATTCATGAGATTCTATTCACGAGTTACTATTCACGATTACTATTCACTCTAGTATCATTCACTCGGGTATTTGGGACACTTTTAGGTACTATTGAAAGTACTATTCACGAAGTACTATTCACCCAAAAAATATATTTCTTTTCTGTCCAAATTATTTTTGGTACATGAATATTATTCTTGAATTTTACTCTACAAAGCAGTATCGTGTTGACAATTTGGACGTTATTGATTTCTGGATAAATTAAATTATAAATCTTTAAAATTTATCCTTGAACTTGTTTTATTGAATTATTATGTCATTGTCATCATCCTCATGCTTATATTGTGATTAAAGTCATCTTTGGCTTACGTGCATAGATGGACTTGGTATGATTATGACCAGGGATTATTCGGTATAATCATGATCGTAATGTGACGAATGATGTGGTAAAAGTCCTCATTTCTTTTGTAATTTATTGATGATGGACAGTTGTTGGTATGATTATGACTAGGGATTATTCGGTATAATCATGACCATTGATGATTACATGAATATCCTTGGTCGTGGTGCAAGGATGATTTGATTTGATTTATTAAGTTGAGTCTTAGCGATAAAGTTGATGAAAAACTTTTTAAATCATAGAAGATAGTAGATTTTATGCTATACTTGACTCTTCTAATGGATTGCTTATTTTTCGCTGCAGTTGTTGATCTAAAACTTGTTGTCTATTGTATTCTATCAGTTGTTATCTTTGTTGAAGGCTAAGGATAATTTATTACGCATTATCTTAGTCATAATATTTCTTCTTTGGGCTAGTTGAGCTCACCTTTTCTTTTATTGTTCTCTTTGAAATGAGAATATATTTGGGACGAGTCGGGAAATGGAGTGATGGTCCGGGATAAGTGGCTTTAGTAGTCCTCACTATTACGTGAAATAGTGTGATAATAATTGTAATGAAGACTCCATTGAGAGTGGATATTATACAGATGACAATATTCTTGTTTAAACTCTCGACTATGTTTTGTCGTATATTACGACGGTTGTATAATTAAGTTTGTATTTGAATTTATGTACCATGTATTTGGCGACTCAAGATGGGTGATGTATACCTATTTTGGGGGCGTCACAGTTGGTATCAAAGCTTAGGGATATGATCCCTGGCTGAGATGTGAGACAAGAACTAGGAGGGAAGAGACGGGGAATTCCTTCGCTAGTATGACCTACCTAAGTTTATTTGGTATTTAATTGGTTGGTCAAAGTATAGGGATAATATGTGATATGTCAATTAACCTTTGTTTTGTGACAGTGTTTGAAAATGATAATTGAAAATGTTGAGATAAGCAATGAAGCACATGAGACCGTTGAGTCTCCACAGATTAATACCCAGTATAATGTGCAACAGGAAGACAATAATCCTCAGGTAACTAACAACACCGATCAGATGATGAACGATGGGATGTTTAGAGGCTTTATGAAATTCATGCAACATCAGACAAGAGAGACTCATGTTCATAATGCAGGTGGAAACAATGGCAACCCACGACTGGTCACTACTAAGCAGTTCAAGGAGCTGGGACCGCTAGAGTTTTTGGGAAAGCGAGAACCACTTAAAGG
The DNA here is from genome assembly GCA_020205615.1 of Panax quinquefolius. Taxonomy (NCBI): domain Eukaryota; kingdom Viridiplantae; phylum Streptophyta; class Magnoliopsida; order Apiales; family Araliaceae; genus Panax; species Panax quinquefolius. The sequence goes on along the minus strand of CM035158.1, from coordinate 98,497,414 downwards.
CGGAGGCGTGGTTAAAGCGAGATCACCAAGATATTTGATGTCTTGGGATGCTCGAGGAGCAAAAGGTTCCCTTGCCACCTTTATGTTGCGTGAAGAAGGCGATTATTGGTGGGAATCTATAAAATGTACCCGACTGACGCACTTTCAAGATGTCTTGGGAGAAGTTCAAGAGTCATTCAATGACAAGTACTTTCCGAAAGTATTCGTCACATGAAAGAGGTGGAATTCATCAAGTTGGAGCAAAATAATATGGCCGTGTGTCGCATGTCTGAGGCTAATTTTTGGAGTTATCCCAATTTGCATCCCATTTGATCGATAATGAGGAGCGAATGACGCGAATGTTTCTAAGAGGTTTGAAACCCGATATACGTCAATACCTCATTTCTCACAAACTTTGTTTATATTCAGATGTTGTGAATAGGGCTCAGTTATTGGAGCACGATAATGAGTCAACACAACCAAAGGATAACGAGCAACAACATGATAATAATCGTACTGGTGGCAACGACCATCGGAACAATGATAACCATTGTGGGGGAAATTATCATCCCAAGAATGGTAACCACTTCGGTGGTAACCATGGCCAAGATAATGGGAGTGAAAATTTCAATAAGAGAAGGTTCAACAATGATGGAAAGACAGCAGCACCAACACCCGTTTTCAAGGAAGGAGAACAACCACCAATTGTATGCTTCAAATGCGGAGGGGGGGGGGACATATAAGTCCAAACTGCATGATGCAATTCAAAGCATGTTACAATTGTGGAAAAGAAGGCCACCTAGCCTGATTTTGTCGTGCACCAAAGTCAAGTCCAGCTGGGATGGTGGCACCAAAGGCGGATACAGACAAAACAAAGTCGGTGGCTTCAGGGAGAGCATTTTTTGTGACTTCTCAAAAAGCGAGTAACCCAAATGAAGTTAGCATGGGTTAGTTAATTATAAATTCTTGCGAAACTCTATACCTTATTGAATACCGGTTCTACCCATTCTTTTATCTCTCTTGCTTGCGCTCAACGTTTAAATTTAACTCCGGAGAAGTTAGACTTTGACTTATTGGTTGAACTTCATTAGTAAAAACCTTCGTTACCTCCACTATTTATAAATCTTGTTGATTCAAATCAACACTTTCATGTTACCTGTCGATCTTATCTCTTTGAAAATAATAGCCTTTGATGTGATTTTAGGAATCGATTGATTAACTACTCATCAAGATTTTCGTAAGGTTGTTAGCTTTCATATTCCTAACCAACCTGTTATGCGAATTCAAGCAACCAAACCACTAAAGTCAATCATTGTCATATCAAGCCATAAGTAAAGAGCCCCAAGCCTTTCGTTGTTGACTTCCTTGTGTGGAATGCACCGAAGCCAGACTTTCCGTAGGGGACATCGTGAATAATGGTGACAAGTTGATAGATATCAATGTGACATGTTATCCAAGTCTTGGATGCGGGTCACAGTTTTGAATGATATTTCTATTGTTAATAAATTTCCTGACGTATTCCTGAAGACTTCTTAGCTTACCCTAGGCGTGAAATTGAATTTTGTATTGACCCCGATACAAAACCCATTTCTAAAACCCTCAAATATTTCTTCAACTAAAATGAAGCGTAACATGCGCCAAAAGATGTTGGCTCGATTCATTGAAGATTACGATCATACCATTCAATATCATTGTGGAAGAGAGAGCGTGGTAGGTGATGCGTTGAGTAGAAGATCGTATGCGTTTTCTGAGTGCGATGTTATTAACACAAAAACCCATTTCGTATAACTTACAAATGATGAAGATAGAGTTAAAGACTCTAGGGACCCACGTGAAGATAATGAATATCTGAGTAGAATCGACTTTAATCGATAAAGTTAAAAGCCGCTCAAGCTACATACTCGGAGTTGATGAATGTGAAGAAGAAGGTTCAAGAGGCGTTATTCTAGAAGCAAGAATCGATGAAGAGAGGAAATCTCAACCCTCGATTTAATTGGCCCATTTGAAATCCTCGATCGAGTAGGAACTGTGGCCTATAGACTCGTTTTACCGCCAAGTATGTCGCGTGTTCATAACGTTTTTTTTTCACGTATCGATGTTACGTAAATATGTGGATGACCCGAACCACATTATTGAATTAGAACTAGACGAGATAGCAGAAGATTTAACGTATGAGGAGATACGTGTTAAAATCTTGGATAAGAAGGATCGTATTCAACACTCAAAGGTTATACCTCAAGAGTTAGAATCTAAAATGAAGTCAAGGTATCCTCATCTCTTCGGCATACCAGGTACGTACGTAAATTTCGAGGGAAAAATTTCATAAGGAGGGGAGATTGTGAGACCCCAAATTTTATGAATAAAGATTTAAATTTCTCAAAATATTTTTTTGAATATTATGGTGTGGATTTGATATAATGTTATAGTTGTGGGTAATATTTATAAATTTTGCAAAGTAAGCAAGTTGTTATAGAATATTCGATTGGTCGGGGTATATTCGTTTTAACGGGGAATAATAAGATGACGATGACACAATCATTAGTGGACCCCTAGCGAATGAAGTATTGTCGTAGTAAAAAAAAGCGAGAATTATCTTTTTATAAAAATAACGGCGAAAAGTGTTACCGTTAAAAGCTGTTGAACTACCCGGTAGTAAAAATACGATAATGAATCGTGGTTGCGTAGTAGCACACGGTATTGATTATTGATGCTTACGTAAGAAGTTACTCGATTATACTCAATTATTTCTACTGATAATTCTTTGCATCATATCTCCCATATTATTGATTCAATTATTGTCACAATATCATCTGCATAATTTGTTATATTATTAAATCAATAATTGAGATGGCAAAGTTATTCATATTATGATTTGCAATATTAACAATGTCTAGAAGTTACATCGAGGAGAGTTTAGATAATCTAATTGCGCATGATAAGGAGAAATCCTTATCGGAAAGCCCCTCTTTCACTGAGGAGCGACTTTGGTTGTTAAATATTGTGAGTTATAATATTAATGATGAATAAGTTCGTGTTGATTAAAGATGAAATTGATAGTTCCATTGTGTTGGAATTATTAGTGTTAGTAGAAATCGACATTTATTTGATAATAATTGATGTCTGGAGGTTATATTGACCCGATCGGGTAATTAATCGGATAAATGAGCAATTAATTGCTATTAATTCACATGATTATAACTATTTGTTCACATGTGTGTACTATTGATTCACATGATTTACTATTAGGGGAGTTGGTGCAAGATTGATAATACTTGCATGACTAAATTAAAAATGGAGGTATAGATGAAGTCTTATTATCTTGTAATTAATTTTTTCACATGTTTAGAACTATTGAGTCACATGATTTACTATTGATTCACATGATTTACTATTAGGGGAGGTGGTGCAAGTTTGATAATACTTGCGAGGACTAAATTAAAAAAATGAAAAAAAGAGGAAGGTATTATCTTTGTAATATTTTGAGCCCCAAATCGTGCAATTATCGAAACTATATTTTCCTATAAATAGAAGCTCATTCTTCCTTCATTTCTCACCAATTCACTAAAGCTATAGAGCAATTATTATAGAGAGAAATTATAGAGAGAAAGAAGAAGAAAGTCCGCTACCTCACTTTATTCCAATATCCAATTTTTCTTAAGGTAAGGGATATTATTATTATTAAAGGGTATTATTTTTTCGTATTCATGAAGAGAGTTATTTTCTTTCAATACTCATAAGGGTTGTTATTCCATTCTTTATTATTATGTTGGAATAAACTGTCTATCATCTGAATATCGCATACATGGTGAAATTCTTACATTATTCCATTCTTTATTATTACATTGGAATAACTTTCGTCATGCGATCTATCGCATCCTGGTGAATTCTGTTGTTATTCCATTCTTTATTATCTGTTGGAATATCACATGCTGCATGCGGATTCGCATTTATTATTGACTGGTTCCATTCTTTATTATTACATTGGAATATTCATTTCATGCATGCTTGATTACGTATTGACCTAGTTCAATTCTTTATTATTACATTGGGAATAACATGCATGCGCGATCTATCGCATGCATGGTGAATTCTTACATTATTCCATTCTTTATTATTACATTGGAATAACATCTATGTGGATTTACATGCATGCATGGTGAATGATCCTTTGTATTCATTCCTTATTAAATTATGGAAATGATGCATCTACGTGGATTCTGCATGGGCGTGGTGAAAATCCATTCATAGTTTCATATATTCTATTATACTAAATACGAGATATCATTTCTTTTGTACTCGTCATGGAATATCATTTTCTTTGGTATTTTTTTTTTTACGAGTTATTATTTATGGGTTACTATTCACCCGGTTACTATTATTCACTCTAGTATTATTCACTCGGGTATTCGGAACACTTTTTTCGAAGTACTATTCAGAATTACTATTCACGAGTTACTTATTATTCTCGGAGTTACTATTCTCTCTAATATCATTCACTTCGGGTATTAGGGACACTTTTTTGTGTGGGGGTACTATTCATGAGGGTACTATTCCCAAAGTACTTATTCACGGGTAATATTCACACAAAAAAAATATATTTCTTTTCTGTCCAAATTATTTTTGGTATATGAATATTATTCTTAAATTTTACTCTACAAAGCAATATCATGTTGACAATTTGGACGTTATTGATTTCTGGATAAATTAAATTATAAATCTTTAAAATTTATCCTTGAACTTGTTTTTATTGAATTATTATGTCATTGTCATCATCCTCATGCTTATATTGTGATTAAAGTCATCTTTGGCTTACGTGCATAGATGGACTTGGTATGATTATGACCAGAGATTATTCGGTATAATCATGACCGTAATGTGACGAATGATGTGGTAAAAGTCCTCATTGGCCTATAGTTCATTGACGGACAGTTGTTGGTATGATTATGACCAGGGATTATTCGGTATAATCATGACCATTAATGATTACATGAATATCCTTAACCGTGATGCAAGGATGATTCGATTTTATTTATTAAGCTGAGTCTCAGCGATAAAGTTGATGAAAAACTTTTAAATCATAGAAGATAGTAGATTTTATGCTCTACTTGACTCTTCTAATGGATTGTTTATTTCATTGCAGTTGTTGATCTAAAACTTGTTTGTCTATTGTATTCTATCGGTTGTTATCTTTGTTGAAGGCTAAGGATAATTTATTCTGCATTATCTTAGTCATAATATTTCTTACTGGGCTAGTTGAGCTCACCCTTTTCTTTCATTGTTCTCTTCAGGAAATGAGAATATAGCTGAGACGAGTCGGGAAATGGAGTGATGGTCCAGGATAAGTGGCTTTAGTAGTCCTCACTATTCTGTGAAATAGTGTGATAATAATTGTAATGAGGACTCCATTTGAGAGTGGATATTATCTCAGAAGGCAATATTCTTGTTTAAACTCTCGACTATGTTTTTTGTCGTATATTACATATGATTTGTATAATTAAGTTTGTATTTGATTATGTATGTACCATGTATTTGGCGACTCAAGATGGGTGATGTATATACTATTTTGGGGCGTGGCTTATTCAATCATACAAAGTGTTAAAGACGTAATGACAAAACAAGCTGCTAGTATTGCATGTAAAAGTATTATATGGCTATCTATAGGAAGCGGAGGAGCGCCTTTTTACCCTTGTCGACAAATGCAAGGAGTGCTGCTCCAATTGTTAAGGGTGAAGTCCTGGTGGACAACAGTAATGAAGGTGCTGTTATCCTCCTCCTTCTCCCGAATAATGACCATGATGTCTTGACAATCATTGTCTGGGATGTCTCTATTCATACCCTCAGTATGGATAATGATGCGTATGTTTGACAATCGCCTTGTGATGTCTTGTTTACGTCTCCGATCCTTTTCCTCCGCCTCCGGGTCTAGCATCAAGACTTCCTTTCCTTTGACCGGTATAGGCTTAGAAAATAACATAGTCATCACATGAGCAGGAACCTTTAAAGAAACCTGTGTAAGCTCAGACACTGTAGGTTTAAGCAATCACCGTGTGGCTGAAGATGAAGGAACCTGTTTGTGTTTATGAGGATTCCTGTGACTGGAACTAGCAGAATATGTAAGACCCCAAAATTTTTTAAATAAAAAGGAATTTCCTTTATTTATTATTTTGAAATAGTAAGGGTGGATTTGATTAATGTGGTTAGTTATGGGTAAAATCATAAATATTTTGAATAAGCAAGTGGTGATAAAATATTCATTATTGTTAGGGAATATTCGTTTGGTCGTGGAATATTAAATCTTTGTCGGGAATATTAAATCTGACGGTGCAATCTTTTTGTGGGCCCATGCTGGAAAGCGATTGGATGAAGAAAAGCGACAAATATAAGTTGTTTATAAATAATTGGCGTAGTTATTACCAATTAATCTTTGTTGGAATACCCGGTGGTTAAAACACACTAATACGCGTTGTTGATCAAGGTAGCTTTACAGTATTGCACCAATTATTGATTCTTACGTAAGAAGGCACTACTCGATAATTATTACGATAATTATTATTCGATATTTTATTTTATTGATTCAATAATTGTTGCATTAATATTTTATATTATTTTGTTGTTTCAATAAATTGTCATTACGGTATTTTCCATTATCGAGACAATAATTCATATTATCTGAATAATATTATTAGAAAACATTATTGGCAATGTCTAGAAAGTTACATCTAAGGAGAGGTTTGGTCACCTAATTGCTACCGAGTAAGGAGAGATCCTTATTGGAAAGCCCCTCTTTCACAGAAGAGCTACTGGTTGCCGAGATTGTGATTCTGTAATATTATTTGTGAATAATTAATTATTGATTTATATGATGATGAGGAAAATATTGATTTTATGTGGATATAGATGAGAAAATTTTTAAAATGACAATTGTTGAAAATTAATATTTTATCATTTTACGATAAAATAATTCATTTAAATATATTATTTTAATAATATATTAAGCTTGTGATATTTTATAATGAATGTGGGATATATGAGTATATGAGGAGGAAGAGTATTTTTGTGGCATTAAATGATTAACACATGTTTTTGTGTGTGGTGGACCCCATTTCTTGGTGAAATTTGATTATAGCACCGTAAAATCGTCTCTGTTTGTGGATTTTGGTCAATTTACATTTGGAATTTGGATAAACTTTCTTCGCAAAGTTGTAGAGAATTGAATTTCCTATAAAAACTCGTGAGATTCGAATTTTTTACGATAAAAGGGCTATTTATTATGAATTATTGAAGTTTGGAGTTCGAAATAATTGATTTTTGGGAGTTTTAATTAATTATTTTGAGAAAAACGTTTTTGAGAGTTTGTGAACCTCATTTAACATGTGCTATGGCTGAAATCAGATTTCAAAGGTGGGATAAGGAATTTTGTTTATAAATAATATTATTATATTCAATTTTACGCTTTGGTGTTGTTAAGCAATTTTCTATAAATAGGGTCCTTAGGTTAGAATTGAAAATCACACGAAGCTGAAGTTTTTCTCTCTATATTATCGAGCGTATTCTTGTGAGTATTTTGAGTATACTTTGAGTATTGCTATACGGTGCGAGTTCAAGTCATAGCCTTTATATCCGGTGTTTCAACTAGAAGTACTGTCTTTCGAAGTAAGGGATGTTATTTTCTTCTCAAATGATATTATTTCTTCAATATCATTATCTTTGAAATATTGGTTGGAACTTTTATCAAATTTGAAACTTTTTCATGTGGGGTTCTTATTCATGGTTACTATTCACGAGTTCTTATTCACGAGTTACTATTCATGAGTTCTTATTCACAAGTTCTTATTCACGAGTACTATTATTCAAGAGTGAAGATGTTTTTTTGTGGAATTTCTATCTTTTGGTGTCTGAGATTACTATTCACGATACTAAGACTATTCACGATATCTGAATATTCACGAATACTGGTCTTATTCATAGAAAAATAAAATTTCTTATTTTCATCCAAAATATCTATTTTGGATACTAGCTTTGATTGTATCCATGTTTTGATCATTCTTGAATTTTACACCACCGTGATTATTTTTGAGGTATTTTTGGATGTGGATAAAACAAAAGTACGAATCCTTAATCCTTAATCCTTGTCATTTTGTTTCTTTGGATTCGTTTCTTTAAAAATATTTTCATCATCTCGGTCTTAAATGATGATATTATGGAATATCTTTGGCTTTGTAGTGCAAAGATGAATGATTTTGAAGAATATCTTTGGGCGTAGTGCAAAGATGAGCAGTGTTTAGATGAACATGACTTGGTGATGAATATCTTTGGCTTTTGTAGTGCAAAGATGAATATTTGATTCGAGATGTATATTGATTGATGTTACTGGGGATAAAATATCGACGATGAACTTTTAAATTCATATATAGAAGATAGTAGTTTGCATTCTCTACTTAACTCTTCTAATGAATTATTATTTCATTGCGAATATTGATTTAAAATTTGTTGTCTATTGTATTCTATTAGATTTTTCCTGTTGAAGACTAACGATAATTTGTTGTATATTATCTTAGTCATAATATTCTTTTCTTGGGCTAGTTGAGCTCACCCTTTTCCTTGTTGTTCCATTTTTTTCTTCTCAGGAGGCGAGAAATAGCGAGTCTTAGTTGGGGTATGGAATGAAGGTTCTAGAGAGAGTTGTTTAGTAGTCCTCACCATTTTGTAAAATAATGTATCAATAATTATGATGGGGATTTATTTGCGTGTGGATATTGTCTAGATGGCAATATCGTATTTAAACTCACATTTATATGTTGTAATAATAAAGTTGTAGTTATTTCTATACCATGTATTTGGCGATTTCGAGAATGGGTTGGATGGAATGGACCTATTTTGGGGGCGTCGCGGTTGGTATCGAGCCGTAAGTAAAGAGCCCCGAGCCTCTCATTTGGTGACTTCTGTTTATGGGGGATGCACCAGAAGCGGCGGACTCTTCGTAGGGGATGGATTTGCGATGGCAAACCGATAGGTACCATTGTGAGGTCTTTGTGGTTGAAGCACCGTGAGGGTCATGATTGGTATCGAGCTTAGGGATATGATCTCTGGCGGAGATCGGGGAATAGAACTAGGAGGGAGAGCAGAGTAAATCCTTCGCTAGTGTGTCTACCTAAGCTTATTTGTTGGTTTGGTCATAATATAGGTATTATGTGATTTGTTAATTTATTTAATTAACCCTTGTTTTATGATAGTTTTAAGAATGGTCTTTGAGAGCGTTAATGATGGAGTGAATGAGATCGTGGAACACCTCTAATCGCTTGACCGGGATAATGTGATGTCGGTGAAGAAAGAATTAGAGATATCCATGTGGTGAGTGAAGAATTGATAGTTGCACACGAGATAATCGCAGAGAGGTAACGGTGAGAGTGAGGAAGAAGAAGAAGAAGAAGAGGTACACGAAGAGAGTTTATTAGAGGTATTTTATGATCAAAATATAGAATTGCAAAATCGTATTCATGAGTTAGAAGAAGCGGTGAAGAATTGCGAGGCGATCGTGGAGCAAAAGGATCAACGATTCAAGCTTGTGTTACCCGATATGTGATGCTTGAGCGAAGCACTCTTTGGCGAGTATAAGATGATAAAGCTGGAATCGAAATTTGAAAGAAGAAATAAGCGAGCAGTGAGAATGAGTGATGCATGGGTAAAAGCCTATGACAGCGTTGATATTATGGAAAGAGATGTCAATCTAAAAAGAGAAGATTTAATGATGGCGGGAAGGCGTCGTGAAAGCGACATCAAACACCAATGAACAAATTTTAGGGAAGAGAACGATCGCCGGTTAGATGCTACTGATCACGGAGAGGAGGGACATATAAGGTCAAACTGTTCAAAGCCTTCAAGGTATGTTTTAGTTGTGGAAAAGATGGTCACATAGCTCGATTTTGTCTATAAGCGAAATCAAGTCCGGTTGGGACGTTGGCACGAGCGGATCTGAGAAAAGTCAAAGTCGGCGATTCTTGGAAGAAGCGTTTGTCGTGACCGGTCAAAATGCGAGGAACCCGAACGAAGTTAGCACGGGTTAGTTAATTATAAATTCTTCTTGAAGTTTATACCTTACTAGAATCTGGGTTCTACCCATTCTTTTATCTCTCTTGCTTGCGCTCAGCGTTTGAACTTGACTACGGAGAAATTAAACTTTGACTATTTATGGAGACTCCATTAGGAGAAACTTTCATTACATCCGTTGTTTAAAAATCTTGCTTGATTGAGGTTGGCACTATCACATTACTGTTAACCTTATTTCTATAGAGATATTTGCTTTTGATGTGATTTTAAGGTTAACTACTCATCATGCCGAAATTGATTACTTTTCGTAAGGTTGTTAGTTTTCATATTCCTAAGCAACTTTGTTATTGAATTCAAGCAATCAAACCATTGTAGTCAAACATTTTCATATCAAGCCATGAAGTCATTCGTTTATTACGGATGTCAAATTTTCTTAGTCCATGTTATGGATTTGAATAAAGACACGTCGATTTGAATAATATTCTGTTGTTATTGATTTTTTTCCGACGTATTTCTGAAGAATTTCTTGGTTTACTCCAAAAGCGATATTAAATTTTGTATCGACTTTGAACCCAAAGTACAAAACTCATTTCTAAAATCTCATATCGAATGGCTCTATTGAACTTGAGAGTTAAAAATTCAACTATAGAATTTGGTACTGAGCCTTTATCTTGTGACTTCCTTTGTGGAATTCACTAAGCAGACTCTCGTAGGGGACACCATATTCGATGCGATAGTAAAGCGATAGGTGTCATTGTGACGTCTTATCAAGGTTGGGATATAAGTCGCGAGTTGAGAACAACCTAAGTCGGTAATCGAAATACGTAGCTTTCAGGCTTAGTTGGTTATTATCGGAGATTCGTTGAAGGATATTCTCGAATCGCTATTCCATTATCTGCGGTGACTCGTAGAGATACAAAATTCAAATGGAGCAAGGAATGTGGGAAGAGCTTGAAGAACTCAAGAGGAGACTCATTTCAACACGTGTTACGACCATGCCATCCGGAAAAGCGAGCGTGGTGGTGGCGTGTTGAGTAGAAGATCGTATACAAGTACGAGATACGATATTGTCAAAGACTCATTTCAGTATAATTTACAAATAATAGAGATGGAGATGAAAACTCTAGTTACCCGCGTGATGATATACTGAGTATAATCGACTTTAATCGATAAAGTTAAAGTTTATTCAAGCTACACGGGTGATGAATTTGAAGAAAGAGGAGGTGCGAAGTTGTTATTTCAAAAGCGAGAGAATCGGTGAGGTGAGGAAAGCTCAAACCTTTGATTTATTAATCCATTTAAAATTCTCGATCGAATAGGAAGCGTGGCCTATAGACTCGTTTTACTGCCAAGTATGACGCGTGTTCATAACATTTTTCACGTGTCGAGGTTACGTAAATATGTGGACGACCGAACCACGTCATTGAGTTAGAAGCCGGACGAGATAGGCGAAGACTTAACGTATCGAAGAAGAGGTACTGTCAAGATTTTGGAAAGGAAGGAGCATGTCCTACGTCACGAAGGTCATACCACAAGTTAAAGTTTTGTGGAGAAACCATCTTTATTGAGGAAATGACACGGGAGTTGGAAGCGAAAATGAAAGCGAGGTATTCTCATCTTTTGAAAACACCAGTCGTACGTCAATTTCGAGGGCGAAATTTCATAAGGAGGGAGGTTGTAAGACCCGAAATTTTTTTAATAAAAAGGAATTTCCTTTATTTATTATTTTGAAATAGTAAGGGTGGATTTGATTAATGTGGTTAGTTATGGGTAAAATCGCAAATATTTGAATAAGCAAGTGGTGATAAAATATTCATTATTGTCGGGGAATATTCGTTTGGTCGTGGAATATTAAATCTTTGTCGGGGAATATTAAATGCGACGATGCGATCTTTTATGGGCCCCATAACGGAAAAGCGATTGGATGAAGAAAATGACAAATATAAGTTGTGTATAAATAATAGGCGTAGTTATTCACAGATTATCTTGTTGGAATACCGGTGGTTAAAACACACTAATCTGCGTTGTTGAGCGATAGCACACAGTATTGCACCAATTATTGATTCTTACGTAAGAAGGCACTACTCAATAATTATTACGATAATTATTATTCGATATTTTATTTTATTGATTCAATAATTCTTTGCATTAATATTTTATATTCTTGTTGTTTGATAAATTGTCATTACGATATTTTCCATTATCGAGACAATAATTCATATTATCTCGAATAATATTATTAGAAAACATTATTGGCAATGTCTAGAAAGTTACGTCTAAGGAGAGGTTTGGTCACCTAATTGCGCGCATGAGAGGAGAGATCCTTATTGGAAAGCCCCTCTTTCACAGGAGCGGCTGGTTGCCCGATCTTGTGATTCTGTAATATTATTTGTGAATAATTAATTATTGATTTATATGATGAGGAAAATATTGATTTTATGTGGATATAGATGGAGAAAATTTTTAAAATGACAATTGTTGAAAATTAATATTTTATCATTTTACGATAAAATAATTCATTTAAATATATTATTTTAATAATATATTAGCGGTGATATTTTATAATGAATGTGGGATATATGAGTATATGAGGAGGAAGAGTATTTTGTGGCATTAAATGATTAACACATGTTTTTTGTGTCGGTGGACCCCATTTCTTGGTTGAAATTTGATTATAGCTTTGTAAAATCGTCCGTTTGTGGATTTGGTCAATTTTTGTTTGGAATTTGGATAAACTTTCTTACGCAAAGTTGTAGAGAATTGAATTTCCTATAAAAACTCGTGAGATTGAATTTTACGATAAAAGGGCTATTTATTATGAATTATTGAAGTTTGAGTTCGAAATAATTGATTTTGGGAGTTTTAATTAATTATTTTGAGAAAACGTTTTGGAGAGTTTGTGAACCTCATTTAACATGTGCTATGGCTGAAATCAGATTTCAAAGGTGGGATAAGGAATTTTGTTTATAAATAATATTATTATATTCAAATTTTACGCTTTGGTGTTGTTAGCAGCGATTTCTATAAATAGGGTCCTTAGGTTAGAATTGAAAATCACACGTAAGGCGAAGTTTTCTCTCTCTATATTATCGAGCGTATTCTTGTGAGTATTTTGAGTATACTTTGAGTATTGCTATACGGTGCAAGTTCAAGTCATAGCTATATATCCGGTGTTTCAACTAAATCTTCTTCTCTTCGAGGTAAGGATGTTATTTTCTTCTCAAATGATATTATTTCTTGATATCATTATCTTTGAAATATTGGTTGGAACTTTTATCAAATTTGGAACTTTTTTTCATGTCGGGGTTACTATTCATGAGATTCTTATTCACGAGTCTTATTCACGAGTTACTATTCACGATTCTTATTCACGAGTTACTAGTCTTATTATTCATGAGTTACGTGAAGCGTGAAGATGTTTTTTTGTGGAATTTCTATCTTTTGGTGTCTGAGTTACTATTCACGTATCTGAGACTATTCACGTATCTGACACTATTCACGAATACGGCACTATTCATAGAAAAATGAAATTTCTTCTTTTCGTCCAAAAATATCTATTCGGATACGCTTTGATTGTATCCATGTTTTGATCATTCTTGAATTTTACACCTTTGTGATTATTTTTGAGGTATTTTTGGATGTGGATAAAACAAAGTACGAATCCTTAATCCTTAATCCTTGTCATTTTGTTTCTTTGGATTCGTTTCTTTAAAAATATTTTTCATCATCTTGGTCTTAAATGATGATATTATGGAATATCTTTGGCTGTAGTGCAAAGATGAATGATTTCTGAAGAATATCTTTGGCCGTAGTGCAAAGATGAGCAGTGTTTAGATGAACATGACTAAGTGATGAATATCTTTGGCTTTGTAGTGCAAAGATGAATATTTGATTCTAGATGTATATTGATTGATGTTCTGAGGATAAAATATCGACGATGAACTTTTAAATTCATATATAGAAGATAGTAGTTTGCATTCTCTACTTAACTCTTCTAATGAATTATTATTTCCATTTGCGAATATTGATTTAAAATTTGTTGTCTATTGTATTCTATTAGATTTTTCCCTGTTGAAGACTAACGATAATTTGTTGTATATTATCTTAGTCATAATATTCTTTACTGGGCTAGTTGAGCTCACCCTTTTCCTTGTTGTTCCATTTTTCTTCTCAGGAGGCGAGAATGTAGCGAGTACTAGTCGGGGTATGAAATGAAGGTTCTAGAGAGAGTTGTTTAGTAGTCCTCACCATTTTTGTAAAATAATGTATCAATAATTATGATGGGGATTTATTTGCGTGTGGATATTGTCTAGATGGCAATATCTGTATTTAAACTCACAGTTTATATGTTGTAATAATAAAGTTGTAGTTATTTCTGTACCATGTATTTGGCGACTCAAAATGGGTTGGATGGAATGGACCTATTTTGGGGGCGTCACAGAATAGCCTAGTCCGGCAGTCCCTGTTTGACTAGGAATTTGAATTGGGCGCTTAATGCCCTGATGATCTTTGCCCAACCCGTGTCCAGGTTGATAACCCAAGTATATCATTTCTTGGCTTGCCAACATTATTTCGGCAGAAATTCTGGGTATCAGAGGTGGTTCCCCAATGGGATGATAATGAGTGTTGTATGAAATGTGTTCCCACTCTCCAGTAATACAGTGTCATTGTCTGCCATCTGCAGGACACTGCTGTCAATAAGATTCTGAATAAGATGGCGGAGTGCCCATCATTCTTCTGTGTTGTGACCGCGAGAGCAGAAGTGATATTGGCATACTCCATTGAAATAAAACCGTCTTGAGTGTGGGTTGATTGGAGGTAGAAAAGTTGTAATTCTTCCCTCATTTATCAGCATTTGCAAGATTTCTTCCATCGGTTAGCCTAAGTAGGTGAATTCCATTTTATTGGCTAAATCCTGATGAGCTTTTGCTTTTTCTCTTTTTGCAATTTTGTCCTCCAATGTTTCACCTTCTGGAGTAAGTGGTGGAGTACTTGTAACAAGAGGAAGGAGACTATCATGCTCCTGGCTGAATAATTGACGTGTGACTTGGTGCTGATGAACCACCAGTTCTGCCAATTGGTTGACTTGCTCATAAAGAGACTTAATTTTCCGTTCCATCATAAACTAGAACTATACATGATCCCATTTATCAGCACTATCCTTGCTAATTTGGGATGATCCACCAAGAGGACGGGAGCTTGGTCCACTGCTCCAATTAATCATATTAACCTCCTTTTCTTTGTGTTGAGGAAGAGGGTTGTCTTGCACATGGGGTTGGTCGGGCTTAGTTACCATGATCTCACCATTATCAATTAAATCCTGGATCTTATGCTTCATGGCCCAGCAATCCTGACTATCATGGCCTGAAGCTCCAGCATGATAAGCACACTTCGTGTTAGCATTGAAACCCTTCCCACTTGGGTTGGCTAGTGAAAGAAGATGGGTAATTTTCTTCTGAGTTGTCAGAAGATTGAGAATGTTCTCGAGTGAATCCCCTAAGGGTGTGAACGCTCGAGTGCGTCTGACTTCTCCATTTTTTGGCAATGGAGGGTTTGAAGACTGTGCTTAAAAAGGGGAGTAGTTTTTCCTCAGAATAGGCATATTTTGACTGCCTTTTTTGTCCTTGTACTATCAAGCAAACATCCTCCTCTTTCTTCTTATGGACCCTCCGGGGGTTATTTCCATATCTTCCAGACTGGATGTGCTCAGCTACAGCTTTCAGGGCGGCAAGGTCTTGACTTTTTCTTGACTTCAATCCCATTTCAACTATTTCTTCATGTTTGATCATTTTAGAAAATGGCTTGCCTATGCCAGCTAATACTCTCTCATAGAAGTGAGCTTCTTAAATGTCTATGAAGGTCATCACCATTTCAGACTCAGTTATAGATGGAATAACTTGAGCAGCAAGGCATCTCCACCTTTGAGCATATTCTCTGAAAGACTCATTGGCTTGTTTCTTGACCTTGGTAATTTGGTACCGGTCTGGAGCAATCTGAGATTAGAAACTGTATTGACTGAGGAAGGCATGAGCCAACTCTTCCCAGCTATGAATCTTGGAGTTGTCTAATCTGGAATACCAAGCTCTGGCTTCTCCAGTTAGACTTTTCTGAAACAGCTGCATTCTGAGCTTTTCGTCTTCGACATAAGATCTGAGTTCTCCAATGAATACCTTCAAATATGTGTAAGGATCCCCCAACCCATCATACTTTTCAAATTTAGGAGTCTTAAACTTTTCTGGATAATGAACCCCAGGGAAGATACAAAGGTCTGCATATGAAACACTCCCGTGTGCTCCAATACCTTTGATAGACCGAATGGTCTCTTCCATTTGTAGGACTTTTTTCCTAATATCACCGGTGTCTAGATCTTCTTTGAGATGGGTAATTTCAGGGGTTTTATTGGTTTTATCCAACTGATACTCAGGTATGGGATCTTCTTTGTTCGGACCTGGGGTTCCTCCATGTGCAGAGGATTCTATATGTATGGGCATTCATGGACCCTGAGTAGACTGGTGTAGCTCTTTGAGAAGAACAACCAACTCTGTAATTTGGTTACTTAATCCTTCGAACTCCTCGCGAGAGACAGGAGTAAGATTAGGCTAGCCAGATGAAGCCATGCTTGGCTGTAGGCTTTTTTCCTTTTTGGACTTTGAACGGGTAATAGGACCAATTGTTTCCCTATAAAAAGACTTACGTAGTTTAGTCTTAGGGAATGTATAAATGTTACATGCTATGTGATGTATCTATTTTAGGAGTATTATCCTACAAAACGGATGTTAGCTGTTTATAAGGCAAGATATCATGTCAGTTTTTAATATGCATGTACACATATTCCTTCATATTTTCCATTACATTGAGATTGGCATGGAATGAAATTACAAGTAATTGAATTTACAAGTAAATGAAATGGGAAAGTATGAAGAGACTTCCCTCCATATTTGGTTTATCAGAGGCTGACCTATCTTAGGTTACTCTCGCGGCTGTTTTGCATGAAAGTTCCCAGATCATCATAATTTACTCGACGAGAATTTAATCCGGTCTTTCAACCGGAGGGAATCTGGGTGGTGCCTTTCCTGAGCCTCGTTGGAATTACTCTCCCTATGAGTCCAGTAATCAAACACCAATAGGATAGCCTCCTAGTGGAGGGGCCACACAACATACATTCACATACAACGTGTCTCACCGTATGGAAATGATGATATGTGTGAAGCATTAAGTGCAATAAGTAAATGCATTCGTACACATTTTTTTAAATGTAAATGCAACATCCACACACAAGCATATAACAGTTTTGAAAAGTTTGTAGTAGCGGCTTAAGCCCTCTTACTGGATGTCCCCAACAGAGTCACCACCTGTCAACGTCGGGATTTTTATTTGTCCCTTTTCTGTTCTTGTCTTTTGGTGTTCTCATGTTAGGTGAGATTTGTTTGAAAAAACAAGTTATGAAAAGGTCCGATATATATATGTCGACGATTGGACTGTAAGAGTTGCCAGTTGGTATTTTTAAATGGTTGCACCAACTCAATCGAGAAAAGGTTTGCACATTGACCTAGAGTTGTAACACTGCTTAACTGGTCTGTGATACTGAGATTCGTTAGGGTCCGGGGGCTTGATTATGCGGAGGGAAGCTGTTAAGTACCCCCCGACATCCGTGTTGCCACGGTGACTGCCACTTTTCAATTTAAACTATTTTATGAATGTGTGTGTGTGTGTGTGGGTCAATGTGCAATTATCTCGAAGTAGTATTATGCCTCATTCGCACTTATATACAAACAGTTTGAATTTTGTATAAAAGTTCAATTTTAACAAGATATAGCAGTGATGTTTTGTAAAAGAGGTTTTTCAAACCCTTATGCTCAATTGTAATTGAGGCATTTGATATTTCCATTTTATTATGTGTTCGGCTAGATTGCTTTTATTTTTGAGATACGAAGCATCTATGAGAAAATAATGTACAAAGTAGTGCCGAACTCCTTATGGGCATGAGAGCCATCTAAGGAAATTCAAACATCGTGAATAATTTACAAGTCGGTTACAGCTAAAAATGTCCATCACGGGAACCGAATCTAGATTCAGGAGACTGAATCTGTGATCACATGATTCCTAGGCTCACATGATATTTCAGTTTATATGAAAGTTGTAAGTAGTTATATATATAAAAGCTGTAAATATATATATATATGAACGATCGACCACCATGAAGTAAACTCCACGGGAGATTGGAAATGTAAATATATAAAAGCGATAAATATATATATAGAGACGATCAACCGCCATGAAGTAAACTCCAGGCGGGACTAAATGTAAATATATAAAAGCCGTAAATATATATCGAGACACGATTAACTGCCACGAAGTAAACTCCAGGCGGGACTAAATGTAAATAAAGTAGTAAATGGCCACGAAGTAAACTCCAGGCCTGACAGAAATGTAAATATATATATATATATATATATATAATCTGTAAACGCACTTGATATATATCCAGACTCAATCAAACAGAGTTTGATGATTATATATATATATAAGTATTTATATATATAAAAGAAATAAACGCTCCGGATATAAAATCCGGGCTCAATCGAGGCATAAATCGATGATGTTAGTATATACATATATATAAGTATATATATACAAAAGAAATAAAAAGCCACGGACTGAAGTCCGGGCATACACACGCAACACGACCCTCAACGTGAATAATTGTGTGTGTAAAAAGTGGAAAAAGGCTTTAAGAAATGTAAGAAGTCTTACAGTGGGCTGCCAAGAAGACTTCAAATGGCTTTAATTGAATGAATACTCGGTTTTCACTGGTAAAATATGGCAAAACATGAGCTCACAAGTGTTTAAAATGAGAAAGCACTCAATTTATAGTGTGTACAAAGCAAAATGGACAGGGCTTCCTCGATTTTTTTCTTTTCTAAATGGCCACCCCATGCCCTTTATTTATAGAGGGGGGAGCCGCAGGTGTACCTGCGGCTGCCCAAGGTGCCCCGGGCTCCGTGAGACCTGTTGTCTTGAAGTACGTGTATGCATACAACACGTTGTTCGCTCGAACCTTCATTCCTTCTATCTGGGCATCCGTTTGAGGTATATAAGACCTTTTCGGAGTGCTGTTGTTGAGTGCTACATAAATGACATGGGATTAGAGGTTGTACGAAGTCGGGAAGATGGGACCATGCCCAGGTCTTCAGGTCTTCAAATTCTATCCAGTGCGCTGTCTTGTGTAGTAGTCACTCGGGATTGGAGCTATGGTTCTTATAGGATACTTCTGTGTAGAATGTATGTTGAAATGTTATTAAGATGGTGCGAATATGGAATTGAGGTGGCAAAATAATGATTTTGCCCCTCACTGGGGTTATCTATGGTTCTGGGATGATTTAGCAATCGTTGCTCAGGGTTATCTTTGAGATTGGGCTACTGGAAGTGCTGAATGTCCTCAGGGTTGTCTCTGAGGTTGTGCCTGACCTCCCGGGGTTTTCTCCGAGTTTGGAACTGAGTGCCTCTGGATTGTCTCCGAGGTTGAAGCTGACTGCTGGGTGGGAATAAGCATTTTCGAGGTTATCTCCAGAACTGTAACTGCATTCCTCGGGGTTGTCTCTGAGGTTGAAACTGGATATCTTGGGGTTGTCTCCGTGATGGAAATTACTTCTCCTATGTTATCTCCAGAATTGGAACTACATTTCTCGGGGTTGTCTACGAGGTTGAAACTGAATCTCTCGGGGTTGTCTCCGGGACTTGAACTGGATATCTCAGGGTTGTCTCCGAGAAGAAAATGACTTCTCTGGTGTTATCTCCGGAACTGGAACTGCATTCCTCGGGGTTGTCTCCGAGGTTGAAACTGAATCTCCCGGGGTTATTTCCAGGACTGGAACTAAATATCTCGGGGTTTTCTCTGAGATGGAAAAGACTGAGTATCCCGGTGTTGTCTCCGGGATTGAGTTAATTTGACCTCCAGAGTTATCTCTGGAAGACGATTCTGCCCTCCTGCAAGGTTAGTAACAGGAATGCAAAATTTCAAGTGTCTACACTCTTAAGGTTCGTCTAGCCGAGTTAAAACTGGCATCGACTGTTTCGTAAAATAATTTATGCATGATATAACATGAATCACAGAAACTTGACTAACATGAAGGTTAGACAAGCGTTGGGAAAACTTGTCTTCAAGCGTTTTCTACTTTTAAATTCAACAATTTCTACATGATATATTCACATAACACACTGAAATTAGCTACCAAACAATCTAAACACATTGTTTATACCAACTTCTTTCTCTTTTATGTCTTAATCGAATTTATTTCATTAATAATATTTGGTCAAGCTTATTAAACATGCATGATGGCTTATTAACATTACATGTCTTAAACCAAACCTCATCAATCATCGTTAAGTATCACGATAGTTGTAACCCTAATTTATTCGCTAGTTCAGACACATTTCCCCCCGGATTACCAATATCAGATTCCGTATAAGAATTACATAAGTTTTATCTTCATTTCTCATCATTCTTGTACTACGCATGTCTATTATATTTTATATAACCTTACGATATGCGTTAAACCCGAATACGATTCACAGTTTACATTTTCGCATTTTACGTTCTTCGTTTAATTATTTTTAATCAACGTTTAATTCCTAAATCCGTAGTTATACATGTTAGTTAGGAAGTCTTTATTCTTGTATATTAAGTATATACATGCCCCATAATTAACACGCAAAAAGTTGGATTAACAAAAGCTCGCGTCGGAATTTTCTTCCTTAGGGGCACTACAGCGCCACTTCTAGTTATAATACTCGCGCTACAGCATGAGTTAGCAGTGACTAAACCCCGAGTCGGCACTACATCGGGGCTTTACAAGGCATGGGTGGCTCTGCAGCGCCTCCCCTGAGCCTTTGATTTTTTTTTATAATTTTCAATACGATTCCTTCCCGAGCTCGTACTGCGATCATTATAACTCGGAATTGGCTTGTTCAAATGCCATTATCTCACATATCTCAAATACTACGATTTCATCCGGACAGAATAGGTTTCTAAATTTGTTAACAATAAATTCATCGTTTAAATTTTCATTACGCATTCGTTAAACGTTTGCAAACGTTCTTTGCTCGTTTCTTCGTTTTAAGTCTGAATTGGACCTTTCTTGATTCCAAAACTCTTAAATACATTGTTCTTCACTACGCCACCGAAACCTAGGTTTCTAAGCTAAACGGTGACTATGAGATCCAGAATTTTATGAAATAAAAGTATTCAATTTTCTTATAATTATTATTCTATTTAGTAAATGGTTAAATTGATAAAAGGTTAAAGTTAAGGGTGATATGTGAGCTTTTTGCAAAGTAAGCAAGTTGTTATAAAATATTCGATTGGTCGGGGAATATTCGTTTTAACAGAGAATATTCGTATGACGACACAATCATTGGTGGACCCCACAACGGAAGTATTGTCGTAGTTAGAAAATGACAAAAATATCTTTTTATAAAATAACGGCGAAAGTTTTACCGTTAAACTGTTGAAATACCTGGTGATAAAAGTACAGTAATATGCTTGGTTGCATAGTAGCACACGGTATTGATTATTGATGCTTACGTGAGAATTCACTCAGTTATACTCAATCATTGCTACAGTAATTTTTGCATAATATCTCTCATATTCTTGATTCAATTATTGTCACAGTATTATCTGCATAATATTTTATATTATTAAATAAATAATTGAGACGACAAAGTTATTCATATTATTATTTGTAATATTGACGATGTTTAGAAAGTTCTATCGAGGAGAGTTTTGGTCACCTAATTGCGCGCCAATAGGGAGAAATCTTTATCGAAAAGCCCCCTCTTTCCTGGGAATGATCTGGTTGTTAAATATTATGAGTTATAATATTAATGATGAATAAGTTCGTATTGATTAAAGATGAAATTGATATTTCCATTGTGTTGAGATTATTAGTGTTAGTGGAAATCGACATTTATTTCGATAAGGTTATATTGACCAATCGGGTAATTAATCGGTTAAATGAGCAATTAATTGCTATTAATTCACATGCTTATAACTATTTGTTCACATGTATGTACTATTGATTCACATACATGTACTATTAGGGGAGGTGGTGCAAGATTGATAATACTTGCATGACTAAATTAAAAATGGAGGTATAGATGAAGGTACTATACTATAACTATTTTTTTCACATGTATAGAACTATTGATTCACATGATTGAACTATTGATTCACATGATGTACTATTAGGGGAGGTGGTGCAAGTTTGATAATACTTGTAGGACTAAATTAAAAATGGAGGAAAAGATGAAGATATTATACTGTAATATTTCGAGCCCCAAAACGTGCAATTATCAAAACTATATTTTCCTATAAATAGAAGCTCATTCTTCTTTCATTTTTCATCAATTCACTAAGACTTATGAGAGCAATTATAGAGAGAGAAGCTATAGAGAGAAAGAAAAAGAGAAGTCATCTACTTCACTATTCCAGTATCCAGTCTTCTTATGAGGTAAGGGGTATTATTTCTTTCCTATTCGTAAGGGATATTATTTTTGTTCAGTATTCATAAGGAATAATATTTTTTCCATACTCTGTAGTATATGAGTAATATTATTTCATCTCATATTCCTGATTATACCCTCATTCTGTTAAAGTATTACTTCTATACTCCGTGAAATTAGTAGAATGTCCTTGATATTTGCGATTCATCCAGTATCTTTTCATGGAAATATTATTCTGAGTTTTTTTGATAATTATTGATCTTTTCATGCCGAAATACTATTCATGAGTTACTATTTATGGGTTATTATTCACCCAGTTATTATTCACTCGAATATTATTCACTCGGATATTCGGGGCAATTTTCATACCAGAGTACTATTCATGAGTTACTATTCACATATTACTATTCACCCATTTACTATTCACTCAAATATTATTCACTCGGGTATTTGGGAGACTTTTCATGTCTTGGTACTATTCACGAGGTACTATTCCTGAAGTACTATTCACAGGATACTGTTCACGGGGTATTATTCACTCGAAAAATATATTTCTTTTCTGTCCAAATTATTTTTGATACATGAATATTATTCTTGAATTTTACTCCACAAAGCAGTATCATGTTGACAATTTGGATATTTTTAAACTTTGGATAAATTTAAAGTCTTTAATATTTATCCTTGATTTCGTTTGATTAATGCTTATATCATTGTCATCATCCTCATGCTTATATTGTGATGAAAGTCATCTTTGGCTTACGTGCATAGATAGACTGTTGATTTGTATGATTATGACCAGGGATCATTCGGTATAATCATGACCCGTAATGTTACAAATGATGTGGTAAAATTCCTCATTGGCCCGTAGTGCATTGATGGACATATGTTTGTATGATCATAACCATGCGTTCTCTTCGGCCAAGGGTGCAAAGATGAATTGTTGTTTGACATGATCATGACCATTGGTGAAACACAAATATCCTTGGCCCGTAGTGCATGGATAATTCGTGGTCATGATACTAATGAATATCCTTGACCGCAATGCAAGGATGATTCGGTGATGTGGATTATTTATTAAGCTGAGTCTCAGCAATATAAAATTGATGATAAAATTTTAATTCGTAGAAGATAGTAGATATCATGCTCTACTTGACTCTTCTAAAATATAGTTGTATGTCTTTAGCCTGTAGTGCAAAGATGAACTGTTAATGAATATCTTTGGTCCATAGTGCAAATATGAATTTATTAGTATGATTATGAACATGAACTGTGATTTGGTATAACCATGATCTTTGATGTTTCAGGTAGAGATAGGTGATGAAAATTATCTTCGTCCTAGGTGCGAAGAGGAACTTAGAATCACAATTATGATTATGAGTTATTCACATGATTATGGACATGAACTATTGATTGATGTTACAAGGATAAAACATTGTTGGTGGACTGTTAACGTGGAGAAGATAATAGACTTTATGGTCTATTTGACTCTTCTAATGGATTGCTCGTTTCGCTGCCACTATGGTTGAAAAGTTTTATTATCTACCATATGTTCTAAATCTCTGATTTATTACTGACGAATGCTATTGATAATTTAATTATCTTTAGTCATGATATTTTTTACTGGGCTAGTTTTGCTCACCCTTTTGCTTTATAATTCCTTTCAGGTAATAAGAGTGTAGCTGGGTCGAGCGGGGGTAACAAGGGAATAGAACGATGGTCTATAGCTATTGAGGTTTCCCCTAAAATAGTATAGAAATAATTTTATTGAGAATTTTAGATAAGTGTGTCGTATTTTATATCGTTTTTTTAGATTGATTTTGGTGAACCGAATAGGGTGAGGTGAACCCAACTTTGGAAGGGTGTTTTGCCACTATCATACAAGATGTCTAATGATAGACGACTTCATGTTATCATAAGACAGGGTTGTGCACATGCACTTGCTGATTATATCTATGAGCACTACCTATATAATCTCGGAGTTTGGTTGAAATATAATTCTCAATTGGAGATAATGGAGATAAATATATGTCAAGAGAAGACTCACCATTGGAAAGAATATGATAGTAATCTTCTCATTTTTCTTTGGGGTCTATTAGGTCAACCAAGGATAATTCTCGAGTCATATGATATCTATCATAACTTAGATGTATGGCCTCCTATGTACGAAGGTTTCCTTGAGTATTTTCTAAAGATTTTAATTTCTAAAATAGTTATTGACTGTACTTTTATGTAAAGTGCCATTGTAAGGTGTTGTGGTTGAGGCACCATGAGAGTTACATATATTTGTATTAAAACTCACAGTTTAACTGTGGTTGTATTCCGTACGACAGTTTAAAAGTTAGAATTTGAATATTTATATTTGGAAATTGTGTTGATGTATTTCGTGGCAACCCATAATGGGTTGGGTGGATTGGACCTGTTTTGTAGGCGTTACAGTGACTTTTGACTACCATTCTGAAAATCCTAGTTAACTACGATTTCGACGATTTATGTCTCTTCCTGTAAATTTCATCATAAATTCATTACTCGAGATTTTTACGTCAAACCAAATGGAATCAATTTATTGTTTAGTCATCTATATCCTAACCAATCAGTTTGAATCTAACTTATACACGGTGGTTTTTAATTTGTCCATCAAGAACCAATTCTAAGTTTTATATGTTTTCTTCTATTAATGCTTAATTAGTCGATTATGATTCTCACTTAGACATAGCTTATTAACGTTTTTGTTCACTAATAGCCATCCTTATTACTCTGGAAGAGACATGCTCCACCAATTCATACTTTTCTATAAAAACTTAATAGAAAATAATCGAAAGCTAGGATTTACGTGTTTATACCTTAGCATTTTTCGTGTTCCTGACTTAGGGGTTGTTTGTTTAGGTCTGAATGACTGAATCGGTTAGCCATTAAGTGCGTTTATTTTGAAAAAAAAAATCATTTGAATAGTTGAATTGGTCAGCCATTCAAACAATTTGTGCTGAATGGTTTAGTATCATTTTTTTTGGCTGAATGGACTAAATGAAGTTTTATTTTTACAATATTAACTATTATATTAAGTAATATTAAATACATTTATAACAATTTTGAATTTTTTTAGACATAATAAAAATTTGTTTTTCAGGTGGTTCAGACATGTCAATTATCAAATAATTTTTTTCATTCAGATTCAGATTCAGCTCATTCAGATTCAGATTCAGATTTAGATTCATTCAATTTTTATCAAACACCCCCTTAAGCTTGAATAGTTAGCTTTTTTTCTTCCTAGATTGCTTGTTAATACTCTTTATCTTTCTCTCAATATAGGTGCTCAAAGTTGGTAAAACAACTAATGAACACTTAAGCTTTTTATTTATAGAAAATCAAAGTGAAGGCATTTTGGTCATTGTGGCACCTCCTTACTATTCACACCTCCTCTCCAAAGCTTCTAAAGGAAGCTACCCAACTTACTTGGCCACTAAGTGACCGACTCTATGGGGTTGTGGGGCCCTCATGGGTTGCCCAACCCTTTTACCCATCCCTTGACCCATTGGTTCGACCCATGGGTTCGGTTCTTAGTTTAGGCTTAGAATTAATTCATATCGGGCCTAACTTTGGGCTTGATTTAACTTATCATTGGGCCTTGATATAATTCATCCTTGGGCCTCATTCATTGTCTAATTGGGCTTGACAAAGTCTAGGTTCAATAGCTAAAGTCCATTAAGACTTCTTCGTATTCTTACCGTATTATTCTTGTATTCTCTTCGTATATACTTTGTATGATATTCGTATTATACGTCGTATTATCTTCGTATTATACTTGTACAATACCTAGTATTATACTCGTATTCTTCTCGTATAATAACCATTTGTATTACACTTAATCATTTTGTTCTTAGATTTCACATTCCCTAACACTTAGAGTTTTAAGTCTGCAGGCGAAAACTTCGTTTATCATAACTGAAATATTATTAGATATTCCATCTCATCTTAGAATTCTATCATTACGTATTTTTCGAAAATTCAAAATTAATTCCCGAGCAGAAATGGATGAATAGTGATTCTTCGAAAATTTCTCGAAAAACTTTTATTTTCGTCTTGGAAATTCAAATCATTTAATTCTAGCACACAACCAGAATTCTAACCACATTCGCACAGTCTAGGTCATAGAACGACCTTTAAACAGCTAACTCACTTTAATAAATAATTAAATTCATTTAATTCAAATAATCAAATAAAATTTATTTCATATAATAATCCGATTTTCTCATGCGTTACAGAAATGACCATAAAATATGTTCTAACTCCACCCTTATATTTCACTTAAATATAGTACTAGCGAGACCTCACATAAGTATACCACTGAATCTTGGAACTCACATAAGTATACTAGTGAATCTTCTTTTTCTTAAAACACAGGTATCAATTTAAGGGTAGTACTAATATAGTCTTTACAAAGCATTATACCTTCAAATTATATACTTAAGTGTGTCTATAAGAACCTTGACATTTGGAAAACCAAAAGGTCAACAAACGAGTAGGGCTCCTTTTTTATAGAACATATATAATACAGATTTTTGCACTAAGGTCATAGTGTTGCATCTGAGTTTCAGCTCAAGTACACTCACATGTAACGAGACTACTTAATGCCAAAATGGAGGTATTAACCTGTCATATTATATTACCAATTGGCAAACTTCAAAATGTGGCGAATCTTTGTTAATTTGATTTTCGAGGTTTTGACAACTACCCATTTATGCTTAACTAAATTAGTTTTCAAGGAATATTATGCTTAAAAAAATTAACAAGTAATACAACAGTGAAGTCTTAGGTGGTTTGAAATTGTCATGCCAAATGCTCAAGTGTCAGCATCTATATGTACATTTAGCACACGGATGATACCTCGCCTTTAAGTAAGCTTTGAATTAGCAACATCTACTCTCATGAATTATTCTACCCAGAGGTTTTTATATGGTGTGCAAGTGTCTAAACTCAAAATAAAGCTCAAACCCCATGCTAGATCAACGCTTTTAACGTTTGGCAGATGTAAGCAAGTCAGAAAATGTCTAAGAAATGGTATTTTCGCACACCAAAACTAATTTATTGCAGTGATTACAATTTCATGGTCAACCAAATGCTAGCTACAATACATGTTAAATTTGACCCAAACATCCATCCAGTATTCCAGTGAGAATTGGGTTTGGCCCATTCATATTCTTTTACTTCTTGTAGAATTGATGTCCTTAATTTATTGCCCTTGAAAGTTCCTTCTTATTATATTTCGATTATGTGCACGTTTCTCTTCCCCTCCCCCCGCCTAACCAACCAAAGTTTTTTCATATAAATAGTATGCATACCTTAATTGATTATTCTACATCAATTCTATAAAATTATGACACCATCCAACCCAGTATTACCTGAAATGTGGTACATTTGAGTGCGATATTCTGAACGCATGAGACGCTACATAGTTAAAAATGCGATGCACTAGAGTATTTTTCTATAAATTTTTATAGTTAGAAATTCTCTTATAATCTAAATGATATAAACTAAATTTTATAGAAGATTTTTAGTTCAATATTTTATATATATATATATATATATATATATATATATTAGTAAAAAAATAATGTTTGGGCATCCAATACTAGTTATAATATTGATATTTGAGAAATTATAGTTAAACAAGAAATAAATTTTTCGGTACACTAAATTTAGTGTATTGGTACGTAATAGTACCATGTTTGGGTATGTATGTAAGCATAGTTGTCACGGCACCACGTCGAGTCATGGCGGTAGCCGACTGCTTGGATTCCTAGGCGACAAGGCGACCGCCATGGCGTCCGTATGGCGACAAGTCTTTACAGTGTGCAATTTATATATTATTTATTTTACTTAACAAGTATATTGACAATAAAATTTCATATAAATTAAAACTCAAGACATAACACCATGGAATAACATTAAAAACACAATTATGTAAAAACTTAGCAATAACAATTCAAAAATGAAACACTTGATATTAAAAACAAGTATAAGAAATGAAGAATTCAACAAACACCACATAGAAAATAAAGTTCAGGGGGTAGTTTAAAACTTTTGGCAAAACTGAAAGTCTAAAATAAAAGAAATTTAAAACTTTAGTTTCCTTAACTATAATTTTCTAGAAGATATTTAGTTGGCAGATAGATCAAAAGTTATTCCCAACAATACCCACAAAAGAAATCAGTAGCTAGAGGCATGGGGGAGAGTCGCAACTGTGAGAGAAGCCAACTACGCGACTGGGGGAGGCTCCGACTAGGGGAGGCGTGAACTGGGGGAGTCACCGACTGGGGTAGGCGCGACTGGAGGTGTCGTGATGTCATAAGGAAGAGGAGTCGCGATGTCGTGAGGAAGAGGAGTTGCGAGAGGCAGAGGAGTTACGAACTGTTATCGAGACTTGGATCTGCTTTGTTCTTCTTCTTCTTTCATTGTTCTGATATTGCCGACTTATCACAACTTAGACCTTCGACTTTCTCTGATCCAGCTAGGCGACCACTAGACTTGGTGTGGTAGCAACGATAAGACGCCTTGGCGACACTATAATAACCAGGAATTTCAAGTCACTTTATATGTATATACATTATTGATATTAAAACTTTGTGCTATATAGTGATTTAATATGTGATAACATATGTGAAGTGGTGTATGGCTAAATAATTATATATACTATAGTCATGGATATATATATATATATATATATATATATATATATATATATATATATATATATATATATATCATTAAAAAAAAAGCTTCATAACCTAATTATACATTAGGTGAGATAATTAAATAACCTAAGGGTTATGATAATAATGAATAGTTAGTATTTAATATTTATACTAACTTAAGTGGATAATTTTATTATTACAAGTGATTAATAATTTTAAACCTAATTATAGTAAACCTAATTAGGTTCTGAGTTAAAAGATATGTGTAAGTAATTAAATTCTATAAGATTGGAAATATAAACCCTAAATAAATAATTAGGGTAATATATATTAAAATTGTTAAACTATGTTTATTACATAGCCCAAAACAATTAAATAAGAAGCCCAAAAGAAATAAAATGCAAACCAACACTTAGCCCACTTGATTAAGGGTATTTTAGACTTTTGATTAATCATATTTGTGCATTAAAATAAAATTAAAATGGAGGGGATAATGGGGCAAGAGTGACCGGCCCTTTTAGGACTTTTAAGGCAACAAAATTATGCTAATCAAGTTTCTTAATTAGTAACTCTTACATCAAGTACAAGTGCGTCCATCTCCAATTGGTAGAAAATCTACTTAGCACCCTTATGACATGATTAGGCTTAATTGGAAGAGATAAGGCAAAGCCTTTTATCCAAGGGACAACAAAGATATTGGGGATATTAGTTATGATCCTAGTTGTATCTAATTATATTGCAAGATACATTTTTAAATCACCACATTTCATTTTCTCTTCATTTCATTTCTCCTGTTCTTCTATTTTTCTCCCAAGCTAGCAAAATACAAAGAGAGAAAAGAGATAGAGGGGTTCGAATTTTTGAGGAGAAAGAAAGGAGTGTGCTAGCTTGATTAATTCACCCTAAGTTCATATCTTACTTTGGTAGATCAAGGAAGGTTGCTACTAGAACAAGGTATAACCTAAATCTTCATCTTCTTCTTCTATTTGGTGTTATAGCAAGATTTGATGGGGTTATGAATTAATACCCAAGATACCCTAGTTCTACATATCATCATGTATGGAACTAAGTATCTTTAGTGTTAGATCAAAGGTTTAGAGGAAGAAAATGAGCATATGTTCTCCTAGGGGTGAAATCCTAGTTTTCCTTCCACTAAATCTTGTGTAACTCAAGTTTTACAACTTGGATTTGTGATCCGTCAAAAGGGGGTGCTAGATACATGAGTTAGCTAGTAAACCCAAGTGGTAGAACACAAATCCAATAATTTTTGAAGCCTTGGAGGCTGTTTTCCCAAATTAGTCCAGGTATAGAACTTAAAGCTTTAAAACCCTAAAAGTCCCGTGACCCCATATTTCCTAAGGTTATTTTGACCAGTTCTGAATCTTTTAAAAATCTAGGAAAAATCACAGAGGTACCGTAAGAAGTTATATACATGTAGGAAAAAGAATAGACACATTTTGATGTGTGGTTTGTGTGTAATGGCTTTTACTGTGAAGGACTCCTAAATATTCTTACTCGGATTCCTCACTATATATACCTTGGAAAAATCTAAAATTTATACAGTATGTGTATATATGTTATTAGAGTGTACCTTGAAAGTTTCAGCATTTTCTAAGAAAAACTCGATTTATGAAAAATGTAACAAGATTCGAAGGTTTTGAGTACTTTAAATATAGTAAATCACTTTCTAAAATTTCAAACAAATTTGTGAATCATTGTTGGATCATATACTGTCAAGATCCAGAAGATAATAATTTTCAAAACCCATTTGCTATTTTACATAATAATGTTATAGTTATGGTTAAAAGGAAATAAATGGTTAAATGATGTCATAAATGAGGAAAATAGGATGTTAAATCTTAGATAATCCTATTATAGTGTAATCGCCCTATGTGAGGTATTTTGGTAATCTATTATGATAAATAATATTTTTTGACCTTTTATGGGTATTAAATAAGTTGTTTAATAAAGGGTAAAACAATTAAAATAAATTGTTTATTTTGCCTAATAACTTATTAAAATGTTACTATGATATTTGTAATATAAGAATCGATATTTTTAAGTAAATAAAAATATTAAGATTAAACTTTATTGAAATATTATTGAATAATTACTAATATTTGATTTAAGCATTAATAAATGATTAAAATATTATTAAATGGCTAATAATATTAGATTAAATATTATTAATATTATTAGATTAAAATATTATTAAAAGATAATATTAATAATATGAAATGATGAGAGTTATTTATGTAATAAGTTATATTTAAGATATGATGTAATGTAGCGATAAACGCTAAGTTAAATTTCAGTTTATTTAAGGTTGTAACGACTTGAGATTTTATTTTGAATAAGTATGTAATAGTTATTATTATTATTATTATTATTGTTAGAGTTACTTAGATGATGATGTATGTTGTATCGTGAGCACCATGTCCTGTAATCGATGTTACACGAATTAGGGGGCGTCACATTAACTATAGGTCTCTCAAAGAAAGATAATTAAAGCGCATAAGCGGATCTGATTTAATTGCGTAGCGATAGCTCTAAGCGAGGCAAGTTCCATAACTCAAACTCGAAGTTATTATTTTGAAGCATGTTAGTGAATAATTATTGTTGATTATTCACATCTATACTGATTATTGAGATTCACACCTTGTGCAATTGAATTCATGTTCTATTATTATGGAATTAAAGTTCTTTCATTCATGAATTGTTTATAAGATAGATATATGCTAATTTTATCGGCTAGATCAAACATGTCTAAATTTGTTAAATCAAATGTGTTTTAAAAGTTGTTCTTATTAAATTGATATGGTAAGAACTCTTGGCTGAGAAAAGGACAAATCTGATTAAAGCATGATATCAATGCTGGATTATTAAGTGTTTATGCATAAATCACGGGGTATGAAAGGTTAATCCCCTTTCTTACCAAAACTTATTAAAAGGTCCAGTTTAAATGCTGAGAACCTTGGCAAATGTTTATGGTTATTTCAAACCACTCAATACTTGTTATTCAATTATTCGAATATTCAGCTATTGACTATTAATTCATGTTCCTTCATAATTTTATACTGTTGTTGAACATTCAAAGCGAAACTTCTTTCTAATCATGATATATCTCCCTTGTGTATAAACTTGCTAAGCAAATTAGTTGTTACCCTTGCTATATCATGACATTTATTTCAGCTAAGGCATAAACGTCCAAAGGGGACAAAGAAAAAGGGAAGGTTCGAGAGTAGATGTTTGAGAAGGCTTATGTACTAGTTTATTTTAAACGCTATTTGGTTATGTAAACTCTTTATAGTATTAAGAGTACATTTTAAGTTAAGGTTAAAGAACCTTGGGACTATGATTGTAAGACTTTATTACTATTATGATAAACAATGTATGTTTATTCTTCCACATTAGTTAGAAAGTATGTTTATTATTGAGTATCGTGAACACCGAATTCGAGGTTAGGAAACCCATATTTGAGGGTGACACAGGTTGGTATAAGAGTTGTACGTTATAAACATTAGGAATGCGAAACCTAGGTTATAACCTTAGTAGAAAACTCATATAGAGTATGTATGTGATGGGTTGAGGAGATCCATTGAGTTTTAGTTGTACTGAATAAAATATCATTTCATTTTATCAATGAATATATTTTATTGTGGTAGTGATGTTGGTTTTATTTGTGGTGTTTGTAGGATGTTGGATGAGAGACAGGATAGTCACTCTGATGATCAGTCGGAGCCTGTAGAGGATATGAATACTTCACTTAATCCGATGGGAGGATTGCTCGATAGGATTCGCGAGCTTGAGGAGAGAGTAGTCTAGATGGAGGCAGAGAACCACACTCTGCAAGCTACAAAGCAGTAGTATAAGGATGCTATGTATCAGGCACAGTTAGTGTCAGCACAGGCCCAAGAGAGTCTGGAGCTGACCAAGACCCAACTAGGTGAAAAAAGGATTAGGAATCAAGCTCTTAAATTCAAGTTTGATTTGGAGATAAATGATAAGATAAGAATTGAGAAGGCTTAGATCAAGGCAGCTAGGATGGTGGATCAGCTGCGAGAGGAGATGGCGGCCAAGGATGTTAGGATTAACACCTTTGCGAGGGCACTAGACACTGCCTATATGGGCCAGAGAGCTGGGGTGGTGAGGATGAGCTTCAAGGTTGGAGAGTCTAGTCGATCTGTTTGACGTCGAGTGGGTGGAGGTGCATCCCAGACTTCTCAGGATGAGCAATGTTGTTGGTAGATATGTTATGTAAATAGATGCACTAGTACTACTTTTGGTTTACTAGGGTTTATATTAGCCTCAACAAGTGCGAGGTAGTTTGTATGTAGGTTATATTTTAAACTTATGTAGGTAGGAAAGAATGGCTTAACTGAATCCTGTAGACACTCAAAATTTTCTGCGCTCCTATTACTAACATTGCAGGAGGGTAGATTCGTCTTTTGGAAATAACCTTGAAAGACAGCTTACATCCATTAGGATACTCTAGAAAGTTTAGTTCAACCGAAAACACAAAGCGGGAACATCGGTTCAACACAGGAACACAAATCAGAGAACATCAGTTCAAACCAAAACACACACAGAATGTCATTTCCAATCTCGGAGATAACCAAGAGAGATATGCAGATCAAAGGCAAGCAACAACAGGAGAGGACAATTTGTCTCGACAATAACACCGCATGACGCTTCGATTCTAGTCCTAGACAACAACCTTTGGGAGTATGACCCCATCCTTGGTGATAGCCCCATGAGATGCCATTGCGGTTCCAGCGATAACCCCGAAAATGCTTGTTTCAAACATATGCAATCAGATTCAACCCCAGACATCCTGTCGAGGCACACACACCTCAGACCTGGAGTTAACAAACGGGCAGATAGGAACACCCACAGATGACAGTGAGACATACAAACAAGCAGCAGTCCAATCTTAGATGTAACCCTGAACAACGTCTACTTTCTGCTTAAACCGATGATGACCCCGGTGAGGAGTCACAACGTCATCTTATCATCACAACAAGATGATATCGCGGCATCTGAAACAAGTAGTCAATCTCATTTGTAACCACTGAAAGCAGCGTCTACTTTCAACTCAAATCGGCGATAACCCCGATGAGGAGTCAAACGTCATCTTGTTCCTTCGACAATGACACGTCATCTCAACACTTCATACATACATACATACATCTAACAATGTCCCACAAGAACCGAGGATTGACAATCCTGAGTGACTATTATGTGTGACAGTACTTTGGATAGAATTTGAAGCTTAAAGACCATGGGCATAGACCCTTCTTCCTTACTTTGTACAACCTCTAATCCATGTCATTGCGTAACTCTCGACACAAGCTGTCCGAAAGAAGGTCAGATATACCTCGTTTGGATGCTCGGATTGAAGTTCTGCAAGTTTGAGTGGACATTACAGTGCATAAGTGTACGTACTACGAGACAACAGGACCCGCGAGGCTCAGATGCATCACGACCGGTAGCGGTACAAGCTGCGGCTACATGAAAAGTGTACTGACCATCAAATCCATATATCTGAGCCTTGGGGTTGACCATTTGAGAAGAGGAGGGAGAAAAAAAGGCGAGGAAGCCCTGTCCATTTTACTCTGCATACACATCTTTTGAGTGTTTCCTCATCTTTAAACACTAGTTAGCTCACATATAGTTATCTTTTATCCGGCGGGAGCCGAGTATTCATCCATCTAGAGTCATAGAAGTCTACATTTGCAGCCCACTGTAAGCCTTCTCATATTCTATAAAGCCTTCTTCTCATATTAGCACACACTGTTATACACATTGAGAGTCGTGTTGTGTGCGTTTGCCTGGACTTCGGTCCATGGTTTTCATTTCTGTCTGTATATATATACTTATATATGTATATATTTCATATATGGACTAACATTATCGAGTTATGCCTCGATTGAGCCTAGACTTCGGTTTGGAGCGTTTAATTGCTTTTATATATATATATATATATATATATACTTATATATATAAATTGTGGTGGACTTTTTGTCGATGAGCACAGATTTTATATACGGTGCATTTAATTTCTTTTATATATATATATATTTATATATATAACTATTGTCGAACATGTCGATGAGCTTTGGATTTACATCCGGTCGTTTAATCGCTTTTATATATATATATATATATAATTTCTTTATCGGACATATCCGATGAGCCTGGATTCACATCCGGTCGTTCTTTGCTTTATATATATATATATACATATATATATATATATATATATATTTATATTTGTCGGGCTGGAGTTCACTTTGTGGCCTTTTACGACTTTATTTACATTCATCACTGCCTAGAGTTTACCGTGGCGGTTGATCGCTTTTCTGACTTTATTTACATTTTTGTCGTATGGAGTTAACCCGTGGCGGTTGACCATATTTATATATATATTTATAGCTTTTTAATATATATATAAGCGCTATCGCTTTCCATACAAATTGCGCGGTATCATGTGAGCTAGGAATCATGTGATCACGAGTTGAGTTCTTGAATCTAGATTCGGTTCCCATGATGGACATTTTTCAAATTGTAATCGGCTTTATACATTATTTTTCTGATTGTCGAATTTCCTTGGATGGTTTATCATGCCCATGAGGAGTTGACGCTTCTGCTGTATATATTTTCTCGAGAATGCTTCGCATCTCGAAAATAAAAGCAAACAAATAGAACATTTAATAATAAAATGGAAGTATGAAAAGGTCTCAATTCTATTGAGCACAAGGTTTGAAAAACCTCTTTTACAAAACGTCATTCCTATATCGTGGTTAAAATGAATTTTTCTATAAATTCAAGCCCTTTGTATAGGAAGTTGACGAGGCCTCGCACTACTTTCAAATAAGCGCACATTGATCCCACACACACACAAACACACATTCATATAAAAATTTCTTTGAAGAGTGGCGGTCCTTTGTGGTAACACGGATGTCGGGGGTGCCTAACACCTTCCCTCGCATAATCAAGCCCTCGGACCCAAAATGAATCTCGGTTTCACAGACCCGTCTAGCGATGTCAAATCCTTTGGGTCGATGTCTAAACCTTTTTTCGGTTGCGTTGGTGCGACGATTAAATACACCTGTTGGTGACTCTTAAAGTCAAATCGTCGACATTATACATATGGGACCTTTTCACTTGTTTTTTCAAACAAATCTCACATTAACATGAGAACACAAAAAACAAGTGCGAAAAGGACACTCAAAAAATCCGGCGTCGACGGTGGCGACTCTTGAGGACTCGATAAGAGGGCTTAAGCCGCTATTACAAGCTTTTCAAAATTGTTATATGCTTGTGTGAATGTTGCATTTACATTTCTGATGAATGTGTATGAATGCATCTTTATTTTACTGCACTGCTAAATATCTATCTGTGATATTAGTGGTTCGCACATGTCATCATTTTTGCATAAACAGTGAGACACGTTGTATGTGAATGTATGTTGTGTGGTTCCTCCATTAGGAGGCTATCCTGTCGGTGTTTGATTACTGGACTCGTGGGAAGAATAATTCCCCGGGGCTCAGGAAAGGCACCACCCAGATTCGCTCTAGTTGAAAAGACCGGATTAACTTCTCGTCGAGTAAATTGCAATGATCAGGAACCTTCATGCCAAAAAAGCCATGAGAGAAAACCTAAGATAGGTCGACCTCGATAAACCAAAGCGGAGGAAAGTCTCTTTATACTTTCCATTTTCAATTACTTGTAAACGCATTTACTTGTAATTTTATTCCATGTTCATCCATATGTAATGGAAAATATGAAGAATAATTGTGCATGCATAACATGTTATCAATTAACAACCAGTTTTGCGGGACAAAATTCCTAAACGGAGATGTTATGATAACATTTGCATTACCCTAAGACTAAACTACGTAAGTCTTTTGTAGGGAAGCAATTGGGCCTGTTACCCGCTCAAAGTCCAAAAAGGCCACAAGCCAACAGCCAATCATGTCTTCTTTTGACAAGTCTAATGCTGTTTCCCAAGAAGAATTTGACAGATTGAGTAAACAAAATACAGACTTGGCTGTTCTGCTGAAAGAATTGCACCAGTCCACTCAGGATACGAAGATACCTACACATACAGAATCCTCTACACAAGGAGGAGTTCAAGGGCTGGAAAAAACAATTCTAGAACATCAGTTGGATACGACCAACAAAGACCCTGAAAACACCCATCTCAAAAGAGATCCAGACACCAGTGATATCAGGAAGAAGGTCCTTCAAATGGAGGAAACCATCCGTGTTCTCAAAGGGATTAGAACACGTGGTAGTGTTTCATATCTGAGACCTTTGCATATTCCACGGTGTTGATATCGAGAGAAATTCAAGACCCACGATTTTGAGAAATATGGCGGATTAGGGGATCCTTATACACATTTAAAAGTGTTCATTGGAGAACTTGGGTCTTACTTGAGAAAATGAAAAGCTACGAATCACATTTATTTGAGAAAAGTCTAGCTGGAGAAGCTTTGTTCATGGTATATGCAGTTAAACTGACTCTAAGATCCATATTTGGGAAGAGTGGCTCACGCCTTCCTCACTCAATCTGATTTTCAATCTCGGATGGCTCTTGGCCGGTACCAAATTACCAAGGTCAAAGCTTGATCTAATGAGTCATTTAGAGAATACGCTCAAAGGTGGAGGCGCTTCTTTGCTCAAGTTTTTCCTTCCATGTGAGAATTAGAAATGGTCATGACCTTCGTAGATGTCTGAAGCTCCTTTCCATGAAAGAGTTCTAGTGGTATTGGCAAACCATTCTACGAAATGATCAAAACACTATGAGATGGCTAAAATGGGATTGAAGTCGATAAAATTCAAGACCTAATAGCTCTTAAAAGCATTCTTTGAGCACATCTAGTCCGGATCTTATGGAAACAACCCCGGAGGGTCCATAAAAAGAAAAGGAGGATGTTTCCTTGATCTACAAGGACAAAAAGGCAATCAAAGCATGCCTATACAGAGGATAAACTACTCCCCTTTTCCAGCACAATCTTCAAACCCTCCATTGCCTAAAAGTGGAAAAAAGCGACCTCGAACATTCACACCCTTAGGGGACTCGCTCGAAAATATTCTTGCTCTTCCATTTGCTCGGAAGAAAATTACGACTTCTTCCACTAGCTGAACCCAAATGGGAGGGTTTTAATGCTACTCGAAAGTGTACTTATCATGTAGGGCACACTGGACATGATCTCTGAAGATTGTTGGGCCTTGAAACATAAGATTCAAGATCTAATAGACAACGGTGAGATCGTGGTCACTAAACCAGATCAACCTCATGTGCAAGACAACCCTCTTCCTCAATACAAAGAAGAAGAGGTCAACATGATCAGTTGGAACACTGTAAAAGGTTCCAATTCTAATAGCGAATCATCCCAACCCATCATAGACAGTGTTGACAAATGGGATTATGCAAAGTTCCAGTTTACCATGGAACGAAAAATGAAAGCTCTTTGCAAACAAATTGAGCAATTGGCAGAACTGGTGACCCATCAGCATCAAGTCACACGCCAATTAATCAGGTAGGAGCATGCCTATCTCCTTCCATTTGTTGTAAATGATCCATCAACACCTTCAGAAAGTGAAGCTATGGAGGATAAGGTTGCAAAGCGAGCAAATGCTAAAGCCCATCGGGATTTTGCCAATCAGAGGGAATTCACCTATTTGGGCCAATCTATGGAGGAGATACTTCAAATGTTGATCAACGAAGGAAGAATTACATTCCTTCTCCCTCCCATTAATCCCCACTCAGGGCGGTTCAATCCTGATGAAATATGTCAATATCATTCACATTCTCGCGATCGCGTCTGCGAGAAGAATGTTGGGCACTCGCCATCTCATTGAGAATCTTATTGATAGCGGTGTCCTGCAAATATGAGATGATTACATATGCTGACTCAAGGGTGGGAATGCATATCCTACCAAATGGAAGGATCGATAGCGATTATATCAGAAGTGGATGATGAGGGTATCAAAGTATTTTCTATACAACTAATTCGACTTAAAGGAGCTGACAATCCTTTGAAAGTGGCCTCACCAGAGCCAATTCCTTCACCTTTCAGACCACAACATCCTGTTGTTAACTTACACAAAGTTCCATGGAATTATGTAGAAGCTGAAGGATCCACGTCTCATACTACTGCTACAGTGTTGAAGGAAAATTCACTGTACCTTTCTCAATGGGTTGTTAAACCTACTTGCAAAGCAAAGGGTAAGTTTCCCGTGGAGAAGATTAAAAAATTCCTCCGTACTATGGGCCTGATGAAGCCAAAGTGGTTTTAAGCTTGCGAGAAGCTCCACACCAGATTTCGATACTGGATTTGGTTTTCTCTTCTGAGGATCATCGGAAGATCTTATTGAAGGTTTTAGAAGAAGCCTACTTGCCAAAATCAGTGGATGTGGAAAAATTTCAACATTTGGTTGATCACATTTTCAACAACAATGTGATATCCTTCACTGATGACGACATACCTCCTGAAGGGACCGGTCATTGCAAGCCTTTGCATATTACAGTTTTGTCTTTCGGGTACTTGCTAGCAGGAGTATTGATAGATGGAGGCTCATCTCTAAATATTTGTCCTTATGCCACCTTGGTAAAGATGAATATCAATCTCAAGCGGATCCAAAGTAGCCATACGATCATCAGAGCTTTTGATGGATCCCGGCGAAATTCCGTTGGAAAGATTGAATTGCCAATTGAGATTGGTCCCAATACATTCAATGTACCTTTCCACGTCCTTAAGATAGAAATAGGGTATAACATGCTCTTGGGGAGACCATGGATACACATGGCTGGAGCTTTTCCCTCCACCTTACATCAACAACTCAAATACATTATCAACAATAGTCTAGTCCTTTTATCGCCTTGGCCGGATTGTCTGAACAAGAGCTCTACCAATTATCGACTTTAATTCACAAGTTGAGCCGGCCCGGTTTCCATACTGGAAGTGAGTAACACATGATACCATTCTATTGGGCGCCACTTCCGTATTCCAAGATTTACTGCCGAGGTTATATCGGCCACTCGAGAAATGATGTCATTGGGTCATCAACTTTGGACAAGGGATTGGTAAAGATAAGCAGGGTATTAAGCACCCTATTCAAATGTCCAGTCAAATTGGAATAGCCGGAATAGGCTATTCTGCCAGTTCCAGTCATAGGAATCCTCATAAGCACAAGCAAGTTCTTCAAGCTTCTGCCGCTCGACAATTTTCTATACCTTTACCTCATGAGTTAATGCAGTCTCCAGTAAAGGTTCCAGCCCATGTTGTGGCTATGCTGTTTCCAAAACCAGTGCCAATCAAAGCAAAAGAGGTGCTGATTCCTGATCCCGAGGTGGAAGAAAAGGAACGGAAATGCAAACATGACCT
This sequence comes from Panax quinquefolius, assembly GCA_020205615.1. Classification (NCBI taxonomy): domain Eukaryota; kingdom Viridiplantae; phylum Streptophyta; class Magnoliopsida; order Apiales; family Araliaceae; genus Panax; species Panax quinquefolius. The sequence goes on along the minus strand of CM035158.1, from coordinate 98,456,802 downwards.
TGCCTTGATGATGGCAGGTATTCGCGTCATTGTTCATGATGAACATACAAACAGATACACCCCAGACGATGATTGCCCAGATGTCATGGTTATCATTCGGGAAAAGGATGACAATGACGATCCTTCCATCATTATAGTCCATCAGGACTTTTCCCTCGACAATTGGAGCAGCACTCCATGCATTGGTCGACGAGGGTAAAATGGGCAGAAAATCCCTCTGCCCTGTAGATAACTTTAATTTCTTACTTTCCTTTATAGCATTAGCAGTTATTTTATCAAGTACATGCTAACACTTTTGTATGATCGAACAGTTGCATATATTAAGTGAAAGCATCTTTTGTTTCAGGACTCTGAATTTAGATGTGCCTGTACTTGCTGATAAGGTGCCTTCTCTCCACAAGGGTTGTAACTTTGATGCAAAGTTAGACTCAGACTTGATGGACATCCAAGAGGACATTGAGACACCTTAGGAGATTAAGGAATGGGTCGCAGATAAACCCAAACCCAATCTTGATCAAACCACTTCTTTCAATCTCGGAACCTTAGACCACCCTAAGCTAATCCATATTGGTTCAGACCTTACCACAAATCAACGGAATGACATGGTTGCACTGTTAACCCAATTCCAGGATGTGTTTGCATGGTCTCATGAAGACATGGTGGGTTTGTCCACTGACATTGTTCTTCATCGCCTTCCCATTAAAGAAGGATTCAAGCCACTTAGGCAAAGACTCAGGCGATTGAAACCTGAGTGGAGTTTAAAGGTTAAAGAAGAAATTATGAAATAATTTCAAGCCGACATCATCATGGTGTCTACATATCCGGAGTGGATATCCAACATTGTTCTCGTGCCTAAACCAGGAGGAAAGGTGCGAGTCTGCGTGGATTACCGGGATTTGAACAAAGCTTGTCTTAAAAATAGCTTTCCCGTGCCCTCTATCCACATTCTTATTGACAATACTGCTCAATACGGCATGTACTCCTTTGCTGATTGCTTTGCGGGGTACCATCAAATTATGGTCGCTGAGGAAGATCGTGAGAAAACTGCTTTCATCACGCCTTGGGGAACCTTTTGATACAGATGGTTGTCATTCGGCCTCATCAACGTTGGGGCAACCTATCAACAAGCTATGATGGCTCTTTTCCACGATTTAATGCACAAAGAGATAGAGATCTATGTGGATGACATTATTGTTCAAATCCCGGAAGGAGGATGACCACTTAGACCATCTCACAAAACTTTTCAGCAGGTTGTGTAAGTACAACTTGAACAATCCCGCCAAGTGCGCCTTTGGTGTTAAGTCAGGCAAGTTGCTAGGTTTTCTAGTCAGCCACAAAGGGATTGAACTGGATCCTACCAAAATCTAGGCCATCAAGGAAATGCCCATTCCTCAAAAAGAGAAGGAAATACGGGGATTTTTGGGAAGAATCAACTTCATTAGCAGATTCATTTCTCAACTCACAGCAACCTGTGAGCCTATCTTCAAGCTATTAAGGAAGAACTCCTCCATGAAATGGAATGATGAGTGTCAGAAAGCCTTCCTCATAATCAAAGAGCAACTAATTAACGCTCCTATTTTGGTACCACCCAGGGATGATGTTCCCCTATTCATGTACCTGTCCATAAATGACAATGCCATGGGCTACATGCTGGGGTAAAAAGATAATATAGGCCAAGAACGAGCTATCTATTACCTCAGCAAAAGATTCAGCATCAATGAACACAAGTACCATCTGATTGAGAAGACGTGTTTTGCTTTAGCATGGGCTTCCATGAGGTTATAGCATTACCTCCATGGTCACACAACCCATCTCATATCCCGAATGGATCCTCTGAAGTATGTGTTCAGTAAGCCCATACTGAATTATCATTGTCCGGATGGCGTTGATCCTACTGACAATTGACATCATCTATGTGATGCAAAAAAGTCATCAAAGGTCAAAGAATTGTGGATCAACTGGCCGCGACCTGCAGGGGGATTACAAACCCTTAGAAACATACTTTCTCGACGAAGGAGTAATGACAATTCGACTCTGACATCGATACGATACATACATGATGACGTGGAGAATGTATTTTGATGGAGCTATTAATTGAAGGCTCTAGAGCTGGAGCAGATTTTAATATCCGATGCGGGGAGCAGCGATATCCGTCGTCAATCAAATTGCGATTTATCGGCACCAATAACACTGACTAAGTATGAAAGGCATATCGTGGGACTAAAACTTGCCAGATTCTCATTGGGCATCAAAGTGATTAAGCTGTCTTTGGGGATTCCGAATTGGTAATCAAGCAATCCACGTAGGAGTCTATCAAACCAAAGAATTACATTTACTGCCTTACCATCGACAAGTTTTACAGATGGTTTTGGAGTTCAAAGAAATCTCCTTTCTACACATTCCTCATAACAGGAATGATTTTGCAGATGCATTAGCAATGTTGGCCTCCTTGGTTACATACCTGACAAGGAAAACATGCCAAACATCACATTTGCTCTGCAAAAAGCCCCAGTCTATGGGAATTACATTGGAGAAGTATCGGATGAGCTACCTCCCATCCACAACCCTTGGTATCAGCACATCAAGGAGTATCTATGAGATGGATCTACACCCGCTGAGGCGAGCCTAACTGAGAAGAGGCGGATTCATCGACTTGCTATAAAATTCTACCTGAGCGGAGATGCACTCTACAAAAGAGATGCAGGATTAGGTCTCCTCAGATGTCTTGACAAAGACCGAGCTCAGAGACTCATGGATGAGATCCATGATGGAGTATGTGGTCGTCACATGAACGGACCCCTACTTATCAAGAAGATTCTCAGAACAGGGCATTATTGGCTTACACTCAAAGCTGATTGTGATGATCATGTCAAGATGTGCTATCAATGCCAGATTCATGGGAGTGCTATCCACGCCCCCCCAAGGGAACTCCACAATATGAGTTCGCCATGGCCCTTCTCAATGTGGGGAATGGACGTGATCGGGCCCATCGAGCCCAAAGCCAGTAATGGACATCGATTCATATTCACCATGATCGAATGGGTAGAAGAAAATGGGTAGAAGCAACATCCTTCCCCAAGGTTACTAAAGAAGTTATCATTTTTTTCATCAGAAACAATGTCATTTGTCGATATGGACAACCATAGGTTATTATGTCAGACAATGCTATGAACCTCAACAAAAAAATGATGGAGGAGTTATGCAGAAAATTCCACATCAAACATCTCAACTCCGTCATCTCTTAGTCCAAAGATGAATGGTCTTTGTTAGGCGCTTAATAAAAACATCAAAAAGATCATCCAGAAAATGTCCGCCAATCATAAAGGATGGCCTGACCTCTTGCCTCTGACTTTATTAGCATACAGAACTTCTATGCGTGCTTCCACTAGCGCAACCCCCTACTCACTAGTCTATGGGATGGAAGCAGTGCTCCCCATAGAGGTGGAAATGGAATCCCTTATAGTATTGATGGATGCTCAGTTGGATGAAGACCAATGGGTACAAGACATGTATCACCAATTGTCTCTAGTAGACGAAAGGCGATCCGCGGCTATCTCCCATGGTCAATTATATCAGCAAAGGATCACACGATCCTACAATAGAAAAGTCCGACTACGGCAGTTCAAACAACATGACTTGGTTTTGAAGAAGATCATTGACAACCAAGATTAATCTAAGGGAAAATTAGCTCCTAACTGCGAAGGCCCATTTGTTGTCAAGGAAGTATTGACAGGAGGTGCTCTCAGATTGCAGGAAATGGATGGCGATGAATTTCCACAGCTTATCAATTCGGACACCGTGAAATGGTACTATGTCTGAAGTTACCATCAAACAAACATCCTGGTTTTGATCATCAAATCACCAGTCATTTCGGTTTTGAACCCTTTCCTTTTTGAATACTCTTCTGCCCCTCAGGGAAACATACACTTCAAACCAGCAGCCTGGTATCACTTCATTTCAAACCTTTCACAATTTTGGTTATCCTGAAGACGGGATTAAACCTTTCACACTTGCAGTTTATCACGAAGGCGGATTAAACTTTTCTACGCTTGCGGTTTATCACGAAGGCGGGATTAAACTTTTCTACGCTTGCAAGTTTATCCGTGAAGACGGGATTAAACTTTTCTACACTTGCAGTTTATCCTGAGGACGGAATCAAACTTTTTCACACCTACAGTTTGTCCCCATTATGGGATCAAACTTTCTTCTCTCCGCAATATAGCCTGCACATGAGATTCACACTTCTCTTCACCTTCAATTCGTCCTGAGGGACGAACTACGTCGACCTGATCTCCTCCTCAATAGGAGTACATAGGCAACCATATGCTATATGGCCCGGTCGCAATAAAAAAAACAACCAAAAATATTTCTGCCCTTTCTCTACAAAACAACAAAAATACTTCTACACCCAGATGCCTTCGGCATTCAACATTGAACCTCTTACACCAGGTTTGAACTACGCAGACTTGATCTCCTCTTCAATAGGAGTACGTAGGCAGCCATTCATGGTCGAGTCTAACCCCTACGCAGACTTGTCACACAGTACTGGGATCTACCTTCAATTCGCCACATTTCATCGATTTCAAATCAAAGGGATGGAATTACCCAACCTCTTCTCACAAATAGAAGATTCAGTGACCATCTAAGCTGCGATCGTGCCTCGAAGAGCAATACCAACCCATAAGAGATGGAATTAACTAGGCTTCTCACAAATAGAAGTACTGACGACCATCTGTGGTGCGGTCAATCTCAGAGAGGATGAAACTACCCTCCTCTCCACTTCTTCATACAGATACCAGTCCTAAGACACCAAAGATGGTAGAGATTTACAGAAATCAATGATCCGTTCTGAGAGATCTTGCGACGTCTCAATGTGCATCTATCAAGGATATGTTCAAAATGCATCAAGATCACAAGGCTCTGAAGAAACAGGCAAATATCAAGCAAGTATCAAGGCATAACTAAAAGGGAAGTGAATCAAAATATATTTCCCTGCCATACATAATACTATTTGATATATATATATATATGTTGTACATAACAAAATGGCTAAGCTAGTCTGTGCAGGAAAATACAAAGCTATCTACAAATCTGTATACATGCAGACTATCAGATCTAACATAGCATCCCTCTCTGAAGAAGCGGAGGTATCGCAAGCTCCCCGCCTAAGGGGTATCTACGCCGAGCTAACAGATCGAGAGGTTAACTGCATGGTGGCATAATGCTCATCAATGTAAGCACTCATATCGGCAAGACCGATAAATCATCGGGATCTCACTAAAGTGTCATTCTGCAATGGCCACATCCCTAGCAGAGATAAGGCGGCATCCCGCCTCGCAATCAATGCATCCCGGTGATCTAGCCTCATCCCTCTCTAACAGTAGTATCTCTCTCATCAAGAGTCATCGACATCATGGTTGTGGCGCCCCCAAAATTAGGTATCGTCACCCATCTTGGGCCGCCACTTACATGGTACATAAATTCAAATACAAACTTAATTATACATCCGTGGCGTGTAACATACGACAATACATAAACCGAGAGTTCTAATAGGAATATTGTCATTTAGACAATATCCATACTCAAGGAGTCCTCATTACATTTATTGTCACACTATTTAACGAATAGTGAGGACTACTAATGCTATCTTTGGGACCATCACTCTTTTCCCGACTCGTCCTCAAACCTATATTCTCATTTCAAGAAGAAACGGTGAAAGAAAGGGTGAGCTCAACTAGCCCAAGAAGAAATATTATAACTAAGATAATGCGGAATAAATTATCAATAGTCTTCAACAAAGTGTTAAACCGATAAAATATAATGAACATCAAGTTTAACTACGGTGGAACCAAAGAATCCATTAAAAGAGTCAAGTAGAAAATAAAATCTACTATCTTTTTATGATTTAAAAGGTTTTTTCATCCTTTGTTATATTTGAGACTCAACTTTAATAAATATTTCACATCATCGAATCACCCCACGCACTACTGACCAAGGATATTCTTTAGTATCACGACCACAATTATTCATGCACTCACGGGCCAAGAATAGTTGTGTATTCATTAATGGTCATGATCATGCCAACAATCATCCATCAATGCACTACTGACTAATCGAGGATTTTTACCACATCATTTGTAACATTACGGTCATGATTACACCGAATAGTCCACGGTCATAATCATACCAAGTCCATCTACGCACTACTGAGCCACATAAGACTTTCAACATAATATAAACATGAGGATGATGACAATGATATAAGAATTCAATAAAACAAGTTCAAGAATTATTTTATCCAGAATTATTAACGTCCAAATTGTCAACAAGATACTATTTTGTAGAGTAAAATTCAAGAATGATCGGAAGAATATTTCCATGAAAAGATTCTCGGATGAAACGCAAATATCAAAGATATTCTACTAATTTCATGGAGTATAGAAGTCAAAGTTTTAACTTAACTGGGTATAATAAAGAATGGAATAACAAAAGAAATCACCATGCATGCGATTACAGATAGACGGAGTTATTCCAACAGAATAATAATAACGGAACCAGTCGGTGAAATTCACAACCGGCAGGATGTTCCAACAGAATAATAAAGATGTTACGAGATCCGGTGTAAAACACATGTGATATGATATTCCAACGAGTAATGATAAAAAGGCGGAACTGTGTCCTGTAAAACACATGCATGTGATATTCCAGCAGAATAATAAAAAGCGGAACCGGAGTTGATTGTAAAACACATGCATGAGGATGTTCCAAATGAATAATAAAGATGGAATAATATATAGATTTTACCAAGTATAGGGGAGTCCGCGTATACATGTTATTCCAACAGAATAAATAAGAATGGAATAACATAAGGATTTCACCAAGTATAGGGTATCACAGCGTATACAAAGTTATTCCAACCGAATAATAAAGAATGGAATAATGAAGTTCTCTTCGTGAATAAGAAAGAATAACACCCTTACAGGTACAACAAATAATATCCCTTACCTTAGAAGAAGCTGAATATTGGAAAAGTGAAGTAGCGAGAATACTTTTCTTCTTTTTCTCTATAGTTTCTCTCTCAGAGTTTCAATGAATTCATAAGAAAATAATGAAGGAATGAGCTTCTATTTATAGGAAAATGGAATGCATAGTAACTAATCCATGAGCGGTCAGATTGATTTACTTTAATCGTGATTACATATTTAAAGCAAAATCTTTTAAATAAAATATAATATATTCTATTTATATAAAAAACATTTTTACTATGCAAACACTATGCAACACTATGCAAAACACTATGCATAATAAAATATAATATATTCTATTTATAGAATAACTTTAATAAAGTATTACATTTTATATAAAAGATGTTTTTGTTTTATTACGTTAATAATCTGAATAAAATAAAATGTCATTATTGCTATAATAATTCATATTATTAATCGACAATAATGGAATCAAACCGAAGTGACTTCTCACATAAGCATCAATAATCAATACTGGTGTGTTACTATGCAACCACACGACATTCGCATTCTTTTACAACCGAAAGTAGTTCAATAGTATCAACGGTAAAACTTCCGCCGTTATTTCAATAAAATATTTTTGTCGTTTTCTCAATTCGACAATAATTCTGTTGTGGAGTCCACCAATGATTGAGCCGTTGTACGAATATTTCCTGCTAAATCGAATATTCCCCGACCAATCGAATATAATATGACAATTTGCATACTTTGCAAAATTTATAAATACTACCCATAACTATAATATTATCTCAAATTCACACCATAATATTAAAAATTATTTCGAGAAAATTTAAATCTTTATTGATAAAATCTGGGGTCTCACAATCTCCCCTCCTTATGGAATTTCGCCCTCAAAATTAGGGTACGTACCTGGTATGATAAAGAGGTGAGGATACCATGAATACCTTTATCGTTGAAAACATTAAATTTATCTTTGCAATCCGGCCAAAGATATTCATTAACAATTCATCTTTGCACTACAGGCCAAAGATATACAACTGTAAAACTAATAATGCTGAGACTCAGCTTAATAGTATCACGACCACAAATTATCCATGCACTACTGGCCAAGGATATTCGTGTTTTCAATTACGGTCATGATTATACCGAATAATCCCTGGTCATAATCATACCAAGTCCATCTATGCACGTAAGCCACGAGATGACTTTCAACACAATATAAGCATGAGGATAATGATATAAAGAATCAATCAAATGAGATAAAGGATAAATATTAAACATTTATAATATAATTTATCCAGGATTCAAGAATATCCCCATGTTATCAATCACTTAATAATCTCATAATCTAATATCATTAATATTATAACAATATTTTAATCTCTTCTTAAATTTATAAATAATTTATTTCAATTGTTTACGCTTTACCATATAATACATTTAATCATTCAAAAATGCCATACTCATAAGATATCATCACCAATGATCAAATCCTCATAAAAAAAAAATATACATATACTCTATATAGGATTCTCTAGCCATAAAATCCTATTTTCAACTTTGTTACTTCACATAACATATTTAACTCATATGTTCGTAACTAAACTATTTTCATGAAAAATACCAAATCAACCCCAAAAATATTTCTTTTCTGGGATTTAGCATAATATAGTCCCATAATGAACATACATTTTTCTCGGAATTTTTAAAATTCATTTACTATTTTTCAAAAATTAATTTCTAATTAATTTCTTAAGAAATTAGCTACCTCAAGATTAACTCCAGAAATTCCCAAATCTTGGCAGGACCTTACACATGTTAATGTGAGCCTCCATTTAAATTTCATGGTCATCGGAGTTGTAGAACTCCGGTTATATCATTTTTCGTCAAAAAAACCTAAATATTGAAATGGTCATAACTTGCTCATTTTAAGTCAGAATGAGCTCATTTTTGGACAGAAGTTACCTTATACCATATACTTTCATTTCCCAAAAGGCTAGAATTTTTCTCATAATTTAAGTGGCCGAAAATATCCTTTTAAAAATAAAATTAGTAGCTTTTTAAAATTTCCAGCTTTTTCATCCTTTATTAAAATCAGTCTACACGTAAATCTACAGCACCATTTCCAGTTATTCCACTTGGAGATGCTACAAAACTCATAGATCTAACTGTAGAACTTGACCACACTGAAAAATTCAAAAAATATTAGGAGATATGGTCAATTGAATTTCATGTTACGTTTTTCACAAAATCTGATTTTCAACTCTTTGTAATTTCTAAGAAACTTTCATGTTTTCTCATAATAACCAACATAACTCATTATAACGATTACTAATACCCACGATATACCCATGATTTTTATTAGTCCAATGCTTTTATTATGACTTTCATCATAATCCACGTAAATGCAGATCCTTTTAGTTGAAGAAATATTTGAGGTTTAAGAAATGGGTTTTGTCTTTGGGGTCAATACGAAATTCGATTTCACGCTCTAAGTAGGCTAAGAAGTCTTCAAGAATACGCCAGAAATTTATTAATAATAGAAATATCATTCAAAACTGTGACTCTCATCCAAGACTTGGATAAGACGTCACATTGATACCAACCGTGACTTCTATCCCTTAACCTAGATAGCACCTCACAATGATACCTATAAACTTTCCATCTTCATTCACGATGTCGCCTCTGAAAGTCCGGCTTTTTGCATTCCACACAAGGAAGTCAACAACGAAAGGTTCGGGCTCTTTACTTATGGCTCGATATGACAATAATTGACTTTAGTAGTTTGGTTACTTGAATTCGCACAACAAGGTTGGTTATGAATATAAAAGCTAACAACCTTACGAAAAGCATGATGAGTAGTTAACCAATTGATTCCTAAAATCACATCAAAGGCAAGTATTTTCAAAAAGATAAGATCGACAGTAATGTGAAAGTGTTTATTTGAATCAAACAAGATTTAAAAATAGTAAGCGTAACGAAGGCTCCTACTAATGAAGTTTCAACTAATAAATCAAAGTCTAACTTCTCCGAGTCAAATTTAAACGTTGAACGCAAGCAAAGAGAGATAAAATAATGGGTAGAAAACCCAGTATCTTATAAGGTATAGACTTCAGTAATTTATAATTAACTAACTTGAGTACTAACCGTTCGGTTTACTACTCGCTTTTTGAGAAGTCATGAAAAATGCACTTCCTAAAACCAACGACTTTGTTTTGTCCATATCCACCTTTGGTGCCACCGTCCCAGCTAGACTTGACTTTGGTGCACAACAAAATCGGGCTAAGTGACCTTCTTTTCCACAATTATAACATGCTTTGGACGGCATCGTGCAGTTTGGATTGATATGTCCCTCCCCTCCGCATTTGAAACATATGATAGGTGGTCGTTCTCCTTCCTTAACAACGGGTGCTGGTGCTGACGTCTTTCCATCATTGTTGAATTTCCTCTTCTTGAAATTTCCATTCCTATTATCTTGGCCATGGTTACCACCGAAATGATAATTTCCCCCACGATGGTTATCGTTGTTAGATGGTAGTTGCCACCGTCATACGATTATTATTGTGTTGTTGGTCGTTACCTTTTGGTTGTGCTGACTCATTATCGCGCTCCAATAACTGAGCCCTATTCACAATATCTGAATACAAACAAAGTTTATGAGAAATTAGGTATTGACATATATCGGGTTTCAAACCTCTTAAAAACATTCGCGTCATTTGCTCCTCATTATCGACCAAATGGGATGCAAATTCGAGATAACTCGGCAAACTTAGCCTCGTCATTTGTGACACGGTCATATTATTTTTGCTCGACTTGATAAACTCCACCTCCTTCATGTGACGAATACTTTTGGGAAAGTACTTGTCGTTGAAGCGACTCTTGGAACTTCTCCCAAGACATCTTGAGTGTGTCGATCACTGGCATGCTTTTACTGATTTCCCACCAAGAATCGCCTCTTCACGCAACATAAAGGTGGCAAATGGAACCTTTTTGCTCCTCTCCGAGCATCCTAAGACATCAAATATCTTGGTGATCTGCTTTAACCACGTCTCGCCTTAAGTGGTTACGGCTTTCTCAAAAACTCCGGTGGTCCCGGCTCCTTGAATTGTTTAGCGGTGACCGCCGAGAGTTTTCCGTGTTTCCACCTACGTTTTGGATAGAGTCGCTCTACTTTCATTGTTGCATATAATTGCATAAAGCCTCCGAACATTTGATCATTCATCATTTGGTCGGTGTTGTTGTTTGCATGAGGATTGTCGCCTTCGATGCACATTATCCCGATTATTGATATATGGTGAATCAACGATCGCTCGTGCTCCATTCTTATTCTCAACATTCTCGGATGTCATTTTGAGACATCGCCACAAAAAAAGGTTAATTGACATGTAACAAATTATCTCTATATTCGACCAACCAATAAAATAGCACATAAACTTAGGTAGGTCATACTAGCGAAGGTATTCCCGCCTCTCTCCTCCTAGTACTATTCTCACATCTTAGCGAGGATCATATCCCTAAGCTACGATACCAAACTGTGACGCCCCAAAATTAGGTATCGTCACCCATCTTGGGTCGCCACTTACATGGTACATAAATTCAAATACAAACTTAATTATACATCCGTAGGTGTAACATACGACAATACATAAAGCGAGAGTTCTAATAGGAATATTGTCATTTAGACAATATCCATACTCAAGGAGTCCTCATTACATTTATTGTCACACTATTTAATGAGAATAGTGAGGACTACTAATGCTATCTTCGGGACCATCACTCTTTTCCCAGACTTCGTCCCAGCTTATATTCTCATTTCAAGAAGAACACGTGAAAGAAAGGGTGAGCTCAACTAGCCCGAAGAAGAAATATTATAACTAAGATAATGCGTAATAAATTATCAATAGTCTTCAACAAAGTGTTAAACCGATAAAATATAATGAACATCAAGTTTAACTACAATGGAACCCAAGAATCCATTAAAAGAGTCAAGTAGAAAATAAAATCTACTATCTTTTATGATTTAAAAGGTTTTTCATCATCTTTGTTATAAATGAGACTCAAACTTTAATAAATATTTCACATCATCGAATCACCCCACACTACTCGGCCGAGGATATTCTTTTAGTATCACGACCACAATTATTCATGCACTACGGGCCAAGAATAGTTGTGTATTCATTAATGGTCATGATCATGCCAACAATCTGTCCATCAATGCACTACTACCATCGAGGATTTTTACCACATCATTTGTAACATTACGGCCATGATTACACTTAAGAATAGTCCCCGGTCATAATCATACCAAGTCCATCTATGCACCACAGAGCCACGGATGACTTTCAACATAATATAAACATGAGGATGATGACAATGATATAAGAATTCAATAAAACAAGTTCAAGAATTATTTTATCCAGGAATTATTAACGTCCAAATTGTCAATAAGATATTGTTTTGTAGAGTAAAATTCAAAAATGATCAGAAGAATATTTCCATGAAAAGATACTGGATGAAACGCAAATATCAAAGATATTCTACTAATTTCATGGAGTATAGAAGTCAAAGTTTTAACCAACTGGGTATAATAAAGAATGGAATAACAAAAGAAATCACCATGCATGCGGTATTGCGATGACAAAAGTTATTCAACAGAATAATAATAACGGAACCAGTCGGGGTGAAATTCTGCAAGCAGGATGTTCCAATGTAATAATAAAGATGGAACCGGATCCGATTGTAAAAACACATGATAGGATATTCCAACAGAATGATAAAGAGCGGAACCAGTGCGGTGTAAAACATGCACGATGGATATTCCAATGAGAATAATAAAGGCGGAACCAGTCCAGGTGTAAAACCTTGAGCATGGATGTTCTAATGAGAATAATAAAGATGGAATAATATATGGATTTTACCAAGTATAGGGAGTCCACAGATACATCTGAGTTATTCCAATGAGAATAAATAAGAATGGAATAACATAAGGATTTCACCAAGTATAGGTATATCACAGCGTACAAAAGTTATTCCAACAGAATAATAAAGAATGGAATAACAGAAGTTCTCTTCGTGAATAAGAAAGAATAACACCCCTTACGGGTACAACAAATAATATCCCTTACCTTAGAAGAACTGAATATTGGAAAAGTGAAGTAGCATAATACTTTTCTTCTTTCTCTCTATAGTTTCTCTCTCTAGAGTTTCAATGAATTCGTAAGAAAATAATGAAGGAATGAGCTTCTATTTATAGGAAAATGGAATGCATAGTAACTAATCCATGAGCAGTCCAGATTGATTTACTTTAATCTTACGGTTCATATTTAAAGCAAAATCTTTTAAATAAAATATAATATATTCTATTTATATAAAAACATTTTACTATGCAAACACTATGCAACACTTATGCAAAAACACTATGCATAATAAAATATAATATATTCTATTTATAGAATAACTTTAATAAAGTATTACATTTTATATAAAGATGTTTTTGTTTTATTACGTTAATAATACTGAATAAAATAAAAGCGTCATTATTGCTATAATAATTCATATTATTAATCGACAATAATGGAATCAAACCGAGTGACTTCTCACATAAGCATCGATAATCAATACCGTGTGTTACTATGCAACCACACGTGACATCTTTGTACTTTTACTACTAAAAGTAGTTCAATAGTATCAACCAGTAAAACTTCCGCCGTTATTTCAATAAAATATTTTTGTCGTTTTCTCAATCCGACAATAATTACATGCTGGGGTCCACCAATGATTGAACCGTTGTATTTAATATTTCCCGCTAAACCGAATATTCCCCACCAATCGAATATAATATGACAACTTGCATACTTTGCAAAATTTATAAATACTACCCATAACTATAATATTATCTCAAATTCACACCATAATATTAAAAATTATTTCGAGAAAATTTAAATCTTTATTGATAAAACTGGTATCACAGTATTTCTACTTTGATCTCTATCATAGGTCATCGGATGTAAGCTCTACTTCAAATGTTTGTGCCAAATCATGAGTAACATGGCACTTTCGAGGTGGGAGAATCCTCACAAATCTTTGGCGACCCACTACTAGTCAAATCATCGATGGGAATAACAACCTCCTCTATAGGCTCTCTCATCGTCGTAATCAATCCTCGAATCGTGGATACCGCCTTAGATCGATGCGATCTCGCCTCAATCCATGCGAAATACTCTGCGGAGAACAACTTTGGATGACTAAGAAAACTCGGCCGACTCTCGTTGATCCCAACAGGCATACAACCTGGATCTATCCTCCGCTAATAAATGGTGTGACGCGAAGCGCTGACTCACTGCCCCCTCATATGGATGAAAATCCTAAAACTGGTCAAATTGACACATCACGGCCAATGGGTGGTAAGTGATCATGCCCTTCAATCCAGCCAGAGGGAGATAATCCATGCCCGGAACATGAGTAATGAAGCTGTAGGGTGAACTAAGCCCTGAACACGGTAATATGGCAAACGGATCCCTAATCCCTACCAGAAATACTGACCACGATGCAACATCTGTACACTCCGCAGGCTGAAAGGAGTACGACATGGCTATATCATGGGTGAAACAAAACCCCTGCCGTCTAAATCTGCCAATCGGTCCTAAGTGTGACATGAACCATACGTACAGTATGACCAAGCTACCTGTAAACACTTCTGTCGGATAAGTGCAGCAGTATGTAGCTAACCTCAGTGTCTCTGCGAAAATCATCGGTACAATGGTACGACCCTCCCTGAGAGCTCTCACTGCCATAATGACGCCGATATCCAGCTCATCCATGTACCACGGCATGAAGACGTATGACAATACGCATAGAAGTAGTACATCTACTCTGGCTGAACGCCAATGATCCTTCGGTGTAGTGAAATCCCCGGAATGTCGTGCATAGATGTCCTCAAAGCCAAACCTGTCAAAAAGAAAATGCTGGGATATAACGTGGCCAGATGTAATCTCGTCCTGGACCACTCTACGTCTCAATTCGGTGAGGGTCATGAATCGTAATCGCTTTCGTCTCCAATAGCCATATACACGCGAAAGGTCCGTCAAGCGAAGATCATCAACCGTGCATACTCCTCTAAAGTAGAGTCAACTCTCGGGTCCCAAATCGAAAAAACGCCTCCGATACCCAGTGCTCCAAAGATACCCTCTACAAATCCTGTGGGAACCTGAAACATCAACATGGTCATAGTATGTTTGTAGCAAATCATCTACAATGACCATATCGATGGTGATATACTATCATGCCATGGCCAAGATACTACCTACCACCACAAATGGTGGGGTATGATCAATCTGACTAAGCTGAAGAAGAAGACATCTCAGACGGCCGTGTCACAAGACCATCCAGGGTCAATCTTTGAGTATCTCTAGACATACATACATATGCATAACATAATAATATCGCATGATACAATATATGACAATATGATATAGGGAATGGAAAGCTACATACATTCCTAATTATATTATCATCTAATACATCTACAGACAACTAAAATACAGGAAATGGGGTAGAAGCTACCCAACATACAAATGAGGCCTATTAAAAGATATAGCGAGAATAGTGGGTTACCCAGCCAGACTAACAGAGGCCAATCAAAAGAGATAGCGAGAAATACATCGAGAAAAGTCAAGAGTGTCGATGTTCACATCATCGATCATCGTCCACTGATGTAACTCCTCCTGAGTTACTAGATCTCTATCTACAGGGATGTCAGGCCGATATAAAGGAGGATCTGTGCCGGCAAAACCATATGGGTCACCTGAGGGACCAGTGCCAGAGCTGGAAGGATCAAAAGTATCTACCTCTGCAGGATCTCTGCCCAAATGCCGAATGAAAAGATGTGACCGGTCCAGCTGCCGAGTCAATCTATCAATCTGTGTCACATGAGTTGGATCTCTCACACAGGCTAGCCAATCCGTCATCATCACGGATCTTGGAACCATATCCCCCATAAATTGTGTGGCGCGGGTCTGAGCTCCAATGGTACGAGGGATCCACCAATGCTGGAACATCTCCTGAGAATAGGGGCCCTCTCACAATGTAAAATCGTTAATCCCCATCAATGGGATGTCAATGATTGGCGACTGCGAAACAGGCCAATAACGCCTGGCAGGAGGTAAGATCGGCATACGAATCTCTCCTGTAGTGCTCCTAATAGCACGCTCTCCTAAATAGAGCTCCCATCCTCCATCTGTAAAGAGAGGAATCCTGCGGGTGGAAATGATGTACTCTACTCTAGTCGGGTACCCATCCTCAAAACCAACTCCCAAATGCTCTCCAGAGTAGGGAATCCATATAATGATACCAGCTGTCAACAACTCCAGCTGTAGGCAACAATGAGTGAAACCCTTAGCAACAGGGACCTCCGCTAGTATGGAATGATGCCATCTCTGTCCTCGTGGATAGGTGTCTAAACCTAACACGCTCATAGGACACAAACAGGGAAGCCTCTCATAGGCCCAAAACTGCCAACACAAAGGCAAACATCTGCTATCAGTCAACACTCTTAACCTATACATTGGAAAAGACAAGAGAAACACTCATCAGCAGAAATGGGTAGAATCCTAACCACGCCTCGGTCAAGCCCTGCGATTGCATATACTTTGTAACAATCTTATTCATTTATTAATAATAAGTATTAAAGGCTTTTAAATTATCTACATGATGCTGTTTTACAATATGTGATAAACCCATAGTTTTAAGCAATGCTTTTAGAATAATGATGATGATCATTCTAATGAGATCTAAATTCTTAGAAAGCTTAAAACTAAAATTGTTCCCAATCGTGGGATTACTAAATTGGGGATTAGTGAATCCGGATAGATTGGTACATATGTTGCTTGCTCATTGGATGAGGATAATTGATCTCATGATCATTTGTGTGGAGACACTAAAGCAAGTATGTAGGTGCTTATTGGAGAATAAGTTCACTGAACGTGGCTCACTAGGGAATACCTAATGGAGTTTTACTTGCCTGTTAATAGGAATTCCTGAAGTGATAGTAGTACAAGTGATCCTTGGACTTGAGATCATCATAGTATCTTGTGTATGATGAGTTATACTTTGACTTATTCCTTAAGACCCTTAGGGTATATCAAAGGGTATGCTTGGGTATAATAAGTTGTACATGGAGATAATGTATGATCAATAAAGAATCTACCACTTCTAGTAAAAGAAGAGAAATATCCTATGTGATTCGATAAATGACAACTCAGTAGTCATTGGCCAAGGTAGAATGAAATTAGAAAGGTGTTTCTAATTTGCATTATTTGGGGTTGTGCATTTAAGGATCGAAATACATATAATTAAATATAATAAGACTTGACAGTAATTCCATGTCTTATATTTAATTGGGACATTGTATGGTGGAAGGATTGAATTGTACGGTAACTATTTACTCAAAGGTTCTTTATGATTAATGTTGAAATCTATATTATCTGAAAAGTCGTTGATCGCTAGGGAGGCTTATCCCTATTGTAGAATAAATATTATTTATTTAAATAAATTAATCATTTAATTTATTTATTTAAATAAGATTAGAATTGTTCTAATTAATTTATTCACAACCGGTTTAATATGGAGAACCTAAAGGGTCACACCATAAAAGGAAGAATAATTATTTAAGAAGTTAATGGCATAATCGTAATAATATGTTAAGTATATTTAATTTAATCTATGGTGATAGAATAAATTAAATAGCTTAATATTTATTATTTAATATTTTAGAAATATTAAATATAAATTAATAAGAGGAGTCTTATTAATATTATTACAATTATTATTATTTTAATTTTAAAAGAGTTTAGGAATTAATTTAATATAAGTATTCTCATTTATTCCTAATAGGATTAGGAGGAAAAATTAGTTAAAGGAGTTTAATTAATTATCCCTAATAAGATTAGGGAGCTCATTTAATTAAAAGAGTTTAATTAAATAATACCTTATTTTAATTAAATAGGGTTACCTGATATCTTTATAAGAGGAGTCTTATATCATATATCAGATATACGCAATTCCAAAAGTTGGAGAGTACTTTCTTTTCTATAGAGATAGAAAACTAGAGTTTTGTCAAACATTCATCTTCTTGAATCCTTCTTCTTCCTTGGTGGATCACCTCTAGAGGCCAAACACTTGGGTGGCTAACGTTGATCAAAGGAAGGAACCAAACCAGGTGGATTCAAGTTGAACACAAAAAGGATTGGAGGTGAACTTGTACCTGAGAAAGCTCGAATCTTCAAGGGTATGATTCTTGTTCTTTCTTTTTCGTTTAATTAATAATTGTACATAAAGGGTGATCCGGGTATATGGTTTGTAAAATTTTTAAACTCTGATTTTTACACGTTTCCGCTTAATTGTGCAATTTGATTGCGTTCATAAATATTACAAACCTAACAGTAGGAACCCCAATCATACTCTCCTATACGGTCCACGTGTCGAGTGGCGCTGATCAAAGCGAAGGACACCGTAGAAGAGTTATCTTCTATGAAGCTGCCCCTAATGATCATCAGGAACAATCGCCGGAGAATGCAATCCCTAACTCTCACATCATCGGGTATGGGCTCACTCAACAGCCCGCTCATAGCATCCACGCTCAAAGGACCCGACGAAGCGATTCGTGCCTCGAAGCGCTTCACGGAACTCCTAACAAGGATTTGATGGCGGTAGGGGTAATATCCCCGCAAGGCACCCGGCTCCTTCAAACTCCATACCGTGATAAACCGCCAATCTATCGGCCATCATCACCTCACGAGTCTAGCAAATGAAGTGGACCGAAGTGCGGTGGAACCACCGCTCGAGATAATGCCTCGAGGTAACCCGAGGGGAATGACGACGGGTAAAATAGAGAAGAACCTCCCGAATCCCCAGCCATGGACGATCGCTCTATAGTCATCATGCAAAGCCTGATACATAGAGTGGATGCTAAACCAGTTCCCTCAAAGCTGTGTGAAGCCGGGAACCTACATCAAATGTAGATCAACATAAGACTCCTTGAATCCTCATCAATAAGAAATAAGGAAGATTAAAAATCTAACTTCATACCTCGTTTGCGTGCAGGTATACTGAAGGATGCCTACTCAAGTCACCTAGAAGATCTGGGTTTGCCACTTGAATACCTGGTAATTCCCTACGAGGAACACATACAGCTGATAAGTAGGTTTTATACCTACTTATCCGGTGTCTTTTACTTGAATTAGTTACTTATATTCATGTGTCTTAGTTACTATTCGAGTTGTTTGATTCAAGGACTCCCAAGAGGACTAAAAGACATATAAAGAGACTTATAAAAGGAGGAGATTTACAAGGATTAGAGGGAGTTTTTGGAAGAATTCCATTAGATTAGATTATAGTAAATTAGATCAAAACCCTGGTTCTAATGAGTTTTGGAGATTGAAGCAACTTGGAGACCATTGAAGATTCAAAGTAGGAGCAAGGAGGGAGCGTCAAATCTACAGACAATAGATTCTATCTTTTTATCTTCTTCTATCTTTGTCTTTTAATGTGTATTCAATTGTGGATTCTTAGTTTTAATTCAATAATCATGAACTAATTCTTTGTTTGAGATTACAATGGATCTTATTGTGTAGTTTATTTTAATATGCTTCGTTATCAATTGTTATGTTCTATCGTGAGGATTGTCTATTGTGATTTGGACTTAATTGTTTAATTGATTAGCCATCAATTATCGTGATAATCTATATGAACTCGACAGATGAAGTATTGATTTAGATCTTATCATGATAGCATGTGTTCAGGATTTTGTTAGTAGCTTAAACTTGATGAGTGTTAAGGTAGAGATATGCTTGACATCGCATGTAATCGGATAGAGAACTTATTCTCAAACCTTCTTCAATTGTAATTCACATAGAGATATAGTGGGTTAGTTGATTAAGGTGATTAACGGATTTCTATCTTAATTGTGGATTGACGTTAATACGGTATTAGTGCATCGAGAGGTGGTTAATACTAATTTAGTGTTCTTGATTAACAATTTGGGATAGAGAATAATTGATGAGAAGTGTGTTAACTTAAATGAAGTAATAAGTGAAGTTGTGATCTTAAATCTCCATAGTCTTAATTTAATTAGTGGAATTTAATAGCAGTTTAATTTATATAACTTGAAATTCATTTGTTTAAATAAGATTGAGTTGGTTATAGGTTAGTACTTGGTGATTTTTATTAAAAAATTCTTTGTGGAAACGATACTCAACTTATCACTTTATTACTTGTTGACCACGTATACTTGCGTGTTGTGCGTAATTAGATTTTACCCAACAAGTTTTTGGCGCCATTGCCGGAGAATTAGTTTAATATTTTTTTACCAATACTAATTTTAATCAAATTAGTCTTAATTTAAATATTTTTATTTTTAATTAATTCTCTTCCTATATTTCTCTCTTTTCAGGTGCCATGGATGACTTTGCGTATAAATGGCCATACACAAACATGACTCAGCCAAAGGGAGCGGAGATTGACAGACTCGCGACACTTTCCACAATGTCAGCACAGATTGAAGAACTTTCGAGGAAGTTGGACGTTGTCGCAGCCCAATGTAATCGAAAGATAGCAGTTACTTGCAATTATTGTGCTGGTAATCATCTGAGTCATCGATGCACCATTAGTTTTGGGCCAGGACAACATGGTGGTGAATACCTCAACGACTATACATATGCTAATTATCATCAAGTTTGGGGGTATCACCCGGATTCTTCATGGAGCTACAACTATCAAAACCAATACTCTACTCCAAATCCAACATACACGCCTGAATTCTCATATCAACCTCCATTAAAAGAAGAAAAGTCAAGGTTGGAGGAATTGTTGTCCAAGTTCATAGCATCAAATGAGGAGAGGAGGATTAATCAAGAGCGGTCAATTAAGAATCAAGAGATATCAAGGAAAAATCTGCAGAACCAGGTGGATCAAATACTCAAAGCCTTGAACAACTGTCCTCAAAATAATTGGTGTTATGATGAGGATTAAAGATTAATAAAGTGCAGAGCCAAATTTACAATTTGGATGAGCCACGAGATGTTGAAAAGAGGAGACACGTGGGGATAATGAAAACAAGGCTCGTAAAGAACTAATTGTAAGAACCAACGATGATGAGCCAATGTTATTTATGCCTCAAGTGCCTTCTCCTCCACAGTTCAAGAATCCGGTTAGATTTGCAAAACCTTGTTCGATTGTTAGTCATGTCATCGGCAATACTCCTTATGACATAAAAGCGAGTACAACTTTGAAGCCATGGTGTGATGAGCTGGAGAAGATAGAAGAAGAGATTGTTGTGTCTGACAAGCCTCAATGCCAGAATCTATTCGCAGACACAATGGAGAAAACACCTAGATGTTGGATGTTCTTGAATGTATTCTTATCTAAAGAAAACATGCTAGGTGACTTTAATACAATGGCTATCACAAATGGGAACCTACCAAAAGCTATATTATTTTTGATGGATGGAGGGTTCCTCAACTTACGAAGAGGAATTGGATAGCATTGACCGGACAAAGTCAGGCTGAAAGACTATAAATCAAGCGCTGACTGGGAGGCAACCCATGAATTTTTATATTTATATGCTTTACTAGTTTATTTAGTAGATAGGAATTAATTTGCTTATTAAGCTCTCTTATAATCTAATCCACGTTGTCTCTTCATTGCAGATATTAGAGGTTCAATGGATAGGAAAATGATCATCACCGTCATCGCCACCATCACCTCATGCTTAGCTGATTACAGGGAAGTTCTCTTCTACTTACCGCTATATTCTTACAATGAGGACATTGTAATTGCTAAGTTTGGGGGAGTTTAGTTTAGTTCTTTATTGCATATTTAGTTTCATGTTTATGTTATGTTATTTTGCATACGTTGTTAATTTAGTTTAGGTTCATTATGTTTGCGTTCATGTAGTACAACTACATAAGTAGTTGCATAATAGTATAGTTTGAATAGCATTATATTCAGTTTTTTTTTTAAAAAAAAAAAATTCAAAAAAAATTCAAAAATTCAAAAATAATAGTTAGTTATTATGTTCATCTTGCATGATTCCAATTTGTTAGATATTTACAATTTGTTTTTGTGATGATGAGATTGGAATTGGGTAGACAAGTATAATCTTGACTATTAGAGCTTTGATGTGATTTCTTGTTATGAATTGAGTCTTTTCTATTTGGCTGGTATAATAAGGATAACACAAGAAAATAACTTGTTGATTGATTGAGTTTAAATTGATACATAATGGGACTCTAAAGGATAATGCTAGTTTGAATGAAAGAATGATAAGAATAAGTAGTGATGGCTAAAGTTAGACAAGAACCTAAGTTTGGGGAATATTTGGGTATATATAAGCTATAAAAAAAAAAAAAAAAAAGAAAAAAAGTATGAATAAACACCGTATGGCGTGCTTGTCTAGTTTTGTGGCCTTTGTTACTTGAGTAAAGTAAGCGAGGGGATTGTCTTTACACCTAAGCGCCTAAGGTCTTAATGGTTCGGGAGTCGTTGGTCGAAAGCTCGTTAAGGTAGCATTCAAAAGCCTAAGGGAATAAGACATTGCATAGCTATGTGTATATAAACCAAAAGAAAAAAAAGATTAAAACGGGAAATAAGAGCAAAAAGCCCCCGTATATGAAAAATAAAGCATAAGTATCCCATGTTGACCCTCGATATTGGTAATTGTTTGATTTTAGTTGGATCTAGCTTGTTTTTGGATTTCTTGAGTTTACACTATATGATGCCTTTAAAGAGACTTGTTATGTGTTAAATTTGATTTTATATCAGTTAACATTGTTGTGGAGCACACACACACTATACCAGTAAAAACAATTTAAGATTTGATGATTGACTAGAAAATTGTTGATTGGTTTTGATATGATGTATTATCATGTTTACTTGATTTCTCTAAGGCCGAGTGAATAGATTTGATTCTATCAATACTGCTGGATTCATAGGCATATAGATTAGTTGCATTTTATTGCATTGCATTGCATTATGTTGTGTTGCTTGGGGACAAGCAACGGTTTAAGTTTGGGGGTATTTGATAAGTAGGTTTTATACCTACTTATCCGGTGTCTTTTACTTGAATTAGTTGCTTATATTCATGTGTCTTAGTTACTTTTTATGCATTTTGTGTTCATGTTGTAGGTTATATGTTTGGGAGCAGTGTGAGCGACTATTGGTAAGGAAAAGCAAGGAAATCGCAAAGAATTGGTAGGAAAACGCAAAGAAAAGCAATCCGGATATCATTTGTGCTTTCATGTTCATTTCATGTTCTTGGCTTTGAACTTAGACTATATTGAATATCTTTTCCTTATCTTTCCGGAACATCTTGAATCATTCCAATCGGAGTTCGGATGAAAGAGTTATGACTTTTCTACCAACGGACGTCGTTGAACTTCATTGTTTTGGGTGGCCATTTGCATAGCAGTCACTTCCAGTCAAATTTTGACCTTCATCCGTTCGTTATTTCTCAAAACTCAAAGAATGAAAGTTGTAGATCTCGTCGATAGCTTCTATTCGATAGATGGCAGGCCCCATAATTCCTCCCGGATCAAAAGTTATGGCCGTTTTAGAAGAAGACACTGCAGCAGAAAAATAATTGGCAGATTGGGGGCAAGCCGGGGCTTGCTCTTTTGTGCCTTGGGAGCAAGCCAGGGCTTGGGGTCCTGGGCATGAAATCAATAGCATAGAAAGCCGGGGCTTGCTATTTACAAGGCAAATAGCAAGCCGGGGCTTGCCTATGAGCAGAAAGAGTAGATTTTGTCCGAATTTGAGTCCGAAAAGGATTGGTTCGAGTTGTTTGATTCAAGGACTCCCAAGAGGACTTAAAGACATATAAAGAGGCTTATAAAAGGAGGAGATTTACAAGGATTAGAGGGAGTTTTTGGAAGAATTCCATTAGATTAGATTAGAGTAAATTAGATCAAAACCCTAGTTCTAATGAGTTTTGGAGATTGAAGCAACTTGGAGACCATTGAAGATTCAAAGTAGGAGCAAGGAGGGAGCGTCAAATCTACAGACAATAGATTCTATCTTTTTATCTTCTTCTATCTTAGTCTTTTAATACGTATTCAATTGTGGATTCTTAGTTTTAATTCAATAATCATGAACTAATTCTTTGTTTGAGATTACAATGGATCTTATTGTGTAGTTTATTTTAATATGCTTCATTATCAATTGTTATGTTCTATCGTGAGGATTGTCTATTATGTTGTGATTTGGACTTAATTGTTTAATTGATTAGCCATCAATTACCGTGATAATCTATATGAACTCGACAGATGAAGTATTGATTTAGATCTTATCATGATAGCATGTGTTCAGGATTTTGTTAGTAGCTTAAACTTGATGAGTGTTAAGGTAGAGATATTCTTGACATCGCATGTAATCGGATAGAGAACTTATTCTTAAACATTCTTCAATTGTAATTCACATAGAGATATAGCGGGTTAGTTGATTAAGGTGTTTAACGGATTTCTATCTTAATTGTGGATTGACGTTAATACGGTATTAGTGCATCGAGAGGTGGTTAATACTACTTTAGTGTTCTTGATTAACAATTTGGGATAGAGAATAATTGATGAGAAGTGTGTTAACTTAAATGAAGCAATAAGTGAAGTTGTGATCTTAAATCTCCATAGTCTTAATTTAATTAATGGAATTTAGTAGCAGTTTAATTTATATAATTTGAAATTTATTCGTTTAAATAAGATTGAGTTGGTTATGGGTTAGTACTTGGTGATTTTTATTAAAAAATTCTCTGTGGGAACGATACTCAACTTATCACTTTATTACTTGTCGACCACGTATACTTGCATGTTGTGCGTAATTAGATTTTACCCAACAACAGCAGGAGCAGGAACATTGATCGGTGCATCCTCCTCCTCGTCCTCGACATTCGGCACTTCAACCCGAATAGGACGTATCACCGCCTCAGCCAAACGACGAGGCTGTCTAACTGAACGGCGTTGAGGCTCTTCAAAAGCTCTCTGTCGTACACCAGAAGTTGTCCTGCGGGAACTACTCGGCTGATCCAGATCCATGATATCTGGACAACAAGTCTCCAAATCACCTCAGAAAGGTTGTGGTAATTTCTTACCTGGAGGCTTTTCAAAATGCATTCTATGATTACATGCATGCATGCATTGTTTTAACATACATCTACAGTAGAGTTAAAAATGCAAGACTACCCAATACCTACATTTTGGGAAAATTTTTCCATAGCCCCCTTTGTAAATGGGACTATCCACATGCACATAAGCATAACTAGGTGGCCATTCAGTAGCACACCTGTACACAGTCATATACATCCTATATACATTAATACATTGCAGTAAAAAATCCGTAAGTGTAGTCTAATTACCAGGATTATTTTGCTTGTCTACCTTTACTCATTTGTCCTCAGATAGGATAAGAAATGACAGTAAAAGGGGCCAATTTGACTGTTTCAAAAGTCAATTTTTTTTACATCATTATGTTCAACATGGTTTAATATTAACATTTGCTATGTTGAATATTTTTTATCAAGTCATATCAGCATGCATATTCATTACTATGTGTCTAAATGCATTTCATGCGATAAGTCATTTTCAACGGATGTAAATTGGAAAAAAGTACATGCATGTGTTACCAGGATGGTGAAGAACGCCATACGGTGGTAGAATATGCGAGAAAGTTGCTCGAACTCAAGCAGATCGAAGAAGAGCTCTCGGATTTCCTTCATTGCGAACTTGAAAATGACTTATGAAAGCAACCAACGTACCTTTATACATAAGCACGGTTGGCCATGAGCTAACTGCGGCTCCTCGCGAGTACACCTGCGGCACCCTCCATGGGTCCCACACCTTGGCTCCTCCGATTCGAGTTGCAAAGGAGGTCTCTCTGGTGAAAAGGCCAAATTAGGAATAAAATGCTACTGCGATTGAGCGGAATAGCACGAAATCCTAGTTTCTCGTCGATTCGAGTTAAAACTCCGTCGTCTCAAAGGTATTCGCTTTGAATGCGTGGTATACTATACCAATGAGCCCGACTTTTATAAATCATGCTCGTGATACCCACGAAGGTCCGATGTCAGTCATTTGCGAGGTCACAACCCTAAACCTCCCGGCTGAGAATTACAATAAAACCACGATATATCAAACCTCCCAAACGGGGTTACAATGCAAAACCACGATATATCAAACCTCCCTACGGGGTCACAACGCACATCCTTCAAACTTCGCATGTCCCCCATTGGGGTTACAACGTTAATCTGACCATTGACACTCACATCAATGAAGGTCAAGCGACCTTGATGTCGTGTTAGCCGATGGCAAGTAAACCCATTGAAGCAACCTTCCTGACGACGGGTTATAACGTAATGCAACCATTGATACACACATCAATGAAGGTCAGCGACCTTGACAATGCACCCAATGAGGATTTATCTGGTGATACACACATCAGCGAAGATCAGGCAACCCTGATAACAACAAACTGTTGGCAGTAACTCCGATAGAGTGAGGGAATATGTTATACATATCCTCAAATAGAAAAAGCTTTATCCCCATAGATCTCTTACACACAAGAGGTACCTCTATGGAATATAACCCAGTGTCTAGGATTCAAGACTTTGGTGATAGCCCCAACGTCAACATCCTTGGAGACTTGGATCGCATGTCCAAGCCATCACTGATTGTCATCCCAACAGGATTACCTGACAATCATTCATGCATTCTACATGCATTTGTATCATGTTGCTGCATATAACATCATGTTTATCTTGCTTGCATTTCAAGTGTCTAGTATTCTTTATCCTATCCATGCCTTGCATTGCATAAATATGATAAAGAGAGGCATCTGTAGACACTCAAAATTTTCTGTGCTCCCATTACTAACATTGCAAGAGGGTAGATTCATCTTATGGAAATAACCCTGGAAGATAGCTTACATTCATTCCGGGAACATCAGTTCCAACCCAGAACACAAACCGAGAACATCAGTTCAGACCCCGGAACACACACCGGGAATGTCATTTCCAATCTCAGAGATAACCCCGAGATATGCAGATCAAAAGACCCAAGAACAACACTTTAGAGAGGGCAGCTTACATCTAAGTAATAACACCATGACGCCGATTCTAGTCCTAGAGACAACACTGGGAGTAGCAACCCCATCCTTGGTGATAGCTCCAAGAGATGCCATTGCAGTTCTGACGATAACCCCGAAAATGCTTGTTTCAAACATATGCAATCAGCTTCAACCCCAGACATCCTGTTGAGGCACACACACCTCAGACCCGGAGTTACCAAATGGGCAGACATGAACACCCACAGATGACAGTGAGACATAAAAACAAACAACAATCCAATCTCAGATGTAACCCTGAGCAATGTCTGCTTTCCTCTTAAACTGGTGATAACCACGGTGAGGAGTCACAACGTCGTCTTATCATCACAACAAGATGATATCGCGGCATACCAACAAGTAGTCCAATCTCAGCTGTAACCCTGAGCAACGTCTACTTTCAACTCAAATCGGCGATAACCCCGGCGAGGAGTTAAACATCATCTTGTTCCTTCGACAATGGCAAGTCATCTCAACACTTCATGCATACATACATCCAACAATGTCCCACAAGAACCGAGGATAGACAATCCCGAGTGACTATTACGTGTGACAGTACTTTGGATAGAATTTGAAGCTTGAAGACCATGGGCATAGACCCCTCTTCCTGACTTCGTACAACCTCTAATCCATGTCATTGCGTAACTCTCGACACAGGCGGTCCAAAGAAGGTCAGATATACCTGGTTCGGATGCTCAGATTGAAGTTCTGCAAGTTCGAGCGGACATTATAGTGCATGAGTGCACGTACTACGAGACGACGGGACCCGCAAGGCTCGGATGCATCACAACCCGATCAGTAGGTACAAGCTGCTATGGGGCGTAGTAAATGTATACTGCAGTCATCCAAATCTATATATACAAGCCTTGGGGTCAGCCATTTGAGAAGAGGAAGGAGAAAAAAAGGCGAGGAAGCCCTGTCCATTTTACTCTGCATACACATCTTTTGAGTGTTTCCTCATCTTTAAACATTAGTTAGCTCACATATAGCTATCTTTTATCCGGTGGGAGCTGAGTGTTTATCCATTTAAAGTCATAGAATTCTACCTTGGCAGCCCACTGTAAGCTTTCTTATATTCTATAAAGCATTCTTCTCATATTAGCCCACACTGTTATACACATTGAGAGTCGTGTTGTGTGCGTTTGCCCGGACTTCGGTCCATGGTTTTCATTTCTGTCTGTATATATATATATATACTTATATATGTATATATTTTATATATGGACTAACATTATCTAGTTATGCCTCGATTGAGCCTAGACTTCGGTCTGGAGCGTTTAATTGATTTTGTATATATATATATATATATATATATATATAAATTGTGGTCAGACTTTGTCTGATGAGCCTGGATTTTATATCCGGTGCGTTTAATTGCTTATATATATATATAAATTTATATATATAAGCTGTTGTCGTATATATTCGATGAGCCCGGATTTACATCAAAGTCGTTTAATCGCTTATATATATATATACATATATATAATTGTTGTCGGACATATCCGATGAGCTTGGATTCACATCCAGTGCGTTTACTACTTTTATATATATATTCTGCATATATATATATATATATATATATATATATATTTACATTTCACAGCACGGAGTTCACTTCGTGGCCTTTTTACGACTTTATTTACATTTACATCTGCGCCTCGAGTTTACTTCGTGGTAGTTGATCGCTTTTACAACTTTATTTACATTTTGTCACTTTGAAGTTTACCGTGGCGGTTGACAATATTTATATATATATATATATATTTATAGCTTTTACATATATATATAAGCGCTATCGCTTTCCATACAAATTGCGTTATCATGTGAGCTAGGAATTATGTGATCATTGAGGTTGGGCCTTTGAATCTAGATTCAGTTCCCATGATGGACATTTTTCAAATTGTAAGTAGCTTTGTACATTATTTTACGATGTATGCGAATTTCCTTGGATGGTATCATGCCCATGAGGAGTTAAAAGATCTTTGTATATTATTTTCTCGAGAATGCTTCACATCTAGAAAATAAAAGCAAACAAGTTTGAACATTTAATAATAAAATGGAAGTATGAAAAGGTCTCAATTCTATTGAGCACGTGAGTTTGAAAAACCTCTTTTACAAAAGCGTCATTGCTATATCATGGTTAAAACTGAATTTTCTATAAATTCAAACCCTTTGTATATAGGTGTGAATGAGGCCTCGCACTTTACTTTCAAATAACGCACATTGATCCACACACACACACAAACACACACATTCATATAAAATTTCTTTGAAGAGTGGCGGTCACTTGCAGTAGTACACAGGATGTCGGGGGTGCCTAACACCTTCCCTCCGCATAATCAAGCCCTCGGACCCAAAATGAATCTCGGTTTCACAGATCCGCCTAGCGATTTGTCAAATCAATCGGGTCAATGTCTAAAACTTTTTGATTTTGCGTTAGTGCAACCGATTAAATACACCAACTGGTGACTCTTAAAGTCAAATCGTCGACATTATACATGTCAGACCTTTTTCACTTGTTTTTTCAAACAAATCTCACATTAACATGAGAACACCAAAGAACAAGTAACGAAAAGGGACACTCAAAAATCCCGACGTTGACAAATCCCATCTTTTGTTATTTAAAATGGGATGGTAGCATTTATAGCAATATACCAATGATGAACGCGTAAGACACCAAAGTTGTTATATGAATATAAATGCATTATTATGATATGTGTTTGAGAATTTACATACTAAATTGTCTATTTGATGTTATAAAAATTCAATAAACTGAATCGGTACTTTTAGCAAACCTAACCCACTAATCAGGGAAGCAGAATTCCAAAGTTTGGTAATCTAAAACTCTCACATGATGATCATGTGATTGTTTGAATACAATATTGTATTACATTCTAAATACTTATATGATAATAAAAATTCGAGTAACGTGTTAGAACTTTGTTTAACTAGATAATGCCACCCAGACGAGTACTACGAAACCAAGAGATCGAAGAGTCTGTTAATAATGTAGAGGGAGCTCAACCAAAACCAATGCTAGACTTTATTAACATAATGGCAGAAGCTATGCAGAATCAAACACCAACCGCAGGAAACTAGACGGGAAACCAATTAACCAATTTTAAAGAATTCAAGGCAGTTGGACCGCCGGAGTTTAGGGGAACATCAGAACCGATAGAGTCCCATACATGGATAAAGGAGATTGAAAAGGCCTTTGTTATTGCTAGAGTCGCTGAGGAGCAGAAGATAATTTTTTCTACCTACTTAGTGAAAGGTGAGGCTAACTTTTGGTGGGAAGCCAACCAGAGCAAAGTCGGAACTGGAATCGTGATGTAGGAAGCATTCAAGATATTTTTTTGAGAACTACTTCCCTGAGAGTATGCAGGCGAGAATGGAGAACAAGTTTTTGGAGTTGAAATAAGAAAATATGTTAGTGTCGGAGTACGCTGTAAAATTCAATGAATTGGACAGATTCGCTCTACATCAGGTGGACACTGAGGTGAGGAAGGCAAGAAGATTCAAAAATGGGTTAAAGCCATGGATCTATAGCAAGGTAGCTATTTTACAAATTACGTCAGTCTCAACTTTGTTGGAGAAAGCTCTCATTGCTGAATGTGGGAGTGAAGCGGTTTTGAAATATAATCGGGAAAAAAACAAGAAGGTAGAAGGAGGAATTTGAATGTTAGCAGTGGTGGTAACAACAACAAGAAGTGTAAATGGGACAGTGGGGGTAGCAATTCCAAAATTTAGCAAGGGAGCTTGCAGCAGAAGAAGTAAGTATGTTGGAATTTTGGAAAGGGTCACTTGGGATAGTGCATGAAAGGAAAAATGGTATGTTATACCTGTGGACAAGAAGGGCATATTTCACCCAATTGTCCTAAGGCGAAGAAAGGAATTTTTTTTAATTATGGAGAAGCGGGACATCAGATCAAGGACTGTCCAAGGAAGAAAAGCATGGATGGAAGAAGCGGCAATAGGGGCAACAACACTAGGGTAACCAGTGGAGGACCAGCCCAGCCAAACATGCCA
Organism: Panax quinquefolius; assembly: GCA_020205615.1. Lineage (NCBI taxonomy): Eukaryota > Viridiplantae > Streptophyta > Magnoliopsida > Apiales > Araliaceae > Panax > Panax quinquefolius. The sequence continues at coordinate 98,425,645 of CM035158.1, read as the reverse complement.
ATAGTGAGGACCTTCAACATGACAGTGTAAGATGTCGTGGCATCCAGGGAGGTGGTGTCAGGTATTATTTCGATCAATGATATAAATGCCTATGTGTTATTCGATTCGGGAGCTTCATTTTCTTTTATATCTGATGAATTTGCTGAAAGATTAAATTTACCTCGTGAACTATTAGAACACCCAATGAAGGTAGAAGTAGCGAACAAAGTAATTATCCCTGTAGACTACATTCATAGGAATTATTGTGCTGATTTGAGAGGGTTTAAGCTTAACGTGGATTTGATATTGAATCTTCTAAGAGAGTTTGATGTAATCCTCATGATGGATTGGTTATGGAGTCACAGAGCGGTCATTGACTGTTAGAAAAAGTGTGTAAACCTAAAGAGTCCGAATAAGTCGAAGGTGGTATTTCATGGTAGTAAATCACTAAGACAATCTTGTTGTCTGACGATGATGCAAGCAAAGAGGTTTCTTAGGAAGGGTTACCTAGGTTATTTGGCTCACGTTGTGGATACTCGTAGAGTCGAGGGTGAACTGGGTCAGATAACTATTGTAAGGGAATTCGTTGATTTCTTCGTAGATGAGATTCTAGGATTTCCACCAGATAGAGAGGTAGATTTTGTTATTGATTTGTCACCAAGGACAACACTGGTATCCAAAGCGCCGTATCGTATGGCTCTGGTAGAATGTATTCCTTATCTAATAACTCTTGTAGTTGAACCATCAGTTCTTTAATTTCTACCAGAGCCATACGATACGATGCTTTGGATACTGGTACTGTCCCTGGTGAAAAATCAATAACAAACTCTACCTCTCTATCCAGTGGCAATCCTGGAATCTCATCTGGGAAGACATCAATGAGTTCCCTTACAATAGGTATCTGACCCAGTTCACCCTCGACTCTGCGAGTATCCACAACATGAGCCAAATAACCTATGTAACCCTTCCTAAGAAACCTCTTTGCTTGCATCATCGTCAGACAACAAGATTGTCTCGGCGATTTATTACCATGAAATACCACCTTTGACTTATTCAGAGTCTTTAGGTTTACGCACTTTTTCTTACAGTCAATGACCGCTCTGTGACTCGATAACCAATCCATCCCAAGGATTACATCAAACTCTCCAAGGCGAATCGGTATCAAATCCATGTTAAGCTTAAACCCTCTTAAATCAACACAATAATTCCTATGAATGTAGTCTACAGGGATAATTTCTTTGTTCGCTACTTCTACATTCATTGGTTGTTCTAATAGTTCACGAGGTAAATTTAATCTTTGAGCAAATTCATCAGATACAAAAGAACATGAAGCTCCCGAATCGAATAATAAATAGGCATTTATATCATTGATCGGAATAATACCTAACACCACCTCCCTGGATGCCATGGCATCTTGCACTGTCATGTTAAAGGTCATCGCTGTTGGCTTGTTTGGCTGGGCTGGTCCTCCACTGGTTGCCCTAGTTTTGTTGTCCCTATTACCGCTTCCGCCATCCTTGCTTTTCTTCCTTGGACAGTCCTTGATCCGATGTCCCGCTTCTCCACAATTAAAATAACCTCCTTTCTTCGCCTTAGGACAATTGGGTGAAATATGCCCTTCTTGTCCACAGGTATAACAGACCATTTTTCCTTTCATGCACTCTCCCGAGTGACCCTTTACACAATTCCTACATACATGCTTCTTATGTTGCACGGTCCCTTACTGAATTTCAGAATTTCTACCCCCACTGCCCCATTTAAGCTTCTTGTTGTTGCAGCCACCACTGTTAACATTCAAATTTCCTCCTTCTACCTTCTTGTTCTTTTCTCGCTTATATTTCGAAACCGCTTCACTACCACCTTCAGCAATGAAAGCTTTCTCCAACAAAGTTGAGAATGACATAATTTGTAAAACAGCTACCTAGCTATAGATCCATGGCTTTAACCCATTTTTGAATCTTCTAGCCTTCCTCACCTCAGTGTCCACCTGATGTGGAGCGAATCTGGCCAATTCATTAAATTTTGTAGTGTACTCCAACACTGACATATTTTCTTGTTTAAGCTCTAAAAACTTGATCTCTATTCTGTTCTGCGTACTCTCAGGGAAGTAGTTCTCGAAAAACGTTTTGAATGCTTCCCACGTCATGATTCCAGTTTCGGCTTTTCTCTGGTTGGCTTCCCACCAAAAGTTAGCCTCACCTTTCATTAAGTAGGTACCAAAAATTGTCTTCTGCTCCTCAGTGACTCTAGCAATAATAAAGGCCTTTTCAATCTCCTTTATCCATGTATGGGCCTCTATCAGGTCTGCTGTTCCCCTAAACTCTGACGGTCCTACTGGCTTGAAGTCTTTAAAATTGGCAGATTGGTTTCTCGTCTGGTTTCCTGCTGTTGGTGTTTGATTCTGCATAGCTTCTGTCATCATGTTAATAAAGTCTTGCATTGGGTTTGGTTGAGCTTCCTCTGCATTGTTAACCGACTCTTCGATCTCTTGGTTTTGTAGTACTCGTTTGGGTGGCATTATCTAGTTAAGCAAAGTTCTAACATGTTACTCGGGTTTTATTATCATATAAGTATTTAGCATGTAATACAATACTGTATTCAAACAATCACATGATCATCATGTGAGAGTTTTAGATTACCAAACTTTGGAATTCTCCTTCCCCGATTAGTGGGTTAAGTTTGCTAAAAATACCGATAACATTAAATAGACAATTTATTATGTAAATTCTCAAACACATATCATAATAATGCATTTATATTCATATACCAACTTTGGTGTCTTACACATTCATCATAGGTATATTGCTATAAATGGTATCATCCCATTTTAAATAACAAATGATGGGATTCACTTAAGCCATTCTTTCCTACCTACATAAGTGGAAAATACAAACTACCTCGCACTTGCTGAGGCTAATATAAACCCTCGTAAACCAAAAGTAGTACTAGTGCATCTATTTACAAAATATATCTACCAACATCACTACTCATCCTGAGAAGTCTCGTCATTATGCCCGTGCTTCTGAGTCTGGGATGCACCTCCATGCACTCGACGTCGAACAGATCAACTAGACTCTCCAACCTTGAAGCGCATCCTCACCACCCCAGCTCTCTGGCCCATATAGGCAGTTTCTAGTGCCCTCTCCAAGGTTTCAATCCTAACGTCCTTGGCCGTAATCTCCTTTTGTAGCTGATCCATTATCCTAGTTGCCTTGATCTAAGCCTTCTCAATTCTTATCTTATCAACTATCTCCAAATTAAAATTGAATTTAAGAGCTTGATTCCCAATCCTCTTTTCCTTTAGCTGGGTCTTGGTTAGCTCCAGACTCTCCTGAGCCTGTGCTATCACTAAGTGTGCCTTATATGTAGCATCCTTATACTACTGCTCCGTAGCCTACAGAGTGTGGTTCTCTACCTCCAGCTGGACTACTCTCTCTTCAAGCTCGTGAATCCTGTCGAGCAATCCTCCCATCGGATCAAGTGAAGTATTCATATCCTCTATAGGCTCTGACTGATCATCAGAGTGACTATCCTGTCTCTCGTTCGACATCCTACAAACACCACAAATAAAACCAACATCAGTACCATAATAAAATATATTCATTGATAAAATGAAATGATATTTTATTCAGTACAACTAAAACTCGATGGATCTCCTCAACCCATCACTTAAATACTCTATATGAGTTCTCTACTAAGGTTATAACCTAGGTTTCGCATTCCTGATGTTTATAACCCACGGCTTTGATACCAACCTGTGACACCCCCAAATCTAGGTTTCCTAACCTCGAATTCGGTATTCACGATACTCAACAACAAACATACTTTCTAAATAATTTGGAAGAATAAACATACATTGTTTATCATAATAGTAATAAAGTCTTACAATCATAGTCTTAAGGTTCTTTAACCTTAACTTAAAACGTACTCTTAATATTATAAAGAGTTTACATAACCAAATAGCCTTTAAAATAAACTAGTACATAAGACTTCTCAAACATCTACTCTTAAACCTTCCCTTTTCCTTTGTCCCTTTGGACATTTCTGCCTTAGCTAAAATAAATGTCATGATATATCAAGGGTAAACAACTAATTTACTTAGCAAGTTTATACACAAAGGAGATATATCATGATTAGAAAGAATTTTCTCTTTCAATGTTCAACAATAGTATAAAATTATGAAGGAACATGAATTAATAGTCAACAGTTGAATATTCGAATAATTGAATAACAGATAGTGAGTGCTTTGAAATAACCATGAACATTTTCCAAGGTTCTCAACATTTAAACTAGACCTTTTAATAAGTTTTGGTAAGTAAGGGGATCAACCTTTCATACCCCATGATTCATGCATAAACACTTAATAATCCAGCATTAATATCATGCTTTAATCAAATTCGTCCTTTTCTCAGCCAAGAGTTCTTATCATATCAATTTAATAAGAACGGATTTTAAAACACATTTGATTTAACAAATTTAGACATGCTTGATCTAGATGATACAATTACCATAGATCTATTGCATAAATAGTTCATGAATGAAAGAACTTTAATTTAATTTACAGTTCAATAATAATAGAACATAAATTCAATTGCACAAGGTGCGAATCTTAATAATAAGTATATATGTGAATAATCAACAATAATTATTCACTAACATGCTTCAAAAACAATAACTCAAGTTTGAGTTATGGAACTTGCCTCATTTGTAGACTACTGCTACGCAATTAAATTCTATCCGCTAGGCAGTTTAATTATCTTCCTTTGAGTGACCTGTAGTTAATCTTTCAATTAGCCATATCATAACATTACATTATGTAATCACATAGATATTACATATTACATTTAGTTCTTAGAAATATTATCATGCCTCGATAATATTACTAATAACACTTTTAGTTGACTATGAATAGTGGACTAATAATAAAAGGTGAATTAAATTATCCACCTTTTAAAAGTGTTAAATATTAATGGACTAATAATACTAAAAGGTGAATTAAATATTATCAAGATTAATAATATGAAGTGAATTAAAGGTAGTTGTAGAACTAGGGTATCTTAGGTATTAGTTCATAACCCCATCAAATCTTGCTATAACACCAAATAGAAGATGAAGATGAAGATTTGGGTTATACCCTGTTCTAGTAGCAGCCTTCCTTGATCTACCAAAGTAAGATATGAACTTAGGTGCATTAATAAAGCTAGCACACTCCCCTCTTTCTCCTCAAAAATCTAAACCCCTCTCTCTTTTCTCTCTTTGTATTTTGCTATCTTAGGAGAAAAATAGAAGAAGAAGAATAGGAGAAATGAAATGAAGAGAAAATGAAATATGGTGATTTAAAAATGTATCTTGCAATATAGTAAGATACAACTAGGATCATAACTAATATCCCCCATATCTTTGTTGTCCCTTGGATAAAAGGCTTTGCCTTATCTCTTCCGATTAAGCCTAATCATGTCATTAAGGGTACCAAGTAGATTTTCTATCAATGGGAGATGGACACACTTTTACTTGATGTAAAAGTTACTAATTAAGGAACTTGATTAGCATAATTTTGTTGCCTTAAAAGGCCTAAAAGGACCAGTCACTCTTGCTCCGTTATCCCCTCCATTTTGCTTTTATTTTAATGCACAAATTTGATTAATCAAAAGTCTAAAATACCCTTAATCAAGTGGATTAAGTATTGGTTTGGATTTTATTTCTTTTGGGATTCTCATTTAATTGTTTTGGGCTATGAAATAAACATAGTTTAACAATTTTAATATATATTATCCTAATTGTTTATTTAGGGTTTCTATTTCCAATCTTATGGAATTTAATTACTTACACATATCTTTTTAACTTGTAACCTAATTAGGTTTACTATAATTAGGTTTAAAATTATTAATCACTTGCAATAATAAAATTATCCACTTAAGTTAGTATAAATATTAAATACTAACTATTCATTATTACCATAACCCTTAGGTTATTTAATTATCTCACATAATGTATAATTAGGTTATCTGACTTTCCTTTTTAATGAAATCTATATATATATATATATATATATATATATATATCCATGACCATAGTATATATATTTATTTAGCCATAGACCACTTCACATATGTTATCACATATTAAATCACTATATAGCACAAAGTTTTAAATATTAATAATGTATATACATATAAAGTGACTTGAAATTCTTGGTTATTACATCCTCCCCCCTTATAAGAATTTTGTCCCCGGAATTACACATAAGGTTACCCAAAAAGATGTGGATAATTTTCCCTCATCTTTTTCTTAAGTTCCCACTTAGCTTCTTCAGTATTTTGGTTCCTCCAAAGAACTTTTACAAAATGTATAACCTTATTTTGCAACTTCTGCTCTTTTCTATCTAAAATTTCTACATGAATTTCCTCGTACGACAAATCTTTTTTGGCCTAAATTGGTTCATACGATATCACGTGCTTGTAGTCAGGCTTATATGTTCATAATATTGACATATGAAACACATTATGAATATGTTCCAGTTCAGGAGGTAGAGCTACCTCGTACGCCACTTTGCCTATCTTCCTCAAGATCTCAAATGGTCCAATAAATCTCAGACTCAACTTACCTTTCTTTCCAAATCTTATCTTCCCTTTCCAGGGAGATACTTTTAAAACCGCATAGCTTCCCACTTCAAAATATCTCTTCTTGCGATGTAAGTTCGCATACTTCTTTTGGAGATCTTGAGCTGCTACCAGCTGGGCTCTTATCACCTTGATGATCTCTACTGTCTGCTGCACTAATTCTGGCCCCAACAGCCTACGTTCACCAACTTCATCCCAGCATAAGAGCGTTCTGCATTTCCTCCCATACAGTTCTTTGTACGAAGGCATTCCAATGCTGGCGTGATAACTATTATTGTATGTAAACTCTACTAATGGAAGATGATCCTCCCAGCTACCCTTGAAGTCCATCACACAAGCTCTGAGCATGTCTTCAAGTGTTTGAATCGTTCTCTCACTTTGCCCATCGGTTTACGAATGATACGCAGTTCTCATCTGTAGATGTGTCCCCATTCTTTCTTGAAGACTCTTCCAGAAGTTTAACGTGAACCGCAGATCTCTATCTGATACAATAGATATCAGTACTCCATGTCTCGAGATAATTTCTTTGATATATAATTTGGCTAGCTGGTCCAAACTATACCTGATCTTGATCGGCAAAAAGTGAGCTGACTTCTTAAGACGATCTACAATCACCCATATGGCGTGTGCCCTTTTTACGTTGCTGGAAGTCCCACCACAAAATCCATCGTGATGTGTTCCCATTTTCATTCTGGAATTTCTAATGGTTGTAGTAATCCACTCGGTTGTTGATACTCTGCCTTTACTCTCTGATAAGTTAGACATCTGCTGACGCATTTCGCAACCTCTCTCTTCATATTTGGCCGCCAAAAGTGTTAACACAAATCTTGATACATCTTTGTGCTTCCTGGGTGTATCGAGTACCTCATACTGTGTGCTTCTTTTAAAATCTCCTCTCTTAGTTCTGGTACTAACGATACCCCAATTCGTCCTTCGAATCTCAGCAGTCTGGTGCCATCAATCTTGTATTTTAATTCGTCACCTTCAGTTAACCCCTTCTTGATGTTGTCGCAATTTTCGTCCTTCTCTTGTGTCTCTTTAACCTTATCTAATAAGGTCGGGCTTACTGCTAGTGTAAATAATTTTTTGTTGGTCTCCATCGGATACTTGATTTCCAATTCCATTCGTTCAAAATCTTTCACTAACTCCTCCTGAATGGTCAATTTCTGTAACGCCTGAGAAAATCGAATTTATATGAGAATTAGATTTTTATTTGATTATGTGAATTAAATGAATTTAATTGATTATTTATGTGAGTAAGCTATGTGAAGGTCGTTCTATGACCTAGAATGTGCGAATGTGGTTAGTATTCTGGCTATGTGCTAGAATTAATTGTTTTAAATTTCCAAGACGAAAATAAAAGTTTTCTGAGAAATTCCCATAAAATTACTATTCATCCGTTTCTGCTCGGGAATTAAGTTTGAAATTCTGAGAAATGCGTAATGATAGAATATGAAGACGAGATGGAATATTTAATAATATTTTATTTATGGCAAACGAAGTTTTCGCCTGCAGACTTAAAACCTAAGGGTTGAGAAGAAAGATTTCTGAGAAGGAAATGAGCTTCGTAAAATGAATTACGATAATAATTTTGCGTACGTTATACGAGTATGATACTATTTAGTATACGAGTATTATACGAAGATTTAATACGATGTATAATACGAATATTGTACGAGTACTATACGAAGAGAATACGTGAATTATACGTGTAGAATACGATTGGTGTATTAAACTTAGAGTTAAGGACTTAATATGATTCAATTGGATTTAGATTATACCAAGCCCAAGTGATTAAGTAATCAAGCCCAAAGAATTATGAGTTAAAGCCCAACGTTAGGATTAATTAAGCTGATCTAATAAACTGAACCGTGGATAAAACCGGTGGGTCACCGAATGGGTAAAACTCATGGGGCAACCCATGGGGATGACCCATGGGCATGTGGGCCGGCCACTTGATGGCCATGTAAAGTGATCTACTTGATCACCAAGTATTTTACTTGGTGATGAAGTAGTGAATAGTAAGGAGGTGGGGAGAAAAGACCTTCTTGCCCTCCATTTGAATTGCCTATAAAAGAGAAGCTTATGTTGGTTATTTTTGGTTTTCCAAGAGTCATCCAATATATATTTAGAGAGAGAAAGAGCTAGACATAAGCAAACATCCCACTTTGAAGCTTTTCATTAGAGATTTTAGCAAGAACACCAAGATCGTAAAGGTAATATTCCCTTAATAATAGTTTTCCATCCCCTTTTGATTTCTTTGTTATAAAGAATCATAAATTGGTGGAGCATGCCTCTTATGGAGGAATAAGGATGGCTTGTAATATATAAAACCATTATAAGTCATGTGTAAATGAAAATCATAAGGGTTTACGTAAGTTAAAACCGTAGGAAATATTGAATTATGAACTTTGTTGTTGATGGACAAATTGAACACCATCACTATTAAGATATGTGCATCTTGCTTGGTTAGGATGTAGATATGAAATCAATGTAGTGTTCCATTTGATTTGGCATATAGAACACTAGTAACAAAGTTATGGCGAATTTTACGGAATTAGATGTTAAACGTCAAAAATGTAGAAATTCCGGATTAGTAGTCGGAAGTTATCGTGGGACTTAAAAACATTAGTTTTTAATGTCAACACGTGAGATAGGGTATTTAAGAGTCATGGGCTAAAGAATCGTCGGATTCTGACTTAAAATGAAGAAAATGAGTATTGAATGCTCGAAAGCGTTTAACGAACGCTCGAAAATGAACTTAGAAGTGAATTTCGAGTTAACGGATTCAAAATTGTAAAATTCTTATATGAACGCGTAGAATATGTAATTTGTGAGTTGTGAAGCTTTTGAGCGTACCAAATGGCGTAAAGAAGTTATAAAACAAGTGTAATGACCTCTTGAAAGGTGACACTGCCATGAGGTCCATTTAGCGACTTCATACGAAGGAGTTTTTTGTGCAATGTGCCGGAGCAAGGACTTAGCTACTATATTGGCATCGCGGCCATGATGTGTTGTATAGAAAACCCTGTGCATGACGCCGGTAGGGGAATTGTTAGACAAGTTAGGTTTTGAATTCAATTATTTCAAGACCAATATGAAATGAGTTTATATACTTAATAAGCGTACTAAAGCTATTCCTATGTTACATATACTAGTGTATATGGCGTTGAACTTAAGAATTGAACGCGAGTTGTTAGTATGATAATGAAGAACACGAAGTGTTAAAAAATAATCCGTGAATGGTAATCGACATTGGTACTTCACCAATGACGATTGAGTTCGGTTAGTAACGTAAGAACGTTAACAAGCCGGGATGAAGGGTAGTAAGTTGAATTGACATTATTAATGAAATAAAGTCAACTAAAACATAGAAGAGAAAGAAGTTGGTAGAAACAATGTGATTGATTGTTTGGTAGCTAATTACGATTGTCTTTATGTGAATATATCATATAGATTCGTAAAAGCCGTGAAAGCGATCGAATAAATTATTTAAAAGACGCTTGAAGGCAAGTTTTCTTAAGCAACATCTAACCTTCGTGTTAGTCAAGTTTTACGTGATTCATTGTCTTGAGTTGCATGAATGATTTTAAAGAAAAGGGTGATGCCGGTTTTAACTCGGCTAGACTATTCGTAAGAGATAGATTGATTTGTATACATATCTTTCTATGTAGAAATGATAACGCTATTATCTGTGCAAGTATTTGATGCGGATTGAAAAGGTAAGGTTTGTCTATGAACAAACAAAAGTATTTTTCATCGATTATTCGATGGGCACTTGAGTTTTCGAAAACTTAAGCGTAAATACATTTAACGGATGAATGTTGATCAACATAGAAGTACTATAAGTGATCACGTAGAAGTGCTCGTAAGTAATGTCTGGGATGTACAACCTTTGTCTTTGTGATGTCCTTTTCAAGTATGAAAACGGAAAGATAATGTTCATGGTCTTTCGACCGGTTCAGAATTCCTAAACTATTATATACTTTGGGAATTGATGTTATGAATTGTTAAGTATTAATGTTTCGTAATACTTCATGACTATTTGTATAGTTATGGAAGATTTTCATATAATTCACGAATGTGGTATTGATATTATTCTTTGTTAGACTTGCTGAGCTTGTTATGCTCACTTCTTGCGTGAATTATATGATTGCGAGTTAAAAGTAGAGAACATCATACTGAGAATGCTAAGTGAAATAAGGGCAAGGCTAAGATGGATAGTTAACCATCTTGTAATAGATTAGTATGATTGTATGTATTATACTTAAGAACAACGAATGATGTAATCGGTTTATAAATCTGGGAAAGGATTTCACTTTGATTGCAATAAGAAGATAGTAATTACATTCATTATGTTGTGTTTTCAATGGAACGATTGTATAGTTATGAGTACCGTGTAACACCATATGTCGGGTTGGAAGATACCCGAATTTGGGGGCATCACAGGTTGGTATCAAAGCATTAGGTTATAAAACTTAAGGGGGGAAGAACCTTAGGCTAATAACCTCGTAAGGAAGGTAAAGTCCGAAGAAAGAAATTCGAGTCAAATGAATTAATATGGTATTGAGAAAACTCAGTACCGAAAGATTTAAAAGATGGAAATTAATCCTAAATGAATTAAATGTGATTTGTGCTTATACTATTGTGTATTATGTACTAATCAACGTGTTATATGATTTGTAGATGTCAAACGATAGCTTGATGTATAGAGACATTCACGTGATAATTGAAGAGTCAGTAAACCAAGTGGAGATAGTACATATGCCAATGGTAGAGGTACCAATAGTGGTTCTAGAAGATTCTGATCCAGAAGAATACATGTCTGGGGAGGATTACTCTGAGGAAACAATGGGAATAGCATCATATCTAAATATGATGATAGATGTGGAGGAGGATATGGAGGTAACATCGATTAATACAGTGGTACCTACTCAGGAGTCAACACATCCAGATGCAATGATATCATTGTATCTGGAAGTGCTTGATAGGAATGTGCATCTGCGCACTATGGTGCAGACACAGAACGAGGAGATTACCACCCTATATGAGGCGAAGGAATCTGCAGAGGCGAATTTTGAGTTGGAGCACGACGAGAAAGTGCTAATAACGGATAAAGCGAGGGATTATAAGGAAGAGGTCGTAGAGCTTCGAAAGAAACTAGTTGAAAAAGACTAGAAGATTGCTAGGATGTCGTGCATCCATGAATGTGCTCACGAGGATTTCAAGCTGAAAATTGCTTGTTATTCTATTGAGTCAGGGCAGACTCGACATACGATTAGTCGAGATATTGTTTCGAATTTAGTAAATCAGAAACATGAGAATGTCGTACGGCAGTGTTAGTAGATCATTAGAACTTTTTGGTATATGTATAGTGACGTAAACCCTCTTTTTTATAATTAAAGGGTAGTCTTTTTGTAAATCCCAATTTTTGTAGAAGTCAATCGTGGGATAGTAATGTAATAGCTTTTTGGCTAAAGAAGCAAAGTGTAAATAGTTTTGACTATGAAAGCATATTAATATAATGAAGTTTTTATTTAATGTGCTTGTTGTGGTATGAGTTGTTATTTGAGAATGATAACTAAGTAGTTAATTAGATAATAATGAAACTTTATTTATTTAATCGTAATTATATCTTGCCAAGAAGGAGACAATGCAACCAAAGGTGAGTCACATAATGAAAATCAAGGGGTCCTAATAACCCTATCTGAAGATTTCGTTAATTTATTAAAGCAACAATTAACCAACTTGGGGAGGAATTCGGTAGCACCTAGGGTAGCTAGAACAACTACCTTTAAGGAATTCAAAAGTGTGGTTCCTCCAGAGTTTCGAGGAACGACGGACCCCTTAGAGGCCCAAACATGGGTGAAAGAGATAGAGAAGGCGTTTGTTATCACAAATGTGGGTGAGGCGCAAAAGACTTCTTTTACGACTTACATGATGAAAGGGGAGGCCAACTACTGGTGGAAGGCTCACTAGGGTGGGGCTAAAACAGAAGCAGTTACATGGGAATAGTTCAAGAAGGTATTCTTCGAGAACTATTTCCCTACTAGCATGCAAGGTCGAATAGAGATTAAGTTCTTGGAACTTAAGCAAGGGGATATGATAGTTCTCCAGTACGCAGCCAAATTCAATGAATTGGCTAGATTTGTTCCACATCAGGTGGACATAGAAGAGGGGAAGGCTCGTAGGTTTGAGCAGGGCTTAAAACCCTGGCTCTACAATAGGATTTTGGTGTTTTAGAGTGCTTCCTACGGGACCATTCTTGAAAGGGCGATAATAGCTGAAGGTGGTGGTGAGGCGTTGTCTCAGTACCACAAGGAAAAGAAGAATAAGAATAAAGTAGAGGGAGGAAATAAGGCAAAAGTTGCCAGCAGTAGTGGCAATATGCCTAAGAGGAAGAGCTTTAACCCTAGGAATACTGGGGTGAAACAAGGAGATCCTAAATATAGGATGGAGGTATGCAAGACATGCAGAAAGACTCATATGGGAGTTTGTTTAAAGCAGAAATCAATTTGTTACAACTGTGGGCAGGAGGGACATTTATCACCCAACTGTCCTAACCCTAAGAAAAATCATGGGTGTTTTGTTTATGGATCGTTGGACCACATGGCAAGAAATTGCCCGAAGAAAGGGTTAGAGGGAAATAAGGGTTCTGGTAGTGGTAAATTAGCCATTACTGGACCAACACCATCGGTGGGTAGACCCTCAGCCCGTACATTTAATATGACTGTCCAAGATGCGGTTACATCATCGGATGTAGTAGTAGGTATCATTCCAGTCAATGAAAATAAATGATTATGTGTTATTTGACTCGGGTGCTACTTGTTCTTTTATAGCATGTGAATTTGCTAAGCGATTAGGATTAATCCCTAAAAAAGTTAGCAATAACATTAGACGTTAAGGTAGCAAATGAAGAGATAATCCCCATTGAACATATTCATAAGGATTGTTGCGTAGATATTAGAGGTAATAAGTTATCGGTAGATTTGGTACCGATAAGGGTAAAAGAATTTGATGTAATTCTTGGTATGGATTAGTTGATTAACCATAAGGCTATAATAGATTGCCATAGGAAAAGTATGAACCTTCGACTTTATAAGAAAACCAAGGTAGTGTTCTTCGGTAGTAAATCACTGAGACGTTCTTGTTATCTTTCGATGACACAAGCTAGAAAGATGTTAAGAAAGGGGTGTGTAGGTTATCTGTGCCATGTTGTGGATACCCAAAGAGTGGGAGCATCCTTGGACCAGATACCTATAGTTCAAGAGTTCGCGGATATATTTTCGGAGGAGTTATCGGGTATTCCACCGGATAGGGAGGTTGAGTTTGTGATTGTTCTGTTATCGGGGATGACACCAGTTTCAAGGGCACCATATCAGATGGTGCCAGTTGAGATGAAGGAGTTAATGGTTCAATTACAAGAACTATTAGATAGGAAGTACATTCAACCGAGTGTGTCTCCTTGGGGAGAACCGGTATTGTTTGTAAAGAAAAAGGATGGGTCGTTACGACTTTGTATCGACTATCGAGAGTTGATCAAGTTAACGATTAAGAATAAATACCCGTTGCCCAGGATAGATGATCTATTTGATCAGTTGAAAGGGGAAAAGTATTTTTCTAAAATAGATTTATGTACGGGGTATCATCAGTTAAAAGTAAGGAAAGAGGATGTACCTAAGACGGTGTTCAGAACTCGTTATGGTCATTACGAGTTTCTGGTGATGTCGTTTGGGTTAACTAATGCGCCCGCCGCATTTATGATTATGATGAACAGAGTGTTCAAACAGTTTTTGGACAAGTTCATTGTAGTGTTCATTTATGATATTCTAGTCTACTCTAAGACATCAGAAGACCATGCTGAACATTTAAGGATAGTGTTGGAAACACTACGGAAGGAAAAGTTGTACGCGAAATTACTAAGTGGTATTTTTACCTACTTATTGCATACCAATTCATGTGAATTGTGCCTAGCTCAAGTACATTTTATTGTGTTTTAGATGCATTTCACGTTATTTTGCATTGCATGTACTTAAAACTCCTTTTGGTGAATAAGTGCAGGAATCTGCTTAATTTTTGTGGAATTAGAGGCTAACGGATGCGTGAAGGCGAGTGACAAGCTGTGCATGGCATGGAGGTACAATGAAGCATGAAGGTGAAATGGAGCAAGGAGATCAAGCAATGAAAGAAAAAATAGCAACATCAGTAGAACATAAGCAAATCCAGAGCCAGAGCTTGCAAAGTGCAAGTCAATTGCTTGCATGTGGCGAGAAAAGCACAGGAAGAAGCGCGCAATGCATGAAGTACCGGACTGGACCAGAATGACCTACTGTAAGTTGCACGGCCACAAGGTAGGGGCGTGCGCCCGCAAGAGAAGCTGACTGGAAAAGAGCAAACATTCTGTAAGTCTCGCGGCCGCGAGACTGAGAAGCTATAGAGGCGCGCGACCTCGTGCGATGCTGACGCTGTAATTTTGTCTTAATTTTAATTCTTAATTAAATGATGTGTAATTGGTTTTAAACGATTCTGACTGGTGTCAGACACACACTTGATAACTTTTAGCGTATTCTTTTCATAGAAACTAGGGTTTACACCTTGGGAGAGATTCCAACGTAAAACGAAGCCAAAACATCTACTTCTTTACTTCTTCTTGGAATTCTCTATCATCGTGGATTTTGATTATTATCTATTGGATTTCTATGAGGATTTAATAGTTGAACATTGGTTTCTATCCAGCGATTGGGTTTGATCATTCTATCTTTCTTACTTCAATTGTTTGTTTATTGATCATGGTTAGCGTTGATCCCATAATGGCTTTTGGTTCAGTCATGAACTAAACTCCATTATGGGATTCTAACGGATCTTAATATGTAGTTTGGTTATACGCTTAAATGCTAGAGATGTTTTATATATCATATGGAATATTTGTCATGGTTGTTTTATATGTATGAATGCTTGATCACCATTCGTCTCAATACCTGTATGGAATTGACAATGAACAAATGGGTATAGATTGTAATCATGATAGCATGCGAATATGGGGTTGTTGTATATGGCTTGCGTATTTTGTGAACCAGATAGACATATACTGTTTCACCGTATGAGCTTGAATTTGAGGTTAAAATCAATATAATTGCAATTTCACATAGACATATAGTGATTTTAGTTGTATTGGTGATTACATAGAGTCTAACATTTGTAGATGTTGTGTAAGTAGGTTATAGTGCATTGAAAAATGGTTATAACTCTCTTCGTGCTCTTGGCTATTTTCTTGTGATATGTGAACACTTCTTGCATGATAGTGGCAATTAGATGAAATATTGAATGAAGTTAGGATCCCATTGTTTCAAAATTATATTTATTTCATTATTATCCTTATTTTTATTTGGTAATCATAATTAGTTTAATTCAACAATTTTAGTCAATAGTCTAAGCATATAAATAAGGTGAGTTAATTGATGCATGATAGTTTAAATTTAACAACTTTCTCTGTGGGATCGATACTCTACTTACTCTGTATTACTTGTTGACCCGTGTATGCTTGCATGAATTAGAGCTCTTTTATTAGAACTATAAAAGAGGCAACAAGTTTTTGGCGCCGTTGCCGGGGAAAGGCGTTAATTTAGATAATTATCATCAGTTTAAAGCTAAATTGTATGACTTAGACAAATCTGTTCGTTTCTTATTTCTATTTTTGTTTCGTTTGTGGTTGCGGTACTTGTAGATTTTTTTATGCACACAAGATCCTCTAATTAGAATTAACACCAACCAGAGGAAAACATCAACGAGAGAGAGGTTGGAAAGCTAGCGTGCGAAGAAATCTACAAGCTCGGTTAGAGAGTATTATCTAGGATATGGTAGAAGAACGTAAAATCGAAAGCAAAGAGAAGAAGAGCATCGGGCTCTAAGGGAGTATTCTATGCCAAACATAAATGGACTACTGATTAAGCATAGTCGGGGCCATGATAGCGTGACAAACACCTTTGAAATCAAAACCGCACGATTGGATGGTACGAACTCGATTCAATTTGGGGTCTCCTTCACGGATGATCCGAATGAGCACCTATTGAGCTTCATCGAGATCTGCGACACATTCAGATATAACGGTGTGATGGAAGATGCCATCAAACTACGGCTATTTCCATTTTCATTGAGAGATAAGGCTAGGAGTTGGCTACATTCTTTGCCGTTAGGGTCAATAACCACATGGGAGGACTTAGCACAGAAATTCTTAGCCAAGTTCTTCCCAATGGCCAAGACTGCAAAGATGAAGACAACTATCTCTAAGTTTGAGCAACAACAGGGTGAGTCCTTATATGAGGTGGGAGCGTTACAAAGAGATGCTCAGAAAATATCCGCATCACGGTATGCCAGACTGGATGGTGATAAATTCCTTTTACAATAGGGTTAGGATGGCAGTCGAGAACGATTGTGGATGCAGCTGCAGGAGGGGCGTTATGGGCAAAGAGATATGACGAGGCCTATATGATTATCGAGACTATGGTTGCGAATGATTATCAGAATCCTACAGCTCGGATGCCACAACCCAAGGTTGCAGGTGTGTTAGAGGTTGATGCCATTACACAGTTTCGGCAGAAATGGCAGCTATGGCTAAGAAGATAGATACTTTGGCAGAAAGCAAAGTGAAAACAGTTGCCTTCGTTTGTGAGATTTGTGTGGGGTCATACTCCACGGATCAATGTGCCATCATTTCGAGTTAGTATGCTGATATGTGAGCAATTACAGAAAAGACCAAGGTCAATTCCAGAACACATACCACCCCAACAACCGTAACCACCCAAATTTTAGTTGGTCAAATAATCAAGGACAACAGCAGCAAAATTAGTTTCAGCCGAACCATTAGTTTCAGACAGTCATCACAACCGCAGTTTACATCAAAACCACCGTTTCCACCAGGATTTCCTCAGCAGCAACAACATCACACTCTAGCTACACCACAGCCGGAGAAGAAATCAGAGATGGAGGAGATGATGTTGAAATACATGGCAAACACTGAAGTCATGATCAAAAGTCAAGCAGTGGCTATCAAGAATCTTGAGACTCAGATGGGGTAGTTGGCAAGCATGCTGAATAATAGGCCCCAAGGTTCATTGCCAAGTAACACTGAGAAAAATCCAAGGAGAGACGGGAAGGAGCCGTGTCAAGTAATCACATTGAGATCTGGGAAAGACTTGACAGACACTGCAAGTCGCGCGCCCGCGCATGATAATACCAAGGAGGCCACGTGTGTGCAACGCAGCTGAGGAAACTAAAAAGACACCTGACCACGCTACCGCACGTGAGTTACTGAGGGACATCGCATGTCACAGGCGAGGCAGAAAGCAGTGGTGACGAGGAGGAAAATCTGGAAAATTCTGAGGGTCAGCAGGAAGATAAGGACAAGGTAAATTTAGAAGAGAAGATCAAGAGTCCAGGACAACCACTACATCCTCAAGTACCATATCCGCAGAGGTTAATTAAGCAGAAAGATGACAAACAGTTCAGCAAGTTTCTGGAGGTATTTAAAAAGCTGCAGATCAACATACCTTTCGCAGAGGCATTGGAACAAATGCCAAGTTATGCAAAGTTCATGAAAGGTATATTGTCAAGGAAAAGAAGATTAGATGAGTTCAAAATAGTAGCCTTGACAGAGGAATGCAGTGCAGTGCTCCAACGCAAACTACCTCCAAAGCTGAAAGATCTGGGTAGCTTCACAATTCCGTGCACGATTGGGAAGATGAACTTTAGCAAGTGTTTATATGATCTGGGGGCAAGTATAAACTTGATTCCATTGTCAGTGTTTAATCAGTTGGGACTACCGGCTCCAAGGCCGACAAACATATCACTATAGCTAGCTGACAGATCCATCACATATCCACGGGGAATTGTTGAAGATGTGTTGGTTAAGGTGGATAAATTCATTTTTTCGGCTGATTTTATCATCCTAGATTTCGAAGAGGACAAAAGCATACCAATCATACTAGGGAGACCATTCTTAGCCACGGGCAGGACTTCAATCGATGTACAAAAGGGAGAACTAACGATGTACGTACATGATCAAGAGGTCACATTTAATGTCTTTAAGGCGATAAATTTCCCATCGGATGAAGAAGAATGCTTCTTGGTTAACTTGGTGGATTGGGGTCCGAAGGATGAATTACAGAAACTGAGAAATTATGGACCGTTGAACTATGTAACGAGAATAAGTTCAGAATTGAAGGTAGAGCCGTTAGCGGAAGCCGAAGTAATTAAATTTTGAGGTGCGGTGGACAATAAGGAAGGCACCTCAATTCTTGATGTGACGTGAGATTCAGAGACAGTCAAGCTAATTGACTATAACTTAGCACTGGATGGGAGGCAACCCATCATTTCTACCCCTATCCCCTATTTATTTTTTTCTATTTAGTTAATGATTTTGGAGTATTTTAGTTAGTATGTCTAATTCATTGTTAAGAAGATGCTAGATGTTCATGCTTAAGTGTGTAGCAAGAATTGCGAGGCAAATATTTGCACAATAATAGCATAATGTGGCCACTAATTCATGCCTTAACCATATGCCATAATATTTGTGTAGGTACCATTGGTGGAAAGCAGCACTGATGAGAGGAATGAAATCAAACTTCAGAATGGCAGATACCAGGGTCGCGCGGCCCATGCAACATAAACTCGCGCACCCACGCTTTAAGCAATCGACCATCAAACCTTCATAAGTTATGAGCAGACGCTGCCAAATTTCAAGACACATGCTGCGCATGCAATCAATCCGATTAGATCTAAACATTTTTAAAAGAGAGTCTTGGCTCATTTGGACTCTTATTTACGATAATAACAGACGCGAAACTCTCTCACTCTCCATAACTCACGTCTCTATCTCTCTAGCAGTTACAGATTGAAGCCGTATATCTCTCCATCAAATCTCCACGAATTCCTCCACGTTCAAAGCTCGTCCACCTCTCATCCCTTCTATAAAGCTAGAGTTCTCAATTGGGTTTGCAGACACAAGGGTGAAGGTTATCAATTCACAAAGTTACATTCTCTCTCTCAGTAAGTTCATCTGCTATCTCTATCAACAATCTCAAATGGGTCCAAAGAGAGCACGACCATCTTCATCTTCCTCCTCCTCCTCCGGCAGTCACGAGGAGGACATTGTCGACCACAACAAGTTCTTATGTTTGGAAGCCCAACATGAGTACTATCGCATTGTCGCGAATACATTCATCAAGGAAAGAGGATTTAGATCCGAAGGCCAAGATGGACAGCTTTGTGCCATGATCCACGAACGAGGATGGGGTGGACTGAC